>CM057812.1:51520870-52178370 GCA_030067965.1 Latrodectus elegans
TGTAATAAGCAGAAGATAATTATATGTAAATTTTTCAGTGACATCTACCTATAATTTTAAAAATTTCGAAGCATTAAATTTCGACTGTTTATGAATTTTGATTGAAGTCATTAATTACGCACAACTTATAAATTTAAACTAAGGTCCAGTTACAATATCGAAACCTCATCAAGTTACCTTTTATGTAAACTTCGCTTAGTTGCCATAAGGATCGAGCATTTAGATTGGAAGTCTGATTAAGTTTATGAAGTTGACATTTTGTGAAATTCATTACTGATCAATTACAAATATTTTAATTTATTTTAATTCATTAATTTTAAAGTATTTTAATTTCTTATTCAAGGAATTAAATCAGTATACAAATGTTTTATTTCCTTAGAATTCATGCAGTATTATGCGATAATTTAATAGGTTTAAATAAATTAGATAATTTATTAAATATAAATGAACATTTGCTCCAAATGGATAATCATTCCTTCTTTTGTTTTGTGTTTGAACTATTAATATGAACTGTTTATCTATCTATCTATCTATCTATCTATCTATCTATCTATCTATCTATCTATCTATATATATATATATATATATATATATATATATATATATATATATATATATATATATATATATATATATATATATATATATATATATATATATATATATATAAGAATGATTAGAAATATCATAAGCATAAAATGAAATAAATAAAAGAACAAACACAGAAACACAAAAATTATACGCTTAGCAATACATTCAGTTCAACAGGAGCTGATATAGTATTACTGAAATAAAATGAATCATAATTTTTTTATAAAGTTAATCAAACATAATGCTTTTTAAAATTATCTCTATAAACTTTGAAATGTATATCTTGAGTATTTAATATCAATTTAATGTAAGATAAACTACGAAATATTGATGAATTACTATAGGCTTACTCTAAAAAGTTTGAGAATAGGCAAAATAGGAAATGATAGAAAAAAATAACGGTTGAATTTGAAGATATTTTTGAGGTAGACACGTTACTGATCAATTTAATTGCTCTAGTAAAGTGTAAAATAAATTTCGTTGTAAGCATTACCATGATATTATAAGCATATTAAATATGTCAAGAAGGATAAATTAAATATCTACAGTTAGCATTTGTTAGTGAAGGGTCATCATATCATTCTATTGTATTTAGATGACTTACTGAATTGCACATATGAGACTATATACAAGAGGTGTCAAAATACCCAAGTTCACCCATTAACAGTTGTGATTCTTGTTAAAGCTTCTTCTGTCATAAAATTCTGATCTATGATACTCTTATACTGATAATATGATACAAAATAAAGTAAGCATTTCTTCCATGTGTAAAACTTTTCGTCAAGGAAGGAATGTTATAACTAGTTTTCCTTCGAGTTTCTTATGATTTCACGGGACATTAAAAAGAAGATCGTATCAGAATCAATATAAAAAAACATTAAAATAATTTTCAAATTTGATAAATGTATTACTTTCCAAATCGTATTCTGTGATGAAATATATATGTGACATTCTGATGATTCAACATGCAAGAAAGTAAAGTTTCGGAATTTTAAGAGCAATGAATCTTGTCTTGAAAAAGTAATTTATGCCTTAAATTTCAAAATTAAAGATTAGTTAAAGACATGAAGTTTGAAAAGCGAAAAACTCTTGAATTTAACAGACGCAGTATTTAATGAATTAGTTAAAAAAGTGAATGCAAAATTATTGTTCTCCAAAATAGTGTTATCCCTTTTTTTGCAAGTTTTATTTTCTAGAATAAAAGAACATAAAATACTAATAGTATATCCATATTATTCAGTTGAAAAAGTAATATTTTAATTTTCAGCTTTTTTTTTATTTAAGGTATCAATCTATGTTCGAGTCAAGGTTTTCTTAAAAAAATAATTTTATTTGTCTTTGATCTTTTTTTAGATAAATTTTAATCTAAAAACATTAAATTAACAAATATTTTTAATTACATATAGAACATTTTTTTGTAAAATTTGCTATTTTCTGGAACATTTTATAAAATGTTAGCAAAATAGCTGACACTCCCCAGAAAAATTTGATTCTTAATTTAAAATTATTAATTTAAAATTTAGGAATCAATATTCTTTGAAAATAACAAAATCTAAGAAAATTCATCGATAAAGAATAAATGGTTGAAAATATATAGAAATATGGAAGTTTTACAAATGTCTCTGAATAGTCATTAAGAATAGCTGCAACTGAAAAATTTCTTGATATATGTATTTAATCCAAATTTCATTATCACTTTCAGTTTAAAAAAGCTAACTATCTGTTTCGTTTTTAAAAATACGAAATATTTTTAAAATCCTGTAATATAATTTCTATTTGACATACAATTAAACGAAAAACAGTTTTTTTTAAACTGGAATGTCTGAGTTCTCACAAAAAATTACTAATAAAAAAGACGACACATGTAGTCGACACATGTGTAACTTTTTAACGAAAACGAATACCTTAAAAAAGTTACCTGGATTACTGTAAAAACTTACCAATTTTATTTTATAGAAATGAATGATTGGTCTGGAACTACTATTTTTTTGTCGATTTTAGGAAGAAAAAATTCGATGTGTTAAGTTTTCAGATTTCAGAATTTTCTCTAATAGAAACATTTTGATGAGGGAATAGGATATATTTTAACCATTTCTAAAATTTCATTATAATTATTTTAAAATTATAGGAACATCTCCAACTTTTCAGAAAAACCTTAGTATACTATTTAAGTTATGTTACGGTTTCACTATCTTATTTCGTGTGTCATCGCAATATTTTTCATTTCGTTTAATCAAAATATTTTGTTTAAACTACGAAAACATTTTGAATTAATGGTAAATGTTTTTTTTTTTTTTTAATGGAATAAGTGATATCGTTACTTGTGAATACGAACGAAAACGTAAATTAAACTATAGTCTTATCCTAATAGCATATTTTGAAGATTCAAAAATATTTTTTTATTTGCTTTCTGTCTTTTTCAAAGGTATTCTTCGTTTTTGATTACATTTACTTTCAAGTTTTGTATAAATGTTACAAGAAAACATACATTAAATTCCACTTTAACTATTTCAAACTCAGTATTTTCATTTTGTGTATATATAGCATCATTTGAATAGTTATTCGGAATACTTTCTTAAAGGAAAAATAAATGTTTTGAGTTAAATTACGAATAGCATTTATTTTCTAAAAATCTTACATATTTTATATTTGCAATAAACTCGTAATTGTTAATTAAATGGACGTTTAATTAGAATATTTTGAAGAGCATATCTCTCTTCTAATAACTGAATCTAATTATGAGCGTAAAGTAAATAAGGAGGGAATTATAATTAATATTATTTTTGGAATATTTGTTGGGGTCCTATATAGCATAAAACCAAGAAAAATTAATTTTAATAATAAACTTTCTTAATCAATATTTACAGTTTATGAAAGTAAATTTAATTGCAATTGTTAATTAAATATGGTTAATTTTAATACTTATTTTGAAGAAAGTAATCTAATCAATTGTATTAATTGTTTCTAATCAATTCTATTACAATATATTCAACCCAATACTTAATTATTGATTATTTAATGATTTATACTTTGTAGATTTTAGTCACTTAAGTAATATATAATGATGGTGTTTTCTATAATATCTCAAGTATGTGAGCATATAAAGCTTATTATTTTAATATATTTAAAACAATAATATAAATAAACGATTAATGCAAGAAAGTGTTTTACAATATCATTCAAATCTTAATAGTCGAAATATTATGTATATAAAGTAATGAATTATTTAATTATTGAGGATTAATGGATATTTTCATGTAATATAAATTAGATTAAAATGATGAATATTTCCATGTTAACAGTTTGTAAATATATCTTCGTTTTAAGGTTAATGTCTTATTCATAACTGATTTATATTCCAACTATCAACAACTTCATTTACCAAAAAATAGAGAAATACATGTTTAGATAATGCATATTTAAAATTACTTAAAAAACTCTTAGAGAATTAAAATAAAGCAGTTTTAATTATTTGTTGTAGTCTATAATGAACAAATTTCAGAAAATTAGGCTGTATATTAATCGTATCATATCCGTATATATAATTTAAAATAAAAGTATATGTACTTAAATTTCCAACAGAAACTTTCATGTTACATTTTATGACATTTGAGACAAATACACAATAAACAAAATCAAAAGAAAATTATTATTTAAAATAAAACTCAGAAATCATAATATTAAATGACTGATTTGTGTTTAGTGATTTAGTGATATTTGTATGTCTATCTGTTTAAATGCACAACAAATGGTATCTAAAAGTTCAATGCAGAACTGTAAGACTCACAATTATAATTCTTTATATTGAATACTTATTAATTTCAAAACTTTTCATTCATTTAGAACATTAATAACATTTTCATTGCATCGGTAGTAAAATAATCATAATTTCTATAAATAATTTATCGGCGTTTGATTGCCCATTACGAATTATTTTAGAATAGTATTATTTCGAAATGGTTTGTTGTAATGTTATAGTTTAATTGTTTCTTTATTAAAATTACAAAATAATACTAACGTAATTTAAGTTTGTTCATATTAAAAAAAGTCTTAACAATTTGAAATTTATTTATAAATGTGTACATTAATTGAAGTCTTGTGGTATATTTATGTTTTTATTATTTCATCATTCAATAGATCTTTCAAACAAACTCTGGATCCGAGGGCCAAATGAAATTCCGCGAGGTGGCACTGTAACATTAAGTTGCGTAACAGACATCAGTAATCCAAAATCGGAGCTGACGTGGACAGTAGATGGTAAAATGCTGAACGCTGGAGAAGAAACTGTGACCGCTATGGAGGATGGGTGGATCACGATGAGAAACTTGACCATCTCTCTCTCCAGGCAGGTAAATTCATTAGTTCACGCTTCCCAAATAACATGAGTGATTTTTCCCATGACATAACATTTTTTTTTTTTATTTAAACTACAATCTATTGAATCAAAGATATCATAAATACAACCTATTTTGGATATATAGGTTGGAGAATACGTTTGTACTGTTTTTACCAAAGACTTTTATGTAAACAAAAAACAATAATTATATCAATAAGTTAATCAATTATATATTCGCCGTTTCTGTTTACAACCTCTTCCCACCTCTCGACCAATTTATTGATACCGTTCCGCCAAAAGTTGTTGAGACAGTTTCTAAAAACCTCTTTGTTAACGAAATTAACGCCCTTCATATGGTTTGACAAGGAGTGGGAAAGATAGTAATTGGTCGGTGCAAGGTGTGGATGATGAAGGACCTCCCATTCGAGTTCTTGGAAGGCGGCTTTGATGACTTGGGCAATATGGGGTCTGACGTTGTCGTGAAGGAGTATGGTTTGACCTTGTCAATCTGGTCTTTTCAGTCGAATAGCCTCATTCATGCGGTGTAGCTGGACAGTGTAGAGCTCCTTGTTGAGTGTGGCGTACTTTTCGAGCATTTCCCAGTGCAACAAGAGTTTCTTAAAAACTGTCTCAACAACTTCTTTGACACCAGACCAGGCGAGTTTTGGTGGTACGTCATCAACAAATTGGTCGAGAAGTGGAAAGAGTTTGTAACCAGCAACGGCGAATTTATAATTGATTAACTTATCGACATAATTATTGCTCATTAATTAAATAAAAGTCTTTGGTAAAAACACTTCAAACTTATTCCCCAATCTAGTAACAAATGCAATAAAATCTATTAAATTTATCATGGAAAAAAAACCAATATCTCACTAAGAAATAAGTTTCTGATTCACAGAAAATTTTAATTTACTGTACTACAATAGGATAGTGTAATATTAAAAAAAGGCAAAAATATACATAAAAGATTTTTGAGTTTAATACGCATCTTTGAAGCGGTAAAACCGTTGCAATTTGAAATAGCTTATTGTAGTCGAAAAAAGAAATGGGGTAAATTATAACACTATATTGGGTGATTTTTTTTTTCTAAATCTTTCTTCTTAATTATTTTTCTTTTATCAAGGAATCACTGCAGGATTAATTTTTATGTAATAACATCAAATGTATTTAAAAATAACACGATTGATAAATGGGTTATCGATAAATTATAGGATTATTGTAATTATGAAGTTAAAATTGTCAACATTTAGAGATGTATTTAAACCAACTACTCTACTTAACTATTAAGTTTAATTAGAATTACCTTACTTACTCGAACCTTTATATTAATGAATGGTATGCTTTCAATAACGAAATGCTGTGGGTTTTGTTTAAATAAAGCTGATAAATGGTAAAATTCCAAATTTCTGTGTCAGGCAAATTAAATATCGTTATCAATTTGTTGTGTTATCAAGTATGAAAACAAAGTGGCTGATATATATCTAAAACATTAAATTTGACATTACTAATTAGTTTATCTTTCTGAATTTAACTAAGATTACTCACAACATCTAACGTCTATACGTTTTGCCTTTAATTGAGTATTATGAAAAAAAATGTGTTCCGAGAAAATGTTTTCAATAAATAATTGCTGTTGGTTTTGCTTAAATAAAGCTGATCAAATTTTAAATTTCTATAGAATGAAAATTCAATATTTCAGGTGTTATCAAGCTGGGAAACAAAGTCGCTGATATATCCCTAAAGGCATTAAATTTGACATTATTCATAAATATTAGTTTCTGTTTTTAATTAAGTATAATCTCAACCACTAAGATCTACACGTTTCGCTTTTAATATAATATTATGAACACAATTGTTAATATATTACATATTTACGGCATTCGCATAATTTTTTAAACAAAATAAATATCAAACATACATATATTATCCAGAACGAATTAGAAAATAAATTTAGATATTCCATAATAACAATGAAGGGTAAATAAGTAACTTTCGGAAGTGCAAATGATTCCGTTTCTCAACAGTAGAATGTAGAAGATTATAGATGCATTATATTGTCCTTTATATTATGTATATTATGCAAATCTATATCATATAAAAAGAAATTTCAGTACTGTTATAATTGTTTGATGGTGAAGTATCATGAATGATTTTCTTGTATATGCTGCAATTTTTTTATAAAATCTTGTACACATTAGAATATCTAAAAGCCTTTCCTGTGTGTGGCAAAAGGCTAATTTACTCCGAACACATGTTTGTCTATCAAATCTAAAATTCTAATCAATTTGAAATTTTCCTAATATTAATTACTTTAAAAATAATACAAAGTTGAGCAGTGGTGGCATTGTGGTTATGGCATCGGCCTATTATCCTAAAGGATGGTGATCGATTTTCAAAGTCGCCAATGATTCATCGAGTTCATGCGATATATGTGCTCGTTAAATTTGTGGAATCGAAAGTTTTGTGATCGTTCGTTGACCAATTTCCATGAGTGTAATGGTCTGGAGAAAATTTCCTCTCACTTAAAATCAATAAAAAAATTGAGGGAGTTCACCCTCTGGTGATGTCATCTATCAGCATACCTTTGAGTAAAGTTGTACTTTCACCTTCGTGAGCTCTGGTTAAAAGAAAGATGCAACTTAATGACTTAAAATTGTATAGCCAATGGTATAGCGATCTTAGCTTGTCCAAGTGTCATAAATAACAACAGCAACATAATTTTATTATTTTCCAATTTATGTTAATATTTTTTAATTTTATAGTCTAATATAAAGACCATAACCTTCGTTGTATTTAAATATAACAATGACATGCTAAATATTTTCGTGATTTTTTTTCAATATATCATATACAAGATTACATCATCATACGCAATTTAATTTATACTGCTAACAGTATGTTGCGTTTTAATTCATACAGAGTACTATGATTATGTTTATCTTTATTCTGTATCAGATAAAAAGTAAGTTAACTATTCATTACTAAACTGCTTATTTCAAATGATGGTTAATCTGCGATTTGGGTACCCCTTTTTCACCAAAGGGGCGATAGACGCACAAAGCGTGGTAATCCTGACTATTTCATCCTAAATGCAGTTCTTGTGGCAATTCTGTCTTTTTTTGTTACATTTTGTTATACAATTATAGGTGTATTTTTTGTTACACAATTTGTAAAAATAGCATTGTTTTTGTTTTCGATGCCATTCCAACGATGAAATTCGTTAAGAACACGGATTTCGGTTTCGTCGCCATAGAAACCCCGTTTTTGTGTAGTGTCTCTCGAAGCATTCAACTCCGGAAGACAACACGCAAAAAACGTGCCAGTTGGCGACTTTTTGAAAATGCGCCAAGCACGGGATCCAAAGCACATTTTCACCCAAAAGATTATGTGTAAATCATTTCGAGAATAGACCAAATCAATGTTGTATATTATTTAGTCACGTTCTTTTTGTGATGTTTCCATGATTCGAAACTAGGACTATAACTTGTATTTAAAAATACGTGATAAAATGTTTGCCTTACTTTGAAATTATTTTGAGCCAAATATGTTTATTTAATTAATGAATAAATTTTTATAAAAATAAAAATGTCAGGATGTAAAAAACGGAAGAGATTAATGCCTAATACTATTTTTGTGTGGTTTCTGTTTAGGTAAGCATATATGTAATGATAGCATGGTGAATTTATAATCCATAAATTTAAATGTATATATTTATAAATTTAATAATGTGATTATTTATCGTTGTAAAATATTAAGGGAGTAAGATTATTTTCTTTGTAAAATTTTCTGGATTTTCATAGTTGACTCATTTTATAATGGTGGCATGCATTTTTTACTAAAGTGGGATTGAATTCTAATGATAACCATCAGAATTTGGTTCCTATAATTTGGTATTGATATAAACAGTAATATAAATATTTTTCACCTCTTAAAGACACACACACACAATATATTAGTAGTATTGTTATTAGTATAATAAGTTTCATGAATAAAATTGAAATATTTGTTAAAACAATTAAAATAATTTTAATAATGTTTTATGCATATTGAAGAAGAAAATTGAGAAAAATTCTGTGTGAACAATATAATTATTTATTATTTATATCTGTGTCGCTAAGCTAGATGTAAATTATTAGCATTTAATATATTGAATACATAGGAGCGCAATTATTTACAGTAAATTATCTTTCGACTTTCTGATCATCAAATTTTATCTAAGACAAAACATATAATATTTGTAAAAATAGCGTAATTCAATTTCACTTTAAACTCTCAAGGATTTACTGATAGTCAATACATCAATATAAAAAATATTAGTCGACGTTTTCATTGTCAAAATTTTACTAAAATCCAATGTTATAAATTTAATTACTAGTGCATCGTACATTTCTCTCTTATTTTTTGAAATAGTAAACCATTCAATAAATCATTTTGTGTTGGTTTTTAGAGGAATAATTACAATAATTAGGATGATATTTTAATTATTTTTTGTTTATATAGAACACAAAAACTATATTCGAAATAATACATAGCTTGAACAGCCTATAGATATATTTTTATGAAAGGGACATCTTTAACATTTACGATTCAAAAGTGACTTAAAAACTCCAAACAAATGATTAATGATATAAGAAGACAATTTCAATACGAAATTGTGTATTCAAAAATAGTCAGGATAATCAACTATTTTGGATATGCTTGCTGTCTTAAGGATTTGTCAACTTAGTAATTATTTAAAATATAGCTTAAAAAGCATCAGCAGAATATTGTGAAGTTAGACAAGTGTCCTTTCTATACACGCATAAAGCAATCGCTTCTAGTGTCTTACAACTATCTCAAAACTAATATTTCTGATGCGACGAACAGCAAGCGGAGGAGAACAGCCTTAGGTGATTCTCAGAGGCTTTTGATGTTTTCCATGGCCAAAGAAAGCACATTCGCCGCCAATAAATGATGTTGCTGCACCTGAAATAATAACAAGAAAATAACTTCCAAAGAAAATATGATAACACAGTTTATGTTTATGTATGTGTGTATAAAATTAAACAATAACAACGCAGCAAATATAGAAACGTTAAAAATAACACACACACACACACACACACACACACACACATATATATATATATATATATATATATATATATATATATATATATATATATATATATATATATATATATATATATATATATATATATATACATATATATACAAGAACTATGATGATAGTGGTTTATCATCATAGTTCTCGTATTCCTGATAATATATAAAAATCTACGGATTTTTATCAATTTCAATGCAAAACTTAAAAACAACCGAAATTTGGTGGGAAAAATGTGTCTTAAGTTGTTTAGTAGCTTAATCAGAGTCTAAAAATAGCTTAAATGTACATAAAATTGGGGAAAAAATGTTTTGAACAGAAGTTTACCATTTCATTTCTAAAAAAAAATGCTTAGTCAGCAACGTATGAAAAAATTAAACTGCTATGAGTTATTTGAATTTGAAATGTATCATGTTTTTTATGCATTTTATGATGTATTTTATGATTTCTATATTCCTATATAAATATTTATTATTGAATTAAATGCATTTAGTAATGTAATTTATGTAATTTTATAAATTTATTATTTATAAATTGCACTGATGTTGTAAAAGGTACTCTATAAAACAAATATTGCAACATAAACTTTGATGTTTATTTTTTATGTGTAGTATATTCTTTAATTTCTCATAGTTACTTTATGAGGTTGATGAATATTTTATTAAAATATACTAAAGCGTTAAGCATATTTTATTAACACAAAATATGCTTAACGTAAATCATTGTCGGAATGCATAATCTAAAGTGTAAAATGGTCGTTTTTCTGTACTACCGTTTAAAACATTCTGTTTCAAGCAAAAATGTCGCCAGTATAGTTTCTCCTGATTTTTTCTTCAACATCTGTAGAATCTACTGATTATTTTACCTCTAAAGTTGGCAGTTATATATATATATATATATATATATATATATATATATATATATATATATATATATATATATATATATATATATATATATATATATATATATATATATATATATATATATATACATACATATATAGTGACGTTTTGATTAACCTAAATTATATATCAGTAGAAAATAATTCAGTAGAATTTAAAAATTTTATATACATTAAAGACCATGTTATTTTACCACTAACTTCTTGTATAATTCATCTACGTTTGAGCGTCTTGAGCCCTTACGATGTGTTACATATATATCGTACAACTGTAGTGCTCATCTGTATGTAGCTCTATTCCATAAAAAGCATAATTGATAGGAATTGTAAATATAATTTGCTGATAAATGATTTTCTCGTACACAGACACTTGGGCTTTACACACCAATGAATTCAACTTTTTTAAAGCTTTCAAAAATAAAGGTTCTTGTTTGGTTATCAGTCACTTTATGTTTCATGGAGTAGATTCCTTACTGATAAAAGGCATACCAATTTTTACCCATATCATCTTTTTGTATCGAACATACGTCACCAATTGTTATTGCCAAAGAATTGAAGTATAAGTGAAAATGCCTGATTGTATCAAGAATTCACATCTCTTTTTATGATTGTTGAATATTATCATATGTTAACGCAAAACTAGCCATAATCTCTTTAATATTTTAACCCTATTTTCTTCATCAGTAACCTTTCTGTGATTAACATTTTGTTTTTCAGCATTATGTTACCTTAACTTTTCTCTTGAGAGATATTTTAAATTTAAATACTTGCTTTGCTAAAACCGTGTGTACTATCTTAAAGATTAAGAAATGCCATGAACAAGTTGATTGGAAATATCGTATGTTGTTGGTAGTGACTAAGGCAGTCCAACATTTAATTTCACTTCCAATACAATACATCATACAATCAAGTAAATGCATTATATGCTTTTCTCCGAAAAAGATTGAATTTAAATTTTTAATTCACATTCATAGTATATGTACTCGAGCATCTCATATAATTGTGATACGTGTGTTCTTGAATTTAAAATACTTTTGAAAATGTTTCCGTTTAATATTTATTATTTTAAAGTTATTCATATTACTTTTAGTTTCAACTGAGCTAATTATATTGGAATCGTTATTAAAACAATAGACTCATAATGAATGTCTGATTTTGCCACTCAAATAGCATTACTTTAAACTATATGATAAGAATTCCTCTTCAGAAAAGTATTGTTAAAAATAGGTGGGATATATAATCTAATTCATTTTGGAAACAAAGTGGCTTATAGGTTTACCGCTCAGAATTCTTATTAAATTGCATATTTAACACATCTCCAGTTATTAAAAGCCTTTGTGTGCAACTAGATTCTTTCATTTTCATCTGTATCAGAAATGGGCTATTGAAACCTCTATCTTTTCTCTGAGAATAACAATTTTCCTTATCACCTTGATTAATCTTTCCTGCACCTAAATATTTTCATATAATTAGGAAGATAATATCATTTTAATTCGGCTGTAATAATAACGCTTTATTTACTCGGTATTCACTTTTTAACTAGATGTGTTATGATTAAAAATTTCAAAGTCATTAATCCCTAATTTTTAACCATTCTTTATTTGAGAGTCTCTCGAAATCTCAGAAGTAAAGCCTATCTATGATTTATTATGATACATTTTTTCCATACAATCTTGCCACGAAATATTTCTGGATTTATTTTGAATTTCTGTAATAAAATAAGCTTTAAGCTTGCTTGATCTGCAAATTTTTATTCAGATTACGTTGCAATATGTTGACTTATAACATATGCTATTGAATTAAAATAACTTTATACTCAATCCTTAGTATCGTTTATTATTTTAGCTTGTCTATTAAAAGAAGAGAAAATAGATCACATTGTGTCAACTGTCCTAAATCTATATTTGGCATACGTTTCACTAACTCGTGGGAGAGAACAAAATAGATTTCGTTAGAATGAAAAACCTATTTCCCTTGAATTCTCAATTTTTCAAGTTCAAATTTCATTTGCTTCACCCGAGATTCTAATTTTGTGTTAGACTTTAATTATATCTTTTCAAAACAAGCCTTGCTACTGACCATTAAGTGCTTTAGCTGAAACACTTTCAATTACATAACTGGACAATCACTAAATTTTTCCACTAAATAGAGTAGATTATTATTTAGCCCTCATTAAAAATGGCGTTTTCGACAATTGTATATTCAAATGTCTATTTAAAATATGCTCAAAACATTGATAATTTAAATTAATACTTACACGAGCTTAATATAATTTAAATAAAAACTTTCAAATGATTATCATTCACAAGCTAAATTTTCTTTCTAATTTACTTTACACATAGAAAATCAATACTGGTAAAAAATATAAATATATATACGAATAATGATCAAAAACTATTTCACCTCAAATTATTGATTAAAAGCAAACTTTCTAACGAAATTTATTATCAATTTCATATAGATCAATAAAAGTATCTTAAATCAGTATATTAACTAGTTAACATTCGTTTCAATTTTCCAAATGAAACATCTAGTAGCAAAATACACAGTAGGTACTCATTTTTATAAGTCTTTTATCCATGGATTTTCGAAACTGTTCGCTGGCTACGAGAAGGCTCATAGACGCGCGCATTAGTAAATTTAAATCTCATTAATGAACTAAACTTTTTAAATCATCGTATTTACTAGCTCACTATTATGAATTTTCTGTTGGCAATTATTTTTTTAATTATCTCATTAGAATTACTTCTTGATTGAGAAATATTTAATTTTTATTTTATTGTTGAGAAACTTAGATTGAAATTATTTTTAGAAAATATTTGAATTTTAAGTAACTAATTGCAACATTAAGTATTAATTAATAAGTAATAAAGAAAAAATTTTGATTTTAAAATCAAAAATACTTAAAATTATTAAAAGAGACTATTTTTTATTAATCTCGGCATGATTTATGTCGGTTTCTCTTGAACTAATCATAGGTGACTCAGCTTCAAGTAACATTCACCCCAGAATGTTATTAAACAAACCATATGTAATTTCTCCCGCCTAATCTAACTTCCGTTTCGTATGCATTAAAGTACAGTCTAAAGCTTCAAAAAGACATCGTAGGATACTTTTGGAAGCAGTGATCATGTCTTTGAATCGCATAAAGCATTAGCATTCTAGTCTAAAATTTCTTGCGAATGTATGATTGAAATGATATTTTAGAAAATACGAAATCTAAGGTACCTTTACATGAGTCCATTATTAAATAAACTACTGTAACTGAAAAAGTCAAAAATTTATTGACTACTTGAGTGAATATGTACTTACCACAACAAGCTTCAACAAAGCTATACCTACAGCTCCCTGAAAATTCACCTCAGGATATTTTAAATCTAGATTCAGATGTAATTTGTTCTCAAGAGTTATTTAATGATTGAGAGCATAATACATGTAAGAATGAAAAAAAAATCAGTTATCAAACATAAAGAAAATGACTTAATGCTGCGATAGTCTGCAAAATAAACAAATGAATGATTAATAAGATTAATATTTTTTGGAAAAATAACAGTGAAATACTTTTGTCTTTAAGAAAATATAATTTTATTTGAATGATTTTTCTCACGAAATGGAAAGTAATATTTGTTTTCACGAATTATTTGTATATGTTTATTTTCACTTGCTGCATACTAAAGTTTTTTCAATGTTCTATTTATAAAAGGAGCAGATTAATAAAAAATATTTAAAAACATAAAATATTTTTTCCATTTTGCGAAATTTTGACTATCAATCCCTTCTTAAAAATGATCATCTTCTGCAATATGAAAATAACTAATAATACATTATGCTTTAACTCTTAAACAAAGCAAATAAATTCTATAAACATGTATGTTAATACATATATGCAAAACACTAAATTTTTACACAAATTTCCACTTAAGAAATTTAACCGCTTCAAGGGCAAAAACTCAGTCTCGTTTCAAAGAAAAATTGTTCTGAATATTTTCAAATCGTAATTTTGTAATCAACCATTACATTTCATAATCAACCATTCAAGTATTCATAATAATAAACGTATCCTTGATAGTATAAAAAATATTTATACAAATTTAAAATAAAATTTTCCAATAATTTAATTTGCAAGAATCAAAATCAAGTGCTTAGATTCCAATTTATTTTCAGCACTTCCTTGAATTTATTGTTATCCAAAACGTAATTAACTGGACAGTAATTAAACGAATAAATCATCATATAATTTAATGCAATATTGAATTAAGAATTTTTTCAACATTTATTATTTCATATTTTAGATTATTAATTTAATATCATAATCATAAAAATATGAAGAACATTAATTCCAATTTTTAGTTCCTACAAAAAATACAGCTTCATTTATGAAAATTAATGATAATGGGGTGAATAAAAACAAATATCTTCATAAAATAGTAACAGTATTTTAAACTCGTGTTAAATGCTTATTTTAATGAATTAAATATTAAATTTGTGAAAATTTAATGGGAATATTGTTGATAATATGAATCCTAAATCAAATGAAAATCGACCGATATTGTAAGTTTAATATATTTCAGGATTGTGTGTATGGGTATTTAGGCAAAATCATGCACAGTCAAAATCACCAACAAAATTAATTCATGCTAAAATCGAATGAAAATTGCAACGATATTAACTAAGTATTTTAAATATTTGACTCATTTGTTTAAACTCATCCACACCATACCACATGCTTACGCACGCGCGCACACACATACACAAGTATATATATGTGGGGGGGGGGCGCGTGTGTTTCAATAACGTATGTAAGACATTTCACGTAGGTTTTTGGAAGAATAATTACAAAAAGCTATTAAAATGTTAATATTAATTTATATTTTGAACATCACAAAATAATATGTTTATTCCAAATAAAGAATTCCATAAAAACAGGACAGATATATTTTATATATTGTTCCTTTGTGATGATTATCAATCAAACAAGCTAGCATGAGTCTTCAGATTTCTTTTGTTGTTATTCTCGTGTGCCAGCTAAGCAGGCAAAAAGGGGTGGGCTGCTCCATATTTCCAACAGAACCGTATTTGGTGTGGAATCCGACTTCTTCAGTACACACACATGCCATAAGGACCCGTTTATAGGGTAGGCAACCATTCACACACAAGAAAAGGACAAATACAGGATAGAAAGAGAGAAAGTACATACATGCCTGAACCGGTATTCAAACTGAGGACCTCCCTATCCGTAGTTAGGCACGCTGACCACTAGAAAAGTTGGCCGGCTACTTTCACTTTAATTTTGTGTAATAATAGTATTTGTGGCAATGGGGAAGTTAATCTACTGTTAATTTTTACCGAAGTTTCTGCTTGGTTCTGTGAGTATTTATGCCTAGTCATCATCTTCTCTGGTTTCAAAGGTTTTAATACATTATATAATTTAGCCTGTTTCTGGTTAAATATGTACTTTCTGAATTTCTTAAAATTACAATATCAGTCAATCTGTGTGGCTAAAGCGGTAAATTTCAATTTGAAAGCACACTTATTGGATCCTAAAAACGAAATTCAGTAACTTTCAAATCATTCTGTTAACTCGGAATTTCTTAATACATTTGCTGTCATTACGAATAATCATCTCATTTTAACTCGAAAACGAAATACACTACTGGTCATTAAAATTGCTACACCAGGAAGAAATGCATATAACAAAATGATATTTATTGGATAAATACATTACTAGAAATAACAAGTGATTAAATTTTTAAAAAATTTGCCTGGATAGAAACTGAGAAATCAGTAACCAGAACAATCACATCTGGCAGTAATAACAGCAGTTATACGCCTGGTCATTGAGTCAAACAGGGATTGGATTGCATGTACAGGTACAGATGCCATGCAGCTTAAACACGATGCCACAGTTCATCAACCGTAGTGATTGGCGTTTGGTGACAAGCCAGTCGCTCGGCAGCCATTGACCAGACGTTTTCTATTGGTGAAAGATCTGGAGAACGTGCTGGCCAGGGCAACAGCCGAACATGGTCCGTATCAAGGAAGGTCTGTATAATACCGGCAACAGGTGGTCGGGCATTATCCATCTGAAACGTAGGGTTTCACAGGGTTCGAATAAAGGGTAGAGCCACGGGTCGTAACACACCAGAAATGTAACTTTTACTGTTCAAAGCACCGTCAATGCGTACAAGAGGTGACCGAGACGTGTATTCAATGGCACCCTATACCATCACGCCAATTGATGGGCCAGTATGACGATGATGAATGCACGCTGCCAGTGTGCGTTCACCACGATGCCGCCAAACACGGATGCGACCATCATGATGCTGTACACAGAACCTGGATTCATTTGAAAAGATGACGTCTCGCCATTCGTGCGCCCAGGTTCGTCGTTGATCACCCCATTGAAGACACTCTTGTCTATGACGCAGTGACAAAGGAAGCCGCAGCCATGGTCTCCGAGCTGAGAGTCCATGCTGCTGCAAACGTCGTCGAACTGTTGGTGCAGACACTTGTTGTCTTCCAAACGACCCCATTTCTTGACTCACGCCTCGTGACGTGGTTGTGCGATTCATTACGGCCATGCGGATAATATGCCTGTCTTCTCGGCTGCTAGTGATAGGTGGCCGTTGAGATCCCGCATGGCGTTCAGTATTACCGTCCTGAACCCATCGATTCCATATTCTGCTAACAGTCATTGGATCTCGACCGACGCGAGCAGCAATACTGCGATAAGATAAACCGCAATCCCGGTACGCTACAATTCGACCTTTATCAAAGTCAGAAACGTGCTGGTACGCATTTCTCCTTCTTACACGAGGCATCACAACAACTTTTCACCAGGCAACAACGTTCAAATGCAATTTGTGCATGAGGAACCGGCTGAACAGTTTCCTCATTTAAACACAATGTAGGTGTCGCTACTGGCGCCTGTTTGTCTGAATGCGCTGAAAAGCTAATTATTTGCATATCACAGCACTTTCTTCCTTTCGTATAAATTTCACGCCTGTAGCATGTCGCCTTCTTGGTGTAGCAATTTTAATGGCCAGTAGTGTAGTTTATAAAAGATTTACATGACTTTCTAACATCCTGTTATCATACTTGAATTTGAATATGTTTGTACTTTCGATTTCGTTTTTTCTTTTTTAATAATCTATTCTTATTTTTTTTTCTATATTTTTCTATATTGCTCTGAAATTACTTCCGTTTTTAAAGGATCCCACGTCACCGTCTTCTTCACACATTTTGGCGCTGTAACTCATAAGTCTATCTTTTCAATTAGAATCATAGTTTGTCGTGCCTAGAACAAGTTCTGAAGGCACCAAATATTACTGTGAGTGCATTAGATGGAGACGTTTTAAGCTTATTATTCGAAAGTAACCTGCTGGAAATAAACACGGAACTAAACTACTCATTTAAAAGTGTTTCTAAACAACTTGGAAGAAAAGTGATTTTCGCATTTATTACACTCTATGCAGGATTTCACATGTATCATTATATCCACATGGAAATTTTATGGTCACTTTTTCTACAGCATTTGCCATTTCAAAAAATATTTTTGTTTTACTTTTTGAACTAAAAGTGTGCATCCTTCCCCCCATGTAAGCTTCGCATATATTTAGAGACTGAACGTGTTAGACAAATATTAGTAGCCCAATGAAAGAAATATTGTATACCAACAGTTATAGTTAACGTGTGTATAAAAAATTAACTGAAGATACATGTTTTCTCAATTAACTCAAGTATTAATCATATAGAAGTTTATATAAATAATAGTTTTATACAGTTATAGATAAAAATATACATATTTAACCATAATTCAAAAAAAACCGTTAAACATTCGTGTTGTAATATAGTCTAGATTATCTTATTCACATTAAAACTATTATAAAATAAATATATTGATAATTACATAAATTTTCAATGAGATAATGTTTAATTGAAAGGAATTTATTAAACGTGCTGAAGGCCGTTGGCTTAGTGGTAGTACGTCGCGCATCCCTGCTATAGAGATACGGGATTAAATCCTCGGCCTGGGCAAGGTGGTTTCAGCCTTTCACCCCTTCAATTGTTCGATAATACTGAGGAGCAATCCAGCTTGGGAATTAAACACTGGTTGCATCACGTTAGGTTAGTCATTTATCAGGGATATGTTTCTCCCCCCAGCACCCTTGGTCAGGAAAACTGATACAGGCTTTAGTACTTATCAAAATTGTCTTTTCCCGAAGTTTAGATTATTAAATTTACTCTAATTTATTAAAATATTAGAAATATGTAACATTCGAAACAAATAACATTTTCAAGTGTTATTTATTTTATTTTTTAAATACATAGAAATATGTATTAAAGAATAGCACTTTTATTAAACTATACAATTTAGTCAGCAGCATATAAAAAAGTAATTATGCTACTCTATAAAAATTCTGAAAGAAATATATGAGGGGTGTAAGGATTAAAATATTTTTTAATATTGAAATGCTTTGCTATGATTTATACATCATGAAACGCGACACTTTAGATTTCAGGAAATTTATAGATTTTTCTTAATTCTGGTAAAATTTCATTTCATTTCTTTAAAAAATTATGTAAATCCTTTTTATTATTTTTGAATATTGATTTCTTCATTTAATGCGGATTAATATATTACTGTCTTATATAAAAATAATTTCTTATGACTTAAAATATAATTCCTGTTATATTTTTTAAACTGAAAAATGGAGCCGATATTCAGATTGCACACAGCTGTGTCTGATAAATTTCTTAAAATTAAATTCATTTTATCTTATGTATTATATATGTAGACTATAGTAAATACTTGACTTTAAAATTCCAGGTTATTTATTTGGAGTGTAGAGGTGGATTGGATATAACACGTAAGGTAGAGAGTTCTATTATAATTCATTTGAAGATCTGCTATGTTCACTTATGGTAGCTGGTGGGTGTGAAACTAGTGGGTGTGAATTGTGGTCGCACTATCTTCCAATCGAAATGATACTTCTGAGGAAACATGTCCAAATGAGGACTTTTCTTATTAAAACTTGCTTTAAAATAAAAGATTATATTTACTATCAGAGATGCAGTAGCTCATACAATGTGTGTCTTACCATTCAAGATGCCATCATGTTCATTATTTCTGTTGATAGGTGGATCCTAACGGTTTCGTATGTTGCACATTTAAAAACATGCATTTTTTTATTACAACAAGGATTCTAAAAGTTAAAAATCAAATATATGCACTTATTTAAATAGTGGTTTTTATTAATTGTTTTTTATGCATTCAAAATATTTAATAATATAAAATTTACGCAATAAGCTCGAATGCTTTAAAAATATATAAATTAACAAAAATGCAATCAAAAATTAGTTCAGAGCCATGACAAGTTATTAAATAAGAAAATATATAATAATTAGCTTTTGGCTCGTTTGTCTTACATAAGACAAGTTTAAAGTGATATTTCTTTAAAATAATTACCAATTCTTAGCCACAATTATACTCTGTGTGAAACTGTTTTTAAACTTCTGTTTGTACTTAAACTATATTCTAGAGGAAATTATAACTTACATACAACTATTTAAATACTTTGAAGTTATTTTCTCTCGGTTCATTCTAAAACATTTGTTTTTGAAAGAAAGTTGGAGGTTCATAAATCCCCATAATGACAGTTCATTTATGTCTATTGTTGACGTTTACAAACACGCTTTTTGGAAATTTCAGAATTTTTAAGTAAATGAGCTGAATTTTTCCGACCAATAAATTCCAGTCTGAAATTTAAGCTTCATAATAAATTTTCGAAAGATATTTAAGCTAATTCCCATATTTTCTTGTTTTATTCTTTTTCCTAATATAGATTTTTCTATTTTTTAATGTATTGTGTACGACATTGCATTTAATAAGCGTTAAAATAATTCCGTTTTATAAAATAATCAAATGTGTAATGTCTCTAAGGTGCTGTTAAATTTTGCTTGGAAAAAATTGTAAAATATGCATGTTTCCTCTCTTTAATGTGTTTAAACAAATAATTTATTTTTTTATAAATATTTTTTCCAAGCAAGCATTGCCGCTCATTTGTCTTTTAAGATAATATCATTTTCTATCCAATTATCCATAACAATATGACGACGTGTTCTCACAAATAATTGAACAGCAATTTATATTGTAATTTTGAAATTTTTATTATGTATTAAACAATGTAAAGTATGTAATTAAATATGTTATGTAAAATTTATTATGTATTAAACAATGTAATTAAATATGTGACGCAACAAAGAATTTGACGCTGCGGAGTTTATTAAAATATTAAAATGAATTATTTTGCATTTATTGAAAATATTTTCTTACGAAAGTTTGTTAAATTCTGTAAATTAGTATTTGATCATTTTTAAGGTACCCGAACACGTTCAGCACACTTTTTTTAAATACACTGCATATATACATTGTAATGAATTTTTCTTATTTCACTTTAAAAACATGAATATTGAGCTACTAAAATTTGATATATTCCAATATTATTCTTCAGAAATGTTAAATATGTATACAATTTTAGGCATTTTGTTAAAAACTTTAAAAAATACTTCATCAAAAACTATTAAACATATTTGAAAAAATTAATACCAAATAATCTATATGTTGTTATCTAGAGCATGTACTAAAATTTTAAGTTTTTGTTAAAAAATAAAAAAGTACGCCCAGTTGAGTATTTATACTGAAATTTTAGTCAAAATTTCTATGCCAATATTCGAATAACAGGCCATAATTTAGGAAATATTTTAGGATTAAAATACTTTTAGTACATTCCCTAGAAAACAATATACAGATCACACTCATGAAATTCCCTAGTAATATTATAACAATATTTTGAGTTATCGTTTTTGAATCGTGCAAATTATAGGTAAAAGCCAGTTCTGAGAAAACCCCATTTAAAGATTATAGCATTGTGTCTTTTTAAGAAATACTCACAGATTAGCTGATTAATTTTTTTATTTGATTTTCTGATTGATTTCCGGAACCGTAATTATTTTATGTATCTTTTAAAAACTTATTAAATTTATAACTCAAAATTAAACACTGTTTAAACTAATTTTTAACATCATTCCAGTCCCTTTAAATGCCTATTTCCGGTGCTTTAAATATGTCCACTTTTCGTTTACTTATCTTTAAAAAATCCTTTATATCTCGGAATCTAATTAACACAGAGACAAAAGCAAACATTTTTAGAAATCTATTTAAATTCCTTATTTAACGAAAGAATAAAATTAATTTATATCATTTTTGGTCGAAATTGACATTTTTAACGTGTACGGGTACCTTAATAAGAAAATGTAACTCAAGAATAGAATTGATTGTAAATTAGGAATTAATTTTCTTTCATATTATATCCCTTAATTAATTTCTTTTTTCTCTGGAATCAGATTTCAGAATAAAATTATTTTTTTACGAATAAATCTATCATGTTACACCATAAGATTTTTGAAAATCATGTTGAGAAAAATAATCAAAATATTCAAGTATAAGCCTATCGTGTTAGTTACAAGTTTTAAAAAATAGACTATATTAAATAAAATAATAAGGTATCAGTAATTTTTAACTTTCAGTACTAAATGAGTATCTCCTCACCACAGCAAATAGCTGGAAACTGCTTTTTTTTTTATCGTTGCCGTGTAACTCCTGTTCAATCAAGTCACAGACGAGAACTACCCAAGCCACTCACTAACCAAACCAAAGCACCTACTTTCATCTTCTCAGCAGAAAGGACAAGCGAAACAGAAGGGAAAAAATCCCTGTTCCAATCGGAAATCGAGATTGGGACCAACAGATTAGGAAGGTTAACAGTTCAGTCTTCGGCCGGAAACCTAATATATCAAAAATAAAGTAAATAAAATATGCTTTCAATGATAATATTTTTATAACGCTGTTTAATTTTATTTATTATAATTATATTACTAAACCTATCGGAGTAAGGGATACTAAGGACCAGATGCTCATTATGAAGAAAATTAAAGAGCACGCTAAAACATAGTAATATGTGTTAAGAAATTTATGAAAAACAAATTAGGGTTTCAAATAATTTATTTTAAGCATTAAGTATTTTAATTTATAGTTACTATTTTCTGGGCAGTAAAATAATCAAAGTTTGAAATTCCTCTTAAGAAATGTTAGCATAACTCAAGATATTCTGGTTTTTCCTTATATCAAATGAAGTTTAACAGATTTTTTCGGAAAACTCCTGAAAACATTTGATTTGAGACACCTTATTGAAAGATAGCATTTTGAAAGAGGTAATATGTTGTAAAGAATTCAATAATGAAGTGAAAGTACAAAACAAATTCATTTTACGAATTACACTGGTCAACAGTGGTTTTGGTGCTAAAGATTTTGGAGGTGATTTTATATGAATTCGATGCGCAGAATCCAAATATGCCATTAATTTTTGCCTATCAGCTTGAATTTTTAAAATATCAACATTTTAATGAATCATGCATTACACTATTTTAAAAAAAACCATGGTTTAAACAAACAAATTAAACAGGGAATTTTTATTATATTACATAGATATTGCTTATTAAATACAAAAGAAAACAGAAAAAGTCATGATTTAAACAAATTACTCACTAAACATTTCAGAAACTTCTTTTGCGTGACATTCTTGAATCTATTTTGGAACAATTCCGTTTTTAAGTTCAGCAATAATCTGCCATCATGTGAGTATCACATCTTCCTTGATAGCGATCCTCCATACATTTTATATCTTAGTGAAATCTTTCACCTTGCTCCTCACTCATGTCTCCTAAATTATCAGGAAAACGGTCTAAGTGGCTATGTAAATATTGCACCTTAATGCTCATGTTACACCCATGGGATCTGAAATTATTCAGCATTTTATTGACTAATTCAACATAGTTTTCAGCTTTGTGTTTACCCAGAAAATTTTGGACAACTGAAACAAATGAATTCCAGGCTTTTTGTTCAATCTCATTCATTGAATTTATGAAGTCAGGGTCTTTAATCAGCTGTCTTATTTGTGGGCCATCAAATATTCCTGCTTTAATTTTTTCCATACTCAGCTGAGGCATTTTTTTCCCTATATATGAAAAGCATGATCCATTCTTATCAAGAGCCTTTACAAATTGCTTCATTAGACCCAGCTTGATATGCAGTGGTGGAAAGATGATTTTCTCTCGTGAAACTAAAGGATCGTTGATGATATTCTTTTCCCCAACATCCATGTTTTCTCTCCTAGGCCACTCTTTTCTAACCCAGTGTTGCGTTTTGTCTCTGCTATCCCAGAGGCACAAGAAACAAGGATATTTTGTGTGGCCACTTTGCTGTCAAAGGAGAAAATTTACAATTTTTAAGTATACACAAATCACCCATTGGTGTTCACGATACTTTATTTTTTCTAAGACCAAAGCTATGGTGTCATATTGCTCTTTCATTTTCGTTGAGTGAGCAATTGGTATTGAGCCATATTTGTTCTCAATATGTAGAAGAACACATTTGAAACTTCGCTTTGAGCTGTCAATAAATAGGCGCCAATCATCTGGAAAATATTCAGGAAGACGCATTTTTACCAGGAGTTCTCTTACAGCATGACAAAATACAAGATTTTGTTCTTCAGAGAAAAAAGGTAGCAGATCTTTCTCCCTTGTGCGATAAAATTTAATTTTCGTTCCTGGTTCAAGTAAATTTTTTTCCTTCAACCTGGAAGCCAGTAATTCAGAAGCTTCTTTCGACAGATTGAGATCTCTAGTGAGGTCATTTAACTCATCTTGGTTGAAACATTGAGGAATTGATGATATTGTTTCAAAATTGCTGTCACCTTCAGTAGTATCAGAATTCTGATCAGAGAGACAATAAGCGTCCTCACAGAGTTTTGGTAGCTGGTGAAAAGTTGGAATTGGCACTTCTTCTGAGTGAGGGATAGGGCGTCTTGCAGAAACTAAATCTGGATAAGTCCACTTATTACGGTTCTTTCGATTGATTCCAGTAATATTTACTAGGCAGAAATAACAGTCATCAAAGTGATTTTTTGGTTTTCTCCAAACCATTGGTACATCGAATTTCAGGCTTTTCCTTTTCCCGGTAGTCCACTGTCGTAAATTCTCTGTACAAGTTTTACAGACAATATGTGATGCCAAGGTTTTATCCTGATCACCATTTTAACACCAAAATATACAAATAAGCCCTTTTTACAAAGTCACTAATAGATTTTCTGTTTTCCAGTAGCGTGTATACTCCGCATATGTAGCAGAAAATATCGGGATGATGTACACAGCTTCTTCTACTTGAACTCATTTTATTTCTATTCAACAACACAAATACTTAGATTTACTTTTTAACAAGTCGTTACTAAAGAGAAATTTCATATGACGCTAACCTCTATCTATCTGCACCGCCGGAATTCACGAACTATTCTCAACTCTCAACTGCGGTTGAAGCTTTGAAGGTCACTTCAGATATTGGACAGACATCCCCATCTATCGGATTTCTATGGAACTAACTGAATAGCACTAATAAGTAGGATCCAATCCCATTTATTAAGAATTTGTCAACTAATCATTTATATATCTCATATTGTTTGTCTTCATTTTATAATAAATGAATTAAAATAACAATTTTTAAAAATAATAATTAGTTATTTCCTAAATTTTATTATTTTAAATTCAATTGGTTACAAAAGAAGACTGACAATAGGGCAAATATACAAGAATATTTCCCTGTATAAATTTTACAACACTTGTACTAGAAAGTACTAAATAAAAAAAAAGCATTGATAGATAAGTGAATTTATCTAAAAATCTAGAGCTGATACAGAAAAACTGCTTTCATATTTAGATTCAGCAATAAAAATATAGTTAAAATCTGTTCTAAAATCCTAAGCACCAAAAAAAAAATTTTTTTTTGTAGGCCTGTGTTATTAGCGATTACAGTACAATCTACAGTTTGATCAATATTTGACTGTCAATTTATTTTTATTTTAGTTATCAAGTAGGAATAACTATGTAATTTGCACTTCCCTAAATGTAGATAAAAATTACGCTATTTCCAAAACCAAAAAGACATTTAAATATTTTCTTGTCTTTATGCAACTGAATGTTCATGATTTGTCTTGGAGACCAAAATCATGTTCTACCATATTTAGAATGTATATCCATGAACGTTAAAGAAGTCCATACCCACATTAGAGTTATTCATCTCATAAAATAAAAACCTGAAGATATCTAGATATTGTGCAACATATTGTATTTCTATAATTTATCATATACTTTGAAAATATAAATGCTTTATGGATCTATGAAAGTATAATACATCTTTA
This sequence comes from Latrodectus elegans, assembly GCA_030067965.1. Lineage (NCBI taxonomy): Eukaryota > Metazoa > Arthropoda > Arachnida > Araneae > Theridiidae > Latrodectus > Latrodectus elegans. The sequence continues at coordinate 51,547,120 of CM057812.1, forward strand.
TTAAGTTTCTGGGCTGCTAAATTTATGATACTGCAATATAAAGGAAAACAAATTTCCTGTTTTAGGCATATTTTCCCAAAACTAAAGGCTTCCAAAATACAACACTTTTACTTTTTCAACCTTTTTTTCTGCCAGATTAATAGATTAAAACTGTTTTTCAATAGAAATCGAAATACTTATCAGTTTTTATCACGATCCTTTGTCTTCTTAAAATACTGTTTAAATTAAGTTGTTATTCTTTCTAATCTAAATACATTATTACAAATGACGCTTTTTTTAATAATATTAACCATTTTCGCTCTATTGCATGTGCGTCAACTGTGTACTGCCGAAATGAATTATGTCACTCTACTAAAAGTTTAAAATTAAAACAATTATTTTCATCATGAAAATATATCATATTTTCCTTCACATTTAAGAACATTGACATTAATAAATTTCTCTTATGTATATATATATATATATATATATATATATATATATATATATATATATATATATATATATATATATATATATATATATATATATATATATATATATATATATATATATATATATATATGTTAATACAAATCTTTAAATTTTTGAGCTTAATTGCAAAATATTGAGCTGTGAAATGGATTTTTTTAATAAATCCTTAGGAAGATGCAGAGAAGTTATAATTAAACATAAATATTATCCTCTTTGCAAATTTGATAATTTTCTTTTCTAAATACTATAAATAAATCTCCTAAAATATTTCTGCTGCTAAATGCTCACCAATAAACTTATCATGTAAAATTATTGTTGGAAGCTTCTGATTCTGTCATTATTCTCAAACCTATTGCTCCATAATGTTCTTTCACATTTTACTTATTTCTTTTCTATTGGGTACTCAAATGTATTTATTTGATAATGATCTGTATCTTTTTATCACAAACTTGATGAATTATTATTAATCACTGTTCCACACAAATTTGGGATTAATCCAAATTCAGTATTAATCCCTAATTTGGTGAATTTCAACAAAATATGGTTAACAGAATATATTCTAGGTTAAGAGACTTTCATTATTTGAGAGCAGCCATATTTATCGTGGATGATTATATTATCTGGCTGGAAAAAGAATCTCTTTTGAGATTAGATATATTTCATTTTCTTTCCCTAGGGTGTTAAGTGTATACTATTTATTTTCAAGTCTGGAGTAGTATTATATGATTAACCCAACAGACTTTGCATTATAAAGCAGTCTATTAGGAAAACAATATGTACATGAAAACGGAATTGATTGTTCCATGGGGAATAGAATTTAAATACAAATGTAAGCGATTTGAATTAACTTAGGATGTAAACATTAACTATTTTCTTAATGTGCAGTTCGTAAATGTGTGTAAATTTAGAATATATCATACTATATTGTCAGACTGAATTCAGTTTATGGTATGATTATAAAATAATATTTTGTTTATTTGTTATTATTTGAAATAACGTGATGTGAAAATAAAACCTTGAATTTCTTTTTATGAAGACCGTTTTGAGATTTATCATTTTAAATACCGTATGCGGAATAAATGTGGAGTTTTGAAACAGAATTTCGTTTTATTTATCTTGGATCAAATATGATGGAATGATATCCTCACGCAATCTTATTTATTCTGATTACTTTTCTTCACTTCACATTTTGTACCGTATTACCAACAGCCACAAATTAGTAAATAGAACCCTGCTGTCAGTTCAATTAGAATTTTTATCCGTTTTGTTTATATACATGCAAATCACGGATTCTACGGAAAAGAAAGACATGATTTCTCAGCTAAAGATGCCTTAAATGTACTATAGACAAAGGTATCATTTAATAATTTAGAATTTCTATAAGCTATTGCTAGCCCTTTAGATGTAAGAAGCTTATAGATAAGTGGATTGAGGAATATGATTCACCTCATAAATGTTGAGATGATTAAAATGTTACCATGAACCGCACTCCGAGTATTTTCAATGAATTTTCAAATTTCTCAGTTTTTAACTGGTCATGGTAAATTTGGAATTTACCTGTTTGCTTTCAATATAAAATAAATTATTTCATCATGTTCAAAAAAGTTCCTAAATGTGTGAAATATTTGATTATCTCATGCCCTACCTCTGATGGCCCTGGATTTGTACTTATAAATATAATTGAAAATATTCTGACAAACTTGACCTGTGAACTTATTTTTTGTTAAGTTCAAACTACAATTTATCTGTTACTGTTCAATTTATTTATGCATGTAGCATTGAATGTCGTGCCCAAGTTATTTATATAAGCCCCATATTGTAAATCTGTGGTGCGCATGAAAATTGTATGCACTCAAAGTAAAATATACATATAAATTTTAATTTATTATGTAATTTTTTGTTATTTGTATGAAATTAAATGTTAATACTGAATAATTTAAATGTATAAATACATATACTTAGAATAATTTAGTTGCTTATTCAATGTACTTACAATTACTTAATCTTTATCTTTAATTGATTAAATACTTTAAGATTCATATACCCTTTGCAGTTCCACAACATTGATGTTTTTTTTTTTTTTTTTAATTTTCTTGTTAATAAAAAAATGCTTATATACAAATTTCCTGCATTAGTATTTTCCAGTGAATCAAATATTATATTATAAATTATAATTTGTATCATATCATAAATTATTTAATTTTTTATCCAATTAAGACTTCCATTAAATAAGATTATTCAAAAAATTGGAGAAAATACTAATATCAAAACCAGCTTTCAATCTTATATGATTAACTACAACACTAAGTTCCTAACTCTATAACAACAACCAGTTGTGTTTCAAGTTTTATGTTACTATCATATAAAACCGTAAATTGTTGGTTTGACATAAAAATAATTTTTTGAAAAACTAATATATAGGAAGCTGTCATTCATTGTATATCTTTTTATATATAATAAATATGTAACTAGCTATTATAAACTTATGATTCACAAAAAATTGAAATATTACTCTCGCAATGCGTTGGAAAGTTAATTCACATTTTATCAATAATATGAGACATTTGAAATCTTAAAAATCAAAGTAAATTATTTCTGCATTTAATCATCAGAATTTACTTTTTTTACTTTCTAGAACCAAATATATGCAAAAAATATTAAAATAATAAGCATGATTTAAATTACATATCCAAATTGAACGGTTAATGCATTTTAATATTTTTCTTTGAAGAAAAAATTAATTAATCGTCTTAAAATTAATACTCTACTAAAAATCATATTATTTTTAACAGTTTAAATTGTTTTTTTTAAATGTTAAATCGCAAAAATTTTATTTATAAATTAATGTATGCTTATATTTTTTTAAAAATAATTATTAGAGATTATTTTGAAAAATATAAACATGCATCAATTCCTTATTAAACAAATGTTACAATGTAAATTTCAAAATCTTATTATTGATTTACTAAAAATTATAATTAAATTATCCTATAATCTAAATGTTATTTTTTGTCATAATTTATAAATTATATTATAATCGCAATTTCTACATACCATGAAAAACTTTCTTTTTTTATTTTCATTAAAAAATTAGATTTTGTTGTATATTTTCGAAGAATCAATGACGGCATACAAATTTAGCTAAAATATATATTCATTTATAAAAAAAATGCCAGCTTTTGCATTTATACTTTAGACTTACTAACAATAATACTTCCGATACAGAAATTTATTAATTTGTAAATGAGACAGTTATTTTAATAGGTTTGTGTAGGAAAATAAAATTTACACTACTATATAGAGAATATACACATTTTGAAAGGGAATGGAAAAATCCCTTAGAGATATACCTATATTTTCTGTATGTTATAAACCAATCAAACGAATTCATAGATAATGATAATGTATCTAAAATTTGAATGTTTCTTAAACATAGCAAAATTATATTCTTTCGAAAATAATTATCGTCAACAAATAATTTCTCAAAACTAATAATCACGTAGGACTTAGATTTCGTCTTTTTCCCATCAGTTATTGACTCGTGAATCATGAAATTTTAAATATCGTGTGCTATAACTGCTTAGGTAAATAGATTTATAATCTATTAATCCAAATGGTTGCAAAGATAGATAGATAGCTCCACATAAGAGTCCAACTAATGCCACTAGCGCCCGACGAAATTCCTCTAGAATTCCTAAACGCCTTGCTTAATGCATTTCGGTCGTCAGCATTAAGCAGACGACGAAAGATGCACAACCCATTCGCATTTGTCTCAGTGGATGGCAAATGAGAGAACAAATCAAGTGTTTTGCCTCGCAAAAAGAATTGCGCTTACTCAAGAATGAGTTTCAGACTATCGCATTTTCTGAATATTCTAACGTTCCGCTGTTTCTCTTTGTTTAATCTGCATATAATCTAATTGATTACTTTTGGGAGTAACTTGGTACAGTCAAGAATAAATAAAACTGTGTGTGTGCTTATTGTTAAAGAGAGTAGAGGTACGAAAATTTGAGCACATAAATTATGCTCGATGAAATTGCTTTTGCTGTTGATTAAAACATTTTTGCAGTTTGAAAATCATTACCCAAGTTATTATGCTTTAATGTTAATGGCGTATATATATATATATATTTCATATAAGGAAACGATTATATATATATATATATATATATATATATATATATATATATATATATATATATATATATATATATATATATATATATATATATATATATATATATATATATATATATATATATATATATATATATATATATATATAATCGTTTCCTTATATGAAATAATGTATTTCTGTTGCGAAGTATTTTAATTGGTAATATAGTTTATAAAATAAAATTAAAAACTTCTAATTATTATTGCACTTTTATTGACAAATTATATAAAAATTATTTTTCAATTTTGACCGAAATTTAAAAAAATTAAGCCTTTTATAATAAAAGTTATTTTTAAAACAAGGTTTTATCATTCGAATCAATTATAAGGGCGCTTATAGATTGACTATTTTATGCTAAGATTATAGTACTCAGATACACATTCTTTAATTCCTACGTTAACTCACTGTATTGTACTTACATTATCTCTAAGATAATTTTATTATATTTTTATTATAAAAACAATACATGTATCATTTATATGTTTTCAGTTCAGTTGTCATTTAAAAATAATGCTATAGTGTTATGTATGAAATTATTTCCTGTTTGCTCTTTGGAATTTGAAAATATTTGAGAATCATATTGCATACATTATAAGAAAGATATGCGACTAAAAAAGAAGTTATTAAAATTATGCTTGTAAAAAATAAACATTTGTTTATTATAGTTTAAATACATTTTTATCTGTTTAAATGATATTGTTAATGCATTTATTTTATTAGGGTATTATAATGTGAAATAATTTCATGTTAGGGTATTATAATGTGACAAAAAATGAATATGTTTGTGTATATATATATTAACGAATGTATTTGTGATAATAAGATTCCTGATTTAATTTGTGTATGAAAAAATGCGAACAAAATTTGACAGATTACTAATTTGAATACAACAGAAAACATTTCATTTAAAATAAAAAGTAGATAACAAAAATCTGGGTTTTAAATTTATATAATAATAATATATAATTATTTTTCATTATTTTTTAAGTTATTTATCTTTATTGCTAAAATGTACTGTTCAGTCACATGAATAAGAAATTGAAACTTGAATAATTATATAAACCTTTTGGAAACTATCTTTTATGATTCTGGAGATTAATATCAAATATAGAAATTACAGCTTTGGTATACTTACTCAAAAATTAAGAATAAATGTAGAGCAAATCAATACAATATATATGCTATATTAATTTTTACACTTAAAAATGACTTTGGTGTTAACAGAAAAAATTTATTTTGTAAAGTTAATGTGACTAAAAAAAAAAAAAGAAATAGCAGATTATTTTTAATATTTAGTAAAATGTGTCATTGAATGAATCGCCCTTTGCTAATACAATTAATTCAACATACCTATATATTTATCTGATATTAGAGGTTTATTTTATATGAAAATGAAGAAATTAACAGGGAATAATTTTGTTCGCAAATAAAAAAATTATTGCTAAAATAAATGTTTAATTATATGTCGATTAAATATTAGGTAAAAATTGAATTTAAAATTAATGATTCAAAATTCTTCACTGAAAGAGATATCATATTGGATATCTTAGGGATTTCAAATATGTTCTTGAAATAATCATGAAAAATATAAATTTAGATTAAATAAAAACGTTAAAGAAAAAAGTTTAGAAATTAAAAATGTTTTAAATGAATGAATTAATATACTTTAAATGTTTAGAGTAATGAACTTTTATTAATCCAGGGGATAGTAAAAAAATAATTTCCTTTTAACGTTTTTAATAACAGTTATGAGATACATGAAATGCATTGCAATATTTATTTATAAATAAAGGTTCTTAGATATTTATTTTTTAAACGACTATCATTCTATTGCAAATATCAATATTTTTTTCCTTACAAATACACACATAACTAGAGTGATACAGAATTTACTATTTATATAGTCAACAAAGTAAAAATGTTGCATTTACTTAATAAAAAAAGAACAATATATAAAAGAAGCAGCTAAATTTCAGTAATCAAAATCATGTTCAATGCAAAGAAATGCATCCGAGTATTTTGACTTGAATTAAATTTATCCTTAATTTTGAAAACAGAAGAAGCTATTTTTATGTTCATTTTGACTTTGGCAATAATTAAAAATTCATCAGTCAATCGCAATACATAAATTCTTGTCACGTCTTGGGAAAAAAATGGGGTCTTTTGAGGCCATTGTCTTCAGAGAAAGTCAAGAATTCATAAATATTAAGTCAACCGTAAGAATAGGTCACTGGGACGAAAAACAATTGACTACTAGAAAAGATATATATATATATATATATATATATATATATATATATATATATATATATATATATATATATATATATATATATATATATATATATATATATATATATATATATATATATATATATAGTTGTCCATCAATATATATATATATATATATATATTGATGGTCAACAAAATTTCTTTCTTATTCGAAATCAAAATACACAGGAGACTCGAGGAACGATTCTTCGGTTAAACCTTAAATTCATGAATTCTGATGATTGCTCCCGAGTTGATCGATTGTTTCCGCTGCTATCACTTGGATTCTAGCAGTTTTCAGAACTTTAATCTTTGGAGGGATTTTGGGAGATAAAAGAACAGAAAATAATGGCTTTCTGTATCCTATGGTCAGGAGATAAATTGTACGAGTTCACACCTGAAGACAATTTCGGGAAGAAATCAAAATCAGAATCTTTTTTTTTCTTTTTTTTTTTTTTTTTTTTTTACGTCTACAAAATTCTAGCTGAACTAAATTTTAGAACATTGGATTTTAAAGAAAAAATAGTAATAATTCTTTTTATATATTTATTTTCTCCTGATTGAAATTGGTCATACCTTTCTCATTTTTTATACTCTTACCTTTTAATACATTTATTTTTGTTCACATGATGTATTTTTTTTAAAATAGAGATAAATTATATCTATAGTTTTTTTTTCAAAGACCTTCCTTGCAGCTAAAATATAATGACTGGATTGGAAAATATTTAAAAAAAAGAATTACATTTTCCTGAATATTATCTCTAAAATGTTATGAGAGTGTATTCAAATATCTTCTGACGTTTGTATATGTTTCTGAAGTGATATTCAAATTATTGTTATCGTACGTATTTCCCATTTTAACACTACAAGGGACGGAAGTGATGTCATTAGCACCTCATGTAATGAGGTAGACAACGGATGGGCCATCGTTGCTGCTAAGGGGTTGGGCCTTTGTAATTTAGAAATAGGACAAAGCATAATTTAGAAAAAAAACTAGCCTTGGTCAATCACCCCATAGGTATCACTGTATTGTCATTCTCAGAAGTATGACATGAAATACATCACGATGATAACATATTTTATGTGCTCCATGTGTCATTAGTGAACATGGCGGAACTTCGATTGAATCTGGATTCGAATTCATTACCTTCTCATTACAAGAACAAGCGCCTTAATCAATATATGTTAATAATATATGTTCTAGTTCAACTAAATAGTTACCTTAATTTTTCTCAGAGAATTTTAGAAAATTCATTTTTTTTGTTTTTTATATTTTTGAAATTTTTTGAAATTTTTATAATATTGGTCTGTATGTTAAAAAAGAAAAGAAAAAAAGAAAATGATCTTAATTTTTAACTTATTTGGATGTAATCTAATTTAAAAGCATACATTTTAAAAGCATAATATGAAATCAATTTAAACGAAATAAATCCAACATTTAAAAAATATGTTGATTTTAATTGAATACATTGAATGAGTACATATGCTCTGATGTGAGATGGAATATTTATTAATTACTTCGAAAAACTTGCTTTTACATTATGTTGCTGTACGCAACACAATATCAGAAAATGTTTTAACGAAAATTTTAACATTTTTTATTGTTTTCTTCGAAGAATTTATTAGATTTTAGGACAAATTCTAGTGTAGCAAATTATTGAATCCAGAAAACGTGGAGATCTGAATGTGCTGCAATTGTTACTGAAGACGTGACTTTCATTGAATATTGCTTTGAATTGATTTTACTACCGAGAATATTTTTATGCTATTAATTCACAATCAATCCATTTGTAATCTTATCTTTCATATACTTTAAATTTTTATGTGTCGCAGAAATTCTTTATATTGATGTTGAAATTCTATGTTTTGATTTATTAATAATAGACTAAAATTTATTTTAATATATTGATCTATCAGAAACATAACAAATCTTTTATCAGATATTACTGATTTCTAAATTAAGATAAAAAGTAAATAAAATTTATGTCTCTGCTGTAAAATTAATTAAAGAAAATAGAAACAAATAATTAAAAATAATCTAAATACTATATATAAATTTGTAAAAAATATGAAAGATTAATTAAAAATATTTTGAATATGTACACAATATATACAAAAACACTCCGACAAATAATGTTTCATGTAAAGGAAACTTCTTAATAGAAAGAGAAGATGTTTTTCAACGTGGAAAAACGTAAAAGAATATTCATCAAAGTAAATAACATATATTTATGAGAATTATTATTTTTATATTTAGGGAATTCTCCATACTTATATTTTCCATTTTTTTTAAAAAAAAATTAAGATAAGATACAATTTAAGTAATTGTAATTTTTAACAATTTTAATTGAGTTAATTTCATATGCTCAAAGCAAAACTGCATGACATCAAATCTTTGTCCGTCACTTATCAAAAAGTTATATATTTTTTGGAAAAAAAAAAACTAATCTAATTTTGTTGCATTAATCTATAAGACTAGTAAAAAATATACAGGTTTTATGGGAATAACTGAAAAACAAAATTTGTGCACATAACGAAAATTTAGTATTTTATGTAATAAACTTGTTTTTTTTGAATTTCAAATATCTGCAAATAAATTCATTGTTGAAGATTAAAAGTCTCAGCTTATGTGACGGATTGCAGTAAATATAGAAAAATGCACTGAATAGTATTTGTACTTTACTTTCAGAAAGTGTTGAATGCAGCGATAGAAAATATTTCCAAAAGATACCGAAATTTTAAATTTTTTGTAAGTATGAAGCGGAGTTAAAAAGCGCAGTTTGCTCTGCTGACGGAAGCGTGAAGCTCCTGCAAGCTGTTTTGCCTTAGGAGAAAAGAAGATTAGATTTTCAAGTTTTTTTCATTTTACTACACTTTTGAAAATTTTAAAATTAGATGAAATTTTAAATTTTTTTTTAAAAGAATATATTCAGTTCACTCTTTTTTTTTACTTTGAGCATATGGAAGCAACTTCATTGGGTGTTAACAGTATTTTATTAAAATATTTTAAATTTGTGCATTTGGTAGCATTTGCAAAACCTCAATAAAAACTGTGAAAATAAAGTAATTTCTTTCGTTTAGTCATTTTATATATGTATATTACTGTATTTCCTTAATTATTCACATTTATAATGAATATAAAACAACCCTTTACATTTTAATTCAACAAGATTTTTATTAAGAAAAATTAATTCTATAATGATAAAAAGTAATACTGAATACAAGTAATTTTTTATTATTTGTACATCACTTATAAATAATAAAAAGTACTTGTATTTAGTATTACTTTTCATCATTATAAAATTAATTTTTCCTAATAAAAATTTTGTAATATAATTAAATGGTGTAATAAAATTGATTGCATTTGAAAAACTAATAATTATCGATATGCAGCTGATACTTATAATATTCCACAGGTGAAAATGGACAGAAGGGAAAATAGTTGGTGAATATGAGTGTGGATTTTCTCTAAAAATTATTGATTGTCCTCTTTTTTCCGTCTGTTAGGTCTGTGGTTTTGATATAACATGATCTGTTACCATCAATATTGTGGTCCGCCATTACAATTTCGTAATAGTTGTTATTGAAATCATTTTAGAAAAGCTTTTCTCACAAGGTTCAGTTTTGCTTTTTGTTTTGAATTTCATTAGGATCTGAACTTCAATTTTTATGTTTAATTGGTGATGTATGAAGTGGATTAAGTAAAGCAAGAAGAGGTGATGAGAGATCAGGCCAAATGGTCTGAGGCCTTGTGCATCAATGATGTTGATAACTTCGAAAATGGCTGTGGCCTCTGCCTGAAAGACTGAGTTCTTATTCCTCAGCTTAATTTTGCATTCTTGAAATTATTTGTCTTCATGGTAAATAATTAGGGCCTCACCTGCTTTTCCGTCAATATGTTATCCATCCGCATAGATGTTGTAAGGTGTGATTAATTTGATTTGGCCTTGTGCTGGCGAGGAGGGTTTGGAGGGCAGATTAACAGTATCCATAACGGAAGTTATTACCAAGATGAAAGGTGATCATCATCAATATTGAGATATCTTTAGAATTTGGAAGGGCGAATAAAAATGCTTAAATGTACTGCAGTTTGGTAAAATAGGGCTGGAGTATTTACAATTTATTCCTTCGAATAAGAGACAATCAAAGCTGATAACTGTTGCCCGAGCAGAATTGATGAAATACATGGGAAATTTAAAACTTATATTACTTAATAACTAGCATTGATTAATAACACATCGCTGACGCTTGACTGGACATGTCATAGATCAAGCTAGATGATAAGACAATACAGAAATCAAATTTCATAATATATACATTTTTACAGCACCAAGCCAGCTAACTCTTTGGCCAATTTTCGGCCAACGACTTTCATATTTAAGGATATCAATTTTTTTTTAAGATAAATGAAAAATTTCATATTAGTTTTATATAGATTCTAAGCATAGAATTCCTGTAAGAAGAAATTTATGCATTAAGCAATCTTTGGAAAAGGTGTATTGAAACCCATGGAACCAATACATACTTAGATTAGATAAATATTTTTTTTTAAGAAAATAAATAATTTTAAATATATGTCATATTTTTAATTAAAAATAATTGCTTTTTATTAAAAATTCGACACATGTTTTATTTACATTAACTTAATACATTTACAAAATTTAAATATTTTTATTTTTTATAGTTTTAAGAATATGTTTCCACATCAGTTGTAAAGCAAAGCATTACATCTGCCGTGAAAACATTTTCTTCAAGAATGAAATAGGAAATATTAAGTGTTGCTATTACTTTATTATAGGTACAGATCATATTAATGATATAAAATTTTATATTTTAATTAACATATTTAGTTTTATGATTCAGTTTTATGCTTCCCTTTTCTTCAATTAAATAGAAAAGTATTTCAAAAATATAGCTCTCAAAAATGTGATTTTTTTTTTAAGTTCACGAAGTCAAATTTATTTCCCGATACTTAATTCATGGTATTACAAACTGTAAATGCTTAAAACCTTTTGTAATATATATTTTAATTGTCACTAGAAACAAAGCGCTTAGTTAGATTCACTTTGTACTACAAACTGAGAGATTAAAAAATCTTATGTTGTGTAAGATTGGTTTGTCTTACTATAGTAATGTTTTCATGTGATCTTTAATTAGGATAGAGTTTACACAGATTTGTGTCAGCAAATAGTGCTGGACGCTTAGGTGGCAATTCATCTTGGATTCTCAATGCAAACGTGAATAGCTATGTAGTTTTAGGATTGAATTTAAATAAACTATCAATAGTTCACTGTTCAAATCTTGTGCGACATAAAAATAAATAAAAATAATCGATAAAAAAGACGATACTAAAATAATATTAATTATAGAGCATATATATTTTGATAAATTGGTCAACATTGGAATGTTCCTCAATTTATTTAAAGATTTTATCACGTCTTTTACGAATGATTAACAATTTAGCGGGAATAACTATGATTTTGAAAAATAGTTTACCATAAAATTTATATTTAATTAAAAAAAAACATAAAATGTATCTATTTACTTTAAATTTTTTTATTCGTTGTATTTTTAGGCTTCGGTTGTAAGTTCGAAATTTCTAATTTTATCATAGTTTATGTTATTAAAAGTTAGTTTGAAAGTTCAAAATAATATGAGAGAAGTATACCATAATATTAAATTGCTTCTTATTTACATTTTTCAGAAAAATATAAATTAAAATTAAAGTGCAGAGTATTAAGTTAAATAAAATGGTTAACATTTTTACAATATTTCAAAAATTATTCTAACACAATTGCGAGTTTATGAAGAAATTTGTCAGATTTCTTCATAAACTCAAATTACATTTAATCAGAAGTCACTGTTAAAATGAAATTTTAATATAAAATATTTAGAAATATTTGTTTACTATTAAAAAAGTTATATTCATTTAAATTTTCATATTTTAAATATTAGTATTTTAATTTAATTTAATGAATTAATATCAAACTATTTTTATGAGCAATATACACGATTATACGGAACAATATGCATACATAAATTTAAAAAATATACATCCAATTAAAAAAAGTAAGTATCCATAAATTATAAAATTTCAAAATATATTTATATCGGTCCATTGGATTTTTTTTTGACAAGTGTACTCAGTCACGTTAAGTAATATATTTCTAATTAAATGCTCTTGCTAATGGAAACATGTGCTAAATTGGAGTGAAAATATTTTTTTCATTATTTTGTTATTTACTCAAATTATATAACATATGGGTCATAAATGTGCAATAGATTCTGAAGATTTATACATGTTTCCTTCATAGATTTCAATAATTTATTCATCTTATTTTTGTAGATAATATATGCGATATTTTTTATAAATATGCGCTTCTATTTATTTATTATTAAATGAGAGAAATAATTTCCAACAACCGAAATTTAAATCACGTTTTTACAATAATTTGTTATAGGTATTTAAAATGTTGATACTTTTATACTTTCATTTTTTTTATCTTTTTTTGAGAATGAAGAAATTTTTCCCGACTGAAAAATATATTTATATTTATAGAATAAATATTTAGAAGTCTAACTTTTAAGGATAATTAAAAAAAATTTTTCTAGCATGTTTATGAATTCTATTGACAGTAGACACTTAAAAAATAAAGTTTAAATAATTATCAGTTCCAGATTCCAATGAATAAATCCACTTTTATAATATAAAAGCCTCTGTATAATGTTGTGTGCTTTTCTCCGATGACTTTTCAAGTTAACTTAAAATGCATAAACTGTACCTCAAACATTTTAACAACTAAGATACACTGTCCAACAATGAAAATACAACACGAAGAAGGAGTGGCTAGAAAATTATGCAAACTTCAGGGTAGACGCACCTAACCGAGTTATGCAAATAAATTGAAATGTGGAAATCTCCGGTACAGATATGGCAATATAATGTGAGGAACGGGCAGAGTGGGTAATCATCCTTAAAAATCGAAATATTACTGCTTGAAAAAATAATCGTTGCAAGTTTCTTCGTGTCCCAACGGACACCTGGAATTGCAGAGAATGTCAGACCATCATCGACGGAGTCAGTTAGTTAGACGAGTTAAGAGGCGAGTTAGTTACGAGTTTAAGAGGGGCATAGTGATATGACTGAGACGGTCATATTGGTCCACATGGTAAATCCCGGCTGACAGACACCTGAACACGTCCACAGTACACCGGATGTCGCAAGGATGGTTAGAACAAGGATTTGAGGACAATTTGTTGATGTCGATGAAGATAGAATGACGTCAGCACACGTGGAACGACTCCCATATGAAGCAGAACCATTTGCCGTCAATTGGTTGCTAGTGACATGCGCTTATGGTGTCAGATAAGAGGATTGACATTGACTACACATCATTGACGCTAACTTCTAGAATAGTGCCAGATTGGAGAGATATGATCGTCTTCTCTGATGAGCCATGCTTCTGAACCTTCAGTGCTAGTACATGCAAGGCACTGACGAGGAGACAGGTCCAATCCTGCAGCAATTTTAGAGCTTCCCACCTCGCAACAACTTGGCATTATGGTTTTGGGCGTTATTGTGAACTATTTCATTTGCAGACTCCGTGAATGCCTCTTCAGTAGACACAGTTTGGCAAATGGTTGACAGAGAATTGAGAGCCATTCCCTGGGATTTCATTCCTTATACTCACAGAATCTCTATCTAAGTATGTTGCTTCGTACATCGCCGTCCACGTTGGTCCTACAAGCTATTGATCCAATCCTGTTTTCGTTATGTATAATGCACATCATTTCAAAATACAGATTATTTATTATTCGTAAATGTCTCTCTCTGTTTGCCGAGTTTTATCACTTTCTGGCAACATTCTCTTGGTATTGCATTTTTAATTTCAGGCAATGTATTTTTAATGTTCATAACTTTTAAGTTTTTTTAATATTTTCACAAGCACATAAGTTAAGTTTTATATAAATTTCACTGCGTTTTCTATAAAATAATTCGTTGAATTTCTCGTTGTTTTGCATATTTCAAATAATTTCAGCGTGATTACAAATTCCATCAATACGAAAGATGTTTTATTGCATTCCTATCAAAATAATTATTTAAATTTAAAATAAAAAACGATCAAAATATTAAAAAAAAATTTCTAGATTAATCATTATTTCATTAAAAAGTATATTTACAGGATATGCATTTCATTCTGTTGATTTAATTGATCTGCAAGTCATTGAACTGTTTGTATATTAAAATTCATATCTTAGTTAAATTTCTTTCTGATTTTGTCCCATATATTTCAAATATTTTTAATTTAGCTAAAAGTTTAGCTAGAATTCATATGGGCATTTTATTTCAAATTATTCTTTTCTGGAGATATAAGGAAATATCTTCAGTGGCTTAGAAAACCAAGTAATAAATATTGAAGATTATTGTACAGATTTCTGTGTAATGTCCCTATAAATTATCCACTGTTTATATGCACTTCTTGAAGTGGTTTAATATATTATCATATTATCAGATATATTCATTTTATACAAGAGAATAACAAAAAATATCATGAGAATTCTTTTCACAAAGATAAATCCAACGAAAGGTAACTGAATAAATTTTTGTAATAGCAGATATAATCAAATTTAGAGTACTTCAGCTTACTAATTATGATGCTGTTTTTTTTTTATCCTTTCACAATTGTTGAATTAGCAACGATCTATCATAGTTAGTAATTTAATATCTAGAAAATATTCAAAATATTGCACATTATACATCTCTTTCTGTCTTTCCGGAGTTTATATTCACGAGTCCTTCGCTTATTTTTCAGATAAAATGGAAATAACAAAACCTGTTTGCCACATGTTTAAAAATAGAAACATAAATCAAGTAGAATCATAAAATTTGTACTTAGTTGTACAAACTATAGGTGATTCAAAACTAAAAACTTTTTGAATATCATTTTTCTGTCTCAAAATTATGCATAAAAATTGAAACTCAACAAGAAAACATCAACTCTATTAAACTGAGTTAACATTCCAAATAGTAGAGAAAATATGTACTTTAAACTATTAATTGCATACTAGATATCAAAGTGTCTGTTGAAATTTTTATTAATTTTAACTTAAAAAAAATTGGATACATTAAAGTCAAATAATTTTGGGTAATATTTAATACTAATTAATAAATGAAGCTCAAACATTTATCCTTTTTTGAGTAATTCAAATGCGTAATTCATCAATAAATAGTTACACAGCATTTTTAATTGCCTTATAACGTTGAATTATTTCAAAATATATTATTTGAATCTATTTAAAAAAGCATAAGTTAAACTGCAGTTCTTACAAACAAATATACAGCTTATAAATATAATTCAAACTCAAAATTATTATGATATATTTTTTACGTTTATTTTAAACATAAGTGGGCATAATACCCTGTTATGGAATATATATATTTCGAAATATAATTTGATAAAATATATATTAATTTACATTATAATAGCATATAATGTATTGTGAATGCATTGTGTTGGAATTATTTTATGAAAATAAAAGCTAAAAAAGCTTTTCTCATTAACATGCTAACTATTTTAACAAATAATCGCAAAAAGAAATTTTTCTAAGCATTTCTTATATTTATATCATTTTAAGTATCATGTCATCAAATTTTGATCATAAAAAGAGAACAAAACAAAATAAATTTGTATATTTATAATTTATACTTTAAGCGAATAAAAAATCATATATTTAATACTTTTTTACTTTTTGTTCGTCACTAAATCTAAGTTAATACATTTCATTGAATCTAGATTATTTAATTTTCATTAATAATGAAATTTAGTAAGTTTTGTTGCGCAGCGTTTTTTGCGTAATGAAAAAAAAAAACATATAGACATATTTAACCCATTCATTTATTAATTTGCATAAAACAATTAAAATAATTACAAATTAAAAAAAATAAATGAGAAATATGATTATAAATAAAAAATAATAAGATAAAACTATCAAAAATATCACTGTGTGTCTATGAACATATATAAATATTCTAATTCATCAAAAATTATTCTTGAATATTTCGGAAAGTGTTCGCTTTTATAAATTTTTCACAATATTGGAGGAAAAAAAAAAGGCAAATGTTACAAATATTCTTTTGTTATTTATTTTTATAGTTGAAAAAAATAAAAAAACAAGAACGCTGTAAGTGTTTTGTTCCAGTGCATTTACCAAAGTATGCTCTTTTATGTATACTTCAAAACTTATCCCAATTGAATATAGATTTTACTTTTATCTTTTTTTAGGAGCCGGATGTAAAATTATTTTCTTGCTATGCAAAAAATCCACATGTGAGTGGAACAGCCTCAACAACACATAAGCTTCGAGTTGTATGTAAGTATTGAGAATAATTTAACCATATATTTTGTGTCTTAAACATACTTTCAAACCCTAAATTTAATATTTTACCTTCAATAATAAAATTTATCAGTTAAATTATAAATAAATTTTAAAATATTATTTTTACGATAAAATCATTTTTTTATTTTAAATTAAAAATTTTAAAATAACTTTTCATATATAAGTCATTTAATTTAAAATAAACATATTTTTAAGATGCATTTTATACACATAAACACGTTTCATCTACTTATATTTGTCTTTTGTCTTTGTTAAATTGGATGCTAACGATTTGATTTTTGTAAATTAAACTTATAAAATGTATTTCGTAATTTATAAGTATTAAAATATATAATTTCAAAAATGATATTAATTTGTTAAATTCTCATTATATCTAAAATCCACTGTTTGTTTACTACTAATTAATTCCATTGCATAAAAATTACTTTAAAAGTGATTTGAATGAATTACGAGTGTTGAAATACATTTTGTTTTTAACTATAAATATTTTTAAATTGTTCTCATCAAAAACTAAATCTTGTTATTAAATAACTTTTTATTTTAAATTACAATTATATAAATAACATGCAAATACTAATGGAAAATCCTATTTAGTATGCAAATAAAATGAGCTAAACCTGTAGAAAACAAACTTTTGGAAAATAACTATAACTAACTATAAGCACTTAATTCATTCTGAGCCAGGACAGTGGACTGTAACTGTACATAAATGATGACTGCTTTGAATACGTCGTAAACGAAAGTTTTCGACCAGCCACTTCATTTGGGAAAAATATATTAAGATTCATCCCAATAACTTTCCTTGCACTGAGAGTGACCGCTTCTCATCTCAAAATTTACGCAGTTTCGAAGCAGACACCAATAAAAGCATGAGAAAAGGGCCTCTCAGGGAAGAACTGCTAATTGATCGGCACCACCATGTTGGATGAGATCCAAGAGTAGAGGCGCCTCCTCCACTATTTCAGGTGAAGCACGTCCCACGATATATTTCTTTCCGTGTTATGCTCTCCCTAACAATATAAATCGACTTCACTTTCTTAAGGAGAAAACTATGGGAAAAGAGACGGAATCCTAACGGTTTTTCTTCCGTCTTGACAAAGCAATGTAATATTCTTAGTTCATTCAGTGTGTCGTCAGATGTTTCTCTAGACTTGTATCTATTGTGGAAAAGATTTGTCCCTGCTGAATTCATTTGAAACTGTCTGTAAGAACTGTATATTTTTACACAATGTATAATTGGTTGGAATACATTGAATGTATGCTGCCATATTTTAATATATATAATAAATAAAGTTCTTTAATATAGAAAAATATATAAAATGATATTGAAAGATATTTATTATCGGTGTTTAGACAATAATTTACTGAATATGAAAGTAAAATGTTTCGCAATTTCTTGCAAGTTTCTTTTAATCCGAATAGTAAAATTTCTGCTGAAAGGATCCAC
Organism: Latrodectus elegans; assembly: GCA_030067965.1. Lineage (NCBI taxonomy): Eukaryota > Metazoa > Arthropoda > Arachnida > Araneae > Theridiidae > Latrodectus > Latrodectus elegans. Next base: position 51,565,887 of record CM057812.1, read on the forward strand.
ATTCAGAAATTCAGAACTGAATTATAATGATAATTCAAAAGTAAAATTTCCAGGAGGAGATTTTTTAAGTAGTACTTAGTTAAACTTTACTTTTATCTAAGTTGTACTTAGTTTCATTTTGTATGCTTTGCGACAGAATACATATTTGGAATACGCATGAAAGAAAGATTTTTTTTAATTATCTTGCAAATTATTTTTAATAGATTAAATAAAATATTTACTAAATTGTGACCAGTCTATTCAGCATAGAATGTATAATCAATGTCTCTTTTGATGTTCCAAACACGTTTGTTCATACACAACAAAATATTTAACATAATTAAATTTAAGAAATATAAAGAAAATAAGTAACTTCTACTGGGAATATTTTGACAATTAGTAAACATTATTTGGTTTAATAGAATAAATCAATTTATCATCAAGAACGTATTTAATTTGATTCAATAAAATGCAAATGTATACTTAGAAATAAAGCTAGACAATAATTTTTAATACTTTGTTTAAAATGATATGAAATGTAATGAATTCACAGTAGACATTCTATTTATAGTCTGTCAGAGACATTTAAAATCAAATGTTTTCAATCATCAAGTTTCTTATTTTAATAAATATATAATTATAATGCAACATTTAATATGAGAAAAGAGAAAATTTAAATTACAATAATAAAGAATAATGGATTCTGTTTTTTTGAATTGTATAATTAAAATTATGGCATGTAAAATGACATTTGTGCCAAGCGATCGTATATAATATATATATTAGTTTAAAATTAACAAAGTAAACCTAATACTTAAACTCTAAAACATACTGAGAAATATAAAAAACACTAAATGCTTGACTTTTTTTGTTTTTCTCAAAATATTCACATTAAATTCAAAAGTTTATTTAAGAAAAATAAAATTAAATCATATCAATTCACTATTTTTTAAATTAATAAATGAAATTCATTTAACGGTAATTTATTCAATTAATTAATTATATCATATTTTTATTTTTTGAAATCTCCTTTAAAATATTACAACTTTTCCGGTTCCATTCAAAATAAATCTTGAATATGTTCCTCATCTTAAATTAGTTTTGCATACATTAAAATTCATTAAAAAATTTAAAATTTAAAATTGCATAAACATGAAAAAATACATTAAAAAATTGCATAAACATAATATAAATGCAATCCTTAATCTATAAATTTCCTTCATTATACTTAAAATGGCCCAGAAGTTTCTCTCAATTCTAAATTATTATTTTATAAATAAAACTAAATTTGCAGTTTTATTTTTAAAATTTATGTAAGTATTTTTTTTACAAATGTATTTTGATAAATTTGAAAATAATAAAATTCATAAATATAATTTCATGTAAACATTTTTCATCTTCTTGATTTTATTTATCTTCAGAATACATGAGAAACAAAATATAAGATAATCTTATAAATAATACTTCCCTTCAAATAAATATAAAGTCTCAATCCTGGGCAATTTAAGCAAAAAAGTAACAATAAAATCAACGTTAGATCAATTCATAAATATATAATGTCTCAACAGCCTTCTTTTCTTGCAGGGATGGCGGTAAACTGAAAAAGGTATTCATTCTACTTTTTCAAAGTAATATAAAATCCAGCCGTAGAATAAATCATTTTTCGTATTTTAAAATAACCGAGTTAAGCTGATTTATCCACAAGTCTATTCCTTCACTTTTTCAGAAAAAAATTATAATCTATTGAAACATCTTGAAAGTATGTGAGGAAAAACCATAAGCCAATTTATTTGTGTTATCAGTTTTTCTTCTGCAGTGCAAAATCCCATAAATATATATATCTTAGGAACGTTTCCTGATTCTCTCTTTTTATTTATTTATTTTTTGACAGATCCACCGAAACCACCGACAATATTAGGTTATGATTCTGGTACACCTCTTAGAAGTGGTGATATGTTGAAGTTAAACTGCATCTCTTTGGGGGGTAACCCACCTGCAATACTCAGATGGTTCAAAGAAGACAGAGAAGTAAGTTAAAAAAGTATATTTATCATTTACCAGAATCTGAAAAGAAAATTTAACAAGTTTTTAAAATATGTGTGTGAATTACGAAATTCAGGTTATTTTTTTAGTATACATGAACTTTATATTTCATTTATTTCTTAACAATATCCTCAATGGGATCGTTACATACTTTGTAGTAATTTCGATTGTATAAATATATCAATAGCAATTTTAAATCAAATATCTTGAATTGCGTTTTTTGCAAATGATTTAACACAATTTTTTTTCATATACTTATTTTTAAACTTACGGCGGCCAATGGCTGAGTGGTTATCGTTCCTTAGTCCTGTGATGTAGATCCCGGGTTCAAATCCCGGTTCGGGCATGGATGTTACTTTCTCTCTTGTTCTCTCCATGTTTCTCTGTTCTTTCTTCTGTGATGATGTATGAATGTAGCCCACGCTTTAAGCCAGTTTGTGGTGGTATGACGCGGGTAAGGCTACTCGCTTCCAGGACTAGACTCACAGGTTCCCGAAGGGTGACAACAGTTGAGTAGCAGTTTCTGCCCTTGTTGTGGCATAGGGTTCGTCACCCAAGTGCCCATAGTTGGAAAAAAAATAAACCTACTTTTGACACAGTTAACTTTTACATTTATCTGTACTGGAGGAATCTCATCTCAGCCATGCGTTCTTTATTACCCTTTCCAATATATTTACTAAATTAGCAAACCACAGCGGTGTATGTTTTTAGAATAATATTACATACTCTCTCTATAAAATTATTTTTCGTTGTTCTATATACCATAATATATAAATATGTATACTTTGGTAGCTGGTATATTTGACATATTTTATAAATAAATGTTCATACGAAGTATGAGAGGACTTTAGCTATGTATTAATAAACACAATTTCATTTGATAAAATTTCAATCCTTTGAAATAATTTTGAAATTGTAAGCTCTTTCTTCTCACGATTGTTTATAATAATTTATAATTTCCTTATTATTGTGTGCAATTTAGTTCAAACATTATACATTTTCAAATATAATTTTAAAATTGAAGATTAAATAAAAAAAAAAAATTCATGCAGACCCTATTGTTACAAAATTTTACAAGTCCACCAATATAATACTTCAAAAAAAGAAATTTATAATATTTTTAATATGTCATCATTGAAAGATTTGAAGTATTTCGAGACATTTCTGTTTTCAAGAATACGTCATTTTGATTTTACTCTGTGATAGAAGGTACTATTTCAGTGTTTGGTAAACAAATGATATTTGATATTTTTATGTTTTATAAGAAATATTTACAAGAATATTTTGTTAAGAGAAAACAGTATCTCATCATTGATTTTGGGCAATGCACTTTCTTTTAAATATTCAAACATATTTTTTATGGAAGAAACGTCATAGAACAATACTTTAAAAAAACTGTAATAGTAACGGTAATAGGAAATAGTTGAATAATATTACCCAACTGAAATCGGCTAGTAATTATATACAAGCAGATTTTCTTTATTCCTAATATTTTTTTCTTTAAATATGATATACTGTTTCAAGTGATATTTTTTTATTTTTACATAAAAAATTATTAGATCATAAAAAAATATTCTTGTGTAAATTTTAAATATTTGCTTTCAAAAACGAAATATTATATAATGCATATAAACAGATATATAAAAAGTATGAAGACTGAAAATTTTGCATCTAAACAGAATGGGACAATGTACTAAACATGCACTAAACACACTGGGTCAAATTATAATTTTTAAAGTCTAAGATATTTCTGTTACAATCTTATACGAATTTCTTTCGATGTGATTTGCTATCCAAGACTCACATAGAGTTCATACTTGAATGTAATTGTCCAACAACAAAAAACTAGAAAAAGCTAAAATGGAAGTATAGAAAAATTGTCACATTAAATCATCAGGTGTCTTGACTTTCATTTGATGATTTCGGCATCAAAAATTAATTCTTTTAGCAGTAGAATAAGAAGTGATTACAAATGTTTTACAATTAGTGACTAATGCAAACAAACATAACCATAACTTCATTTTAATGACTAAAATATGACAATATATCTTTTTTGAATAATTGAAGAGTTTTGCTTGACAAATATGAGTAAATTAAAAAATATTTTTAGAATGTTACCTTCCATATCTGTTCAGTATTTTTACCTTCATCAATATCTGTCAAATTTAAAATTTTACTCATAATTCAAACTTTTTTTTTTGAGAAATTTTCTCCCACAAATGTGATTTTATTTAAAATTCTGTGATGTTAAAATTTCTTAAGCCAACAATTATTACTCTTTTAAGTTATCTATTACTATGCTAAGTAAATGTGCTGGTGATTTTCAGTGTAATGGCGAAACATTAGAGAGAAAGAGGGAGTGAGAGAGAGATTTATAAAGTATACTTTATTAGTATAGTGTAAGGCCACATTTGAAATTTAATTCAGGTTGTTTATCTAATGACTTAAATCTGACAAAATGCGAATATTGTTTAGAGGCATAGCGTAACAGTCTTCATAGATATAGTGTGAACACTCTTGGAGAGATGCCGATGGAGTGTATCGTATCCATATTGAACTTTTTAAAATAGAATGGTTTAAATATTTTGATGTTGGTTGACTGTGCGAGCCAAGTGAGATGTTGAACTTCATTTTCATTTTCCTCAAACCATGATTCGATAAACCCCACTGCATAGATAAGTGCTTTATCATTTTGAAAAATTAGATATCTTGCAGGAAATGAAGTTTACGTTGTATGGTATAATTATCTGTCCATGGTTTTTCTCAGCGAACCCTTCATTCAAAGTTACAGCCCGATGATCGTAGCAAGAAAACAATCCATGACACAGACACCCAAACCATGGCAGATCCATTTTCATGTCTTTCAGTGGGAAGAAGACAATTATAATCTATCCTAGTAAAGTTGTCCTCCAAATATGCTCCCCTGCATGGGACTGGGAAAGATCATATTTCTTCAACTTTTAAGTAAAGTGGGTTTTGTATCACACTTCTGTAGACGATGCTTGGTATTAACATTACAAAGTGGGTTGGAAATTGATGGTCTGCGCTAAATATTTCATTTATGAAAGTGCGCTTTCATTGTAATCATTGATACTTGATAACTTGAAGAGCGATCGAGCTCTGTGTTTATTTTTGATGTAGTTGTTATCGTCATAGGCTTTACAAACCACTGAAGTACCCGGTGTTCTCTTTCTCAGTGACAGAACATATTTCTGTAATTCCCTAGTTTTTTTCTTTTTTACCATATTATATGTAATGACTTTATTTCTCGACTATTTGGCTTTGCCGAGCTTGTTTTTCTGCGTTGTGAGTACTCTATTTATGCAGTTTGACACAATAAGTTCGAAAACACCGAAAAGAGAATGCTTGTATCATATATTGATCCAGCTAGACTTGTTAATACAATATGGCTCTTTGAAAACCTGAGAAGTATTAGCATTTTACTCATTTGAATAAAATCCAATACTTGTACAACTCCAATAAAACCACTACATACTACCAAAATATATAATCACTTCTATTCATAAAAAACTGATAGATATTATATATATATATATATATATATATATATATATATATATATATATATATATATATATATATATATATATATATATATATATATATATATATATATATATATATATATATAAGCTTATTCAAAAATGTCCTTTTAATTCACTGGCATTTTCATTTTTGATCACGTCTTGAATCTTCTATTGATTTCCTGAAAATTTAGTTATGAAAAAAAATATTAATTTATAATAATTGTTTTAAGAAGTAATGTAAATTAATTATTTATTTTTTTATCCATTGATAATTAATTTTTAGTGATTATTTCTGTCAAAATAATAAAAAAATTCTGTGTAGTATATTTACAATAGTTTCTTGTTGAGATAATCCAAAATTCAGTTTACATTAAGAAGATTAATTTCTTGTCAGAAATATTCTTAAATTATATTTGAAAAATGGACTAGATATTTTTTATTAAGTGAAATTCCATTAAAGGTAGTTAAATGAGAATGGAGGATCAAAAAAGATTAATTTATTTTTAATCAACTGAAATTTCAGAAATTTGTTCAGGAGAAAGTTTACTCTTGCTATAAACACCATTTACAATATATTCTATGTGAACTTAGTTTTTTTTTTTTTTTTTTTTACTTTATATTTCACCAAGTAAATAAAGTGAATTTTTTAGCAGAGAAGTGAAGATATTACTTAGGTTAAATGAGTAAAGGTATATTTTGCATAAGAAATTCCAGATTTTCTAAAAATCCCTTAACACATTTTCTAAATTAGCTCAACTAAATACATATAACGATTCCTCAGTTTAGTAATTGCAAACTTAAAGTCATTAGAAACTTTAGTTTTCCAATTTACGTAATGAATGCATAGCGTGTTTTCATTACTCCTTAGAAATAGCTGATAATTTGGTGGAAAGAAAGGAAATGTCAAAAATTTAACCATTTTATGCCAATTCTTCGTATTTACTGGGATGTAAAATTTTTTGGCGGCAGCGTTTTCTTTAAAAAAAGTACATTAGTGGAAAGAAAATACCAAATTATTTTCTTTATAAATCTGAATTTTTCTAATCAGTATGCTAACATGGAAAATAGGCTTAAATTGCGTGGTTCATCAGGCGGGATTTTATTTGAGAGTTCAGTAAAAAAAGGCATGCTAAGATTTATTATTCTATGTTCATTTTTTTTACACCATTGAAAAAGTTAATAGCATATTTGGTAGAATTCTAGGTAAATGTAAAAGAAAAATAGCTTTTTATAGATTGAAAATTTAAAAAAATGAAGCAGTCATTTATGCCATATTCTTATTGTTAGATTATTTATAAATACATCTACATATATTACAACTATCATGGATAATAATTATGATTGTAAGGATATTGAAGAAAATAAATTGATTCAATAATTTATAAATATCATTCTACAAATTTCAATTATGATATCAATAAAGTAATTTTGATTAGATTAACATTGATATATGTTTTTAATTATTTCCATTACATTTTATAACCCTTTTTAAAACTATAAATATTCAATTTTTATTTTTCGTTACTTTTTTACAAGAATTTTATATTTCATATAACAAGTGAGAAAGTTCAGCGATTAAATCTTTTTTCAGATTGAGATAATTCTTATTTATTATTTTTCAATACAAAAAAAGAGTTTAGTTTTTATTAATATCGACAAATGCAAATGTTGTATTCATTTTATGATTACTAGAAAAAATTGCATAAGTTTTTTATAAATCAAGTTAGCTTGATGATGGCGAGAAAATTACATTTTAGTTAGTTAGTGCTTAACTGTTAATTGTATTTCGCAAACTAAGCAGAAACCTTAATTTTGGTTTCGAAGAACATTATTGTAAACAATAATTGTTGAAATGATATTTGAAACTCAAATACGACTTCAATTTACGATTTCAATTGAGGAACTGTAGGATTGATCTGCTATTCGTACGATTTTTTTGCGAATGCCTAAGCTAGGTAGAAGAATGCCGATAAGATGAATAGAAGACACTGCAGTATTTGATATCTATGCTCTATTAACGACACAGGATGTCGTAAGCTGTTGTTTTCCGTAAAATTAGTTTGCTTGCTGACAGTAGATCGATTTCGATCGAATACAATGCCGTCGAATAATAAATGTTTTTAATCACAGGAAGCAGTGGCATTTCTCACTGTTTATCTCCGATGGTATTTTACGAAGAGGGGCACCGTCCAATATCTTGTGTCTTTTATAATGTCTAGAAAACCAAAGATGTTGTTGAGTTGGGCTCTACCAGTTAGATAGAAGCAGCACGATTAATTTTGAATCAGGGACCAAGCAGAAGACCCTAATACTTAGCCTACCAACCTAAGATGTATCATTTCACTTGGAGGACATTGCGACCATACCCAGTTTTTACGTGCCCCAGCCATTTTTAGTGAACACGGCGGATCTTCGGTTACGCTAAGATTCATACTCACTACCTTCCGATGATGAAAACGACGCCCTAACCAACCAGGCCGCCACGGCCAAAGATGTAGTATCTGTATGGTCTCATTGTCATTGGTCCTCTTGGCGTAAGCAAGCAATTTCGGAAATACTCCATGTGAGTCTTCGGGATATCACAATCTATATTTTGTTAGTGTCGTTCAGAATGGTAGCGTTTTACATGAAACAGACACATAATATCTGGATTGATATTTCACTTTCTTCGGAATAAATTATGCATCTTTCCCATAGTTCACACTTATCTCCTATGAAATTAGCCAAATAGCTCGTTTGTTCATATTTTTAATGCATCATTAGGCTTTATTAATAAATTGTAATAATTTTAATTGTTATTTACACATACTTTATATAATGAAGACAAAATATATTTGGCACCTTAATATCTTTAATATGGTTGCTAAGCTATGTTGCAAATATTTTTGTTGAGTGGAGTTACTTTATATATTTCTAACAACAGTTTTAATAATGACGATATGACTGATAAAATAGCAAACAAAAACTAAATAGGTTCTGGCAAAGAAATTGCGTAAGTACTCTAAATGAATACGCAGTTGAAAATGTAACAAATATTTAATAACATAGAAGAAATAACAAATACATTTAACTGACTAAATCAACTCGAGCTGATATAAACATAGTTCTACGACAGCGAGCAAAAACAAAAGTGTGACTAAAAGCTATAAATGAAATATAAATTGCAACGTACGCCCTCTAGCGCTAAAGCAAAACCAAGTGAAATACTACGGATTTATATTTTCCACAAAGATCAAGAATTAAAAACCAACTTCTTTTTGAAACCATTTTCTTAAAGCTTTTTTCATATAAAAAAAGTTTAAAGTTTTTTAATATGTAGTATTAATAATAGGCATATCTATACTTAATATGTAGTATTAATATGATAGACATATCTATAATTAAAACCACATATTAATTATACAATTTTTTTCTCCGATTTCTTTTTCTGTACATTTTAAATTTGCTTATATTGGAGAATTGAAATATGTCCCTTTTGTTCTAGAAAAAAAAATTTAATTTTTATCATATGAAAGAGAGTTAAAAAATAATTTCAGACTTCATAAAAAATAATATTTGTAAAAAAAATCAAATTAATTATTGTTAATCTATTGATTACCTAGTATAAAAAATAAAATTTATAAAATTTCAAATGTAAACACAGAAAAAAATATATATCGCAATCATTATGAATAGCGTTTGCAGAACCTGATAAATTATCAAAAATTATATATTTTAACAATAACTTATTCGAGTAACTATTCTACAATAACGCATTCCAGTAGTTACTTCGGATTAGAAAAGCGGCCAACTTTGAAGTTAAAGCGATAAATATTAAGTACTTCTAAAACCGCAATTCTGTAGAGTCTGTTGGTCAAAACCTAAATTAAACATCTAATATTGTACATAATTTATTTCACTGGTTAAAATGCGAAAAGGCGGGATGCGGTTCTCAATAAAGGATGGAAAACACTTTCTCTCAAGAATCGTAGAACGAGAAAAAATTTTTGTTTTTTAGATGGAATTCGTGGAAGAGCAAACCGAGGATAAGGATAATAACATTTAAACTTTTTCAACCATCTGAAGGTTTGTGTAAACAAACGTTTATTGCATAAAATGTTATTTTGTCTTCATTGCTCCACAATATCTAATAAGATTTTCCTAATTAATTATTATAAATGTTATGATATCTTCGAAAGAAATTAAAATTTTTATATAATGATTCTTATTCATCCCATTTATTAATATCTAGCATATATTACTTTTTTTAAATATAAATAAGTTTAATAAATTATAATATAGAAAATGGATAATACGTTATTTAAGTTACTTTACTTTAAAAAATTATGCTATTATAATTATCTTATTACCTTCATCACTTAGATTTAAATATTAATCTATTGAAATAATATATATTTTTAATGTGTTACTTATGACACTCTTGAACTTTCCAATCTATGCCTTGGCTATGCAAATTTAAGTCAATAGAGAGCATTTTTCGTTTTAATCAGAGCACCACAAATGTGAAAGTACGTCTTTGCTCTTTTTATATCGTCCGATAGATGGCACCACCAAAGGATCCACTTTCTCAATTTTGAGATTGATCTGAAGGGGGAGGAAATTATATTTTTTCTGTATAATATATTTGTAAATGATTGAATTTACAGCTATTTAATTTCCATTTTCTTTGCATAATTAATTGAGAATTATTTTTAGATATTGTAATGTTCCTTTTTTATTTTATAATTCTCTAATCGATGTTTAGATACATTTTTAAGAAATTATAGTAAAGCTTAGTTAAAATGTGTTAAGCAATGTTTTCAAATATCCTTTTTTTAATTTGAAATGTGAGATGTTACTTTTTTCTAAATGCTCCTGATAGTCGTTGAACAACGAACAAACTAAAATGTCATGTCTATAAAAATTTTTATAAATGTGTATGTGTATGACATATACAGCCTTTATTTTCATTAATCTAAAAGAAATTAATTAATATATATATTTTGTAAATTTTACAAAACGCAGCTTGTATTCAGTCTATACAGCCCGTGAAGAAGCTTGCGAATAAATCAGCAATATGACACTATTCTGAATTAGGCAAGGGAAGGTCAGTTATAAATCTCATTTCAATTTAGGAAGTTTTGAACCCAAGATAAAGGTAAATAACCACCACTCTTTTGCAAGGAATGATGAAAATACTTGCTTTTGAGTAAAATAAAAACTAATGTTGTCAACACGAAGAAAAATATGAATTTGATTTTTAGCCTGATAAAGGAGATTTCAAGACTTAAAGTTGCAAATCCTTATATAAGAAATTCCAATACGATGAAATATAGAAAACTTTAATAGCTATATAAAAATAAATCAGATTATTTTCTTTTAAAGTATTACAAATATTCACGTATACTAATCAAAATACTAATAATGAGAATCTAGGAAACAAAAGGATGATTCTCCCCCTTATTAAATAGAATGTAATTTACACAGCGTAATCTTAAATAATATTACATGGAATTTCTAATATTAATCAGTATTATTAACTATTAATCAACTACTTCAAATATTTATACATTGAGTTGATTAATTTTCTTTAAAAGTGCTATGTTGAATTAACAATTGATAAATAATAGAAATATTTGTTATAGTTTGTCTGGAAATTCTGTTATGATTGAAAATAATATATATATATATATGATAAAATAATATTAAATTTTTAATCCATAGAATAACAAAAAGAAGAGGTTTTAATTGATCAGCTGATGCATTGATTAACAATATAAAAAAATGCAAATAAAATCGTATCTTTAGTAAAAATATAATGACTAGTTACACTTAATATATAACATTTCGAGTAATGTATTTTATGATATGAAGTTTAAAATTAAAAAAGTAAGAGATTGTTGTTTTATAAGATATGAAAAATAACGAATAAGAATACGACTTAAGCAATAAAAAAGAATTTTTTAAGGAATAGTGTAAGTTAATTAACTAACGTTTCACTTTGTTTTACAATTTATATCACAACAAAACATTTTAATCGATAGTTAAATTCATTTAAAAACCGAACTATCTTTTAAAAAAAATACATCAACAACATGATAAATTGAAAAAAATACGAATAATATTAGAAAAATAGTTTTATGTATCAAAACTCGAAAACTGAAAAGGTATATACAAAATTAACCAATGAAAAAAATATTTAAAATATTTGGGCGTGGTTATAAAGAAATATTTTAAATGAATCTCTATTGCATACTGTAGTGTGAACAAAATAGCTCTTTATTAATATATAAAAGCTAGACACTTTCTGATACTTTGCACCAAAAAATGATCCATTTTTGATATTGGATGAATATTACCAAAGGAGTATAAAGAAATCAAGAATTGTAAAAATGAAGAATGTGAACGAAGCTAGATTTTAATTTAACATATTCATATTCCTTACTTAACAAAAGTTAAGCTTATTGGATCTGCATTTAATAGATATAGTATGTCAAAAGGGTTGAAAAATCTGACACAAAATGATAATCTCAAATTAAAGAAATATTCATCTTAGAACTTCAAGAAATAATCTTGAAGTTATTTAAATTACTTATGAGTTTAAGATCAATTGAATAAAATAAAATATTTTTAATATAAAATAATATAAAAGTAGGTTGCAAACAACAAATATCAATATATAAGCTCAAACATCTTTTGTAAGCCTTTTCTTTTTATATTCTTCTGCATACATTTACAAAATTGACTTGTAAGCGAAAGCTCATTTGTATTTGTTATTAAAATAATATTCAAAAACTGCAATAACGTATTTTTTTTTCAAACATGTTCTGTAACATTCCTTAATAGCACATGCGGATTCTTGATTCAGAGCAATCTGAATTTCATATTCCAACTCTCGGTTATGCTGACAGACATTACTTTCAGCAGCACATTTCCTTCTAACAATACTCCTTCATCTTGCTCGGACTGCGAATTAAATTGAACGCTGGTTTGGGAAAAAAAATAAAGGTCCCGCTTTTCAATCCGAGAGAGAATATAAAATTTCAAAGCACTAGCAGAACGAAAACACATCGCATCCATTTCTGTCTTTCAAAGGTTCTGGTACCCAATTTTTTTTTCGTTCTTAAAATCTTCTTCCGTTACGATTTTTCTTCGCGAAATTCTTTTATCTTTACTGGAACCTACAAATCAGAATGGAAAAGATAGGTCTTGTCATATATGTCAGATGAATACGCATGGAGTAATATGTCGGGAGACGTGTAGCTCGAATTTCTTAAAAGGAATTTCTCCTCTCTCTTGACTTTATCTTTAGTACGATAGCATTTTATGCTTGCCATAACCTCTCGCTCCTTTGTGTAAATTTAGGACTGTATTTTAAGAAACAAATGATCATATTGTTTTAGTTTCCACAGTGCACAAATTAAGGCAATAATATGAAGTGTACTTTTGAAAAAAAATAAATAATCTATATTAAGTTAGTATATGAAAGATTATGTAATTTTTTGTATTCATATGGATTATTAATTTTTAGTTTGACAATATTTAAGAGTAATTTACATACGTACATACATGCATAGACAGATACTCATGTATGTATGTACGTATGTAAATTACTCTTAAATATTGTCAATTAATAATAAATCAAATTAATTAATATGCAGACACATGCATAGACAGATACTCATGTATGTGTCTGCATATTAATTAATTTACTAATGTGAAATTCAAGCTTTTATTCTTCTGAGATTCTTTAATGTAAACGGCTCTACACAAATACTTATACTCTTACGTGCTATTTCATCAAACCATATTTCAGCTAGAAAATTTTCTCAGTTTCTTGTATTACTTCATTTGTTATATTTAGAATTAAATTTCTTATTCAAAACTAATGTTTCCTTAGAATTTTAGGAAATAAATATCAGATATTTATATGTTTAGTAATAAATTTAATGCTTAATCACGTTTAATGCAAAATGACAAAGATGATTAACTAACACGTTACTAGATTTGGAATGGCACTGGATAAATAAATGCATTTAATTTTATTTTCTAATTTTACTTATAAATAATAATTTTAAAATTTATTGATATTAAAAAGTGAATATTTTTGAAAAAATCAATAAATTGGACGAGTAAATAAAGGATTTTACATTTAAGAGTAGAGCAATGAGACTGTGATTAATATTTTATCTACAGTACATGGTAATAATGTAAGGAATAAAATTCAATGTAAAATTGTTCAAGTTTTTTTTCTAACATTTATAACTTAATATTAGGTTATAGTTAATACTAGGTAACAATTATTCATGGATCCTAAATTACAAAATCCAAAAGTAACCACTAAGAATACCAACAAATAATACAGATGGAAGAAATTCAAAGCATATTTCTTATTTAAAAAATAATTGACTTTGAATGAAGTGCTTTTGACCTTGTATGTTATAATAGAACATGAAGATTACAAGCCGATACTTTCAATATCAAAAATGTTAAATCATAAGCAAATACACATATTTATGTCCCATAAATTACCCAAAATGTTCAGGCTAGATTTGTAAATGTTTTTTTCAATCATGTTTTTTCTGCAAAACGAGTGTTAATTATGATTGAAATATTGCATATTTAAATACAGATGGGCTCCTATTCAGTATATTCAAAATATAAAGAGAGTAGCTTTTTTAGAGCTTGTATATGAATAAATTCACATAATACTGTTCCACCTCAAATCATCAAGAATTATTTTCTCATCAGTCAAAGGAAACAATTTTCCATGGTTGAAGTAACTTGACAAAAACGTGTTCTTTGTTAATCACAGAAGACACTAGAAATTTCAGTTAAAAATGCTGTAAAAGCCAGGGAATTGAACTTTAATTTAATTACCATACAATATATATTTGTATGATGGTAACAAATCACTTACAGTTTCATGGTAAGAGAAAGACGAAGGCTGTAACAGATTTAGTGTTACCCAGGGTGCACCACGAGGAGGCCTGTTACACTACACCCAGAAACATCTATATCACATAGGGCTTTTGAATTCACCCAACTGCATTTTATGTAGGGAACATGTTGACATGGATGGCGAGCATCTTTGGAAATGTTCTGCCCTCCAGGAAGCTCGCTCTTCTTCACATTTCAAGACACTCTCCACTCCTGGAGATATTTCTTTTCTTTATTGGACTGCAAGACTTATTATGCTCGAAAAAGCCAACATAAGGACGTAATTAAAAAAAATTCATGGTAGTTAGTTGCCCAGAATTTCATAAAATGTACATACATAACATTACACTTTGTAAAATGTGCATAACATTTTTCTAAAAAATTCCATGTTGATTTTTCAATTTTGCGTAATGAATCTCCAAATTATTTATTAACTGTCTTATTTTTAATATCACACAAATACCCTCATTTATAATAACTTATAAAGTGTATTCTTACTTTCAAGTAATAAGTCTAAATATGTTTCATTCATCATTTTAACAAAATTTTAAGCAAGCCCTTGTGTTACATGAAGTATGTTATTATACAAAAGAACCATCAGAATGGATTAATGATTGATTCAAAATATTTTTCTGGCCAGCCACTTTTTCCTCTTTGATATAGTGATTTTTCTTCTTCCGGTCATTCCATTTATATTAAAAAAAGTAGCCTAACTGTAAACTTTTAATCAACAAAGTGTTTATTTTTCTTTTTTTTAATCAAAATACATTGTTTAATAAAATTTTCTTTAATTATTCTAGCAGAATTTGCATTTAGTTGCAAAGGCGGATGACATTTAAAGATATATGCTTCACTTGTATAAAACAAAATAGCCTTGAAACGGCTTTTCGAAGAATCAATGAATAGTTTCGACTTTTTTTTTCGTTTAAAATGCATCAATCAAACTACAGATGTTTTTGCAAGTAATTAAATAATTTTCTGCAAAAAACGCACTGATTTTTTATTCCTATTGGTTAGGAAGAAAAGATGCTTTATTTACTTACTTTAAGAGATTCTGATTTGCAGTCCAGAACAAAAAAAAAAAAACATTTAGTTACAGTTTTAAAATGTTTCAAGTCTTGAAGAAGAGTCTCAACTCAAAGAGATATAAGATGAATTTCACTCGAGATTGTACTTGCTGTAAAAAAAGTAATTTTTAATTTAATATCTTAATTAATAATAAAAGTTCTCATTTTAAAAATTAACTTTTTTTTTCAATTTTGAAGAATGTAGTACAGAGAACTACGTCCTTGAGTAGAGATACTGACTGCATATCAAAAGTCAAATTTCAGTAATTAGATTTACAACTTATTCCTTTTAACTTTCATGATGCAGACATAAATCTTGAGATTCACATCCTCATGGTTGTGATAAAATTTATATACATAAAATATTGATTTTCATCACTCAAACGTCTAACAATGAAGAAAAGAAGATATATGAAGAGTTCAATTCCTATCATAATGCAGCTTTATAAAAAATACATATAGATATAAGATTTTTTTCTTAAAAAGTGAGATGTTTGATTAAAAGAGTCAAATATCTCATTTTTTATTAAAATTAGAGGTAAAAATCAACAAGCGTAACGAAACTTATTTGGATGCTCAACATATTTTATAAATATTATTTAATTTAAGAAAAAATACACATGGAACTAAATTTAATTAGACTGACTACACTGAAGTTGTCTGAGCAATACTATAGCTGTTAAAAGCACCTCTGACTCAGGTGTATTAAACAGTTACCGCGCGGTTTTCGTGTCACAACCAAGTTACATATAAAACCAACATTCACCATTCACGATCTACAAACAAAGACGTTGAATTGTTTTCTACATAAATGTGCATTGTTTGTGTGTTTTTACTATATGTTATTGAATATAACAACATATATGTAAAATAATATATTCTTATTAATCTACGTTTTAAAAAATAATGCAATAAATTAAAAGGTAAGTCTTCTAGTATTTGTTAACATTTAACGAACCTCCAAATACATACATAATACAAAGCAGTAATTAAAAAAATATATTTAGATGAAATTATTATTGATAAAAAAACATTTCATTAGAGATTTGAATGCAGTTGCAAACAATGTATTAAAAACTAATATAAATTTCATCTTGCAAATCTCATGTTCGCAAATATAATTAATGTATGTGAACTAATAGTCTTGAAATTATAAATTATTATTAACCATTACTTGGTGCATAATATTTTTGAATCTGTTATAAGTAAATAAAGGATAATTCTCCTTTTTTTAGGTGTATTTTTTTCGTAAATTTGAAAATATTTTTAATAATTTCAGAAATAAATAAACTTAAATTTATTTGTGCAACATTAAATAACATCATTTTTCAAAATAAACCATTAACAATAAGTGTTTAACTGTATAAAGTGGACAAAATGATTCAAAAACAGTTATATTAACTAAACAAATAAATATACTATGTGTGTTTATAAAAGTAACGCGAGAACTTTAAACTAATAAATAAAATATAAGATTATATTTGTAACACATACAGAGATTAGTATAAATGTATGAAACGATAGTATTGAAAATTAAATATATGATAGATTAAAATATTCTCCAAAATACATGATAATGAATTTATATATATAAAGCAATGTGTATTGTTTTCTTTAAATTTTAATTGTAGAAAATGTATTATAAAAATTATTTTTCATGCTGTGTTTTATTTATAAGGAAAATTTTATCAGGTTAAAATGTTATTTCATCAGATAATTTTTCATTACAATAGGCAAAAAGAAAATAACTACTGAATTAATGTAAATCGCCTTTGGTATCTTATATAACCTATATATAAAATAAATGTTTATTTATTAATTATTATTAATTTACTAAAAATTATTTTCAGTAATTAAGAATATAAATAAATTCTTATTTATTTTTTAAATAAGAATTAATTTATATTGTTATTATTATTTAATTATTTTATTTATTTTTTAATTATTTACTAATTTGCAACAAATATATGTTATGAAAGTTTTAAAGTTTTCTCCTTTTTAATTTTATATACATATATATATATATATATATATATATATATATATATATATATATATACATATATATATATATATATATATATATATATATATATATATATATACATATATATATATATATATATATATATATATATATATATATATATTATTTATTTTATTTATTTATGTTTTTTTTTTTGAAAATCATAACATAATAAGAAATATTAAATTTCAATATCATTTGTCAAGATAATTTACTTAAAAATAAGAAGATAAGAAGTTTTAGGTTTTATAAAAATGTTATTTTTCTAAATAAGCATTAATGAAAAAGCATGCTTGAGACACACAAATGTACACAAAAGTATTTGTTCTTAGGTACACATGCCAAAAATCTGATGTAGTTTTATTATTTGATGGATAACATGAGTTCACTATTTCTTTCAAAGAAGAAAATTCCGAACATTAGCTGTCAGTAAATAACATGTTCTTGAAAAAATTGTATAAAAGAGCTTCACACATTTCAAGATAAAATCATTTTTGAAAATTTTCTCACTAACCCACAAAAGAATTTTTTTTCTGTAAAAAATAAGAAAAAGTGCAATCCATCATTTTATCGGAAAGAAAACTATCACATTGTCGAATCTGAAGATTCTTGTTGAAAAAAAATTCTTTTCATCATAGAAGGTAGTCAAGTGGAACATATTCTTATCATACAATCCTGCTCCTTCAATAAGTATTATATTCTTATTGAACTAAGAATCAATATTTTCATGTCACATTCTGTTACCATTATCGTTTCATATTTTGTAGCAATAGTTTAAAATTTTGCAGTTGTAATTTCGAATATTTTGTATATTCTAGAAATTGTGTAGAAATTATTCATTATTTAAATTGAGATAAAATAATTTTAGCCTTCAACATCATGAACAATACTTAATAGTACCATAAGTTAAAACAGGTTAAATTATCAAATATTTTATTCAAAGTGAACATGAAGTTGTAAGCACCAATTAATTATATTCTAAGAATATTTATACATTTTAAAAATTAATTGAATAAGGAATGAGCACATGCATACCTACATATAAAACACACGCAGATATATATATATATATATATATATATATATATATATATATATATATATATATATATATATATATATATATATATATATATATATATATATATATATATATATAATATATATATATATATATATATATTATATATATATATATATATATATATATATATATATATATATATATATATATATATATATATATATATATATATATATATATATATATATATATATATATATATATATATATATATATATATATATATATATATATATATATATATATATATATATATATATATATATATATATATATATAATGAAAGATTAGATATAGAACTGAAAAGTACAAGAATAAATAAAAACATTTATGCTTAGTAATACATTCAGCGCAAAAGCAGCTAAAATAGATTTACCAAAATATAGCTCAGTATATTATTCTTCATTTGGTATTTTCATTATATTTTAAATATATTATTCTTTATCTAATATTTGATTTCTAATTTTATAAAATATACTATTAATAATAATTAATAATAATAATAATATATATATATATATATATATATATATATATATATATATATATATATATATATATATATATATATATATATATATATATATATATATATATATATATATATATATATATATATATATATATATAAAAGCACTGCTGGGCATTGAAAATGAATCATCCAGGAGGAGCTCCCGGAAACAAACGAAACTCGGCAGACGAAAACAGCAACGAACATTAAGTTATTTCATTTTTGAAATGAAATGCATAATACAAAGAGAAAAGAAGGTCGAGTCAGTAGGCTGAATTCATCTATGGACCACTGCGGACAGTGATAAACGAAGCAACACGTGTACGCGCCAATGCGATCAATGTGTGGTTGGGCATTATCTTACTGATAAAGAGCATTGGGTATCCACTAAAGATAGAGGAGTGTCACCGACCTCTGCACATGATCCAGGTAACATTGGGCTATCAAAGTGTCGGGAATACAAAGTAGATGTGACCTGGAATCGTATTCAATGACACCCCAAAACATGATGCAGCGCTGCCAAATGGTGGGGCGTTCCAATTTTCATGCTTAGGTTCTGTTTCCTCGTTGGTAACTCTCTCATTTACATATTTCTCATTTACATATCACTGAAAAAATAGAAGCATAACTCATGTATGGACGACGATCCTATGTCACATTTTTGTAGATACCACTTCATTCTATTACCATTCCTGCTGTTGGCATCTATGCTATGGTGTCAAGTTCAAGCTGCTTAACTGACGCCATGAGTACAGGCTACTTGTAATCAATCAACGGCAAATGATTTCGCTTGAATCCAGGGTGTCTTGGACATGCTACAGAGTTTCAGTAGACATGCTTTGTGGTGCCGCCCCTCGCTCCCGTTGGACGCGTCTTTCTACGCATGATGATGTCACTCTAGAACCCGCAAACATTCCATAGTTTCTTATACTAACCATCTTCGCCACGGCCCCCAAATATAGTTATCAAAACACCAGGAATCTTCGAGACGTGGAACTAACCATTCTTTTTCTGATACTTTGAAACTATGAAGCGGCATTTGTTGTTGGTATTTTGCTCCTTTAACAGTCTCTAGAGAAAGCACCGAAAATAAATAAGTTGATGAAGTCTTGTTATTATCATTAGTAGATGAAGATATGCATTCCCCTATCTTGCTATTATCATATGAAATACGATGAATCATTTTATACTAGGCACAGAAAAATATTAAAACAATAGATATATTGCCTCAGTTTATTTGTTAATAACAAATCCAAACGTCACAGAAAATTAAAAGATTTTAATACATTAATTAAGATTTTATTATCAATACGATTTTAATTCATTTTACGATCAAAAATAATTCAGTTTAAGATTTGTTAAAATTTCATTGTTTAATCTTGAAATTGTCTAATGCAAATTTCATATAATTTTCTTATGTGGCTAATCAAGATATTATAACTTGTTTACCCATGCATCACAGTTAAAGAGTAAATTTTTCATTTTGTGCTATGCCATAAAATAACTAATATTCCTAAAAGAATGGAGCTAGTAGCGCAATAAAAGTTAAAAGAATCAATAGTTATTTGAATGAAGTCTAAGAGAATAAATCTAAATTTGACTATGGGTTTTATTATTTTTGTGTGCATAAGAGGTTATTGACTCCGCCTCATAATTTCTGAGAGCCGAGTGAATCTACATGTTACAGAAATGAATAATTTTGATTTCTGTCAGGCTGTTCCAGGTGAAATTCGGTTTATATATCACTCTTGAAACAGAGAGATAAAACTGACAATACTGACTGTATTTACAAAGTAGCCATTAAGAAATACTTTAATCGTAATTTTCAAATAAATTGACATATAACTTCACGTGACATAAATTGCTGTTGAATTTATGAAATCAATTTTGAAGCTAAATTCCAATTCAATATTTTTACTACTTGCAATGTCGAGTTTGTTACAGCTTGTGCAATTTAAGAGAAATAATTGACATTTAACTAGAAATTTATTTAGTTCTCGTTCATACTTCTGTGTGTAATGCATCTCTCATTAATCATAATAGTTCATTTTGATTTGAAATTTGACTTCCTACAGGTATTATATGGTCTCATTGCTTTTTATTTAGTTTTGTATATATTACTATGGATCGTACAGCATTTTCTCGTACAATTTTATACTTAGTTTGGGAGCTTTTAATTTGACTTATTAATGATTTATTACATTAAAATACATAGCCAAATCATTGTTGAGTGCCATAAAATATTATCGGTAATAAAGTAATAGAGGTTACTTAATTAATGATTAAAATTAAGAATACATTTTTTGTTAATTTCAAATCAAGTTGAACGAAAATATATAGTAATTATATATACAACATAAATTATAGTATTTATAACAGAAGTCACATTATATATCTTTCCAAAGCAATATTTTATCTGATAACAAATTTAAATTACCGTGAGTACCTAGTACAATATTTCTATTTTTTGCTTATATTTTGTGTGTTTTAATTGTAAAATTTTATAAAACAGATTTTAAGTACAAATATTAAAATAACTCTGAAACACTTTTAAAAACTGAAATAGCTTTGAAATACATTTCCAATCTCCAAAAAATAATTTTTCTCGATGCATTGAATCATATTAGGAAGAATGATGGTTTATAACAACATTAAATTAAAAATACTTCATTGATAAAATTAGTTGATAAGCAATTTTTACTTTTCCATTCTTATTGACACTGAATTAATATCTTACTTTTCTTTGTGAAAACTTCAGATTTTTTAAACTAAAATTCCAAGAAAATTTTCCTCTTCATTCTTAAGTTGCAGCTAAAAATTCGTAGGGCATAAAATGCTTATAGGGCCGTCTTTATTTTTGTCTAACCATAAAAGACAGTAATTGTTTGAAAACATTTAAGAGAAATCTGTTTGCAGTTGGTCGATTTTTATCCATTTTCTACCCTAGTATAGAGGTAGAAAGTTGAATATCTATTGAAGGATAAGGATAATAAAGAAGATATACTGTCCACTCGGTGAGTCACCTTATTGTCAGTTGGGTAGCTGGCGATCATGAAATAACGTCTCCTTTGAAGTATAAGAAAAGGATGGAAACAATAAAGGAATGGGGTTGCCCTTCTGATAAAGTGTTATTTTTCTCCTTCGGACTTTTCAAAGAATGGTGCTCGGAACTTGGAGGTGAAAATAATGGTATGAGCAAAAACCTCCCATTCAAAGCTCTGAGTATCAAAGATGAAATTGGCAAAACTGAGAGTATTATAAAAAGAATTTTTCCTCTTATAAATATACAGATACACTTTATTGTTCTGTTATTTTATAGGAAAATGATATATGACTACATAAATCTGTGAAACTAAATTCTTATGAAATTATTCCAAGTAATAATTTATTCATCTGAAATTATATTAAAAAACAGTAGATAGCGGCGTGACTACATGTTTTCTGTTACCTACATCTTCAAATTTCGTTTCATTCTTTGTTTGGAATGTCTACAAACAAGTCACAGATTACTTTTAAGGTAAAACAATTTTTCAGTGTCCTTTAAAGCTGAAATAAAACATATCTTTTAAAATCCTTGATTAAATAATTCTTAAATTTAAATTAATGATTATTTTACAGATTTTTAAGATAAATAAATGCAAATAAAAAGCAAAGAAACATTTATGAGGTATGAATTTTAAGACAAATATTTTATGCTAAAGTGCACATAAATACATTTATACAGAATATGAGTAATAAAAAATAAAATACAACCTATATACTACTTTAAAAACATCATGTTTTTTTTGTTAATTTTTCCTTTTGGGATGTATATTCTGGAATATGAAATCAAAATGTAAAAAAACTGTTCAATTCATTTTAAGTCGTTTTTTAAATTACATAAAAAGAAAATTTATTTGGTTAATATTCGTAAAAAAATGATTTAATTTATAATAAATATCAAAAAATATATTATTTCTATGAATTCAATAAAAAATGAACTTAATCAGTAATGGTTCATTGTTCCTTGAATCTAAATAAAATAATTCAAATTTAATTTTATGTGTTCATAATAAACACTTCCACTGAGAATACAGAAAAATAACCTACAATTTTACTTTATCAAAAAATTATAGAAAAAAATGCATCTAATGCCTGATGGAATTCAGTGCATGCATTTTACATTGGATTTTACACAATGCATTTTTTAATTCTACTATTTGAAGCATTAAGTATAAATAGCATAATCTACGACTAGACAAATGCAAACATTTGTAACCAAAAATTATTGAAAATTTTATTCTGAAAATAAAGAAATTACAAATACCTACGTCATTTCAGTGATTTCTCTCTCTCTCTCTCTGTATATATATGTATGTATATATATGTATGTATATATATATATATATATATATATATATATATATATATATATATATATATATATATATATATATATATATATATACAGGGAGTATATATATATATATATATATATATATATATACATATATATACATACATATATATACAGAGAGAGAGAGAGAGAAATCTCTGAAATATATATATATTTGTAATTTCTTTATTATATATATATATATATATAGTGTTATAATGGTTGTAATTTTGAAGCACCATGTCCACAAGGTAGTAATAAGATTTGACATCTAGGAATATATAATATCAAGAATTTTACAGAAAATTTTAGAAACTCATGCCAAACATTTAAAATAAATGTATACTTAATATTTTTATTGAATGATTACATTTTAAAATTTATATGAGTTGAACAAGTTGTAAATGAAAAATCCTAATTTTTTTAAACCATAATACACATTGATTGCAGGAGATTATTTCTTTTTATTGATTTGTATGATTAAAGTTTTGTGTGTCAGATCTATTATTAATTCTAAATGATTATTAATTCCTACCGACTTCAAAAACGTATTTCATGTGTTAATATTTGCAATGAGGTCAGTAATAATTTCTTTTTACGATAAAGCAAAATGCCGTTTGGGCAAATGTGTTCACTATAATTTGAGAAAATAATATCACAATGTTATGAAAAGTAAATTTTTTATAGTAATCTATACAATTAAATTTGATTTGTTAGTTGTTATGTAAAGTAATACTTTTTTTTTAAAAAATAAAATTAAATAAGTAAAAGGAAAAATGTCTATCAAAATACATATATACTTTTAATAAAAATTTAGTGCCAACTACTTAGATGTAACTTTTACTTGTATCCCGCTTTTAATTCTTTTAATTTTTTCAATAAATTTCTTTTGCCTTTAGATTATTTTTTTTAAATATTTAAATTTCACTGATGAAATGCAGATTATTTTGAGAGTTTCTCGGTGTCTAAGTAATAGGAAATTATTTTAAAATGTGCAAAAATGCTACGAAAATGAAGAGGGTGTGGCTTTGATAAATTAAAGGTTTGCGTGAAGATGTACATAATAATCTTTATATACTAGTGTAAGAAAGGCGTTTCTCCATAGCATGATTCTTTCTCTTGTGGAGAAACTTCAACATATTTTTGGGCGTAACAAAGTTTGTGGATCAGAGGGTTCTTTTGTGGAGTATCACTTAATCTTCATAGACAGGTAATGGTGCCTTAATTCTTAGCAGTAAAAAGTTTTTCGGTAATTTCTATAATATCTATCATAAGTGATTGGCATTTTTATCGTTGGAATTTAAAAGTACGAATAGTAAATTGAATGCGGTAGTGCTCTATATTAAGTAAAATATGTTATCGCTATTATTAGCGCAAAAGTAAGTGATAAAAATTGGCATAATTCTCTCTACTTTTGCATTTATTTCCTATATGGTAAATGGATTTAATGTTATTTCTTTGAGGCATCTATACTTAAAAGGGTTAATTATATTAAATCTTATCGTTTCAAGTTAATTCTTGTTTATTAATTTGTTCACGTTACAGAAAAAGGGAGATTTGAACATAATAATTATGGAATTAAAAAAATGTGGTCATCAAAATTTATAAGTAATTGAATAAGCTTTATCTGATTAATAGAACAGAGATGATAGCGAACTTCTCTAGTGGTCAGCGTGCCTGACTGTGGATAGGGAGGTCCTGGGTTTGAATCCCAGTTCGGGCATGGATATACTTTCTCTCTATCTATCCTATCTTTGTCCTTTCCTTGTATGAATGCGTTGTGAATGGTTGCCTATCCTATAAACGGGTAACTATGGCATGTATGTACTGAGGAAGTCGGACTCCACACCTAAATATAATTCAGTTGGAAATGTGCAGCAGAGCACCCCATATTGCCAGCCTAGCTAGCACACGACAGCAACAGAGATGATTCGTCAATATTAATTTTTGATAAACTATTTAATGTTGTCTTGTGCCAGCAAGTCTGACTATATGGGGTGTGCTGCTCCACTTTTCCTACTGAACCATGTTTTGGTGTGGAGTCCGACTTCCTCACTACACACATGCCGTAGGATTCCGTTTATAGTGTAGGTAACCAACCACAATCCATTCATACAAAGAAAGTATTAAGACAGGATAGACAGAGAGAGAAAGTACATCCATGCCCGAACTGCGATTCGAACCTAGGAGCTTCCTATTCGTAGTCAGGCAATCTGACCACTAGACAGGAGAGGGAGCTGATAAATTATTTGAAATATGTTAAATAATTACAGAGATTTTTGAATAATCTTATTTAATATGGTAAATGAATTCACCTTTGTACGATTAATCTTTCATTTTATTTCTATAGTTCTGTAATCTTAAAAAATCATATATATTTCAAATATGCATATTTTATGCTTGGTTTTACTGAACGGAAAATACGTTTATTATAATATTTTATCATAAACTGTAATAAATTATTGCAATTAAATTATGAAAATCATTTGACTTCCCTTTATGGCCGAGCTGGCAGCCGAATGGTTACGCTCTTGCCTTCGGTTCAACAGTTCATGGGTTCGAATCCCACCTTGGGCATGGATGTTTCTACTGGTTCGGAATGCACTTTAAGCCATAGGTCTCGGTCTAAATAGCCCTCGTGTGCAAAAAAAATGACCGTTGTGTGACAAACAAGCCTTACCTTCATGACTTCATTCACTTTATCGAGATATAAGTTTGCTCTATTTTCAATGAACTTTCTTTATATTATATATTTCAAATACGAATAAGTAAAAAGTTTATATAAAATATTTCCAATCCATGTAAATTCTAAAAATTCTGTATTTCGTATAAAATATACTATTTTAGACTTTTCTCGTATGCAGATATAGACATAACTAATAAGTTTTATTGATTACATAAAGAATCATAAACATCAGAAAAAAATCAAAATTCATCAAAATACTTTAAATTATGACAGATCTAATTTATCAGTTAGAAGATAACTTTTCAAACTAATTAGATTTTAAAATACCTTTTTCTTTAATATTTATTGCAATAGAAAAAGAATAATTGTTATTTTTCAATTGGATTTTTTAATAACATTTATTGAATTCAGAGACGTGTGTGTGGGAAATGATTTTAGAATTTCTCTCATCATTTGATTTAATTTCTCTTATTTTCTTATTGTATGATTAAAATTATTCATAAGTATATTTTATTTAAATATTATAATGTTTCCAATTGATAAATATGTGTTTTAAAAGTTGATTTTAAAGGAACTTCATCTGAGTAAATCATTTTTTTTTACTTGGAATCATCACAGATCTAAAGAAATACATCCTGATTGATCTTATAATGAATAATTGTATACATAAATTGTAAAAAAAAGGATACGTATTTATGGAATGCTTAACATTTCCTTATATATTATTTTATTTTTAAAAAAATTCATTTAGAAATTAAAAAGGAATAATAGTATTAAAACGTAATTTTTCAATTGTAATATCGTTCTATACTCATTAAAAATGATAATTAGACTTTATAATTATTCAGAATAAAAAACACTATAATTATAATATTCAAAAATATTTAATTCATCGATTAAACTCCTGAATAATTTAAAATGGAATCATGAAAATTCGAATCATATCAGTATCAAACAATTATTGTAAATTAAGCATCGTAAAATCTAGTTGTGAGTTTTTTTTTTTAATAACTGACGTGTTTTTTTTTTCCCTTAAGTAAGCAAAAAAGTTGAATTTAAAAAAAAAATGCTGATTTTCTCTTAAAAAGAATTTATTTTTTAATTTTTGAAGCAGAGGTTTTCTTTCATAAAGTTTAATATATTATTTTATACATACATTTATTATTATATACATATACGTATACATATGTTTTAGGCATTATAAAATTCTGGTTTTTTGTAGGATTATCGTGTAATGAGATGAATTTAATTTTAAGAAGAAACAAAAAAAAATTATAAAAATATTTTTTTTAAATGCTAATGATTAAATATTTTACTAAATGTGAAATTAACTGCAATTAGCATTTTGCCATCTTTTCTCATCACACTAGATATGTAAATCTAATTTTTGTCTCAGTACAATATATAGTAATTCTAAAACTGAAATGTAAAAAAAAAATACTTATTTTGTATTTAATTCACAATGTAAGTTTTTGTGTTTATAGTTTTATTTTAATATATATTGTCGTTATTAACGATATGTTAAAATGCATGGAGATAATGATAATTCATTATTTTATTTTTCTGCTTAATTAACATTCACAGACAAAATTGCAAAGAAGCCAATTAAGAGCTTTGAGTGTGATTATCTTTTGTCCCATTCTTTCAGATCAGTACACCAGTGATCGCGACAGGAAATGGCGTGTCCAGTGAACTTGTGATTCGCGCCCAGCTCAACGACAATGGGGCTTTCTACCGATGCGAAGCCAGTAATTCGGCATTGAAAAAACCCTTATCAGCTTTTGTTCGAGTTTCAGTGCTATGTAAGTAGGATTCTCAGTTTGATACTATCACAAAACTTTTCACAATTTAAGTTTATTTTTTCAGTTTAAAAAAGCCAATATTTTAGTTTTTCGCGTTGATTTTTCAAAAAAATAAATAAATAAATAAACTGACTTGGAGATTTAAAAAATTAATGATACAGGAGAAATGCATAACAAAAATAAACAATTTATGAATGATAGGAGAACAAAATATGCTTTTTGTCAGAAAACTCTGCTGATCATATGGTAAGATAATACAGATATGCATGCATATATGTATGTATGTATAAAATGAATATATATATATATATATATATATATATATATATATATATATATATATATATATATATATATATATATATATATATATATATATATATATATATATATATACTATATATATATATATATATACATATAATATATATATATATATATATATATATATATATATATATATATACATATATATATATATATAAATATATATATATATATATATATATATATATATATATATATATATATATATATATATATATATATATATATATATATATATATATATATATATATATATATATATATTTACACAGCGCATGGTCTTATAAGACATGTGCGTTTCGTATTCTCCATTCTCCATAATAAATTTAAAAACAGAAGTAATTTGCTAAAAAATATTTATATAAATGTCCCTTCTTAGTACTCAGATTTGCAATATGAATATACAGACATTTGGTTCAATCATTTTCCAGTGGTGATCCATATATATATATTTCTCTTGATTTTAATAAAATAGAAAATATTTTGAATTGTATTTTTAATAAATTTATATTTTCTAAGATTTTAATAAGTAATTCATAATTTTAAAATTGTCATTCATTAAAAATTTATTTATATCATTTATTTTAAAATATTTTACTTAAGTGGATATAGCAAAATATTTCTTAAGTTATTATATTTCCTAATTTGTCCAAATTGTTCCTAAAAATTTCAACATATTTGAACATTTATTCACGACTCCCAAGTAATATAATAATTTCTTTTTTCAGTGGAAACCTTTCTGTTTGTATTGAATGTGTTTATTATTTAAATTAATTATAAAGCGCAAACCTAATTAAAATAGATGCAATGGAAATTTAAACCCTAATTTTATTTTTGAAAAACGGCTATTAGATAAAAAAAAATAAATAAATAAATAAAAAAAATAAAAATAAAAAAAAAAAAAAAAAAAAAAATTTGCATATTCTAAATTCTTTAATGGTAAACAAATATAAATTTATTCCGAAAAAAAGGGAACTTTCCTTGTGCGTTATTAAAATTTTTTCTCAAAAAATCAGATTAAAGAATCTGAACGTGTAAAAGAAAAGCGTAGAAAATATTGAGCTGCTTTCTCCCATTTTGAGGTTTTAAGCCCTATCTTATGCCTCCCCATCTCTGTTACCATTTTATGGAAATTCCGATCTAAAATATCGAGTCAAACAACCATAAAGAACTCGCCAAGAATCATAACCACTATCGGTTTTTACGAGAACGAAACATCGACGATTATTGTTTTTACGCTACGGGCACTGAAGACGATAAAGCCTCGGACGGGAATGGGTCTACGATATCAAAAGAGTAAAAAAAAAAAGTCTTTAAATAATAAAGAAAAAATATTTGTGTATGCAGCCGATCCGAGAACGATAAGAAACAAAAAGTCTAAAAATGGAACTTTCCTTAGTGGATTGGACTTTGATATACGAAGGGAGAGCAACATAGTCTTATATGATAGAGTAAGCAAAAATGTCACAGCCCGTATTGGTTAAATTGCAATCGATTCTGACTTAGAATAGCCATCGTAAGTAGAAGTTTTCCGACGTGATGGGGTTCCCTAAGACACTTGCCACATTGCTCCACTATTTTTGTCGCCAAATTCTATGCCGGTGGGAAATCGGTGTCATTTTTTCTTCGCCTACTCAAGTTGAATATACCTGTCGTCCAGATAAAAATCGCTTTTTGATAAAAGTGTGTGCGATTGATGCAAAGACAGCAAATTCTGCCCCAGAGCCATCTTATCTACTGCCTTAGTGAAAAGAATGTTTTGTTTCAGATACTTTTTTTTGTTCTTGCCTCTTCTACAATCTGAGTATAAAAATAGTGATATTTCCTAGGACAATAAATGATAAACTGAAAGCATCGAAATGGTTTTTTATCTTCATTACAAATTTTTGTCTTGTGGTACTTGGTATTTTTTTCACAATCAATTCTGAAGGTTTTATTGTTGAGAAAAAAGTATAACGGATAAAAAAAAATGTGTAAGTTTTGAACACTTTAATTTTAATCACTTAAATTTAATAAAGACTATAATGGTAAGAATAGTCATATTAAAACGTATATAAGCTGTAATTATAAAAAAAGGTACATAAAAATAAACTTGCATAAAAATTTATATTTGTGCTAAATTAAAAAAATGGTAAGGTTTTAATAAATATATGATTAAAAGCCTCTAAGCGACTTATAGAAATTCTGTTAAGAAAAAGAGGGAAATATTTATTTATTTTTATCTATGTCATTGATTTCCATATAAATAATCTACAATTATATCAAATTAAATTTATCTCATTAGCTTTTTTGAAATTTTCCTACATGACAATGAATTATCATTTGACAATTCTTAAATAAAGATTTGTTAACTGGAACCCATGCATAACAAAATGTGATAAAACATCATGATAAAATGTGATGAAACATCATGATAAAATGTGATATAAGAAATATAACGGGATTCTTTCGCATCATTACTTATGCAAAATGTATGGAAAATTATGCTATTTGAACTGAATTCCTCTATCCTCATGCTGTAGTATTGATCATAATGATGATTATGAATTCAATTTATCAATGGTGATTTTCTACAGCAAACTTTTCCAAGGGCATATTTATCATGATCCTAAACGATAGTTTATTTTAAAATACAGCTTATGTCATTTCAACATATGTGCTATTCTTTTAATATTCTGTACTTTTGAAAAATGTATCAATATTTTGTGTTTATAAAATATTTCCATTTACAGAAACAAATTTAGCTTCTGCAATTTGAAAGAAAATCTTAACCATCGACATGTGATAGAATACGAAACTTAATATGATTTTGCAAGATCAGAAAGAATTTATTTTCCTCCATGAGACTTGACAAACTTTGGATATGTAGCATTCATATATATATGCCACAGAATTGCATGGCCCTACTGCTGTTGTCTATCCCATATTTCCTAGAAAATCTTGGTATCCTATCAAAAGAATATAACGAAGATTTAAGGTGATAAACTATAATCCGGATGAACAAATGCATCATCCTTTATTTTATTATGGTTGATATTAGTAGAAATGTCTCTTTCATTTTTTAAACTTGATAGCTTCTTAAAAATTTTAAGTCTAATTCGCAGGCGAAGTATGATGCGATATTCTTTGATTCAACAATTAATGTGCTCAATGTCCATCTTGGTCATAAATACTTGCAGCCTTTATGATTTCAAATTAAGATGTGGGTACTTTAATTACTGCAAAAAATTTACAATAATATTAAAAAAAATGGTTTACAGCATTCCTTTGTCAGATTTTATTAATGCATAAATAAAGTTTTTTTTTTTCCAATGGCAGATTTTAGACAGTTACAACTGCAACATAGTTTATTAATCTATTGTTCCCTGATATCCAAGGAACCGGTCAGAAACAGCGACCTTTTAGCCGCCGAGGCGTTGCCAAGGATGCACCACAGGGGGTGGGCCACAATCGCATCCTCACACATGACATAGGTACCCATTTATAGGGTAGGCATCATTCACACTTCATTCTCACACAAAAAGAAAGGACAAAGACAGGATAGAGAGAGAAAAAGTACATCCCTGCCTGAACCGGTATTCGAACCCAGGACCTTCCCATCCGTATTCACGCATGTTGACCACTAGACAAGTGGGATTGCTGCATAAATAATTTAATATTTAAATTATTTAGTAGCACTTATAATTTAATACTTAAATTATAAATTTAATACTTAATAATGATATTCAATTATCTCATTTAAATACTGATACGTTTCTCATCAAAAAAGAAAAGTTCAAATATATTTATCTTATTAGTATATACTTCTTTTAAAATGAAATATGAATTAAAATATTCATTATATCTCATTTATAAATGGGTTTTTTTAGGAAATAAAAATTGCTAATTTAAGAGTTGCAAATGCTCTCCTCAAAGGGAATTTATTGCTTCATAACAAAGTATTTATTATTATTATTTTAAATTAAATAAAAAAATATATTGTTTATATATATATATTTTTTTTCATTTTCAGTTCCTCCGGGAAATGTTTCCATTACAGTTCATCCTCTTGAGCCTAGAGTTGGAGATAATGTAAGTTTTAAAAATACGTAGTTCAAAACAAAATCATTCAGTAACAATGAGAATATTAACTTGATTTTATGAGGTGCACATTAGTGTATAAGATAAATAGTGCCAGAAAAAGCGTACTGAGAAAAGAATTAAAATTACTGAAATTTATGTTTTATTTTTCACAATAAGATTAAGCGATGTTTCTTTCTTTGAGCTAATATGAAATATTAAAAGCCTGGAATCTGATTCAATTGCCTTATCAATTCATGTGATCATTACGTCTATCGTCGATGGATTTTTTTAATCGTGTTACGAACTTTAAACGTGTTCACTTATAAGTTAGTTGACCAAATTCTGTGCACTTAAAGGCAGCATATAATATACAGTTTCCTTAATAAAACATTGCCACAAAAGTCTTTCTGAGTTAGGTCTTGGCTACAGAACAATTGATTTGTAAGTTATTAATTATCCGAAAATCAAATTATACAACCTTCATTATGTGTGTGTTACAACTTAAAAATCAAATTTTCACCATGATTTACAAATATTAAATTTGAAAAATTCTTGCATGTCTCCAGTGCTTTATATTTTCATATTTTACAAAATTCTATCCATCTGTCTGCCTGTCTGTCTATATATATATATATATATATATATATATATATATATATATATATATATATATATATATATATATATATATATATATATATATATATATATATATATATATATATATATATATATATATATATATATATATATATATATATATATATATATATATATATATATATATATATATATATATATATATATATATATATATATATATATATATATATATATATATAATATATATATATATATATATATATATATATATATATATATATATATATATATATATATATATATATATATATATATATATATATATATATATATATATATATATATATATATATATATATATATATATATATATATATATATATATATATATATATATATATATATATATATATATATATATATATATATATATATATATATATATTTATATTGTATAATTGGAAGGTGGAATTGGGGACTATATTGTTTGTGTGTGTAAATGTGTCACATTCATTCTGAAGTTCCCTTAAATAGTAATAATGAATTAAATTTTAATAAGCAAAAAGTAACTGATCAACTATGTCCAACAATTATTTTCATATACGTTACAATTAATTTATATAAATTATCCAAATGTTAAAGTTTTATACATTTACGTAATTTAAGTCTTGATATTAACATAGTTTAATGAACGCTGTCAATCATTATAAAAATCATTCACAGTTACCAAATTAGTATTAAATTTAATTTATCTACAGATAGTCAATTGCAAATATAACCAATATGTAAAAATGAAGCTTAAAATTTAAAAAAAAATCAATTTAAGTGACTTCCATAAATTTAATTTATAAATTCTATATTAATTGGCACTGATTAAATGCGAATAATAAAGTATTAAAATATATTTAAAAATAGCATTTATTAATATTATTATATATTTGTAAAAAATTATTTACAAATATATAATAATATTAATAACTCATTGAACTACTGAACAACTGAATCTCAAATTTAAAAAAAAAGTATTTTATCTTCCACTCAAAATAACTAAATAATTCAATACTTGCTTCTGAGATAAAAAAAAAATGCAGCAATTGAAATAATTAAAAAAAAATGGTTCACTAAAAGAACTGTGAAAACTATAGTTATATGCATTCTTTTAGAACTAAAAATTCCTTTTGAGAATACATTTGAGTGTATTTTAGATTTTGCAAAGAAATTTTATTTATTGCTCAAAAAGCCATGCAGATACTTTTCGGACTTCTCTTTCATTCTATTCTGTCCTATAGAAGATAAGCCGCAACTGCTTATCTCTTTAAGGTTTTCACCAGATCCTTATTTAAAATTCTTTGTGTGCAATGAAAAGAGGGTTTCTTTCTTTTTTTTTTTAAAAAAAAAAGAGACTTTCCATCTTTTTTTATTGTTTTCTTTTATCGGAAAACGATCAGCAACAGTTTTAAAATACAGTAATGTAGTCAAGTTAAGCTTTCAAGTAAACTTACTTGAAACACATCACTAAGCAAGAAGTTTTGAAGATCTCATTTATAAATTTCTGTACATTTGTCTAATACATATTTACTATATGATTGAAAAATGCTGTCGATCTATGCGAAATATACCTCCGTCAAGAAAGTCCACAAGATTTAGGAAAAGTTATGTAGTAAATAATTCATTAAAATATATATTTTAGAGAATGAGTCATATTAAAACATGAGTAATTCGAAAGAAATTCCTAAGAAATTGTTCTCGAAATAGTTTATTTGTTTATTATCGATAAAATTATTATATATAAAGAGAAATACATGGTATTTATATTATTTAAAAAATATAGATTATTCCACTATTTATATTATTCATTATTTTAAAATTATTTGTTGTACGACATAATTTAATTTACAATATATATAAATGATAAAATATTCTGCACAATCTTAAAGAGATTGCTTTCATCTGAAGATATATTAACTTGAACAGAAAAATTGCGAATTTTTTTTTTTTTTTATTTAAGTTGGTACTTTAATTTTCCATTTATAATTCAAACATTTTTTTAAATTCAAATTAATTATGACATTTGATTACATTAGGCATTATTTTCTTTTGTCAAATTTTGTTTCTAAAATATATATAATGCAAATTATTTTACATAAAGTTCTATTTGTCATAAATCACTTAATATATAGATAGTACAATTGATGAAGAATTGCCACAACAGCTAAAGTATTTTTACTGTATTTATATGGCTATGATGCCCTGGTTTATTAGTGCAACGTTAACATTATCAAATTATAGTGAGCAGGCCTATCGACTTAGTCGAATATCTCAAATACTTACTAAAGTCGCCTTGGGTTCGTCAAATAAGCATGGACGTAATATTTTCATAACGAAAGGAAGCCAAGCAGAAGACCCCCAAATACTTGACCTCTCGAGTGGTCAGGTCAAGCATTTGGAGGTCTTCTACTTGGTTTGTGTTTTTGCAGTACGAGTACTCCAATTCAGCAGCTTCCTCCTCACTGGTTGAGCCTATATTTTGGCTAGGTAGAGGAAAGTATGCCACTCCATAGACGTACATATATGTATATAATTTTATTGTTTCTGCATATATGCAATGTTTTTGTTCCTAAGAATAATACATAGTAGGTATGTAATCAATATAATAAGAAAAGTAAACATGTTTTAAACTTCTTTTGCAAACTATATGTAACAATATAAAAGTAGGTTTAGTAAAACTTTTTAAACAACAAATTTCATTAAAGGCAAGATCAATTATTCAATGTATAAAAAGCACACATTCATGATGCTAAAAATATCGAAGACAAATAATGAGAAAGGTTTCTCGGTTTTGAATAGTGATCTCCTTTGTTTAGCGAAACATTTGGCAATAAAGCTTATCTTTTGGTAACACTGGTTCTTAGTTTAACTTTTGTGTTGCAACAAGTCCGTTGATAGTCACATCTTGGTGTCAAAAAAAATCGCCAAATAATCAAGAGATACCGATTGTAAAGTTTTACCTAAAATACACTACTGGCAATTAAAATTGCTACATCAGGAAGAAATGCAGATAACAAATTGATATCTATTGGACAAATATATTATACTAGAAATAACAAGTGAACAAATTTTCAAAAAATTTAGCTAGATAGATCCTGAGAAATCAGTACGCAGAACAACCACCTTTGGCAGTAATAACAGCAGTTATACGCCTGGGCATTGAGTCAAACAGAGATTGGATTGCATGTACAGGTACAGATGCCCATGCAGCTTCAAGACGATGCCACAGTTCATCAACCGTAGTGACTGGCGTTTGGTATGATAAATGATTTTAAATAATACATTTCAATAGAATAATGACACTAATACCCTCATAAAAACAATTAAATCACTTGGCAAATTTATTTTAATTATCAATGAAAATTTAAAAAGGCATTTTAAAAACTAAGACGTCCATATAACACATTTTTCACTCTTGAGAAAACAAAAATTATATTAAAATGCGTACAATATATTTGATTGTATAATTTTATATTGAATATTTCGAAGCACAAATATTTAGTGTGATAAAAAGATTTAAAAGCAGTTGAAGATAATATTAAA
Organism: Latrodectus elegans; assembly: GCA_030067965.1. Taxonomy (NCBI): domain Eukaryota; kingdom Metazoa; phylum Arthropoda; class Arachnida; order Araneae; family Theridiidae; genus Latrodectus; species Latrodectus elegans. The sequence goes on from CM057812.1 coordinate 51,602,510, forward strand.
GAGTTTTCTATTTAACATATTTACAATTTAAAGAAAATGTTATTTTTCAGTATTTGCAACTTTGCCACTTATATTGTTTGGACAAATTTTCGGAATATGTTTCTTTCCTAAATTTGGATATCATACTTTGTCATCTATAATAATAATGGCTTAGATTTCTAATGAGGTATGCTAATTTAAATAAATATTTTTAAAAAATATTTGTCAGGTTTACGTCTAGCATAGTGATCACTGAATAAAAATTTAATATATGCATTGCTTATCCTTAAAATTTTATTAAACACAATGTTAATGTTCTAAAAACAGATAAAAGTTAGAATATGCAAATGATTACCATTTTCTCAGAATATTGTGTCACACTTTAAATTATAATAAAAATGTGCTTATCTAGTCCGAATTCAATGGATACAGGACTTTCAATAGATACATGAATAAACATTTCTTAACAATTAATATTAATACGACTGTTTCCCCTTTTTATTTCATATATATATATATATATATATATATATATATATATATATATATATATATATATATATATATATATATATATATATATATATATATATATATATATATATATATATATATATATATATATATATATATATATATATATATATATATATTATATATTATATATATGTATATAGGTATAAAAATATAATTTTTTTTTCCAATAATAACATCAGAAATAGGGGAATATACTGATGTTAAATTTTAAGAAGTTTGTGAATCATCCACGTAAAAGAAGTATTTTCAGAAAAAAAAAGTTGTTTTTATATTATAATATTGTTAAACAAAGTCCCAAATAAGTATTTCAACATGGGCTAAATGTCCCTGTTTTTATGACACAAAATATGATTCGGTATTTTTTTTTTTTTTTTTTGTAGAATGGATTTTTTCGCTTTAATGAAGCTGCAATCGCAGCATTTATCGTTTTATTTTTAGTTTAATTTGCTCAATACTGTAGCTTAGGAAGGATGGAAAAAAATGAGAAATAAGAAAGAGAGAAAAAAAGACTGATGATTATCTGGAATCGGGAGCGGGAGAAAAACTGGAAAAGAGGCCTTTTAAGGAAAATTATAGAGCGGAACGGAAAGGACGATTGTTACTTGCCAACATTTTATTCAAGTCATTACTCCATTGTTTGCAATTTTTTAAGAAGGCCAAGGAAGAAGAGGCACATTTTTCTCTTTTCTGTCATATTTTGAAACAAGCCTAACGCTTATTGCCGCAAGAAATCTGTAATTTGACACTAAGTAGTTTGCTAAGTAGATTTTTGCCAAAGGGCTTTCGCAATCTGTTCCTTGAGTTGAATATTCGTAGGAATCCAATTAATCATTGGTTCAATTTTATATCTTACAACATTGCAATTAATCGCATTCTATTCTTTCAAACGAGTAAAGTTTTAATTTATTGGATTTTTATGAAAATATATGTAATTTGTTTGAAAGTTTCATTTAAAGCTAAAATTCTCTAGTCTCTGGTCATTAATTTACCTGGAATAAGGCAAAATTCAGTTGATGCAGATATACTCTATTTACGAAATTTAATTTGCGAATTTTGTATTTAAGAAATGTAGTTCATATCATTAATATCTTAAATAGTATTAAGGTAAAATTTTGTAAGCAAAAGAAGCTTAATATTAAAACAATTGAAACGTTTCAAGGAAACATAATTTAATTTTTTATAAAAAATACTTTATTATAAATTATTATTCCCAATTATTTATAATAACATTTAAGATATCATTAAGCAGACTTAAATCATTTTAACTCCAATGAAGCTTACTGTTGTTTATTATTTAGTGAAAAGATGTTAATGATATTAATGACGTTACTCTTAATTGTAAATAAATTAATTTATTGTTTTACAATGAAATGTGTAAAAATCTTAATTCTATAATCAGTTTAAATATTTTTGTAATACAACCAAATTTACAATATCAACCTAATCAAAGTGAAACATTTTTTTGTAAATTATATTTTTAATCCATTAAGCTACGCTTTTTAAAACAAACGCTTTATTTTGTAAAAATCAAATTTTTGTTATAAAACGCTTAAAACCTATTTATTTTAACATACAATGTATAATAAAACATACATAATTATTTTGTTATTGTGATACATTATAACAATTTCATATATCATTGATGTATGAAAATGAAGCGAAAATGATTAATTAAAATATTAATCAACGTAATATATGTATAAATCATCTTTATTATTCTATGTTATATATTATATATTGCATAACAATTGTAAAATAACAAAATATTGATTTATAAAATATATATTTCTAATTAAATGAAAAAAAAATAACTAGCGAGTAATGACTCTAACATGGATATTATTAAAATACAAAAATGATTTCAATGTCATTTTTTTTTAAAAAGAAGTTAATTTTCATATTTATTTCACTAAAATTCTGCAATTAATAAATTAAATGTTAGTTTTGGAATTTACTTGTAAATATCTTAAGCAATTCCTTTACTTTCTATAAATAACATTTTTTCTGAGGATGATTATGGACATTTCATTAATTGCAAGTAAACCTCCAAAACGAACCAAATTTCATTATTATCTTTAATAATATCAAGGATCAGAAGAATCTTTTTATCTCTTCGCAATCCAAGAACCAAATATAGAAGCTTCTAATTATTCTATTCTCACAGTTCATACCATTGTAACTGCTCGCAGAGTTTCCTTTGCAGTAAACGGAATGGTTTCTGACACAGCTGCGCTTTACTGCTAAGAATAATCCTTGGAAAGAAATCAATATTCCCCTGATTGTTTCCCATTAAAGAAAGCGAAGAAAACTCAACAAATGTAAATTAAATCCGAAAGCAGTCACAGACCATAGCATTTGTCTTTAATAAAAAAAATGCTAATAATTATTCACTGTTAAAAGATCTCATTAATTTTAGCGCCAGCTATTATCATAAGTGATTGAGCATGCTAATGGAATTCCTTTCATGACATTTGTGATCTTTACTCTTGCTTGAAGCATGGCCGTTTGACCAAGAATTCGCTAAAGGTAACTGTAACTGGCGGAGAAATGTTAATTTCCTTTTTTCAAAGTGTACCAAATTTTGCTATTTTAAAGGAAAACTTTGCTATTGAAAATAAGAAAGTATATTTATTTATCAAAATGCTAAAAATGTTTTTATATCTCTTATCAGACGAAAAGAGAGTTTTGTTAAATGATTAATTCAAGTTTATACATAATATTTATTATACTTCTCTTTGATAAGTATCTTGATAAAAATTTGGATATCGTTTCGTTCATTAGATTGCAAATATTTTATGTTTTTCAAGCAAATTATAAATGTGATGGAAATAACATATAAAATGCGGAACTATAATAAGGCTTCTAGAAATTCTAAAACCACAAAGTTGCTTTATCCAAGTTGATCAGAGAATTCTTTGAAATTGAGCATAAATTATCCTTTTTTACTTGCTCTCTCTTGTGCATTGGACTTTTTGAATTTAAATATTAATCTTGATCTTATGCCAAAAGTTGCTAAAAACGAAACGAGTGATTCACAATTAAGATCTTTTGCAATAGAGATTATTGAGGTTCGCTATCCTAAAATGACTGTTTTTTTGTCTTTACTAATGGCACTATGTTGAAGAGAATACACGATGATGGAGCAGGTATTCATAGTGAGCTTTTTATTTTTTATTTGCTCATTTGGCCGTTTACATTGGCATTCGTCATTTGGCATTCGATGGCAGAATAGAAGCTACAGCCGTGGTTCATCAACAACTGTCGATTTGTGGTTATTCTTTCCTAAGAGCTGACATATTATCATATTCTAAAGCTAAAGTGAGCTTCAAACCCTTTAGTATAATCAAACTATGTCTTAAAGAACTTTAGAGTGTAAGATCTTATTTAAGGCACTAACACAGGGATATTCACACAATGGACAGAAATACCAAGGTATTTCTGTCCATTGTGAATTTACGGGCAAAGAAGAAACTGATGCATTGGGTAAGAAGGGAGCTTTGGTATAACAAAATATAAATTGTTATTTTCTTTTCACTCAAATAAATTGTTTATTAACCTGAACCTTATTGTAAAACTCTTAAACAATACATGATTCAAGGAATAAGAGCTGGAAGGTTCTATAGTAGGAGAGAAATGTTCCCAATTTTCCAAGAAAAACTGTGATATTTAGAATACAGACTGGACATGACAGCTTACAGGATCAACTACATAGAATTAGAGTTGTCGTCTCTCCAAACTATATTTTGTGTGACTCTACTCAACCATTGATTTTTGAACATTTAAATTATTGTACCATGCTTTCTCAACATGAGGACATTATCAAGAATCATTTTACAGCACATGAACTAATGAAATAATAATAACAAAATATATTAAAATAAATAGCATATAAAATGACTCAATATTTTATTTCAAAGTTAAATCTGCTTTAATATAATTCCTAAATTTATTAAAATTTGAATTTAAATTAATATTTTAAAGAAATGCTCGTTTTAAATATTTATCTTTTAACATATTGTATATAATTATAAAACATACATAAAATTTCTAAAATATCAATTCTAATTACATGTAAAAAATTAAATATGGATTTTATACAAAAGTGTAGAAGTTACGAATACACATATTTCCAATCAATATTTAAAATCAGAACATAGGGTTTTAATGGTAATACTACATATACTATTAAAATGCATTTCTTTATTTATGTAATAATATTACAAATTTATTTGAATATATTCTATTTCCTTATATAGATATAGCAATTTCTATTTTCAGCACAGTTTTACCACAAACACTAATTTAGGTTAATATACTCTTATACCATCTTCTACCTAGATTTACTTGTTTCGTACCAAATACTTAGAATCTCTATTATGTATACGAGTAAAATACTTATCAAATGCTTAGATTATGTACTGTATATCTATCTACTCTATACTAAATAATATTAAAATAAAATTTATACAGGAATATTTATATATTTGTATATGTATTAGTTTCAAGGATAATGAATTATAAGATGGCTTAATACAAACTACTTATTTGTTTCGTACCAAATACTTAGAATCTCTATTATGTATACGAGTAAAATACTTATCAAATGCTTAGATTATGTACTGTATATCTATCTACTCTATACTAAATAATATTAAAATAAAATTTATACAGGAATATTTATATATTTGTATATATATTAATTTCAAGGATAATGAATTATAAGATGGCTTAATACAAACTACTTATTTGTTTCGTACCAAATACTTAGAATCTCTATTATGTATACGAGTAAAATACTTATCAAATGCTTAGATTATGTACTGTATATCTATCTACTCTATACTAAATAATATTAAAATAAAATTTATACAGGAATATTTATATATTTGTATATATATTAATTTCAAGGATGATGAATTATAAGATGGCTTAATACAAACTACTTATTTGTTTCGTATCAAATACTTAGAATCTCTATTATGTATACGAGTAAAATACTTATCAAATGCTTAGATTATGTACTGTATATCTATCTACTCTATACTAAATAATATTAAAATAAAATTTATACAGGAATATTTATATATTTGTATATATATTAATTTCAAGGATGATGAATTATAAGATGGCTTAATACAAACTACTTATTTGTTTCGTATCAAATACTTAGAATCTCTATTATGTATACGAGTAAAATACTTATCAAATGCTTAGATTATGTACTGTATATCTATCGACTCTATACTAAATAATATTAAAATAAAATTTATACAGGGATATTTATATATTTGTATATGTATTAGTTTCAAGGATAATGAATTATAAGATGGCTTAATACAAACTACTTATTTGTTTCGTACCAAATACTTAGAATCTCTATTATGTATACGAGTAAAATACTTATCAAATGCTTAGATTATGTACTGTATATCTATCTACTCTATACTAAATAATATTAAAATAAAATTTATACAGGAATATTTATATATTTGTATATGTATTAGTTTCAAGGATAATGAATTATAAGATGGCTTAATACAAATTAAGATTATAGTTTTATTTTATAATGAAAAATATAAGAGTAATGTATGTTTTGTTTGACTAGAGATATCGCTAGAAACAATGTTTATGTATTTTTTCGTCTGTACTTTTGCCAGAATTGTTTGTCTCAATTTCCATAATAATTTTTAAAAAGTATGTGCTCCTTAAATGTAACACAAAATATGTATTTGAAAGTTTGCATATTAAATTACAATCTGAAGATTAACTTATTTCATATTTTTAAGAGAACTATAATTAAATAACTGCAATTACCACACTTGCATATAGATACTATTATAGTTTGCTATGCACATATATTCCAGCATAAAGGTGCATAATATTTATTATTACTTGTTAAACTTGGAAGAAATAGGAATTAATTGAATTGACTTTTAGCTATATTCTGAAAGATTATGTGTCAAGAAAATACCAAAGTTTTTCTCAACATGTCTACTGTATATAATATTAAAAAAAGGAATTATCTGTATATAGATTTAGTATCTAAAATGTTTTTACCCTATTTAGGAATTTTTTATCAGTTATGTCTACAAGTGAGAGACATAGCTGAAAAATCAAACCTTCTAGCGTTAATTCATACAAGTGAATAATACACTTTTAAATACCAGTTAAATCTATTCGATGTCATTTCTTTCGAATTACATGTGTACAACCGTCAAAAAAACGTGATGTTTTACAATGATATCTCTGTATTTTAAAATAGTAAGGTTAAACACAAGCAATTTATAAAAAATTCTTTAGTGAAATAATACGATATAATGCACATAAATTTTTGTTTAGATGCTATGTCATGATAGAGTTTCAAATAAACTATAGTTATATCAAATAATGATAAACATCTAAGATACTTTTCAATTCCATGTTAACAGAAGACCCTAAATCATTTTAATGTATAAATTATGTATTCAGAAACTGGTTTAAGTGTCCATTTACTCAGCAAATAGTACAGAATGAATTTTATGCCTCATTATTTGTGTGTGTTTGCAGCATATATTTTATTTACATATTGGTTAGCCTATTATTATGAAAAGTGATATACTAATAACATTATTTTTTGTTATATTATAATTTTGTTAATACTTCAATGTGTGTTACATATAATAATAGTACCAATTGCATCTGATCATTCATATATAACAATAATTCCTTGCGTGAGACCTATTTATATTTATACATATAAATACTTCCATTTTTTAAATTGTTTTAAAAGCCTTTTTAAATTAATATTAATGACATTTTATTAGGCATTAGTATTGTGATGTAATTCACCATTTTTATATATAAATTGCTTATAAATTTTCTCTAAGAAAAGCTGAAGTGCCATGAAGACAATAAAATTCCTTGCGTTACAATTAACAATAATTTTAAAATCATTATCGTCTAAGTATGTTAACATAGTTCATTGGTTCATAAAGTAGACAATATGATGGCAAAAAATCCATTCTTCTTAAATCCTTGCTAAGTATATTATTGCATATTTCATGAGAGAAACATGCCTTAAATTTATTATATTTATAATAATATATATTAAAGAAATAACCTCAAGCAATATTGCATAAACAGATGAACGAGAACTAATTCGGTGCTTGATTAAAACTGCAGCGCCATGTTTAAGCTTGTCAGACATGCATAATAATTTCTCCCTAATGACTTATCTTAGTGAAAAATTAATACCTCATTGACCATTAGGTACTAAAATATTTGAGTTATAAAATCATCATAAGAGTGGAGAGTAACTTTCTTAATTTATTGAGAAAAAATTAATTGCCTGAATAATGATAGTCTGCAGTTTAAAGAATAAAGTTTTGTCAGAAGCTTTTGTCGGTGAAAACAATAAAAAATGAGTTTTAATTTAGGCTTTATCAGGGAAAGCGTAATTAAGTTCAACCAGGCATGATGATTTAGATTCTTTTAAACACCATGGACGTCTTTACAAATTTTTATTTTCCACTTTCTTTCAGAAATGCATTTTTTTTAAGTAAAAGAATTTTTTAATTGAAAGTTAAATTTTAATTAATTCTTTTCTATCTGTCTCCTGTCTTAGAATACAAGGCGCATAATATTTTTTTTAAATTTTATTTTGATTTTCCATCAATGACTATCGGTGTTTATGTTGGTCAAAAAATAAAATCGTTTGATTTGAATTTCTTGCAAAACAAGTGTCTAGCAAATAATGTTTTTCCATATTTTTAATTTTTTTTCAAATAAATATTTCGTAAATTTTTTGGCAAGTTTTGGGAAAAAAATTAATTGTTAATTTTTTGGAATAACAATTCTACTTCAGTCAAATATAAATATTTCTTAAAAGCGCAATTTTTTATTCAGTTTTTAAGCAATTTGTGAGATAATAATTTAAATTTTGAAATAACTGTTGTTTCGTAAATAATTACTTTCATACACAAATTGCAAGTATGTTTTTACTCAAGTACCATTAAACGTTAAAGTGCAAGACAATTTAATTTTTTTTTTTCTGTTACTTATCAGAAATAAGTGTAATACTAGAAATAATTTAGTGATTATAAATGTCACATTGCATGCACTATTTTATAAAATACTTTAACATGAAAAAATATATTAGTAATGCAAAACACATTTTTAAACTGTAATATTAAAAATATATTATATAATATATTTCTTAAATATATTGCACAATTTCAAATTAGTGAAAATGAAAACAGCGTAACATAAAGTATCAATTGATGATTGTTATATATTCACAATAATTTATAGCATAAAGTTTTAGCTAAACTTCTATAGTAGTGTTTAGTAATTAAACATTCTAATCAACAGCTCTAGATTCAATTCCCATCTTAGTCATTTGTATATGAATCATATTAGAATGTACATCTCACTGTAGATCCTGGTCCAAACATCCCTTGTGTTTAAAAGTCTGTTGTAAAGCGATATAAAATTGGCGTTATGTAACTACCATATTTTATTTTAGTTTTTACAAATACATTTTTTATGAATCTAAAACTTATGGAATTGTATTTTCTTACGAAATTGAAAATGAATATCAAATTACATATTGGATTATATAGTTATGCTTTTTTTTCTTTTTTTTACATTATTTTAAACATTTATATTTCTTTCAAAATATTAATGCGTGCATATTTATTTCAATAAAATGTGATTTTATTACATTACTGAAAATTTAACTGGATATAAAATAATTTTTGTTAATACTTTACACACGCTTTTTTCATGTAAAAGTTAATTAACTGGAACCCACATTTTACAGCAAGTGATTTACTCAACGGCTAACATCTACATCTGATATATTACTGATTATACAGAATTTTCAAGATGTGATTTAAAAAAAAAAATTCAGACGAATTTTGTAGGTTATGGGGTTATAGTAAGAGAAAGTTTTAGTAAAGAATAACGCGTTAAGTGTGTTAAAAATAAACAATTAAAATAAAGTTTTTATGTCGAAACATTATACAATGCATTTATCATTTATTCTAATAGAAGAAGTTTGTTTCGATAAAATACGCTTAAATAGTTCAATATCAATAAAATATTAATTAATTATATTAATTTTTAATGTGTAATACCTCTTTCCGTTCTTAGATTCATTGAAAATTTATTTCTACAAATATCTAGTTACTTAATAAACAATGCATTTTTTTATTAATTTGGATTTCTTAGCAATCATAATTCATGTTTCACAAGGTGAACAATGGATAGAGAAATACAATATTTTTTTCATTTTCTTTCTATGTTGAAGTGTAACAAGGATATAATTACGTATCTTATTTGATATTTAACTTGATATTTTTTAATATTAATTCACCGCATTTAGGTAAGCGTTACTGTTTAAGACATCATATTGATTTATTGATAGAGGCAGCAGACAATGTCAAACAACATCATACTATGGCGCCAGTCCTGAATCAGAGAACACAAAGAGGCGCCTCATCAGAAATTCAAAAGGAATGAACAATCACAAACATACTGAGAAGATTATTTCCCCTGTAGTTTACATGTATGAAAATGTAAAACTGAATAATTCTAACGTGTTTGGCCGTTTTAAATCTAACTTTTATAAACACATAATTAAATTTAAATTAATTCGCTCTTAACCAAAGCGCCATATATTTTTTAAAATAGAGTAATTAATCAGTTTTCTTTCTAATAACGATAATTTTTAAAGTATGGTATTAAAGGTAAAATTGGAATCATCTTTTCTTTATACATTTTACAATTTAAAAACAAAAAATAAACTAATGAAAATTATAAATTCTGTTTTGTTGTATTATTGAGAATTAATTTTTTGTAATATCAATATTTAATCTGGGTTCTAAAGAGATTGAATGAATGGTAATTAATGATTATTACTCGTAACAGTTACCAGCAAAATTGCATAACAAAGATATTGATAATTTTGTGATAAAATATGATATTGAAATGTAAAAATATTTTTAATAATTTAATTTTACTTACAAATTTTCAAATTCTTTTACAACATCTTATTAATTTATATCTATGGCATCATGCAGCACTAATAATGTACATCATCAAGAGCACTGTCAATTTGATAAAATAATATAAATATGTTTGCATAGTTTAATGGAAGTATGTATTCAATCTCTTGTCAAAAGAGTTATATAGATTTTCTGCTCTATAAACATATATAAAAACATCATAAGTTTTATTTCAGAATTATCTGCAATAGAAACGCATTTATTAAAATTAAATTACTAACTTTCTTAAAATACTAAGCACATATTGCTATTTAAATGAAACCCGTTGTCATCCAAGCTGGAAGAATAACACCAGAATTGAAACTGGACACAAAGTATTAATTTTCCAATCCAAGTGTTTCTAAAATTCTGTTTGCAGCTGTTGCATTTTGCAAAAGTATTTTACGTCATTGAAATATATATAAAGACAAATACTTATTTACCTTGAAAATATGCATATTTTATTTCTTATTACATTTATGTTTTTATATAATGGTTTGAGTGTTTTAATTTTCATACTGAAATCAGTCACTAAATTGCCTTAATATTTCATTTGCACATTTTTAACTCATACATAATTATATTTAATGAAATTTTTTGTATTCTAGTACCCTAAAAATGTTATTAATCTTATTTGCATATTAATATTGATCATTCCATAATTTCTTGCAGTCTTCAGAAAATCCCAGTAAAGTATGTATTGATTGTATTGATTAAATACATGTTATGGTTTGCAATAATACAATAAATTATGATTTAAGATATTTTTATTAACATGATTGGAATTGAGTTATTGATTTGTTCCCATATCAAACCAAGACGGTTTATTCAAATCAAGTCAGCAATAAAATCCTAAGGAGAGGTATCAAAACATATATATCTTTATTGCAAAAAGAGTCTACGTGATCAAAAATAGACGTATAGAAATTCCATTTTCTTGAATGAGATACAAAATTTAGTATAACGTTTGAAGAAATGGGAAATTTAGAAAATCATTTACTAAGAACCAGACCATATAGCAGTGCATACCATAATCTTTTTCTTTTAAAAATAATAGATGGTTTGCATATCACACATAAAAAGAAAAAAACATTAATATTCAAAAACCCGTAAGAGAAATTAGAGAAATATAAGAATTCCACCATTGTATTCACTGTATAATTGCATGTATGGAACAAGATTCAATAATAATGGACAATATAGCAGAGCATACAACATTTCCTTTCTTTAAAAAAATAATAGAAGGTTTTCATCTCACATACAAAACGGAAAAGCATTAAATTAAAAAAACTGAGAGAAAGATAAGAATTACACCATTGTATTTAATATATTATTGTATGTATAGAACAAGTTTCAATAATAATAGACAATATAGCAGAGCATACAATATTTTCTTTCTTTCAAAAAATAATAGATGATTTGCGTCTCACTAATGTTCAAAAAACCGCTAGAAAGCTAAGAATTCCACCATTGTATTCAGTGTATTATTGTACGCATAGAACAAAATTTAAAAGCTTATCCATGTTATCACCTCGAGATTATGAAAAAACGAAAGCTTATGTGACATGAATGTTTCTATAAATTTAGTGTAATCGATAACTATTGCTAAATATTACATAAACGGTGTAATCGGATAAAACTTACATTTCACTCCAGATGTTAATGCGTAAATTTGTCATATTTTAACGCCATAAAACATATGTGAGTATATTACAAATTTACAAACAAATTTGCTACCTATGATTTTTACTTAAATTTATATTAATTTATATATTTCTATTTTCCTTATTTAACAAACATTCCATGATCCAGGATAAGAACAAAATATAAGTACAGGAAAATTCACTTTAAAAACGCTTTATAAATACAGTCTTCATGTTGTCCCTGGTGTTATGTTTAGTTTATATAAGCAGTTATACTGCATTTTAGGAATTAAATGTTCTAAAATCACATAATCACATGATGGCCAGGGAACATTGTCTGCTTCGATGAGGAAGAGATATCACTAATGTTTTCTTGAAACTCGAAGATATTTGTGTGATAAATTTATAAGCTATATATCTAGAACAGTATCATGTAGAGCATGTCTAGAATTGTCTTGAAAAGGTATTGCATTTCACATTCAATCTTCGCCAGAGAACCATCAATTGATTTAGAATAGCAACGTGAATGAAAAGGGTTGATTAGAATGGGTTATCTTGTGCTAATTTTCTTTTAATTTGAAATCCTTACGTGAGAAGGCCTGTATATCTATAAAAGTGTTCCATACTACTTATAATGGATATTATATGCTAGTGTCTCTCTAGCTTCCATCATATCATAGACTATTAAGCTCAATGGCGTGTTTGTATTGTAACTGTTATATAGTAAGCTTTACTACTTCTCAATATGCAGCTAACTTCATTTGTCATTAAAATAACTATATAAAAATTCTCAAATAAAAATGCGAATTCTCCTAATAATATGCATTTATTAGAAAATGAGTTATTAATATTCCAATGACTTCAAGTAGACATTGAAAATATTTTTCATATCTTATCATAACTTGTTGATTTTAGTGTTATAATTAACTTGTTAAAGCTCAAATAATAAAATAGCAAAAATAAAACCAATAGATAACATTTTATATCTAATGTTTAATATAATTAGAATTTTATCAAATTTAAGATATAAATATCTATATCTATTATAATATTTCATTTTAATAGCAATCGTAAGAAATCGCATGTAAACATTAGACATAAATATAGACCGAAAATAATTTACTTTTAAGTACCTATGAATCTCCCATAACTTAAATATAATTGCATTCATTGTGCTCATTGATACTCCATTATGAAGTGAAATATAAATGATTACTGATTTTGATTAAAATATTGTTATAAATTATGTTTGCTATTTTTTGATTTGTATGATTGTATAGTCATTTAGTAATTCAAGACAATCAAACATTTTCTTAGATTTTATGAAGCCAAACATTGTCTGAAATGCATTAAGTTTTATCTGAACAAAACGTTGGAATATATAAATTGAATACGTATGTTGCACTACGTTCTCTCTAACGATGCAAAATTTTCCTTAAGTTAAATTCACTTCAAACTCACCGATAGGGATAAGAAGAATATTTCTCTTTTCCCTCCGAGCATTACTTTATGGAAAATGAAACGTGAAATCGCATGTGAGTATTTTGCAATATAATAAATAGGGATTTTATAAAATTCTGACCTTAGAGGAAATGAAGATATAACTTCAACTTTAATGAGGATGTTTCAATTTGACATTATTTATTATTTGTGAAGAAATCATTAAAACTACTGTCAAAAATCTTTAAATCACGATCATTGATTAAACTTTTAAGTAAGAAATATATGTATATGGTTAAATATCGCATACATATCTTTAGGAATCGATTTCTGTACAACCGTTTAGATAGACATGTTAGAAATACTTATTAACAAGGCGTTACGATTTTTTGTAAAAACAAATATTTCTTACTAAAAAAATAAGTTCTTAAACTGTTACAACAAATTTAAGCGGTCTTTTGCGAATTACTTTGATATTATGTAAGGATTAACACACAATTTAATCTTATAATTTAATTTGTAAAAAAATATAAATTACAATGATTTATCTTATATCTGCTTATAAATCCATATATGTAAATATGCACATATGTGTATGTATTTGTACAGATAATACATTTTGCTGTAAAATGCACTTGATTAAGCAAATCTAAACATCTAATATTTTAAAATGTACAACAGCATACACACTGATTCGATAATAATGATTCGATTTCATTTTTTATATAACATGTTACATTTAACTTATTAAGGTAAACATTTCCAGAACACAAATGTATTTATAATATTGAATGTTGTAATCGAAGATAAAGTTCAAAAGGTGAAGTCTCTCTCAAAAAATATTAAATTTTTCTATTTTTCCAAAACACTTTGTCTTTAACATGTTTTTATGAATATATATTAATATGCATTTATCAATATGCATTTCAATTATTTATAAAACAATTTATTTAAATTTTTTATATAATTTTAGATAAAAGTTTACTGTGGAATAACTTTAAAATTTTAAATAATAGGATTCATTTTATTTAAATATATTTTACAATAATTTGTAAGGAACACAAATTATTAAAGGTACAATTATTAGAAAAGAGGAAAACTATTTCTAAATTTATTTTGGCATCATTATTTTGAAATGCGATGACATATTAAAATGTCTAAAATCAACTATTCATTGAATTCAAGACCACAAATAAAACAGAATTGTAAAATAAAAAATTAAATTGTGTGAATGTAAAAATAACAATCATTTGTAAGTGTCGAGTTATATCTGAAATACAACTATAAATTTCGAAACGGTATTAATTGAATATGCAATTTTTATGAAAATTAAATCTATAATAGTTCAGTTTCATTTTAATGTCAATATCGAAATTACCTTACTAAATCCAGTGAGAATGTAACATAAATTAATTAACAATGCCGATGTATTTAATCAAGAGATAAAAATACTGGATGTAATCGTTAAGATAAAATTTTGCTTATAAAAACGTGTATCAAAACTAAATTTCCTTTTTGAAATAATTTACTAGTTTTATGTTTTAATTAAACAGGAAATTTGAGCATATTTGCATTCAGTAATTGTGCAATATTTTCTAAATGTTAGCAAATGTTTCGCCGAAAAATTATTTTTACTGGTTGATAAACAATGTTATTAACCTACACTATATTCTATTGTGTAAGAAAAAATTATATGTAAATTTACATCAAACCTTTTCTGAACCTACATATTGAAATTCCATTGATATTCTATATTTAATTTATATTTCTGAACTTTTATTGCGAATATTCTGAATAATATTTCTGAATTTATAGTATTTTTTGCTATGATTCTTTAGTGTGCATTGCTCAGGCTTAAAGAAATATACTTGTTTAAAACAGTTTTAGAAATCACTACATTTGATTAACTTTTTTTGTAAAAGTTAATCAAATGTAGTGATTTCTAAAACTGTTTTAACATTTTTTTTAAAAATCATTAAAGCATATATATACATATATATATATATATATATATATTGGAAATAAAATTATAAATACCAACTCAATGGTAACGCTTAACTGAATTCAAAGTAAATAGCGGCAATAAATTTTGAGAAATATATTAACAGCAATGGAGCGAAACGCAAACCTGTTTCAGATAACTGGACTCTAAATGTGTTAGTAATGTAGAGTTTTATGCTATTTAAAATATTCTTAAAAATATTTTTCCAGTGAATCATTATTCTTTCAGACTATTGTTGCTAGTCTGAACGCGTAAGCAGAAATTCAGAAAAAAATTTAATTTCCTTTTATATATAATGGTTCATAAAATTTATGTTTTATATTATATTTTAACTTAAAATTATCTTGTTACAGTCAACAGAAAATAAAAGTAGAATAGAAGTATAATAAGCGTATTTATTGCGCTAACTTCTGACTTGGATAGGTATGTATTTAAACTCAAGCATGAAATAAAAAAAAATTTAAGAAAACACCACCCACGTAATTCTTAAAAATCAATAAAAGAAAATTGCAATGAATAATTTCCTTCTTTCTTTCCTTTAAATTTATTGTTTTGATTAACCATTCATGTTCACATTGATTTCATTATAATATTATTTAAGAAATACGAAAGAAAGTGATTGTTTCTAGTGATAATAATTAACATTTCTTCCAAACTTTAGATAAATATGTGTTTAATAAAATCAGAAATCTATTTATTAACTTGACTGCCCATATATTTTAAAATCAGAATAACTCTGAAATTAAAGTTATTACAATTCAGCTTTGGTATATAATATGAATTTGATTCACTTGAGTCATTGTATTACACACGTGTATTACTTAAGAGACGCATGTCACATTAATTTTGAATCATGTCTAGAATAACATTAACATATTCTTATACAGTTTATGTACCTTTATTATTTGTTAGCACTTATTTGAGTTAATTTTTGTATTTACTTATAGTATCCTTATCGAGCAGTGAGTTATTATCCATTTTCGCATGTTTTTGATGTTTAATCGAAAAGGCTTTATTACATTTAGTTTGGAGATCACCTAAATGCGATCAGATTTAATATTGCTTCCATGATGATTCCAGCCATCCAAAAGGCTATTTCGATGTCATGTTGAATATGATAGTTAAAAATGCACTTCCAACATGTTCATTTACATTCGGGTAATCATTATATCTTTGGCCATAATTACTACTTTCTTCAAATAAGCCGTGACTACATGCAAAGTTTCCAAAGATATTTTAACAACGTAAGCATTGAAATCTCCTATAACTAATTTAATACTATTTGAGGGATGTTTGTCATAGGAATCTTCAAGCACACCATAAAAGTCATTTTGAAATGTATCACATTTGTTTTCTGTTGGTACATGCGGATTGATGATATTAATATTTTGAGAAATAGCTTTGTATTTCATAGATCTCTCATTTATGTGTAGGAAAACTGAATCTGTCTCTACATTTCCCTCTGACAAATAACCCTCCCCAAAGCAACGATAATTATCCTGACAGCTGAAGCACCTACATATTTTTTCATTAACATTCCTAGGTCATAATTCTATTTTCTGAGTTATCAATATATCCAATTTAAAATGCTTAAATTCGTTCACCAAAATTAAGTTTTTCGTTTCTATAGAGTGTAAGCACATTCCATGTACCAATTTGTAGGCCAGTATCCAGGTCCAGTATAATCCCCAGGAAAAGGTTGCCTAATTCTAAATTGATTTTTGCCTGGTTATATCGCTGAAACACTTAGGTACCCATTTTTGCAGACTTTTATCACATTAGATCCATTCTTTATCGCTTGCCACCACACCACCACAAGGATGAATTACTGATTACGTGTATGCATCTATATATATATATATATATATATATATATATATATATATATATATATGTATAATATATATATATATATATATATATATATATATATAGAGTTTTGGTTCTGTAATATTTATACCAATTTTAAATGTACAATCATTTTAATTTCTGGGATTTATGCGTGACTACAGATATTACAGACTTATAGTCTACTGGTAGATATTAAAACATCATTTAAATTTTTATAAATTATTTTGTTCTGGTTTGGTAAGCAGATTGCTTCCGTTTGTCATTATTGAAAGGCTAATTTACACAGTATAGTATATAAAATATCAATGTGCAATATCAGGATATTTGAATTTTTCAAAGACCAATATGACTTAGAAAATTGAAAAATATTAAAATCCCACACTTTTATTGTTTGAATTTTTTTACGAGGAATATTTTTTCACCAGGAAAAGTGTTTTTGCATTTACTATCATTTGAATTATGAGAAATGTAAGTAATAAATATTGTAAAAGTAAGACTAGAAACAAGATATGTTTCCTGAAATATTATGTTAAGAAACAAGTAATAAACTAATTACAAAGTAATTAATTTGAAATAAATACGTGACCATTTTTTATTAAAAGTTGAAAACAGAAATTAATTGCAATATTAATATATATATGAAGAAAACTTCGTTCTTTAATTCATATTTCACGATAATCATTCACAAATTTTATCAGAATACTTTTATAAATGAAATATATATTTAATGCCAAAAGTTACTAATTTTATTTCTAATTTTATTACTAATTTTATCAGTTATGTCATAGAAAGATGCGGTAGTATGTGTTGCACAAGAACGGTGATGTGAGAAAATATATTAGGCATAAATATTTTACAATACAGTTCATCCACTGTAGATATTATAGAATTGTAAAAAAAAAAAAAAAAAAACAGTTTATATGCTGTTGTGTAGAACCACCAAGTTAAAACTGCAGGTTGATATTTCGTCCTGCTGAGGTATAATTTAATGCCTTAAAAGACTGAACAGGACTAATAATTACCATGTTGATAAACAGGATAAGAAACTAGCGTTTTAAACATATTACAGTAATCACATGGTAAATTCAAGACATGTTCTTAAATCAATGTTGGAGTCAGTGAAATTAAAAGAGAACAAACATGATATTTACAAAAATTCGGAAGCTTAGCAACACTCATCATCATTTAAGTGAATATTTTCTATACATATACTAATAAATGCAGTCGAAAATAATCCATTCGCATTATGGCAATTTCTGTAAAACTGTTACTTACAAATTTCTAATTAATTTCACGCGCCTTTTTGTCATTTCTCTAATTATTCCATACTGTTTTAATTATGAAACATCCATTTCACACTAATGAATGATTATAGCAAAATAAAATACAGATTACATGAAATGATTGTTTCTAACGGCTAGATGATTATTTCAGTCTCAATTACTTATAAATCAGTTTAAATCGTCTGATTTCGTAATTTTTCATTGAATAAAAACCGTTTGTTTCTCGGATCATCAATTTCCTCTTTTTAATTAATTGGAAAAGTAAATATGCCTTGGATTTAATTAACTTCTGTTGAAATTCCAAAGATATTTAATTAATTTAGTTTAATTGTTTGTTCAGTTATTTGCCATAAATCCCAGTGAATGTTATAACAGTGATTAAATTGCTTCTGTAAATAAAAATTTCAAAATTTACCTAATGAATTTTAAATATTGAATGCATATATATTATTAAATACAGTTTATATATATTACAATTATTATTTTATTATTTGTGCTTACAAAATACAAATTGTAATCTAAGGCTAATTATTGCAAACATTAATGAAAAATGCATTAAATTATATTTTTATAAATTGGTATTATTTACAATGTTAAATATAAACATTGTCGTTTAATATTTAATTGAATATGTATATATATATATATATATATATATATATATATATATATATATATATATATATATATATATATATATATATATATATATATATATATATATATATAAATTAGTGTAGAGCAAATTACTATTTATTGAAGATCATTTTCTTAATCAAATATGGTCAACAAGCAAATATAGCCTCAATAAATCGCATTTTGTTAGGTTGATACATTCTTCATACAAGTTACTTCAAACGTCAAATAAATTTTCAATAGGATTCTGGTCAGGATCTAGGATTGTTTCTTGAATTGTATTATATATCTATGCCTTTATTTTTAAAGTATTCTTTACCCTATGATATGAGCATGAATTCTTTTGAGAGATAAATTATTCTTCATTTATGAAGAGAATTGTGGTGGAATATATTAATTTTGGTTCCATTGATGTATTGTCCCTGAATGTACTAAAATACGTGTGGCATTAATTACACATTTAACAGACTGTAATGCAATACTTCTAATTTTGAGATTTTTTATTTTTATCATTATGACACTTATTTGCGTATATTTTGGCCTGCTCCATATTAATTTTTCATTTATCAGTTTTGTTTTCATAATGTAAGCATGGTATTCGTATACGTGTACAATTACGGATCTCCTAACTTCTTTTGAAATTTCAATATAAATGGAAAATATTTCTTATTTTGACAGTTCAATTTCGTTTTACAGACACCTAATCAGCTATTGTCTTTAGTAGGATTGTTTTAAGTTTTTTTTTGTACTTAAAGAAAAGGATTTAAATTTTCAAAAATACATATTTTATTGATCTAGAATGCATTCATAAGCAAGTCATTCCAGCTAAATAGTACATATTGTCGTCAAAACACAATGTATGCCACTGCTGGCCAACGTAAATGCAACACCCTAAAGGAAGCCTGCAAATAAATTAAAATTTATAATATGCAATGGTGGCAATGAGATATGATATTGATTAGAATTTTTTCACAGACACACATCACACATGCCTGTGGCACCACTGTAAAGCACTATTTAATATTTGGAGATTTCAACGATTTCAAGTTCGGCAATTGCGTTTTTTTTTTTTTTTGTAAAAGATGATTTATTATACCTCGTAAGAAAACAGTGATCATTTTTTGATCATGTATCCAAGTTTGACAGAGGAGCCATTGTGGTAAACCGAGATTGTGAATTATCTTTCAAGGAAATTAGTAGTCGTGTTGGACGAAACCATACAACTGTAATGCGAATCTGTGCTTTTGGATATGGAGGATATGACGGACCAATGTGTTCGATCGCATCCACCTCAGTGCACTACTTCACAAGATGACTGGCAAATTATGATCATGCTAGTGATGGATCCCTCAGCCACATCGCGAACCATAGCACTTTCAGTCTGTAACATATCATCCAGTGTCATTCGACGCCATTTACAGCAAAGTGGTCTGTCCGCAAGACGTCCATTGTTTCGTCTACCCTTGACACAAAAACACAGAAGTAAACTAAACACCAACAGAGGACCCTGTACCTAACCCTGAAAGAGTTTTTACTAGATATGTTGGACCCGCTGTAGAGAAAAAAAACGACGCCATTGAGGATCACAGTACATACTAAACAATACAATTATGCTTGCAATCATATGGAGACAATGAAAATTATTACTTTTACACAGAAAATTATTACTTTTACACAGAGGGTTTGTAAAGTATACTATTTAACAATCTGGATTACAAATGAGAGTAAACATGTGGACATGTGAGAAGCATTCAAATTACTTATCAGACAAAATACATGTCAGGATGTGGTAAGACAGGCATATGAAATACATAACAAATTGCATCCATACAAGAAATAAAGAAAATAAATGGAAATACAAAAGGGAACTAAAATTGATAAATCAGAATTGAATACATGTACCTGTACTTACAGCAAATTAATGAGATAATGAAAATTAATGAATAACTAATGCATTTAGTATGAATTTGATAGTTGGGTGTATCGGCTCAAAGTAAGTTTGGACATTTGAAATTCTAAGCTATATATAACAACAAAAATATCCGCCGCCAATAGTGCGATGAAAGAAGGGTGTGAAAGGCAGAATGTAAGGAAATTATCTTTACTGACGAGTCACGCTTTTGTCTGCTGCACCACTATGGTCGTATTCTAGTCTGGAGACACAGTGGATAGAGTGTGCTGAACAGCTGCGTTATGCACTGCCACACTGGTTCTGCACCAGCTATTATGGTATGAGTCAGTATTGGACATAACTCTCGCACTCCTCTGATACGAATTGTCGATAATTTAAGTCACCACCTCTACATCTAAAATGTGATCACACGTGGCACGCATTGTCGAAGGATTTTTCGTCAATCGCCATATTGAATTGCTTCCTTGGCCAAATCGCTCTCTGAATCTTTCGCCGATAGGAAACATATGGTCCATGGTTGCTCAATGATTAACCCAGATTACATTCTCGGCTGTTACATCAGATCAACTTTGGCAACTTGTAGAAGTTGCTTGGTCTGCTGTACTCCAAGAACACATTCAAAGTCTCTTTGAATCAATTGCGAGGCGTGTGGCAGTGGTGATCTCCAGCAATGGCGGCTACTCTGGCTACTGATTTTGGCAGGAGCCACACTTCACAGAAGTGTATAAATTTAATCATTCGATAATTGGTCAACATTTATCTACAAAATAAATTTTGTTGATATATTTCTTGTCTTTCTTGGGGTAATGCAATGTGGATGGCCAACATTTTATACTGTAGTTTGAGTACTGACTTTTGATTGGTTCTTAAAAGAGAGAATGAAATGGACTTTTACTTTTTTTAAAAATACACTTTAGCATTTGTTTTTAGATTAACATAAAATATAATTCTTTTCTGATATAGATATTTCAATTCTGAATTTTTAATTAAATATCGTAAAATGTGAAGTAGTGATTACGTGGCCTAAGTTTATTCAACATTTATATTTTTTTCCAGAATAAATAACTAAGAATGTTCAATAGAAAAATTCATGTCATTCTTACAAAATACCATTTGAACATTATTTTTTTTTTTTTAGAAAATTGGGAAACTTATATTATTAAAATAACATTTAAATATCCATGTCAAATAGATGAAACTGAAATTCTATTTATAACCACATATTGTTTTCCCAAATGAATAAAAATAAAGTTATTACTACTGAAAATTAAAATTTATTTTAAAAAATTGAATAGTAATTCAGATATTGTTTTGATTACGGAAAAATTCACTTAGAACTTTAGAAGTTATTTATTTTTCTAACATATTTTAAATTTTAAATTGTGGAATTACCTTTAACTGCTTGACTTGTATATACAAATTTTATTTGATTTTCTATAAAGTATATTTTTAAGATACAAAATGTATATAATTTCCACCAAATGGGTAAAATTTTATCAAAAATACTAAATTATACAAACTTTCAGAAAGATTCCAGATCCTTAAAAATCTATGTCTTTTTATTTTTATAATTTTTTAAATTACCATAGAATATATATATATATATATATATATATATATATATATATATATATTGATTGATTGATTTGATTAGTAACAATTATACAAATAATGTTTTCATTCATGAGTAAAACTTTTTATTATTCAGTATATTAGGTGCTTTTATCCTAATATACTGAATAATAATATTGTAATGATGTTATTTAATTTTTTGTTGTACAAAAATGTATTTAAATATTATTTAAATAACCAAAAATAAAATGTATAGAACATTTTTATCGTGAAATTAATTTCCATTCACATATTTTAATTCCAGCTATAAATTCTTTTATAGAATATCATCCCTTAATAAAATTGTTATTTGAAGCAATGTAATAATTGATTTCTGCTCATAACTTGTGCTAAACTTTTATTTCAATCCAGATCTCAAAAATCCATATTTTGTCTTTAATTACAATGTTGAAATATTATTTACAACTATAAGGTTGATAGGAATCCAAAAATACATGCTAACATTAAATTTATATTTATAATTTTGAATATGAAATAAAAACTTAAAAAAAGTAATTTCAACATAATATTTGTATTATATTGTTTATTTCCTTAGTATAATTTACAAATCTTTGTCAATCATTTGAGCTGTCAATTGCCCATTTTATAGTAATTAACTCGCATGACATCATTGATGATTAATCATAGAGCAATGGAAATATATAATGAGAGAATTATTTATAACGGTCTATTATCTCTTCATTAAAGAAAAAAAACATTTTATTAAACTAAAAATTTTGAAAGCTATTCATTTCTAAGTGTATTCGGTACCAAACTGTAATTATAATTTACTTAAGTAGACCAACAAAATATTTATTACAACAAATGAATCGAAACAATTATTTCATGGGAAGATTCAGTCATATTTCGCAGATTACTGAATTAACCTTCATTGTATCTTTGATATTAATACGGACACAGATTACAACTGTCCCCAGCAATATAATCTATCTGACATTGTTATTGTAATAATGATCTTTTTCTCACTTCTGATATTTTTTTCTGAAACAAATGCAAAAGTCAAAGATAGCACCTTCAAAACATTATCTAAATTTTCATATTTCTTTCGGCTTGATTTACTTCTAAATCTCAAACACTGCACTCAATAATTTCGAACAAATATATTTTACAAAACTAACGAGCAGTTGCTTGTCTTTATCCTTGCGCTGTTTCTTAGAAAATTGCTCTTCACGTTTAATGATTGAGCTTAGGAATATAGCTTCCACAATCAGCAATTTGAACGGAAAGCATGATGCGCAGCTTTCTTAGAGAAGATAATGAAGCCCATTTCTGGAGGCAGCGTGAAAGATAAGTACGCAGTGATCCGTGAGCTTTCTGCATATTATCCAAATTACAATAACACAGTGAAATGAATACCCTTTTGCATGAGAGAATTCCGGATTTTTATTATTTTCTCTCCTCATTAAAATATCTATTCCAGTTTGAAAAGACAAGAACGATGCTCTATGGACAGTGCGTTGAATTATTGAGCAATATAATTTTTAAAATACTTGTTTTGGGATTTAAAATAAAAAAGTACGGATATTATTTTAATATATTTGTGAAGTAAAGTTAATTGATCGTAGTATCTTAAATTGAACACGATACATATCCTTTTTAATATGCATTAAATAATTTGAATTATATATTTGAAGACGTGTTTTATTGTATTTTTAACTTTCATAAGCTTACAAAACAAATGAACAATGCTTTTTTTTCACGCGCAATTGAACACTTGTTAATTTTTACTTGCATTAACATAATTTTATATAGAAATAAGAATTATGTGAATTACTGACGACTTAATGACTTACGCAATTTACTGGGAATTAAATTTTGTTCATACATTAAAAAAATCATGAATTTTTCATAAATGTTCGTAATGATGGTAAACTTATATAAATTAGACTAAATACTTGACATAAGCTGAAAAGAATTATGTGTGTAAAAGTCACTATTGCCTTACGCTTTTTGCAACGATAATGTAAAAAGCAATAAGGGGTGTGGAATTGCTTTTTTAACATACATTGAAATCCTCAAAAAAGTTTTACAACAATTAGAGAAATTTCTCTAGTCTATCCAGATTATGATTCTAGATCCACAATAAAATATTGATCGCTAAATCTCAACGCGTCTTAGATATTTTTGTGACATTCATGCTTAAATCTGTTGGTCATTATCTATTAGAAAAGCTGCTCAAGTGAGCAGTCGTGAACAGCAGATAATTCATAGGTTGTTGTGATCATAAAAGTTAGTTGCATGGGGAAAATTGGCAAGCAAAGTGACATTCGCTAGTGCCTTTTTACATCCATTAAAAGTCTCATTTGCAACAGGAGTCCAAGCAACTTTTTTAGAGTTCCACTTTCCGTAGCAGTCTTTTAAAAACACATTTAATTTTGCTTGATCTTCTACCTCATGGGTTAGAAATATGCGATAAAAATTTAACAAACCAAGGAATTTGCGTAAGTTACCAGTAATTTCAGGTAACAGAAAATCGAGGATTGCTTAATCTTTACTTTGCAGTTGCGTAATCCCACCTGGAATAATATTATGACCAAGAAACTCAAGCCCTGAAACACCAAAAGAACATTTTGATATGTTTAACTTAAGACCATATGGGTTAAGGTGTCTAAATACACCACCCAAGTGATCTTAGCATTCTGCTACATTATTTAAAAAACATAGTATATCATTCAAATAAGCATAGCAAAATGAGAGACCTATTACTAACTCGTGTATAAAACGCGTGGAAGTGTGAGGAGTATTTACCAACCCAAAGCATAAATGAGTATAATTCCCATGATATTGTCACTACGGTTTTAGAAATATCAGAATTATCCATAGGAATTTGATTAAATGCTTTAAAAATGTCTAATTTTAAAAAGTAGACCTACCATGAAGTTTATGTGCAAAATATTTCAAAGAATAGAGTAACTATAAAATTCTGTATCGGAATTGATTCTTCGATAAGCTGCAACTGGGCGCACTATTGAATAGCCCTTAAGAACAACATATAATAGAGAGTTCCATGTGCTTTTGGATGGACAAATTATCCCATGGGAAAGAAGAAATTAAAACTCTTATTTTACTACCTTGTTCAGCCTTCGAGGCAGCCGTTTGTGTTTATCTCTTACAGGAGGACCACGAGTTTAAATGTGATGTACTATGCCATGAGAAATAAAGTGTTTAATCAGAGTAGGATTAGTTACACTTGGGATTTCAGAGAGCAAGAATTCATAATCTAAATCAGCAGAAACAGTTACAATAGACTGTTGAGTTATACGAGAAATGTTACTATGAGTAAATAATGAAGTCTCTAGGTTAATGAGATACTTACGTTTCAGATCAACTCAATCAATCAATCAATCAACAATGGCACTACAACCCTGTGTGGGTCCTGGCCTTCTCAATGAGCTCATTCCATCTTGGCCTGTACTCAGCAGCACTTTTCCAATTAGATGTTCCAATAGTGTTAAAGTCCCTATCAAGACAATCAACCCATCTGATTTTGGGCCTACCTCTTGAACGCTTTCCCATTGGCTTTGCAAGAAAGATTTTTTAGGGGTGCGTTCAGTTGGCATACGAATAACATGGCCAGCCCATCTCATCCTTTGTATTTTAATGTATTTGACAACATCAATGTCCTTAAAACTTTTGTATAATTCATAGTTATACCTTCTACGCCACGCCCCATCTGTCTCCACTCCACCATAGATGCTTCTCAAAATTTTCCTTTCAAAAATAGCCAAACGGCATTCATGTTTCTGTGTCATGGCCCAAGTCTCTGAAGCATAAGTTAAAATGGGTCTAATGGGGATTAAAACGCTGCAAGAAATCTGCACCTATAACAGGAGATGTCACATCAGCAATTATAAATCTCCATGGAAATCATTTTCGAAGGCATAAATCCTGCTGTCGATTTTAAAACCCATAGGCAGAGATTTTAGTGCTGTTTGTGGCAAACAGGGAAAATGTTTTGACATGCAATTCTCTTTTCCTTAGAAGATGGCGGCAAAACAGAAACTTTACTGCCGGAATCAATTAGAAATTTCTGACTAGTGACCCAGTCTTATACAAATAAACGACTGGGTTTTTTTTTCGTGTATTTGTCATCCCAGCTATGACAGAAAAGTTGAGTTTTTTTAATCTCAAATGAGTACAAGGTTGCTTATATTTCTTAGCATACTCCACATAGCTTTTATGATGAAAGCAATACATACTGTCACTGGTCTTTCTAGAGCGAGATCATCAACGAGAAGCTGAACGCGGACGGTAAGGTAATCGTATATGACAACTCAGCTACTGGACGCGATAATTCTTCTACTTAGCGCAAAGAGAATTTATGGAACATTAATTACAAATTGATGGTTTACTAAGCTCAGAAGTTTCCCAAATAAGTGTCGGCATGTGTGTGATTTTTACACTTTCGTTGGCTACAATAGTCAACTTATCAAGAGATTATGAAAATGCTGACAAGATAGTCTGCACTTGTGTAGGCATTATTTGCTTCCAGAGACACCACAGAAAATTACTTAGTTTACAACCGGAGATATCCTTCATCCTCTAAAGTAAATGACTATGGCTTACCGTTAACAGAGACCCGTTAACAGTTTAATTACCTTTTGATATTTTTAGTTCTCGCGATCAGAAATCAGACAATTTGACAAAGTTTTGTTTTTTCCCGTGGCTGGTAGTGTTATGACAATATCTGAGGGTAATACAAGAACTTCGGTATCTATATGGACTACAAGTGCAGAGTATTTTATATCATCGCTTATGATACTACTAAAGGCAAATGCGTTGTTACACTGAGCAATCCACTGACGTACATTAGACTTCCAGAAAGTTCAGAAATGCAACGCAACACTTGCGTTACCGGAGAGTTAATGTCATTATCATTCAGCATTTTTCAAAGTTAGTAGAAATTTACGGTTCACCAATTGCTGCGGTGTTGTAAGTGTTCAACAACTATTACATATATTGAAGTAATGAACGTTTTATTAAATATAAAACGTAACAAGTTGAAAATGCGAAAATAACAATTTAACTATGAATTTTATACTATTTAAATGTAAATTATTTCATGGGCTGTGGTAAAATAGTGGTTAGGGCATCGGCCTTCCATCCGGAAAGGTGGGGTACCAATTCCATCTAAGACCCACCGCGTACATGAGATATTCGTGCTTTTTAAATATGTGGAATCGAAACTCCTGTGGTCGGTCACTGAGCAGTTATCATGGGTGCAATGGTTTGGAGAAAATTTTCTTCCCCTTCAGATCACTGTTAAAATTGAGGAGTGGATCTTCTGGTGGTACCACCTGTCGGAGGATTTAAACAAGTAGAGACGTACTTTTACCTTCGTGGTGCTCTGATTAAAACGAAAGTTGCTCCTTATTGAGTTAAATTCGCAAAGCAAAGGCCTAGCGATCTTGACTTGTTCAAGTGTTATATAAGTAAGAACAACAACACAACTACTTCAGATCACATTATTGAAATTAAAGTCATTGTGAGTTTAGATCAGTACAAATAATATTTGAGTGGTTAGCAAAGTAGTCCACACATATTGTATATGCCTAAATCTAAGTCAAGATTAATAGTCAAGACAAATAGCCCAAAATAAATCATATATTGCTTTCCAGACACACATTGTGGCGTGAATATTCATAAATCCATTTAGATATTTTTTTTAGTAATTTTCTTTTGTATGAAATCTTTATTATAGTTACTTATAATGAGGATAGCAACACATTCATTTTTCTTATGCTTGCCTATTACTTTGAATGTTGAAAAATATTAACCCCGTATTAAAAATTAGAGAAAAATGAAGTGATTATTTCAACATGAACAAAATAGAAATAGACATTGGATGTATAAACCACTTAAATAATTTATATTTATGATGAAATAAAATTTTTATTTTTTATAATAATATACATAAAAAATAATTATTTTATTTAGTAAATGTGAAAACTGAAAATCTTATAAACTCAATTGGAATGTTAAAAAGCAATGGAAGTATATATATTATTTAAACTGTTTAAAATTTCTTCCATTGTAAATTATTTGGTATTTGAAATTTTGAAAGTAATTATTTTTTTTATTATATTTTGATAAAGTTGCTTATTATGGTTTCGAAACATATATTATGAATCAAAAATAAAGTTGAGAAACCATGTGTATAGTCAGTTTTTATTTTTATCATAAATAAGCATTTGCATTTTTTTCACATGTAAAATCAATTTGCATACATTGTTGTTGTTGTATTCAACTCATTATTCAACAATCAAAGAGGAAAAAAGTATTTTTCTTTATTTTTATTTATTTTTTACCGATTTATTTTTATTTTTTTTTACTTGTAGCCGCAAGCCATTTGTTTCACTCTTTAGAAATGATTTATGGATAAGTTACACTCTCAATTTTCTTTTACGCTTGTGCAAATGATATACGGAGATTAAGTATGATGAATGGGAAAATATCTTTTGCAAATGTGGTTAAATGGTAGCGATTGCGGTCACAAACATTTTCAAATTTGAAAAATAAAATAAAACGAAAAAATAATAGTTTAGAAGAACGAATGAAACGCAATTTTTTTTTTTTTTTAAAAAAATTCCTACATATTTCCTTTTTTGAATTCAGATATAGTATTTCAAAATTAATCGTTATGATCCAATTTTTCTTCTTTCGTATGCTGTAGAAACTTGCTTCAGTGACAGCTCAAGATATTTGCTGAGCATTTTTACCATAAAAGCGAAGCAATTAGATACAATAACGATTATTTGTGATTAATTACCTTTTGCGGTTTTAAAACTGCAAATGTTATTTTTTTAATATATTGTTAGGGTTTTGGGAGATATAAAGTTTTAAATATAACTGATATTTTGAAACTGTTATTTTTTAAAAAAAATATTTGGTAAAATTTACATATTTCAGACTAAAGTTTTGTATTATTTTTTTTTTACTTAACAAGATTTTGGAACAATTTATTTCAAGTTAATTGAAATAGACTACGATATATATTAATGAAGAGAAGCCTGATTATTAAATATATTTTTGATATTTTGAATAATGATATGTAACTTATTTATTATTCATAATTGTTTCCATAGTTTATTTGTTAAATTTCATTTTTATTTTTAGTTTAACATTATTTAAAACCTTGAATTTGAATTTTCAGAATTTATTTTAATTTTAACAACATGAGTTTCATTGAAATATATTTTGCCTCACATATACTTGAAAAATATATGCTTAAAATTTCAAATGTCTTTTAAATTTTTATTAGTCAATAAATATGCAGTGTGTCTCAGTAATGATAATTGTTTAAGTTCAATAGTTTTTAAACCAATTTAAAATATATAAGTATATAATACTGTATTAAATATATCCTTTTAGAGTGTTTTGAAAGTCTTAAAATTGTCATTTGAAACATGTCTTATGAATATTTTTTGGTGGTTCAATTTGCTGGTCTGGTATTTGAAAGTAAGTCCTGTCTTTTAAAAGTAAGAATATTATAATCATTTCAGGGAATTAGAATGATATATTGATAGCATTGATGTAATACATAAAATGAAATCATTTGGAAATGTTTATCTACTATTAATATAGACATGAAAAAAGTAATTGATTATCATATTCAATTATCAATGCTAATGATATACACTTATCAGTTACTTGTATACACAGTTTATAATAGAACGCATTGTCAATTTTATTAAAAACTATATTTTACTAAGGGAAATGCCGCCTAATTTGTCTAGTGATCAGCGTGCATGACTGCAGATCGGTAGGTCTTGGGTTCGAATTCCGGTCCGAGCATGGATGTACTTTCTTTCTTTATCTATCCTGCCGTTCTCCTTTCCTTGAATGAATGGGTTGTGAATGGTTGCCTACCCTATAAACGGGTATTTATGGCATACGTGTACTGAGGAAGTCGGACTCTACACCAAAATATTGTTCAGTTGGAAAAGTGGAGCAGCACAGACCATAATGCCTGCCTAACTTGCATACACGACAATAACAACGAATGAAAATGGTTAAAAAATTACCGCTTTTGAGTAATCTTGTAAGTTTAAAGTAAGTCAAATTAAAGACTAAAGATTTCAGAGTACATAACACTATGCCTTTATGTTTCTTTGTTGACGGCAAATCTAATATATTAAATGTTTTTTTTTTTATTCATGTACAATATTTATTAAAATTTGATCTTTCCAACTGAAATTATATCTTCTGTAGTTGTCTCGTAATATATTTTAATGAAATATTTGAACGAAAGTGGAGTCGTTTATTAAATGGTTAATTTAGTGAATCTAAAATATAGAGGAATGACAATATCTCGATTGCTTAAATCTACGAATATATCATACATTATCACTGTAGGTTTATTTATTTATTTGTTTATTTTATTTTTTTTTTTTTTAGGTTATTGAAAAGAATCTTTGAAAAAGAGGAAAATATTAACAAAAAAGTTACTTAAGTTAAATCTGAAAAAAATTCGAAAATTTGAATATTAATATTAGTAAGCTTTTGAATATTTTTAAACTGGCAAATTTCGGTATATATCATAATATTTAAAATAAAAGTAAGCTAATATTGAAATTGAAATTTTATGAGAAAAGCATTTGCAAGGAACAAATATCTAACACTAAATAGATATGTAAATCAGTTGTATATGTGTTTACAATCAATTTGTATGGCAAAAGCCTAATTGTACAAAGGATAATCAAATGTTGTAATTTTTATTAACATATTGTATTTTTTTAAACTATGCTTGTTAAGTAAACTTAATCAAGGTATTTCAGAAATAATGAAAACATATTTACTATTTTGAAATTATTAATCAAGTTTTACATGTGTGTGTGTGTGTATGTGTGTGCGAAATTTAATTTCTTTAAAAAAAATAAAAAAGAAAGAAAGAAAGAAAAAGCGGCACAGGAGCCGCATTATCCATGATTCCAAATACTTAATATTTTTTGAGGATGAAGAAATGTTGCCAAGATGACGTATCGTGACGTGCGCGATGACGTAAATACTATAGTTACCAAAATAGATTTTTTTGCATAATTCTTATAGGTCTCTAAACATACGACGTAATAAAAACAAGGTTGCCAGATGCATAAAAAATCCACCAAAATATAGACAATCTCAGAATTCGGTATCCAGGATTATACGGCACCTGTGCCAAAAAAGCTTGCAAAACATACTGTTTTACAAGCTTTTCATTATGATTTAATTCATAGCGCCAATTAAAATTAGAAATATTAGCCGATTGAGTGCTCATGATGTATCTGCCTTGTCGCAATAAACTGGTCAATTAGCGGTCAAGGACTGCAGAGATCCGTCAGAGTTTTACTGGTTAAAAATGGCCAATGACATATGTATAAGTCGAAGCATTTCATTCCAAAATCAACGACGAAGTATTTTTTCTCATATCAAAAACCATTTTCTTTTTCTTCCCTTAAATTATTTTAATCTAAAATATTGATTATTTTCATCAAATTTTCATTTTTAAAATTTAATAATCTTTGAATTTGGCATTTTAACAAAAATACAAGTTTATACAATAAATATTATTTGAAATATTAATCTTTGAAGTCAATAATCAAGCAATGGTACTGCCACTCAAACTTATAAAATTTCTATATATTTTTATATTTGATTTTGCTAGTGCTTGCCTTCTTTTCTAAGTTTCCTTTTGACAACTTTCTTTCTTTTTTCTAATTATATACATAAATTTTAGGGGCCAAAAGAATATATTTCGTAAATAATAGTTTAAGTTCCATTGTGAAAGAATTAATGCCTTTATTGTAGTAATTATGCAGTAAAGATGTTTTTGTTCTTAATTTTGAATTTTAGTTCACATTCGCTAGAATAATATTCGAAAAACAAGTCAAGCTACATAATAATGAAACAAACAAATTTGCCTTTTATGTTGGAATAACTTGACCGTGAAAGTTTAAATTACTAAGACTGGTGCTTAGATGTATTTCAATTCAGACTAACTAATTTAGTTAATTATAATATTTTTTCCTAAAAAATATGCAAATGATACTTTATCTAAAGATTTCAACTTCGAGTGAAGAAAAAAATGTACGTAATACATTTGGGCCTCAACATTTTTTAAATTAACAAAAAATCATTTATCTGCCAAAAACATGACACTATTAGTATTTTTCTAATTATGAAACTCCGAGACAATTCGGGGAAACATTCACGGAGAAACACATTTGGCAACTAATCGCTTTTGGTGAATTTTTGGCGAATAAATTTGTGGATGTAAGCAAAAACCAGATTTGGAGACTTTTCTTGCTTGGCGAGATTTGCGCTTCATAAATTGAGACCGCAATACTCAGTTAAGCCGGTAAAAAATTTTAAATAAATTAATATATTTATCAATAAATTGCTAATTCATTTAGACTGTTGAATTCGAAAAATGAATAAATATTGGAAATCAGTTTTGATTTCCGTGCTTATATTTATGTAATATTAATAAGACGAATTTAAAGGAATATTTATTTACTTTAACTAATTAAATGATTACTAATTTCCTGTTGAAGTAATTTTTAAAATTTAATCAGTATGAGAAAATAACGTTGCTTGAAGTGCATAATTAAATTTCTTCACAGTTCAAATAGTTAAACTTTTCCTTCTCATGTTACGTATCCAAACAGATCACAAGAAGCATGCTAGTATATCGTAAGAATATGCTATTTTTTGCTGATACTATAAATTGCTGATTAGAAGCCTATTTTTCAAATTACCATAAAATCAAAGTGCTTGAATCCGAGAATTGAGAAAAATTTATTTCTAGATGAAATGAAAAATATAATAAAGGAAGAAATAATTTCATAAAATATAGAATGGTTTGTAAAATTCCAAACAAAATGTCTTCACATCTATTAAAAATAGTTTTATTTAAATTCTTTTGAGTTGGTATTTCAAATTATCTTTTAATATTCTTTGTAATATTGTATAAATTCTTTTGTAATATTGTAAAAATTTGCATGTGTTAAACAAAATATAATACGAGAAAATGTATACATTTAAAATTTGATTTATCTTAATATAATTAAAATCTGAAAATAAATTGTGTCATTCGGAAAAGGAAATTTCATTAGTACAGAAAATATTAAATATACAAAAATGATGCAATATATGTAATTTATTGAACAATTTATTAAATAAGAAGATTTACTGAATCAAAATTGCGTAAAATCTAAAATATAATAATTTAAGGACACTGTTATTCTTTGCAATTTATATTATTCAATAAGACAACATAAAAACACTGATAAATTACTTCATTCATTGTAATTCATATTAAAAACAAACATTTATGTCTTTTGTACAAAAATCATAGAAAAATTAATTAATGCGTTTTAGATCAAACTATTTGTTTGGATGTGCAGTTCATTCTATCAAACTATTAAATACCTACAACACTACATGGGGTAGTTAGTGATAATTGAATCCCCCCAATCCTTCCAAATTCCACTCTGTGAGAGTTTTGCGGGGGAGGGATAAGAAATTTTTCCACTGAAAATAGGAAATAGCCGACAATTTTTGACTACTTCAAATAAAGCGGGTAAAGAACAAAAATATATTACATGGTTTTGAGAAGGAGAAATTTTTATCAGATTTTTAAATTTTTCTGTGACACTGAGTCAGTTATAAAGTTCAGTTGGTCTCTCACTGAAAATAAAGTTAAAGATATAATTATTAAATGTACGTAAAATTAAAAGTCTACAATCATAAAGTAGACAAATGTTAATAGTCGAAGATGAA
Organism: Latrodectus elegans; assembly: GCA_030067965.1. Taxonomy (NCBI): domain Eukaryota; kingdom Metazoa; phylum Arthropoda; class Arachnida; order Araneae; family Theridiidae; genus Latrodectus; species Latrodectus elegans. Next base: position 51,637,210 of record CM057812.1, read on the forward strand.
GATCAAAGAAAGGCAAATGAAATTCAATCAAGGGATGTTAGAAACAGTGAGAAAGAAGTAATGGATTTCTGCAATGGTAAAGGAAAATCATTACAAATGTTACACTGCATCTCAAAATAATAGAAAACTTAAAAACAATATTTAAGAACCCCAAAATACTATTTTATATATAAGCAACATATAAAGCTTCATTTCTTTTTCAAAAAATATCTAGCTAATAATATTTAAATGCTACAATAAAAATAATACATACCATACATAAGCATAAAATTTCATAAAGCTTCTAAGTGTCAAATATGGTTTAATTTTTCATACAGTCAAATATCTTTATATGCAATATACAATAAATCGTCGTTTGATTTTAAACATATTTTCGCAAATATGCATCATGATAAGCGTTTTTATATTTTACTTTAGCCAATTTGTTTCCATATTAAATATGGATATTGAATATTGAAAGAAATTATATATATTTTGTATGCACAATATTTAAACGATTATTAACGATAAATTATATATACAGGTCACTGAAATTCTACAGAATTCAACATTCAAAACTGTGTACTTACTAATTTATTAAATTATATTGAAAACTCTATAATTATACATTTATTATTTGCTTTTTATAATTTTTAGATTTCAAAATTTTAAAGTGATTTTTTAACATGTATACCCTGAAGTTTTAAACTTAATTAGAATTAATAATTATAACTTAAAATATGAAATATAAGATTTTTTACTGTAGCTAAAACTTATATTATTTATACTGAATGAATATTAACTACAGTTAAATGTATATGATAAAATATTGATAAATAAAACGTAGAGATATATATGATAAAATTTATGAATTATTTTTTTTTTGGATTCGATTATATTATTAAAATTGATAAAAATGTAATTTTTTGTCAATGGGACAAAAATAAATCTGTTAACACTTTTAAAAAAATATATATGCAAAATATTTTGTATAAAAAACATTCTATAAAATAATAATGAACAAACTAACTTTCTCAAGCGATATTTAAAAAGTAAAGTATTGTTTAAAGCAGTAGGCATTGATAATTACTACAAAAGAATGATCCGAGACTTGAACGTCTTAAAATAAACTTTAAAATGAGATATTTAATACTTGCAGTCATACAGTTACCTTGGAAATTTATTTATCTATCCATATAAATCTTTGATTTATTTATCGTTCTATACTATTTATCTATCTATATATTTATTTATCTATATCTTTACGGTTAATTTTAACGACTGCCCTTTGCAATTGGATAAAAAGCCATAATTTTGTCCTAATGGGATCAACATTGTCTGATGAAATTGAGCATAGTTGTATTTAATTTCATTTGTACTTTATTGATTCCTTTTGTCAATGTGTAGTTATCCAGAAGTGAAATATTTAATATAAGAATTGAAATATGTAATATATAATATAAATATTTTGCAGATCATAAAATCAGAATATGTCTTCTTTCAATAATCGAAAGAAAAATATAGCTTCAGAGTATTGAGCTGTTTAATCCATTTATAGTTTTGCTTTTGGTTTAAAAATTTTTAAATCCTTCTTGCAAATATTTCGTTTCAAGTTTTTCTTGAAAATATTTCAAGTTATGGAAAATTTAAAATTAATAGTCATATTTTAAAATAAAATATATATTATTAAACCAATTTTGTGTTTTATATTTTGAAAATATGATGCAAGATATATGAATCATTTATTACATTCAGTTATTTAATTTGTATAGTATTTACTCAAATATGCATATTCTTATTTATTTAAAGATATTTGCATACCGACAAACAGATAAGGTATTAAGAATTTTACTATTACTTAAGTTCATACATTAATTTTAAACAAGTTTTAGCTATTTCTTTATATATACAGTAACATTACAAATTGCATTTTTATATAGATCTCAAGTTGAGGTCTGCATTACTTTTTTCTATTTACTTGATGAAAAATGCTATCAAAAATCAGCAATAAATTAAGTGAGTAATTTGATCCCTGTAATGCGACATTTCTTTTACTTCAGGTGACCCTTACGTGCATTTCTGGCAGCAGCAACCCAATGTCACGTATATCTTGGATGAAAGATGACTCTTACCTCAGAGATCACAAAGAAGAAGCAGTATCTTCCATTCACGGCGGAATTGCGACTCGTAGTCACATTTCACTTCTGGCCACTGCATCCTATGATAAATCCCAGTTCACTTGTTTAGCTAAGAATGATGAACTGAAAGAGCCAGTGAAAGACGCTCTTACTCTTCGCATCCGACGTAAGTAAAAAGTTTGTCCCTTACAGCGTGAGATTGTTATTTAAGCCATAGTCTAGAGCAGAACCGCCTGCTTCTTAAGTGCAGTTTTAATGGTGAATTTTTGGATTACTTTTGGAATATTGTATGAGAATTTACGGTACAATTATTGTGTGTTCATCCATTGATGAAATACGGAGATAAATAAAAAAGTTAAATAAAAGGAAAATAATAGGAACATATTAATTGGATATTAAAATGTTGGTATATTCAGTGAACAATGATATATATCGTGGGAATAATATAAAACGCTATGTTAGCTCCATTATTTAAAGAATACCTACTAAAATATTCATTTATTATATTTTTTTCTTATTATTTATTTCATTTATTATATGCTTCTGAAAAAAGAATTTAAATATATTTGTCCTGTTATCAAAATATATAGTTTCATTGTTATGCCAAATATATATGACTTTTTAATGCTTACTGGTATAAAATTTTAATTTTTTTTAATAAAAATATTGTAGATAACATTTTCAAGCTAAAATTATTTATCGTAAAATGTGTTTAAAAGTGTATTCATTTTTTTTCTATTTGAGAAGTCTATGAGAAAACTCGAGTAGAAGAATCTAAACTATTGGCTGTTTTTTGTAAGGATTATTTTTGTAAAATATACTTAATATTTATGTTGTCCTTTTACACTGTTTAAATTTTATACAAAATTTTAAATCATGAGAAGATTAAAGAATCAAACTTGAACTGTGATTGTATGGAAAACACTTTAAATAATATTTGCATGTATTTTAATCAGAAAGATATAATATGGGTACAGAGAGTGAGTCAGAGATTACAAAATTCCCCAGTATGAATGGTTTTGAAAGCATAATAGATAAATTTCTTTTTTAAATGTTTATTTCATTTTTTACTTCATGCTTTCAAATAAATAATGTTTTTTAACGAAAACGTTTTGTGATCAAAATACTTATGCAAAGAAGAAAATATAACCTATGTAAGAAAACAAGTGCATAATAACAAATCTACTAAATCAGTTATTTTTGAAATATTACCATATTATGAAGATTTCAGTAACTTTGAATGTTACTTTATATTCAATCAAAAGAAATGAGACATATCTTCAAGTTAACACACAAATTTGGAAATTCACTTTGCAATAATTTCATGAATACACTTTGAATATTTGGTATTTGAATAAGATATCAGATCTAGTATATCCTTGTGGCCAGAAATCTAATTTTTATTTATTTCTGGCCTTAATTTTTATCTATTTATTTTGAAGAAACGTTACATCGAAGATAGATAATAATTTTTAAAAAGGATATAAAAGTTCTTAGTTACTGCATAAATCTACACGCAGCGAGAAATTTATTTTATTGATCATACGACTAGATATGTGAGTTTCAGTCAGAAATATTTCAGGTAAATTGTTAGTGATTGCAGAGTTCGAAGATTTAATGTGTCCTTACACTCTCCAATAGCGCCTCCTAGCTGTCAATAATATTAAACTGGTAAGGTTGAGTAAGCGTAACTGGTTACATTTGCATAGGTCAAAGTTATTTATGTGGAACGTAGTAAAAACCTCGTGTATTTATCCAACCAAAGTATCAATAGTAGACTGCTTAAGTATATGGAGATACTGTTGCTGTGAGCCACGTTTTGCTGGCATGCCATAGCTGTCTGGAAGAATCTGTAAATGAATCTGATAAATGGCATATATATGAGTCCTGTATGATTATCTAAAAATATCCGTGTACATTTTTTATAATAATACACTTCTAGCATGAAATTAAACAACCAAGAGACTAGGTTCCTTTCTCTCTCTCTATTTTTTTTTTTTTTTTTTTTTTTTTTTTTTTTTTTTTTTTTTTGGATGTTCTCATGAGAATTTAATAGTAGAAATGGAATGATAAAGTCAACAGTAGAACAAAATTATCTTTTATCTGGCTCTAAATGCGTTAATTAGCCGTCTACAACTTATTATATAAATCATAAACATTACTGACATTATTTGAGAAGCTTTGCTATATGTCATTTAGATAATTATGATATCAACTTATGTTTGCTACTTTGCAAAACGTAGGAAGTGTTCAGTAATGTATATTATATATATTTTACGGAATACTTGAAAGTTGTACTCCAAATTTCAATTGCTAAAGTTATAGAGAGCAGAAAAGAATTTTTTAAAAAAATTTTACACCATGATTTCTTTGCCTTGCGTTATAAATTATCTAATTTCAAAAATTTTTAAATTTTTAACAATTTTATTTTAATTCTAGTTATTGCCCATTATAAATTCACAGTTTAGCAAAAATGAATCCCAAACATTTATTCCATTTAAAAAATATACTTCCAAGTGCAAATCTAATATTTCATGCAATTGAAAGAAAACAAAGTAAAGAATAAGTTATGAGATAATATTCTTGAAAGTCTATATTTTAGCTGTCACATATAAAATAAAATGAAAGGTTCATACTTCATTATTATCATTGAAAAAAATATAATTTTCTATGATTCTGTTACGCAAGACAAATCATCATTTATTTTTTCGTATACTCATAATCAAAATTATGCTTTCAGTAGCGATTCTTCCATGATCATTTTGCTTATTGATAAGCCCTCACTTATATACTGCTGACACAAATGTAATGCCTCAAAAAGTGTTCAGTAAATAATAAATACCAAATATTTATCCAACCAAAATAAATGTTGACGTTGCATCTTTATAAATCTTGTTTGTTTTGTTTTGTGTATCCATTCTACCTAATTCGTCTATTTCTTTCATCTCAATTATTCTGTACATGAAACATATATGTATTGAAAATAACAAGTTTTGCTTTTATTTCATTATTTCATGTTATACTTGGTAATATTATTATACGTATTTTAATACACTCTTTCCAAAACTTAAATGTTATAGATCACAAAACAAAAAGACTTAAGCTCTTGTACAACATAATCAAAGTATTTTGATTGATAACTGTTGTTGTTCATTTGCACTTAATATTTTTTAGAAATTCTTATTTTCAGAGTGTAAAGATATACTTTGAAGCAATACTTTTTAAATAGATGTAGATCGCAATCTAAAAATAAATACAGGTAATTCAAAAAATATATTTTTTTATTTTCAAAAATATAATACAAATTAGGTATTAACAGATTTCCTTTTATTAGAGGTATGTGTTATAAAATAAATCCTGCATTATTTTATCGATTTAAAACGAGCCAAATCTGATTAATGTGTTATGCAATTATATATAACTTACGTAGAAATTAATTAGATTAAATTATTATATGGATAATATTTGTTTTTGTCAACAACATTCCAGATGCCCCAGTATTTTTTAAGACATCGCATACGGTGGACATGTCAGAATACAGCTCTGTAACTATAAATATGACAGCTAAAGCTTTTCCTGAACACATCACGTACATTTGGAGCAGAAAAAATATCCCGATCGGAGCAGGAGATTCATCGCAACGGATATTTGCAAAAGGACCCATACTTGAAGTGAAAAATGCATCAAGGAAGGATTCGGGAATATATGATTGCACGGCTAAGAATGAAGAAGGGCAGAGTCGAAATACTGTTATCATTAATGTATTATGTAAGTACACTTAAAAAATGATTTATTTAAACTTGATGAGCTTTCTTCATTCAATGCTACTAAAAATTTATAATTTTCACTGCTTGTTGTGGGAAAAATATTTGTTGATTTTATAAATTATCCGAGAAATTTGATGATAAACAATTTTATGTCTAATTCAATTCAAACATTATTTTTCAACAGCGTAAAAAATATTTGTTAGTTTGCAACTAGAGTATTTTGATGGATGGAAACATCAAATAAATTTTATTAAAACTTTCAATCAAACAATTATTTTTTGTTATATATACTTATATTCAAGACACTTTGTTACATCTCAGTGACAAATATTTTTCACTAAAGCTAACATATTTTCTATCTCAAATAATAAATATATTGTCCGAATATTTATATCCAATAATTTATCTTCTGATTAATAAATCAATTACTATAAATGCCATACGGTTTCTTAAAAGGCCTATAAGACTAATGTTAACAACTATGTGTATTTACCCATTGAACTATTATGAACAAACTGAATTAAACATGAGTCATATCAAAAATTGAGATATGTGAAATGCTCCGATGTGATTGGATGGAAAATTTTATGTTCACTTAGCACAAGTTAAATACTCGTACATTATTTAGTAAATATTCTCTAATAATTCCATGACGTGTTTTTTGGTATTTGTGTTACATTGGATTTGTATATATAAATATACTCATTTTAATATATTAGTACATCGGTAAAACAAATAGAGAAAAATACTTCTTAAACATCAAGAGGGAAAATTCTAATGTAACATGATGGTTAAAATTTTAAATATTTTCCTTTAAAATATTTAAGAAATATCAATATTCAGTGTATATTGAAAAAAAATAAAGTGAGTAGTAATATATTATTTCTGTTCAACTGTATCCCAAATTTTGCAAATCATTTTAGGGTATTTAAAGTTTTATGATATTATGTATCATAATCGAGATTCGGATTAATACGTTTCCATAGGACATCGTTTTTAAATGTTAAACATTTTACATTATTCAATTCCCAAATTCAAATTGAATTCTCATATAATGCCATATGTAAAAATAGCAATGATTTTTTGTTGCACTTAATCAAATATATTGGGATATGGAGTCAACAAATATGATTAAACTATTATAAGTTTTCTAACAATAAATCATTTTCCATAGTATTTCAAGTAATTGCAAATATAAAAATGAAGAGCGTAATATTTAATTTTTAAAAATCATTCATTTTTTATACATAAAAAATAAGTTAAATAACTATTTAACTATAAATAATTATCCTATTAAGTTTATATTAAAAACTTATCACTATACTCTTGATATCTAAATTTTCCCCAAGATTTGAAAAAAAAATCCATATCTGAGACGGGGAAATACTACCAGTTTCATTCCTATATAGAAAATAGAATACATGATTTAAAATTTTTTTAATTAAGTATTTACTCAAAAACCAGATGGGGCTTATCACAGAGAATCCTTTTTAATAGTTAGTGATTGTGGGATAGTTAATTTTATAAATTTTCAATACAACCCCTTAATAAGGAACACTAAATTTATTACTCGATGTGATAATTAGATATGTTACAGTCAAAGCTGTTGTCACATACCGAAGACATATATTATTGTATACTATACTTAAAATATACTATCTTATTGCAATAGTATACATAATATTTTAATCATTCATTACATGCAAAATATTTTTAATATTTTTTCCAGCGTTTTCAAACAAATATCTCTATTTTTTATTTATTATTATAATAAATGTAATACAATAGATTAATCTGTTTAAATACATTTATGAGGGATCTCAAATAATGTGTGCGTTTTTATAACTTCCTATAAAATTAAGTCAATATTTGTGTAATAATTTTATTCAAAAACAGATTTTATAGGTAATATGTAACTTATTAAATGTTTTTTAATTTATTTTTAAAATACAGCTTATCATTATATTTATATCATGTTATGAATGAGACAAAGGAAATTTGTATTAATAACTTAGAGTTAAATTTGCTACAAAATCTATCAGAAACTGTAGAAAATTACATATGTAATTTATCACGCATGATGTTAGATACAAGACAATGAAATTTTATAATTGGTCGTAAATTCATTTATTTCTTCTACTAAATTTACTGTAGAATCACATGCATGTTATAAATCGATATGAAATCATAACACAATAATTCCATTCTTTTAAATATTTTATATGAGTGTTAACATTGTCTATACTTACAGTAGGTCAGGCACTTGAGTAAGCAGAATACGAACTAATTCTGTACTGGTTTCATGAACTTATAAAAGGTATCGAGCTTTAATAAGTTCATTATTTTCTGGCAAAATATAAAAATACATTATATCATCAAATTAAACTAATTGTATTTCATATGTACGAGATTCTTTTTCGCTGATAAATGTGACTTTGGTAAGATAATGCACATTTCCTCTTAATAACATTAAAAACTCCATTCAATGATGCAGATCATTACTAAGTTTCTTACGTTAGGTGTCTAGCCCTCGTGTGCAAAAAATTACCGTTAAGCGACAAACAAACAAACAAACAATATGTTAGGTGTCATAATTGCAACTATTAAATTCGAACTATACCACAGATGAAACTATTTAAATTTATGTAAGCATACCATAGTGAAATATATGGGTTTACAAATAAAGACACACCTTAGTACGCCAAATTTACTTCTAATTTAAAACTCAGCATGGGTGGTAACTCTTCAATACAGATTATACTGAATTTCTCTGGTATTTCCTTATTATAATGTGGCAAATAATAAGTTTAATATGATGAATGTCTATTTTAAAACTTAATTTAATCTTGAAAATCCAATTAAGGCTATATGAGGTACACATATTTATGTAAGTAAAAATATAATTTTAGACATTCTCGAGAGAACATTTCTTGATTAACTCAGTTGTTTTCTTTTTGAAAAATTGCAACTTAATGCATATAACAAAACTATTCTAATGAAAAAGTTTGGGTGGGTTTAACTACATCACATAACTGCATTTAATCATCATAATTTCGTTAGTGATATTGTAAGAAAAATAAGGACCAGTAGCGAAAAATTACATAATATATAAAAAAGCGCAAATAAATTAATAACAGTAATATATCTTTTCCTTTTGTGCTTCCACGTCCAACAAACTATTATAACCTTTAATAGAGGAATTAAAAATTCTATTTGATTATGTCAGGACCTATAATGTTTTCCGTTTTCGATCATTTATACTAACAATATGAAAACAATTATAGTCCGATGATCAACATTAACTTACTTTCCTATCATTTGCTTAGTACATAATAATTATATTTATAATTTAAAATAAGAGTGCTGTCTTCGAAGTTCTTTTTTGATGTTTAAGAAGAGGGACATTGAGATCCTTTTATGACTAATTTTTTCTTCAAATTCTGTAATACCATTAGCTTTTGATCAAGCACAAAACATTATTTAAGATTATGATATATTATCATGTTATTATATTTTAGAGTCTGATTCAGCAATGGAATCATAAGTTGTGGTTGAGCGACTTTATAATGCCTCTATTTCATTTCTAAATATAGTAGCTATTAACTCTTTACTTGTAAAAGATTAACAATTTAATCATATTATTTATATTCAAACAAACACATTCCTTAAATTTCTCCTTTGATGTTTAATTTTGGAATAGTAGTCTTGATACATTTTGCAATTGTTTTAAAGCAAAAAATAAATATTTCATAGTTGTGTCAGTAATAATTATAATGGGAATTTTAACCAAATGCAATCAATTAAAACATTTTAGGCGTAAAAATGTATATTTTAGAATAAAAGACTAAATAAGGAGAAATATATTATATATATATATATATATATATATATATATATATATATATATATATATATATATATATATATATATATATATATATATATATATATATATATATATATATATATATATATATATATATATATATATATATATATATATATATACGGATGGTAGCGGCGATCATCACCATGCCAGCAGTGAAATTTACTTTATTTACCCTGCTGAAGTTCATGAATCAAAGATCCATTAGAAACCCAGATTTTTATTCTGCGTTTCGCAGTGAACTTCTTGCCATTCAAACGGTTGTCTGGAAAATATCAAATCTGGAGCAACCTTTGATATAATCTGAATCTTCACTGACAGTCGAAGCTGCATTCAACAGTTACGCCATTGGGATAGAGTAACGGACCATGCTGGTGTTTCTATCCTTCGTATGTTAATTGCCCTATCTGCCTCTCACGACATCCATATTCAGTGGATATTTTCTCACGTGGGACTATTTTGTAATGACCAGTTGGCAAAGGACGGTACTCCCCTTTAGCTTTTCCAGATTTGACCCTCACTTTTTCAGAATTGTTTTCTCTCCGCAAAACTAATGTCAACAAAGAGAGTTTGGATTGTCCCTCCAAGTCACAACTGATATCGCCGCAAGCGTCCTGGTGGAGCCCTTGACATGCAAGGCTGTCGTTCTGACTAGACCACTACCTGTAGATTTGCCAGTGGTCATACTAGGAGTCTCAATTTCAGGTGGCAAATTAAGCTGTTCTCAACTTGTAAGAAGTGCAATTCCAGCCAGGCTTGTCCTCAGCACCTACTTGATTGCCTGGATTTCACTATGGAAGAGATTTGTGAGGGTCCTCTCCTTTTCCTCGATTGTTTGAAGGTTTACGGCCTCATGTATCTCATATAGTGGAGCTATATCAGATGGGATTAGTAACAACAACAGAAATTGCATGATATAAAAAAAATCGATATCTTAAATGATTTGGTAATAATATGAGAGTAATTTACTCTTTCTTTTTTTATTATAACTTCTTAAGAAGTACAATAGTCACCAAGTTTTAAAATAAACTGATTAGAAACAGATAAATTATATTCTGTGATTATTTATTGATTAATTTAGAACGAAGAAAAATGTGTATAAATATATAAAATGTTATATAAATATATGTATAGAAGAGTATAATTATGAATTCCCTTAAAAATGTTTAATTCTGCTAATTAATTAAAAAAATAGCAGATATTTTACCAACTAATATATCAGTACATAATTTCATTTTTTAATATCTGATTTTACCTTAGAACTAATATTTCAAAATGAAACTTTAAATTCATATTTAAAATCATTTTATTCGATATCTTCAAGTTCAAATATCTTGCAAAATGTTATATCGAAATAGACTGATACTTGTTCACTTACTATACATATTTTGGTCAAAGTAACGAATATGATTTTATTTCTAAGCATAAGTCTGTTAATCGCAATAATTAATGAATACAAAAATCATTTTAAATCACGCTGGAACCAAAATGATTTGTGTATACTTTTGTTTTTGATTTATAAACATTTTGTTTTCTTACTATTTAATTATTAATTTTAAGTTTTAAATAATATAAAGTGTTTTCTTTTACTTTTTTTGGATTTTTTTCCTGTGAATATTGTACTTACAGAATTGCATAGCAATATAAAATAAAATTTATTGATTTTTTGAATTAGTTAACACTTTAATCAAAGTAAATTAATACTTGTCGAATAAATACTTGCGAAAAAATGAGAAAACTGTAGGTAAAAATTTTAGAAATAAAAAAATAAAAGAAATAAAAAAATAATAAAAAAAATGCTAATTAAAATTATTTCATTAATATCAAGTCAAAAAATTATGTTACATAAAAGTATTTATAGATATTGATTTACATTTTAAAGTCCTTACATTTTTTGATAACATATACTTAATTACAACTTTTCTTTCCTGCAAGTTACTTTAAGCTCCGGCTTTTAGATTTACATAATTATACATTTAGATATAAGCTACGGAAAATTATAAAAAGCAATTTAGTTGATGAAAGTCTCATTAGATATTTAAACTCGAGTATTAAATATTTCTACGATCAATATATTCCTAATGATAATCTATATTTTAAATCTTCAAAATATTTTTCTTTCTTTTCGCGAGTAATTGATTTAATTATTTTTTCTGCAAACATTCAAAATTTAATTTGTAATTAATTCTTGAGTCATCTTTTCACATTACCAAATTTCAAAGGTGATAATTTTCATTTAGCTCGCGTGAGAAAAAGGACAATTGTTCATATGACCGAAATAATAAAAAAAAATTCAAAGAAAAATAAAGCCTTTCAAAATTTACATACACAATTTTTAATAACACAAGATGAATACATAAAAATGTTTCTTCACATTTTTCATTTATTATAAATATCTTGTTATCCCTGCATATTCATAATTTATCATCATTTTGGGTGAAATAAATTGTTTCAATGATTTAATGGAAAAGTACATGATGTAACATTCAAAAGGGAAATATGAGATTTTAAGAAAAATTCTTTAATTTTGGAAACAAATTATTGAAATATAAGTCACATAATCTATATTGTTTTCCTGACAATTATAAATAAATATTTTATCGAATAACAATTGTGTTGCGTTCAAACTAATATAGCAAATTGATTTTTTTTAATTAATTAACAGTACCATGTATATAGGTTGCAATAAATAACTATTATATATGAAGTATTAGATAACTCAAACATCACATATGTTGATAGAATACCAATAAAGCAAATAAACAAAATTTTTCTGCCTTTGCTGATATACTGATTATCTATTATTTTTATATTCTCAATTATAAATTACTTCACAATGCTTTCTTTTTTAAATTTATTTATCAGAAAGTACCTTTTCTGTAAAACATGAAGCTATTTTTTAACAGTCAATTTTTTTGAATTATTAAAAAAATAATGACAGCAACTTTACTGTTGCATAAAAAAGAATATTTAAAGTCGAAAGTCTTTGACTGGGATAAATATTGTTGTGTTTATTTAAGAGAGTAGACTGCGAAATAATTTTTAAATATTTTTTTTTAAATTATACAGTTGCACAATTTGAAATTTAATAAATTGCAAATGTATGGATAACATATTTTTGTTTTCATTTGCGCGACCTAAAAATAAAAAAAAAAAAAAAAAAAAAAACAGAAATTTTGAATATTTTATTTTATAATCCTCCTATTTACAATATAATTACGCAGTTATTCTTTATTTGTTAAAAAATAGGGTATTAGAAAAATTATAATTCATTCCCTAAAATGTATGCATATATAATTAGTTTTTTGTATGTGGATTAAAATAATGAAGTTCCTTTTAAATTTACATTGTAATTTATGACAATAAAAGGAACGGTTTCATGTAAATACAGTAAATCAATAACATAAAATTTCTCATTTATAAATATAGCTTAAATTATTTTCATGTTATAGCTTTAATTGTATCTAATATTATTAAATTTGCAATATCAATAAGCTTGATTTTACTAACAAAGTTTAAATCATTACTTGTTTAATATCAGTTTTAGCATGCAATTTGTATTACTTAACTCAATATCTAATTACATATCGAAACTGTAGAGCCCCACCACAGTTAAAATTATCCTTATATGGAATTAGTATCTAGTACTTAGGGATACTATATTAAGTTAGGGAGCAATCAAACTGAACTTAATAGCTTCATTTCCTTGTAAATGCATAAAACTACTTCAGGACAATCAAATTAAGGTATTTTCATGATTCTTACAGAGTGAATGCATAATATTTGTACCTTAGAAACCATCACTTTACTATTTTGATGGTGCTTCTCTACGTGCCCATAATCCTTGGGAGAATGTAATTGAAAATTAGAAATCGTTGTCAGCACCGCTGCCATAAAACACCTAAGCTGAGACATTTAAGTGTTGGATTTAACGGCTATTGTTCCTTGGTTTTCCTGCTTCCGTGGGAAGAAAATAATCATTTCCTTCCTGTGATGGCTTACAGTTATAAATCAAGCTATTTCTGCCTCTTGCGAAGCTTAACTGAGAATGAGGTGGCATAAATCAGAGCGTGAGATAGGCAGGGAAAAAAGTTCCAGAAAGATCAATTTTGAAAAAGTCACCGGAAGAAGAAAAAAAATGCATGGTAGAAACTGGAAGTAAACTTTTTTCCCCTCGCTCATTTCAAAACCCATACAGCAACGAGAAGAATAGAAGCAGGTGCTCTTGACTTGGGTTTCGCCTTGGATCGGTAGGGTTGGGAGGATAATGGCCGTGGCATCAGGTTTATTTGCGAAGTTTTATTTTTATTTATATGGCATGTATTTTTCATTGGTAAATATTTTTGACGTATGGAATGGTCCGCATTTGTGTAGAACTGAAAACTCAGCCAATTTTTTGGAGTTAAATAGACAGCATGTGGTCGAGCATTCGGTTGACACCAAAAAACTAAAGTAAAATGTTTGCTAATATTGATGACCTTTAAAAAGATTTTAAACTCTGCAATACGTCAAAAGAAGTTGAAATTTAAACTATGGCTTATAACAGATTGAACTAAACCTATTTATAAGCAGGAAAGAGAAAAATATTTTAAGATAAGAATTGTGAGAAATGTTTTTTTGAAATATTTTTCAGAAATTTACATTATTTTGGCATTTATTTATGATAAATTAAATCCTAAGAACAATCATAATATTGATAGAAAATATTAATGAATATGAGGATAAAATTTAGTTTCCATTACCAATGTTCATTAAATAAGTTTAGTTTTATACTAAATATAAAGTAAAAATTGTGTACATTATTTTTTGAAGCAAAATAATATATATATATACATCGAAAAGAAATTATGATTGTTACATTTATCATTATTGAATTAAAATATAAAGATAAAACCCACGCATTCATGTTATTTATGAATAAAGATTCAGAATATTATGGAAATCGACTGATACTATAATCATAAATGCAATAGGAAATTGAAGTACCAAATGACATTTCCTAAAATATTAGAGTGATGGAAAAATAAATATTCTAAAATTACAGATGATACACACATTCATAATTTTAAAATACATATGTTTCCTATAAGTAACTTCTCTTAAATTTAAAATGAGAATTTATCAATCAAGATATAATTGAAACCATATAGAATCAATATAACTTTAATGGTATGTTAATAAGGTAATCATAAAAGGTGTCTCCAAAAAATAAAAGTAAAGAAACTTAAAAAAAAGACATATTTTAATATATATATATTATTATAAGTGTAGAATCAATCAAATATTTTTATCACAAAACCTTAATTTTTTAACGTAAATATTATTGGAGAAAGTGTAAAATTCGGTAAATATGGTGATTTAAAAGAAGTATTGGAATTCGTATCGCATTTGTCAAAAATAACATCAGAAATCTTATCCAAATCTGGAACTGGATCTGGAAGAAAAAAAAGATAAAACTATAGATAATAAAGTGTACACATAGATACAGGTGCCTATTTACTCTGATATTAAGTCCAAATGTCTAACTGAGTTCCCACACGAGAAGACATTATTTCATCAAGATAATTCATGACCACATGCTCCTGCATTCACTGACTGGACTGAATATGTACTCGAAGTGAAACGTTTGCCCTTTTTTCATTATATAGGTCCAACATGTTTCATATTTGTAAAAGATTCAATGCTAAATAATATTAACTGTGTACAAATACATTCATTTTTTAATTTGTTCATTAAATAAACTTCAAAGCAATATTTCAGTTAATAAAATAAAAAAAGATGAACTGAAAGTAGGTAAAGTAGTATCTATTTCAGCCTAAATCAGACTATTATACATGTAGAATGTCATGTAAAGGCAACTTGAAAATTCATGAAATTGACATCTGCATTAGTTTAACAAAATAAAATACCTAATTATTAGAAATAATTTTCTTCGTTACGAAATATTATCACTCCATGAAATAATTCAGTTTTATGAAGTACTATCAATTAAGTGTATCATTTGATTAGTTTAAAGAAAGAATCGTTGTTTTTTCAGAGTAGATATAAATGTCATAGATATTCAAAACATACTACTGGTTATATGGTATATCTTCACTAAAGAACTTCTCATAACAATTTTATTATAGGACACAACGTTCTTCAAACTGATGCAGTCACTTCATAAATAAACTCGTTAGCTGTTGAAGATAACCTACCTTATATTGTGCCACGTTGACATTCTCTAAATGAATTAATTTAATAGAGGTTATTTTTTCTATAAATATATATTTACAGATTCATGTAAAACGCTTAGTATACTCAAAAATGAGTATTGCAGAAAGCATGAACACCGAAGCTCTTTGGATATTTCAGTGACAGTCACCTAGTCCGCATTTCCTAAAAATGAAAGACCAAATACTATTATTTTGAAATTTAATACAGGAATAACCCCACCTACATTATATTTCGGTAAGCACAATTCATATGTTTCATAAAAATATGGGAAAAGGGGTAAAAAGCAAACATTGCATTTTTGAGGACTAATTATTTCAACTAATATATTAATGTATACAAAAATGAGCATGCTAGCAGTATGCCAAGAAGAAACAATATTGTTGCTAATCATTTTAATAGATTAAAATACCAATTTATTGAAATAAACCAAATATGCAGTTTTAATAAATCTCAAAGGCAAATGTAAGCACATTGCAGTAGTACGAGACTAATTTATTAGTACTTTAAACAGAAAAATATACATTTAAGTTTATAAATGCATTATTATTTGGAAATAAATACATTTAGCTACCATTTCAAACAAGTCCATGTCAACATTTGGTTATTTAATAATAAGATGATTAGTTCTTTCTTCAAATAATTTTATTCTGGAATGCTATTTGCGATATAACATTTAGGCAGACAAATTAAAATTTTCTCTATACTTAAAAATATATTTAAATTAAGAGAAAATAATGTTTTAAATATTATGCTTATAAAAGGAAATAGTGCAATACAAAACAACCATGAAAAATTATGAATTTCAGAATATTACATACATCACTTTGGTATGATAAATATATGGCTGAAATAAATACTATATTTTATCTATATGTTTACTTATAATATTGAGTTAAATTACTTTTGGCTTTATTTTTACACATCAATGCCTTTTTTGTAGAGAAATGAATTATTTATTAGAACTATTGTATATTAAATTAAATATATTTGATATAAATGAACTATTCGCTCTATTACTCCTTACATTAAGATTCACATGAACAAACATTAAAGAGGTTATAAAATATTGTGTTTACCCTTCACTTGAGCCTATAAATATATAGATTGTAAAATCAAAATTATTATGAAATGTTTCATAAAAGTTATTCTTTAAGAAAACGATTATAATGAATGGATTTTGCATCATTATGTAATTAAATATAATTTTCGAGGGTAGTGTATCTTCAAATATCTAAATTTGCTTAAATTTTGATTATTTTAACATTTTTTTTAAAACAAAAGTTCATCTTATATTATCATATTATTATTATTAATATTATTATTAAAGCTTCTCTGTTAAGAAATGCTCTTTAAGTTTCGCTTTGAATAATGCATGCGCTACTTAATACTTAGAGAGTGCTTAAATATTAAATGTTTTTAAAAGATTAGAACATAATAAATATAATGTGGATTATACAATTCATAAATTTGAAAAATGAACATAGCTTATAAATATTTAAAAAAAATTAATATACTTAATTCTCTTTACGAGACGGAAATTAAAATTATGTTAAACTACATAAAAACTTTAATGAATTCTAAAATGTTTAAATTAAATATTTATAAACTTTGGGAAAATTTTTAATAAATGATATTAATTCTTTACGTGTGTTCCGCATAAAAAAATTCTAACTGTTTACATCCGCTCAACAAAACCCTTCTTCTAAGTTTATTATTATCTTTTACTTTTTTTTATTTCATCCAAAATTTGCTTTCCAGATTAGTTTACTAAACAATATTAGGATATTTAGGCTAACTTTAATATGACATAACGTAAAAATATTGTTGTGTTAGGGATCATATTTTGGCATAAGAGCACTTACTTTTATTTATACAATAAGTGATCAGAATCCCATTTTTAAGCCTTATATCTTTCTTTTGTCTGAAATTTTGTACAAAAGTTAGTCAAGTAAAAAATATTTAAAGGGGTTTTGATCGTGATAAATTTATTTTGTCTCCAAAATGGCTCCCTTGATTACATCAAATATTTGATGAATTTAGCATAATTTTTATTTAATTAATAAATATTTTAATACAAATTTTCAATAAACAAATAAATTTCAGAAAATTACTGATTGCGAACTTATAAAGAAAAAAAATATTTCAATAAATATAAAAATAAAAGATAGAGTTCATAAAGAAAAACGTGTTTGAAAATATATGCTTTATTTTATCATCCGACGTTTTGAAAATATCACTCATGTTATTCCTGTTATTTATTTTATATCAAACATTTGTTAAATAAATACAATATTTTTTTTAATATTAGACATTTTTTATGGTGTTAAAACTTTTACTTCATAAGAAAAGTGAAGTGGTCTATAATATTAATACCAGTGTGATAAATATTTAACATATTTTATTGTAAAAGAATGTTTAAGCATTCAAATAAAATTTTTATCGTAACAATGTAAGATAAGTTAATCAGAAATAATTTAAAATCCATGATTCCTAAGAAATATATATATATGTATATATATATATATATATATATATATATATATATATATATATATATATATATGTATATATATATATATATATATATATATATATATATATATATATATATATATATATATATATATATATATATAATATTTAATATAAACTTGAATTGATTTTAAAATATGTTTTGAGATTAAAATACTTTTGAATGATATTCTTAACATTTTTATTATAAAATTGTTTTAAGTATATAAGCGATCATTTTCCTCTCGTCATCTCCCAGACTGGAGGTAGTAGTGTAGGACAACGTCTACCTACTTATGCGTACAGTCGGGCAGATTGGACGATATTTACACAATTGGCAGCTAATGACAATGAAATGGTTACGATCGATGACATAGATAACACCGTATATAGGGTCACCAAAGCAATTAAAAAAGCAGCTGATGCATCAATACCACACAGATGTTGCAAACCTTGGTGGAATGATGAATGTCAAAACACCTATAAGAAACAGAGGAAACTATGGGGGTTATTCAGAAGATACCTCACAACGGAGAATCTTATCGCCTTTAAGAGAGCAAAAACATTAGCTCGCAGAACTCGTTTCGAAGTCAGAAGGAATCTTTGTCCTGCTATGCATCTTCAATAATATCTTCAACTTCAATAAGCAGTTGTGGAGAAAGGTGAAAGCAGCCAATGATATATATAGAGAATTTACTATTCCTATTTTAAAATCCGGAGCTGCTATATACTCTTCTCTTACGGATATTGCTAACGTCCTTGGAGAAGCATTTGCTAAAGTCTCAAGCTCGAACTCTTATTGTCCTTCATTTTTGAGGACTAAGAGTCGTGCTGAGCGAGTATCAATTCGCTTCAACCAGCGACAAGCCTTACCGTACAACTGTGAATTTGGAATGTTTGAATTGAAGAAAGTTTTACAGCACACCAATAACACCGGTCCAGGACTTGATAAAATCATATTTCTCATGTTTAAACATTTAAGTCCAGACTCCCTGTTGAACTCACTTTACTTGTTCAATAGGATCTAGACTGAAAAGGAATTTCCATCTCTATGGCAAGAAGCAATAGTGATTCCTGTCTTAAAGGCTGGTAAGGACCCTTTACATCATTCAAATTATCGACCAATCGCTCTGACGAATTGCTTATGTAATAGTCTCAAACGTATGGTCAATGAACGTCTCATCTATGTCTTAGAAAATAATAATTGTATCCATAAGAATCAGAGTTGCTTTCGTAAAGGAAGATCCACTCTTGATAATGTGACACATTTGGAAACTCATATTCGCAACGCTTTTGAGCGGAGAAATCACTTAGTTTCCATTTTCTTCGACATAGAGAAAGCTTATGACCGTACTTGGCGATATAGAATTCTCCGTACATTATGATTTTGACTTTCGGGATAATCTTCCTATATTCCTTCAGAATTTTATTATGCTCCCGTGTTTTTAAAGTATGTATTGGTAACTGTACAGCCAATATTTTTAAGGAATTTGAGGGTGTTCCTCATGGCTCTATTTTAAGTGTCACACTTTTTAGTCTCTTCATCAATTTCCATCATCAGTACATTGTACCTTGTTTGTTGATGACCTGCAAATATCATGTGAGGGGTCTAATATAAGATTAATTGAGAGACAGCTCCAAACAGCAGTTAACAAATTTGCTGCATGGTGTGCTGAGAATGGCCATACCTTATCACCAACCGAAAGTAATTGTGTCCTCTTCTGTAGAAAAACTAGCCTGCAAAATGATCCTATAATTTACATCAACAGCACTCCAATACAAAAAGTCAATGAAATAAAATTCCTGGATATTATCTTTGACCGAAAATCGACCTTTCTTCCGCATATTTTACATGAAGTGTGAGCGATCGCTTAATATCCTCAAGGTGTTGTGAAATACATCTTGGGGTGCAGATCGCACATCACTACTTCAAATTTATCAGTGAGTGATTCTATCTAACATTGACAACGGATGTGTTGTTTATGGATCAGCTAGATCTTCTGTTTTACGAAGACTGGACACAGTTCATCATTCTGCTTTGAGGATATATTCTGGGGCATTCCGCATATCCCCCGTCCAGAGTTTATACGAGGTATGTCATCAATTATAGTTAGACCAGAGACGAATGCAGCAGTCTCTCAATTTTTACACTAAGATGATATCAACCCCTCATCATCCTATGCATTCCATTGTTCCCAACACCTCTCTTAAGAGGTAATGTGATGCTCGTCCAATGAGCATCCCACCATTTCTCACACGAGCAAAATCAAATCTTTTGCTCACAGACCTATGTGATATTCGGATTAAGTCTGTTGATCAATTTGCTCATCCGCCTTGGTATAACCTAACAAATACATTTATTAATACCTTTGTTCAATATAGAAACTCGGACACAACACTTATTGTTTTCAACAGCTATTCTTTACTCACCGCTGTCAGTATCAGTAATACAAACCTGTATTCACAGATGGTTCTAAAACAGCAAGGCATGTGGGCTGTGGAGTTTTTATCAATAATACAGCTTTCAGTTACAGCCTACATTCATCCTGCTCCATGTTTACAGTTGAAGCAACCGTCATGTGAAATGCGTTTCATCACGTGAATACAGATGATTGTCATGAATTTTGTATTTACACTGACAGCATGAGTATTATTGAAGCTTTGATAAACAATAGTTTCACTTGTAATCATGTTGTGTCGAGAATTTTCAGAGTATTTAATTCCCTAGCTGGCAAGGGATACAAAATAATATTTTGTTGGATACCAAGTCACGTAGGTCTTGATAGAAACGAAACAGCGGATGCAGCTGCAAAGACTGCTGAAGATCAAATTTTTCAATCGGTTTCGTTCTCAGATGTGAGAAAGGGTATAAAAAAATATTTATTCTCTTTGGGAAGAATCATGGAGTTTGCAGGTCGGAAACTAACTTCATAGCATTTTCTCATCTCTCACATCATTATCAGTTTTACGGTTGCGAACTGCAGATGTTAGATTGACTCGCCTTCGTATCGGACACACACGTTTCACCCATAGCCATTTGTTTCTGAGTGAATTAAATCATTGGTGTGAATCGTGTGATGAACTTTATACTGTGCATCATATTTTAATTTCAAGTTTATATTTTAACCATTTACGTAAACATTTTTTTAATACAAATACTTTAACTTTACCTGATTTATTGGTGATCCACCCCACAGAAACCTATTTGCGTTTCTAAGAGCAATAGGTTTTACAATATATTGGATTTAATTTTAAACATTGTTATTGTGTGTGTGCGTATGTATATATATATATATATATATGTGTGTGTGTGTGTGTGTGTGTATGTGTATGTGTGTGTATCTATTTATATTTAGTGCTTTTAATTACATTATATACAATTATTTATATTTTTTAATGTTTTAATGTTGCTTGGGTTATTAAAAAATAAATTTATTAAAAAAATGGAAATTATAGTTTTTTTTGCAGTATATCCAATTTTGGACCTTGCGCCATAAAACCCAACCAACTAACCGCTTTAAGTATATAATTGTGAGTAGATTACTCATTAGATAACGTAAGGTAAGGATTAGATAACATAAAAATTTTATTTTATAAAAAAAAAAAAAAAAAAAAAAAAACTTGTGAATAACAAAGAAGAAAAAACAAACTCTCCTGTAAATATAATAAGAATTAATAAACTCTTACTATTTTAGATATCACCAAACTTCAATTATACTTTTTCTAAGAACTTCCAAATTGGCCAAATAAGTGACAAAACTTGAATGAATGAATTTACAGTTATTAACGTGGGAATGAATAAGCAATACGAACAATTACAGATTGAATGAGACCGTAAGAGGAATCAATAAATAATTTTGTTGAAATAAAAATAAAAAATAAATTGTCTTTCATAAAATAAATACGTAAAGAAGATTAAATTCATAGTATAAAAACGTCAAGTATATGAATAGTTATTGATTATAATTCAGATAATAAATTATTGTTGAATAAATCTTAAAATAAAGCGCATTGTAAGAATAATACTGAAAAGAAATTTTAAAAAAAAGAAATCGTTGAATGAGTCATAGTGTCAGATCATACAATTTCCATACACAAAAAATTTAACATACTATTAATATAGTTAATCTTTGTACTAAATAAAAAAATAACTCGAATGGGAATCACAATTGAAAGTAAAATTCTTCTGAAGGAAAAATATATAAAAATGAGCATAAAGAAATAAATTATTCTAATATTATTTTTAGGAATAATTATAAAAGTAAAATAAACTTTTATTTTCATATATTTTTTAGTAAGCAGTGCGAATAATTGTGTTATATTTGGGTACTATAAATACTCTCTAGTGAAATTAGATTGAAAAATTATGCCATAAATGCCTTATTTAAGAATATACTACATATTACACTTAAATAACAAAATAAATTATATTTTATTGTATGTATCATATCATTTTTATAATGTTTAATAGATATGATAGGAATACATTATTAATCATAGCAAACTTTTCGAATTGTACTTCGAACTTTATTTGGTATATCTATGATTAATATATTTTTATTGAATAAATATTTTTAAACAATTAATTAAAGCGTTTCCGTATTACATAACTATTATTCATGGAATAAACTGATAAATATATGATATTTGAGGTACTCTCTCTCTCTCTTATTTTATATAAATCTAACCATAGTATTTCTGTAAATGTTAGTTTATTATGCTTAATAAACTACTTCACTGTTTTTGCTGCATTATTAAATAATTTAAATATTTCACGTAGTATAAAATTATTAATGTAACTAATATCTACACTTCCGATACCATAGACTAAGATCAGGTGCAGAAATTTTGTATTAATAATAAGTAAGTAATCATTTATGCAACAAAAAAATAATATAAAAATATTAATCTCTAAAGAAATTTTGAAACCTGTTCGTTTTCTAATTATTACAGAATTGTCGTATTTGTTAATTAATTAATATCTCAAAAATGAATTTAGTTTATATTCCTTAAGTATCCAAATAAATAATTCAATTTTCCTCAATTTAATATAGTCTGAACGTTTTGATCTTCATTTATAAATTTAAATGTGTATAAAGATGTAATTTATAAATTTATAAATGTAAATCTGAAAAGTGGTTTATAAAATTCTGACAATAAAAACAATATCTTTTATAAACAATTTGGTAAAGAAACAACCGTAGTTGGTATGATAATATATGCTTGAATTTTAAAGTCTAAATATTTCATATTGAGATTAATATGTTTTATCACTGTAAAAGAAATCTCACAATATCGCGGAAAAATTACATAAATTAATCATATATTTTCTATAAGAATACACAATCATTTGTATTGTTTTCATTGAACCATGTTTAATTACACACACACACACACACATTAATTAAAAATATTTTTTAACTCTTGTGAATTCTTAGATCTGCGTTTTATACTTTCCATGCCAATAAATATCTACTGTTTCCTGTAAATTTTTAGTAATGGCCAATCATTTTTGTATTATTTCTTATATCAGAAAAGTCTACATTAATATCAAGATTAACTGACATTTATGGTCAATAAAATCCCCACTATCACAAAAAGAACACTTCACTAAGTTATAGAAAAGAACTTGAAAGAGAAAATGCTCCAATCAACCATGCTTAACTGTCCTTTATTTTGATCATTGCAATTTTTATTTAGCTTGGTATAAACAGTAAAAGGAATGAGACTAGGTAGAACCGAATAAGTCTGTATATTTTTTTCTGAGACATTATATTACGGATTATAAATATATCTTTTATATTTTTAAGTAAGTACTCTAAATATATAATTCAATATAAGCATGGAGTTATAATTAAAACGTAACCTCTTAGATACAGATATATTTTTAAACCATGGCTTTCCATAAATTTTATTAATAAAATTACTAAAAGTTCTATTATCTCATCAAGTTTTCATTTGACTATAATTTATTCATTACATACACATTTTGAAAATTAATTTGATGTTATTATTAAAAGAACCATTTTAGAATTTTCTTAGAATGATGATCCATGACTAAGTTTTAATTTTCTTGTAACATTCGCGTTCCAATATCTATTTCTAAAAACAAAAGTTAGAAATATCATTTTCTGAAAACAATATTCTAAAACTAGTGATTTTAATTTTCTAACACATATAGTTCTTTTCCTAAAATTTAATAAAGCTTGGATGTTCCTAAAATTTACGAAAAATACTGAAGAATCTTCTTAAATAGTATTGCTATATTGACATACATGAAAAGTATAATTATTCTTCATAATTTTACCATAAATAATTTTCAAAAAATTGTAAATTACTTCACAAAAGTTACTATCTAAGTATTTAAGTAATCATAAGGAAGATACATTCCACCCATTTTAGAGAAAATATTCTAACAAAATTAATTTTGACCTTGCTTCCAATAAGTTTAAAATGAATACATTATAATTTAATTTATTTTTAATGTAATTTAGGAATATGCGTGGAATATCACTAATAGCTTAATCAAAAAATATAAAAGCAAAATATAAGTAAATATATAGGTATTTTCTATTTCTGAGTCTCTATTCAGACTATATTATTCCCACATTCTTCAGAACACCTTAGTGATGTTTCATTTATAACAACATTTGAAACATACATGATTTCTTTCGTAGTTGACAGCTCTCCATTTTTAAAACAAGTCCTAACTAAAAAACTGATGTCATTTTCATAATCTGCACATCAAATTAAATAATATTTTTTTTTTTTTGCTAAAAGGACTTTAAATATATTTATTAAATTTACCTTGCCGTTTTAATGTATAGATGTTTATTTCTAATAGAGTGATAAGCTGTAAATCTAAATATTAGTATATCGTATCTATTTTCATTGAAATATCATGGAAATGCTTGTATTAATATGAGAACAACACAATTATAGTCAGGAGTTGTAAAAGAACACATACCAAACATTCATATATCTTTGATCTTTTTATACTGAACTCACTTTTATGAAGTGGAAAGTACGTGATCCAGATGTGGAATGGTGTATACTTTTTCTTAGAGAATCTGAAGCACATTTTGTTTCTAAGGAAAGGTTCCTTGCTAATGTTTGTGATTTTAAAAGCAAGGTAGATTGTTGCTATAAGACTAAAAAAAAAGAGAATAAATGAAACATTATCTCTCGGCTGTTGCAAGCACGATTTGTAATTACCCGAGTCAAGTAATCATAAGACAGAAATAACAATAGTGATTGTAACAGTTTTGAAGCTTATGTCCAGAGTCTGCAGTAATGCTCTACTTATCTCCCCTCCTTCAGTCCACTTGACATAAATACCCTCATGGATAACTCAAAGTAACTAAAAGATAAGTAGGATAAAATTGTCTTAAATTGTATAATATCGGAAGTACCAGTCTCTAATTTATGCTTTATAGGATTTGCTTAGATTAGAATCAGTACCATTACAAAAGAAATAAAATCACAGGAATAGTTCTCCTCAAATTTTCAATGAGAATTTATACATCGTTCGTACCATATATTTTAGTTGGGATTTGCTGTGACTCAGTATTAAAGGGTGGAGTTTGTGGTGGTCATAATATTCTATTATTCAAAATAAATAATATTTGTAAAATAATCAAGGATTTAGGGAAAAATTATGTACATAAAAATTTTACGCATATAGAAAATGTTAAAGAGAAAAATTTATTAATTAATAAACAATTTTTATTTTTATTTTTTGGAATATACATTAAATACAGGTATTCCAAAAGCAATGCTTAAAATTTTATCGAATAATAGGTAAATATATATGCGCATTTTTGAATTCTTGAAACTTGTTTGTAAATGCTTTATCAAACATACATGGTTTTGTAAAATATTTTAGAACCTCGGTGTTTATCTTTGGAGGAAAAAAAAAGACAGTTTATGAAACACGTTTATTTTCTTTCTATTTATACAGATGGAGCTTCTGTAGAATCTGTGAAAATTACATCTCCTTCTGGTCCCGTATTTGAAGGGTCTGAAGCTACTTTGGAATGCAGAGCAACAGCTCATCCCGCCAAAACGGAAATGATAAAGTGGAGGATAAAAGGATTGGTGCGGAACAGTCGCCCTACCCTCGATAGCACCAAATCGATACTCCACATAGCGAATGTCTCCAGGGATCTCAGGGGCCCCGTCGAATGTTGGGCAGACAATGGAATCGGAGCACCGTCCGTTCTGTCCGTCCTGCTGAATATTCTCTGTAAGTTCAAATGCTCTTCCTATATTCCACAAGAAATGGAAGAATTTAGAAAAGGAAATGTTATGTATCAAATTCCAGAAACAATTTTTGGCACTAGTAAATTTTTGAACCAGATAAACATTCTGTGTTTTTCCAAAATTGTATTTCTACCACATTAAATACACTTAAAGGTATTTGGCGTTACCTTTGGCTTCTACTTAAATATAAACAATTTCATATGTTGGATTTAAAATCTTAATGAAACATAAAACTTAAGAAACAAATAAAGCAAATTAAATTCTTCTGGAATATTTCTATAAAGATTATGTTAGAAACAACGAGTGGTTTTATGGTTAAGGCACATAGAAAAAAGACATTTTTTGGAAAATGATACGCGTAAACTTATTGTTCTAGTAATTCTAAATTGATTGCTGTAATATTAAATTTGAATCTTTAACATATAATTTGAAATAATATGAAATTTAAAGAATAAATATTTTTTTGGGCAAAATATTTTCAGTTTAGATAATTATCTTTATTAAAATTTGTTTAACAATTTAAGTATTGTTGACTGCTCATTAAATTTTAAATATCAAAATAAACAATAATATCGGATATTTTTTCGTCAAATTTTTAATGCAAGCAAGTTTCTAAAACAAGTCTTAGGTTTCAAGATATTTGTTTCAAATATTACACATACTATAGCAAAACACAATGCAAGAAATTTATAATAATTTGGAGGCGTAGTAAAAAGAATATGAATTATATTTAACATCGATTGTATTCAAACATTAATGAAAAAAATAAATATTTGAATCTTTAACCAAATTTAAGATAGATTTTATAAAATTAGCAATTAAATGTGATAATACCACACGCAATTCATAGTGCATTTTTTTCTAGTTATCTTAAATATTTAAACAATATTTTTTTTAGAAAATCTAATAGAATAAAGATAATTAATAAAAAATTATTAAACAGTAAATTATGAATAAGTAAATTATTAAAATTATTAATCAAAAAATATTAAAATAAATAAATTTTATTTAAATATCAGGAGACAAATGTACAAATCATATAATTATTTCAAAAACTTATAATACTTCGTCATGACTGAAAAAAATTTTCTTATAATTTATTTTAAAATATATTACTTTGGAAAGTTGAATTAAAAATAATGTTTAATAGTCGAAAATTAATAAGATTTTTTGCTAGCAAAATTGAAAATTCTCTCTTAACTGCTTTTAAGAATGTTACATAAATCATATACCATTATATTGAATAAAATGCATTACCTCCAATTTAAAACACATTCATTTGATATCAATAATAGAAACGGTGTATAACATGCATTATAACATTCTTCTGCTTTCTGTCCATTCACAGATAAACCCATGGTAATGCAGAGTGGAGGAGAATTGGAAGGAGACATAGGACAAATAAAGTGTGTTGTAGATGCCACACCTAATGTAACGATTACGTGGACATTTAACGGAACTGTACTCCGAGTGGAAAGAGATAAGTATACCGTCACCTTAACGTCTAAAAATGATGTCCACTGGTCCTCTGTACTTACCATTAGAGGAGTGAACTCGGAAGACTATGGGATTTATTCTTGCATAGCTAAGAATAACCTGGGATACGACTCCGCAGACATAATCCTGAACGAAAGTGGTAAGGACGCAAATTTATTTATAGATTAGGAAAACATTTAAATTAAACAATTGTGAGAATTTGTAAGTGAAAACGCTGTTCATCACAGAAAATGTAAAAAAATCGGGATGGCGTTTATAAGTTTATTGGTCTAAAGATTTTATGAAACAAACAAAGCACATTGCTCTCATCTTCATTGAACTGATTAATAAAAACTGAAAAAATAGATTTAAATTAAAAGTTAATAAGAAATTTGGAAAATAAAATTTTAATAAAGATAGTGATAGAAAAAGTTTGTGTAGTTAAAAGTTATTTAACGTATATTGTAATAAAATGCAAAATAAGCACAACTTAAAATTATTTCACACAGATTAACTATAATTGATAGGAATAAAAAGTAATGAGAAAATATTCATGAAACGTGTTTGTAGGATAATATTTTACAATATCAATTGACCAGCAAAATATATTTTAGTAAGTAACGTGCGGAGAACAACTTTAAAATTTAAATAGACTGAATTTAAAGTTGCTTAGATATCTTAAGAGTTAATATGAGAGATGTTTTCACTATTACTGAATTTTTAAATAGTATTTTGTATTAAAAAATATACTATAGTCGTAATGTAATGAAAATCACAATATCACTTTCACAGTAATAGTAATGTGCATAGAACCATTTTATAACAAAAATATTTACTGCTGTTTTGACGCTCGCAAATATAAGAAAGTGTATGTGATTCTCTTGCTGAAATATCTGTATCTATCACGTAATGTACTCAAGATTACTTATTGTATCTCCGCTGAAGACTTTTGTTACAACACAGTTCTATCTTGAATTTTACGAGCACTATAAATAGCAATTATCCACGAAACAAGCTGATTTTCTCGAAGGAATTGAATGATCAGGTAATTCCAAATGTTATTTTCTTTGCTGAATAAGGAAGATAGTATATCTGATTATATTTTACTTCTTTATTGAGAGTATATAACTTATATATGATTTGAAAATTTCTATTAAGAACAAAAGCCATGTTTTATGGAAGTAAGGTCATTATCGTTTAAGAAAAGATGTGTTAACCATACTGTGATTGAGAATATTAACTATTTATGAATTACTTAAAGTTCAAAATTTCGAATCATTAATATAGAATGACAGTTAATTCAAACTGTGCATACTGATCAAACCTGCTTAAATCATGTTGCACAAATCATCAAAGATTCTAATTAGTGTGCATTTAATAATTTAATAATATGCTAAGGGTTACAGAATGCACTCAATGATGTAAGCCTGCAATATTCTGAATTCTCTGTAATATTCTGTTATCAATCAAATGATGGCAAATAATAAACTAGTTTAGTATTCTTATCAGTTTATTTTCAAATAGTTTTCTTGATTTGAACTCACAAATTCTTTGCAATCAATCATAAGAAAAACTTCATAAAATATCTGAAAGAGAGTGAGAAATAAAATATTTATTTATAAACTTTTTCCCACAATTTATGATCAGGTTAAATGTGAAAAGTCTTTTAATAATTTAGTACTACATGCTTGATTTTACTTTTTATTAGTTTCCACATTGAAGGCAATGAAAAAAGTCCAATTTTAGTTGAAAACAAATTATTAATAAATAAATAAATTATTTGTTCTTGTTTATACAAAATAATTTTAATTATGCTTTTATTTTTTTGAAATGAAATGGAACAGTTATTGTCATATACTCAGAAATATAAACAATTAAAGGATTACCGAATAAAAGTAATTCGCCAATAAATATAAATATGAAAATGATCATACATGCAGTTATACTTTATTTATATTTCTTATATATATATATATATATATATATATATATATATATATATATATATATATATATATATATATATATATATATATATATATAAATATATATATATATATATATATATAATCCTTATTTTTCAAACTCAAACTTAATAACTATACGCGCAAACGTTTGAAAAATCTTGCATATTTTTTTTCTCCATGGAAAATCATTCAGTTTAAGTACATATATTATTTTACATACACTTATAGATGCTTGAAGATAAATGTTTTAATAAATAAAAATTCAAAATGAAACGTTGTAAAATTATTAAAATACATCTATATAATTTTAATTTAATATAAATTCTATATTATTTTTAAATTTAATTTAAAACATTAAATTATTTGATTTGATGGGGCAAAAGACATTTTTAAATATTCTTAAATATATATATATATATAAAAGATTTTCCCCAATACTTTTTAGTTACTATAATTATAAGCACATTCTATTTTATATTGATGTGCTTATAATTAAAGTAACAGAGTAAATATTTTTTTTTATATTAAAAATTTCATTTTTTCCAATAGAGGGAAATTTAAACTGTAATGCAAATAGAAAAATATGTACAGCAATATAATTTGATAATGAATGATTAATTGTTTTATATGCGAAATATCTTTAAATATATCTAATGTCATGCATAATTTTAATTTATCAGTATTTTGATAGCAAAAAAAAAATTGAGATGCTTATTTTCTTTACTAATGAACTTTTTTATATCCTGCGTATTTGAGGAATATTTGTGTGATGTTAAATGGACGATTTGTTCATATATTAAAATTGAATTTATATCAGATATTTGATATCTGGCTCTCAAAAATAATAATTTGTAACTTCTTTCCGAAATTTCCTTACCACGAATGTAATTGCTTTAACCTTTAATTAAAGTCGATATGTGAATTCACTGTAAAAATAACTTATAGTACAACTTATATTGTTCTGTAAATCACACTTAAGCAATAACGCTTATTTACTCTTTTTTAAAATGTCATCTATGAGCAAAATCTTACAAATCGAGGTGGCGAACCGAGACTCGTTTGTGCTCAGAACTTCGGTTCAGAAAAAGTGGTTTTAAATCTCGAGCCCGGCTTGGTTGCTCAAAGCGGTTATAAATCCTTTTCTAATTATTCGTCATATGCAAAAAAGTGACTTTTGAGATATTGTTAATCCAAACCTCAGAGGGGAAAAGAAAAATTATGTGAGGTCGGACCTCAACTTTCTTTTCACCATATAACGATGTAATATTTTTTAAAAAAATAATGATGCTTATTAAAAAAATAATGATGCTTTTGAGAGATTGTTAATCCAAACCTCAGAGGGAAAAAGAAAAATTATGTGAGGTCGGACCTCAACTTTCTTTTCACCATATAACGATGTAATATTTTTTAAAA
Source organism: Latrodectus elegans (assembly GCA_030067965.1). Classification (NCBI taxonomy): domain Eukaryota; kingdom Metazoa; phylum Arthropoda; class Arachnida; order Araneae; family Theridiidae; genus Latrodectus; species Latrodectus elegans. Next base: position 51,668,825 of record CM057812.1, read on the forward strand.
AAATAATGATGCTTATTAAAAAAATAATGATGCTTTTGAGAGATTGTTAATCCAAACCTCAGAGGGGGAAAATAAAAATTATGTGAGGTCGGACCTCAACTTTCTTTTCACCATATAACGATGGAATATTTTTTAAAAAAATAATGATGCTTATTTAGTTACCTTTACCTTTTTTGGAAAAAAAGTATTGATTTTCCCTACTGCATCGGAAATATCTTTGATTTTAAAAATATACCATAGTCTGTAATGGTTGGAAAGCGGATTCAATGAGTCACAAGTTCAATGTTTAATAGATTCGTAACTGTAAAGAAAATACACATGTTAATGGATTTTTTTTTTCTGATATGTATGTAAAATCTCATTTCGTGTGTTGGGAAACCTCTATTAATAAAATCGAAATAAATATAAAATATCGTTTATAAATAGTTAACATAGTTATTTTTTTAAATTAAAAAAAAGAAATTCCCCGAAAGCCAGAAATATGTTCCCCACTGAAAGATTATATCTAAAAAAAGCTGATGGAGATTTTGCCCGTTGACAGTTTACAGAATATAGTTTTCATAAATGACTTTAAAATTAAACAGTGTCATTGACATTCTGGATATATAAAATACACAGAATTGGAGTTTATCGTCTCCTAAAATCCTTTATAATTGAACAATGGGCCCATTATTCAATAATCCCAGCCATTATTGAATAATGGGAAATGGATGTTGCGCTTTTGTGCTCACTTCATGCAAAGCTCTTTTTGATGCTAGATATTTTTTTTTCGGTTTCCTCCTTTGCGACTAGTAAATGTGACCCACAAACAATAAAATGTCCTCTCGGAAGGCAACTTATTTGAAGAATATTGAAATTTCACAACAACATTATGACGTAAGACTATCTATTATATTAAATCAAAATATACATAATTGAAAGAAATTAAATCATATCATACTATACTCATACATATAATTAAAAAAAAAAAACATAAATACATTTTATAAATTAATTTAACAGCTAATTTTTATCACATTCACCCTATTTTTATGCATATCATTGTATTGTTATAACAGATATTAATTTCAAAAATTTTAAACTATCAAAACAAATTAAACTATTTAACAGTTAATTTTGAACTATTTTAGGAATATAATTTATTTTTATTTTACTTTTTCAAACGTAAGCTAAAATAAATAATATTTTCATAAATGTATTATTTTATAATAATTTAAAACATATATGAGAAACTATGTGAGAAAACATATATTCATTACCATTTTAATGATTATCCATTAGCAGTTATTCAAAATTAAATAATATATGGATAAACTTGATTTAACTAAATTAGAGAAAGGAGTACAATAAAACTCTGTTTTCATGTGAGCATCGTAACCAACATTTTAGCAAAGATCATTTGGTGTGTTTCGTGTAATGGCCAAAAACTAAATACCGCTTTCAGTTTCACAGTTGAAATCATAACTTCCACAAAACGATATGCAGATCCACTCTCTTCAAAATGCTTTTAAAATGACGTTTATTTGATAACCAATTTCAAAGAGAGCCCCTTATTACGAGGGCCACAGAAACTAGCGATTTCACAACCACATTTACCGAGAAGAGAAGAGATGAGAAGTGAAGGGGTGGTAGGTGTTTCCTCCACCCAAACCACTTTGTCCCCATAGAACGCTCCGAGGAACATTTCTATATAGCTCTCCTGAGCCCTTAAATCGCAACATTTAGCATGTTGGGGAAGGAGGAACTCATCGTGGAGCCAGAGGATTAAGCGAGGAGGGTCTCCGATTGAAATCGCTTCAACAGTTTTCTTCCCCAACAGCTTGGCACTAACGTCTATTTTCTAAATTTCAGTGTAATTTCCAAAGATTATCCTCTATTTCGGCCTGCTGGTTGCTATGCTCGGACAACTTTGTACATAAGCAGAAGCGGACCCATTGCGCCCTCTGCACATAGTTGGCGCAAAGGAAATTTTCGAATATATGTTACTTTGAGTCACACGCGGGAAATGTTTGAAGTTCTCCGGTGGATTAATGCCACAAGTGGTCTGGCAAGCGGAAATTAAAATTAACTCATAGAGAGCAAACGACTACAGTTCAGATTGTATTTTAGGTGAAGTATAAATGCCAGACACTATTATATTTTACAATTTGAGACAAATGCAATTACTTAAGAGATATCTAAGAAAATCTAATTGCAAAGCAAATAATTATTGAAAGTAAGCATAAGAAAATACTTTATACCTGTTTCAAATAAATTAAATAGAATGTAAGATAGCATCGAGAGAAATCTGTAAATAGTCTTTGGAATTTTCATTAGGTATACTGCCGATGAATTTTTTTGAAATACAACTGTCTATTGCACTGAAGGCTTTAAACACTATTCAAGAGACGTACTGAATAAAAAATTATTAATACACACATAATAACCACTATAGTAAACTTCAAAAAAAAGTTACTTTGAGTAAAAATATATATGTAATGATACAATATAATGTATAAAAATTAAAACAGACAACAAATAGTGATTATTTACAATGTGTATTAATTGTATAACGTCATGAAATTAATGAAATTAAAGACTTACTACATAATTTTTTTACAAATAATATTAAGTGTTTCTTACAAAAAACTTCTTATAAAAATACAGTGAAATGCTTTTTTTTTTATTTTAAATCTTGTTTAATTAGATATTGTTAATTCCATGATATTTTGTTGAATTATTCTATGAATGTTTGGACAGTTATAATTATAAATTTGTTCTAAATTTGTATTAAATTTAAAAAAAAAAACTTATAAATAAATATTATATAAATAAACAACACCAGGCATTGTAAGTGATAGAAGTTGCATTGATTTTGTTACATATTTTAAATATTTTTAACTTGTAATGTGGATTATATATGTATTTAAGGTTCACATTTTAAAAAAAAATGAGTTAAATGTCACACATTGAAATAACTTCATACGCCAATGTTTTAAACATGTTTGTTTGACACAAAATAAGTATTTAATAAGTATTTATCTCTCTCTCTTCTATTCTAAATTTAAACAACTATATAGTAGAGATTTTAGACTGCAAATGATAAATACGAACATTATATAAAATTTTACTAAGTTGTTGGTTAAAAAAGTGCTTAAGATATGACTCTGTTAAAAATATAATATATATCTAATTATATTATAGCTAATTAAATTATACATATTAAAAATATATAATTTTATTGCTTCTATAAAATTAATTTAAACAATTCTGATCAACAATTGAAACTATTTTTAAAATTTTTAATGCATAAATAATTTAATACTATATATTTTTAAAGAACTATATTTCATAGAAATATTAGATTTTAAAATTTTAACAAAATTAATTCAAAGTGTAATAAATAAATATTAAATTATTATAAACTTAATCAAAGTAAAATACATAATAACCAACCTATGAAGCGCAAATATTCATCTTACATATTTAAACAAAGTTCAAATAATTAAATATGTTAAGCGATTGAAGTTTAACAATGCATTTAAAATTCAAGTGTGAATTATCCTGTATTTTAATAATAATCCCTTAATTACTGCTTTTTTTCATTTTCTAGGATTAGTAACAACCTAAAAATTTTTTCTCCTTGAATTATTTTCTACACAGGCCCATTTATGTTATGAAACGAATAATTAATTTCTATTTTTCTCACCTTCTCAGATTTCCAGTAAGTGATTTTGGAAATCATTACATTATTAACGTCTTCTATTACGTAGAAATCTGAGTTTAAATTTTTTAAATAATTTTAAATATTTTCTACATTTAAAGAATATTTTTCTTCATATATCTTCTTAGTTTGTTTTAGTTATATATATATATATATATATATATCTTTAGTTTATGTTTATAATATATTGGGAATTAAGTGCTTTCATTAATTACAAATGCACAGACATATATATATATATATATAACAATTTCAGATTGTTTAAAAGTAATAATAGTTAAAAATTACCCAAAATGTTATCAGAAAAATTTATGTACAAATTACAGATATTTGCACAAAATAATCTTAATTTTTTTTTAAGCCTGAGAGAGCTTTTATAAAATGAAACATTGTTTGTATTTATTCTTTACAATTTATTTATTTTAACTCTGGTTGCAAAAAAGCAAATATAATAAAAATCATTGTTTTGTTGATATGATATACATTATTATTTTCAAACAAGTAAACTTAAATTGGATTTTAAAGGAAAAACGATTGTTCCGGACAAACAGAAAATCATCTTAAGACAACGGAATGAAGATAAAACTCTTCTAGCAGTTGGATAGATAGTTGGAAGAACTCATTCTTCCATATTCAAAGAGTAATCAATATAATTACAAGTCATCGAAATCTGTTAACTGTAACGAAATCTGTTAACTGTAACTGTAACGAAGTCATCGAAATCTGGAATCTGTAAATCTGAGGCTTTAAGTCTCAGAGTAACTGACCATCTAAGCTGACTTTATGAAAAAAGATATGCATCCTGAAATCTGTGTGTTTAAATCTAAAGATTACCACCTCTCAAGCATCATTTGATATTCGATAAAGGTTTAACAACATAAATATACTATTAGAAAAATCTTAATATATCTGGCTATCACGACCGTGTACCTCATAAGAAGTCAAGTATTTTAACTGCATACAAGGCAAAACCATTTAAATATTGCCAGTAAATATGTCAATAAACCTTCTGAGTGTTTTGGAAAAATAATATTCTCTGATGAAAGCAAATTTTGTATCTTTAGCAACAAAGGTGTAAACTGGAGTGGAGAAAACAAGGTAGGGCTTTTGAGGAGCAGCATTTTGTGTCTACAGTTAAACACGGTGTAGGGGGCGCAATGATTGGAAGATGCATGACAGCAAGTAGAGTTGATCGATTAATTTTCATAGACTCCACTATAGATCGTAGGGATATTTAAAAATATTTAAAAAAAATTTAAGCTGAATGTCTAAGATTTGAATCTTGGCGATGACTTTTGGTTTCAACAAAACAATGATCCAAAACTTACTTCCCACAAAGTAAAGCTCTGGATTTTGTACAATATCAAATATCAGTTGCATACTCCTCCACAATCACCAGACTTAAACTACATCAATCATTTATGGGATTTATTGTAACGCAGCATTTGGCAACATAACATAATATCACCAATGTGATTCACTCTATGCTTAAATGATTGGAAAAGGTTGTTTGACAAAAGCGCTCTCCAAGCAGACACTAAAGTTTAATTGAGAATTCATGGAAGCTAATTTTTAAGGACTTTTTTCATCTGTACGCAAACTTTTATGTAATTTTTAACTATTATTATTACTTCGAAACAAAGCGCTTTATCTTTCTGAAATTGTTATTGATATGATATGATAAAGAATTGTAAAAGAAAAGCATTACATAAAAATGGAATTTATTATGACACTATAATGTACTTTTTATTCTCTGTAGAATGTTTACATGATTTTGTGTGCAGATTTTTCCTGGCAAGTATGAACTTGTATTTACTTCTCTAAATGTGAAAAACGTGCAGAATTGAGTATTTCTTTTATGTCTATTTAAAGTAATTTTCTACATTAAATCAACATATAATTTAAAATAAATCATGATCTATTGACAATTTTGATATGGAAGAGTTTAACCACGTGTTATAATAAATTTTGTCATTGCTACAAGTTGACCATAACATGATTCGTTTAGTTCTGATCAATCACCAAAAATGTCTTTCACAGTTTGTCTTATTCATAAGGTAACGGATGCTATTTTTTAAATTTGTTATAGGTTTCTTTTTTAATTATATAAATAGAATGAGAATTTATTTTTTTTAACATGAGACTAAAATAAAACTCTTGAAAAGACAAATTACTTCTTAATGGCATCATTTACAGATTGAATTTTGTAATTTATTAGACATATTTAACTTTGTGATGAATATAATTATTTGTTTCATTTATGTTAACTTTCAGTATACACCTGTGTTTATTATCTTTTTCATGGATCTTGTTTAATTTTTTTACTTATTTTTTAATAATCTTTCATAGTTAGGTCTTACTAAAAATACTATTCAATGGTCTAAAAAGATTAATATATTTTTTAAATTACTTTAATATGTGTATCTTCTTTTCTTTTAATATTAAGGAAATCTATTTAAAATATTTACCTAAGAGGAAAAAATTAATAATTATTCTTTCTAAGGGAATTTTTATGTATTTTTTTAATTTCTTCTTTTTAATATATGATGACCTTAACTATTTCCCCAAATTAAATATGTATAAATCAGAACAAATTTGCTAATTTTAATGTGGTAAAGAAAAGTGTTTTTCAACACATATCAATGATATATTTGTTTTAAACTAAATTGAAAATATTTTTTTATTGCAAAATATACCGTTTTACTTTAAAGTTACGGCTCTAATGACATATAGGCCATAAACATATTTATTTAGACTGCTAAAAATTTTTAATGACACATTTTTAGATATATTGAGATAGAAATATTTTCAATCAAATTAACTTAACATTTCTTTTTAAACTTTTGATTTTCTATATAAATTTATGCTTAGGATCCTCTTCTTATATTTTTTTCTGTCAATATATCATTATATAGTAATATGCATTATATTTATTTAAAATACATGAAAATTGCTTTCATTTTAGTCATTTTATCAACTTAATTTTATATAAATTAATATCAGAAATTACATCAATGAAAACTCATGTGTTATAAAATTTTATACCGTAAACTTTTTTAAGTAAATAAAATGTAAAATTTTAGGAGATTACATTCTAAAATGGAATCAAATTATTTTCATTTTATTCTCTTAACCTGACTTCAAGTAACTAAAAAAGACAATTTTTAAACTGCATTTCGAATTCTTACGAATTCATTTATTTCTTTATTATAATCTTTAGACTCTCACAACGTGTACAAACATTTACTAGAAATCTACTTGACCGAATTGTTTTATTTACCTTAGAGAATTCCACTATGAATCGCGTTCTCTAGAGGTACATTGTCCTCTTTATATAAACTTTATTTTTCCCTATTCCAGAGCATTATTTTCTTTAGGGAAAAAGCAGATTAACGAACCCTGCACAAGTTCTCATTATTTCTTGCTAAATCTCGCAGAGGAACGTAAAGGGGGAAAAAATAAAGCATGCGCCCAAATACTGTGCAGTCTCATTAGAAAGAAAAAAAAAAATTTTCTTCGGCTTTTAAGCCTAATCCTTCTTTCTCGACTAAAATCGGTGAACTAAAAGAAAGGGAATATTTTCTCATATTTTTATTTAAGCTCGATGATTATTTTTATTATATTTTCTGATCATTTTCATAAAAGCAGTTCAGATTGGAATAATAATGATTGCTTAAGAAAGGCTTAACATAAGTTTTCACTTTAGATAATGCGAATGATTTATTGAAATAAAATATTTATTCAGCGAAATTTGAATATATAAATAAATTAAGCATTTATCAGATGAAAATAATAAGGAAAGATGAAGTTGTATGCATACATTTAGTGCAACAGATTTTAATTAATATAATTTAGCATTAAATGGTGATTTTTATTTGTGTATAAAAATTATTCTTTATTTGATTAAAAACTATTGAATTTGGAACTTTTCTTAAATTGAGTTTTCACATAAAAAATTATCTCTTTACACTCAATATTTATGAGAAATAAAGCACTTATAGTTATATCTTATTACTGAAGAAATTTTTAAAGAAATATCAATTAGCTAAATAAATGTATTATTAATTGATGATATAAGAGAAATATTTTCTTAGATTACTAATTTGTAAATTATTTGAAAAATAATTAATTCTAATTAGAAGCTGCTAAAATTTAATTTTTAAAGTTAACATTAAAATTGTTGATGATCATACAGCTTGTGTTAAGTTACATTATGTTGCATTTTTTACATAAAGATGAAAGCGATTGAGTAGTTAATGTTAAAGCAATTATTATCATCTTATTCTTCAAGGCAGATCTTGAAATTTGCATTAACATTCTATTAAGTATTTTTTTCATTATTTTACTTTAAACAGAATTATAAATATTGCGCGTACCAATTGAGAGAATTTTTACGATTATTTATAAGTAATTGCAAAACTAATAATAAACCAATTGTAATAATAATCATTTGTAGTAATTGTAATAATAAACCATATTGATAAATGAGCAATTCCAAAAAAATATCTGAACCCAATCGAAGCCGTTTGTTCTGAAATTTGCTGATTTAAACCAAACACTCTTTATTTTGTTATCCTCTTTTACACAGTATTCCTCAAACTTATTATAGTTTCCATAAAATGTTGCTCTATATCTGCTTTGCAATGTGCAGTTCATATCATGTCTTATTGAGCAAATTTTGGTAAAAAAAATAAATTATAGTAAATGAAAAAATTGATATTTGAGAAACGAAAATTAAAAATATATGTCTTTAAAGTATGAACATAAATCTATTGTGGTAAATTTTTGTTTCACTTAGACTAATAAACGAAATTTAAGTGCCAAAGTCTTGAGATTTCCCTTAGAACTTTGTATATTCATCAAATGAAAGAAATATATATTCTTTTGTAGCAAATTAAAAAATTGGATGGTCATTTAAAGCAAAATATTTGATAAAGTTTTTAATCTTTCCTCGATAGTTTCAAAAAATGAATTTGAAACAATAAAATGGAAAAGAAAGAATTTTCATAAAAAAAAAATAGTAAGAAAGCATAATATTTAGTAAAAATTCAATTTACTACATTCAAAAAACTAATTTTCAATTAAATATTGTGATTTCCGTCTTACTTATTAATATGTTATCTGAATATTGCCTACATAAAATTGTATATAGTTACCACAAAATCAGAATCTTTTTTAAAGGACAATTGTATTCAAATAAGAATATCATGCAATTTTTATTTGCAAAAAATTATTTAACAAGTATTTTCTCTAAATCGTTATTATAATATTGAGTGATATAGATTTATAATTCTGATGAAAAAATATTGATAAATACTAAAAAAAGTATTAGTATCATTGCCATTTTTACTACCTTACGAAATTAGTTAATTAAGAGTGAAAAACTGCGTTCATATAATATCTATATCATAAAAATCTATATAAATAATTATAAATAATTTAAGAGCAATGAGGTGACAATGTTTAATATTAATTAATGTACATTTCATTATGTAAAAAGTAACATGTAAAAAAAGTAACATAGAATAACAAAAGTAAATTTATGTTACATTTGGATCACATATTGAAAACAGTATATGATGCACTGCAATTATATAATTTATTTATTACCTTTTAGAGCCATAACTGTAAAAATTTAATTTTCTAATTAGAATTTCTGAAAAATATTTGGCATATGACGAAATTAATTAGATATCAAATCATTAAAAATACGTACATTTATATAAAATATGTTTCATGCAGAATTGTGTGCAGGAAAATAATGGTAATTTTATCCTAAATAAATACAATAAATTTAAAAATAATTAACAATAAAATCATTCTCTCTCTCTTTTTATTCTGAATGAGCAAACAAATCACCAATAAATATCCCTATTTTTATTTGTCAATAAAACAAGAAATTATACATAGATCAAAAGACAGTTTGCTTCAATAATATTGCCCCCATAGTATTAAATGAATATATAAACGTTATAAAAATTAATGTGCTTGAAAAAAATTAAATTATAAGTTTCGACAATTCAATAATTCTAATTATATTTTAAGTTTATACAATACTAATAAACCGTTTCTATTTCATGAAGGCTTATAGTATCATCACATGGAATGTGGTTAGTAATAATGGATAGAAATAGGAACCAGCAAGCTTTAAAGGAACCATCATGCCTTCGTAACAAATCTTCTGAAATAAGGCACGTTGTAACGAATTGTTATTTTAATCAGCCTTCTAGGCATAGTGACTCAGTTGAAGGGGACCCTGACACTCAGAGAACCCTGAGACCCAGTTGAAGAGATGTCTTGGATAGAGCAGAACCTGTGCAGTGTCTACATTCTGTGTAGGTTCTAGATCCATCAAGAATGATTTTCATATCCCTCATGTGCCCAGTCAGCATTCTGCTGATAGTACAGGTGACACCATGGTCAGGATTCATCTCCGGTAGGCACAATTTTTTTCGTAGTCCCCGGCAAAGCTCATGCCTTTGCATCGAAGCAATACCTTCCGCGGACCAACAGGCTGAAGTCCAACCTCCCGAGACAGTGGAAAACCCCATTTTGGCAAGTGCATTTAAATGATAATTTGGAAATATGATGCAACTGAACATGATCCCAATTCTTTGACCCATTTTTGTCCCCTCTTATTTCACACACGTTTACTCATTATCTTCAATAGGAAACAATGCAAATCTTCTTTTGATCCGAATGATTTTAATATGTTTTCCCATTATGTTGACAGAACATTTTTTAGTCCGTAATCTATTGCGTTTTATATAACACTTTCCAAAAATTGTGTTTTTACTTTTTCTACTACTGTTTAGAACTACTACTGTTATGTTGTTTCTCGATTCTCAGGAGGTTTTTGTCATCATATTTTCATTTTACAACGTGTAACACATGCATGAAAGCAGCTCCCATTACAAATAATTTCAATTTTGCCACCGACGACAATAAAATAAATGTAAGGTTCAATATGCACATACATTCCATACATTTGTAGTCGGTATATATATATATATATATATATATATATATATATATATATATATATATATATATATATATATATATATATATATATATATATATATATATATATATATATATATATATATATATGTATATATATATATATATATATATATATATATATATATATATATATATATATATATATATATATATATATATATATATATATATATATATATATATATATATATATATATATATATATATATATAGTATTGTAGTCAGTATATATATATATATATATATATATATATATATATATATATATATATATATATATATATGCTTACGAACATGTACACACACATGCTCTAATTGTTTATTTAAAAAAATATGTTGTTGGTAATACAACTTTGAATATCTTAGTTAACAGATTTTTAAATCAGTTAAATTAAAATGATTTTATTTATATTAGGTAATCAGCGTCAAAAATATATTTCCCATGTATTTAAAAGGGTAATTGTGAGAAAACCTACAAAAAAAAGGTTGATTTTTATTTAATTGGTATCAAATATATTAGCAATTAATAATGAAATAATTATATTACACAGTAATTTAATATATTTTTGTCCATTGTAACAAAACTTATCTGAAATTAAAAAATCAAATGCCAAAATATTTATTTGCAATATATTTCTTGGATGACAAAATACAGCATCTGGAATTCAAAATTGAAAAATGCTTTAAAATCTAAAGGAAATCTGATAAAATGGAAACATGATGTTACTTCATTTGAAATGCTACATTATTATGTTTGTTTCTTTTCTCTGAGTCTGGCAGAAAACAGAAATGCTATTTTTATTCCAGAAAGAGAATGAGATGTTTTGTGTCTTCTTTCTTCTTGAAAGTGAAAATTTAACACAAATGGGATTTATGCGAATGTATTTCATGATAAAATACCAAGGCAGGAGAAAAATAGAAGCTGATATTTTAAAACATAAAGCAATATGTTTCTATTTTTATTAATCTCCGTATTTAGGAAATTTAAAAACATCTAAGGATTTCTAAACTATGAGCTTTTTAAATTTTAAGTTGCTTTATTATTATTCTCTTTTTAACTTTTAAATTGAATTTGATCATGTCTTGGGAGACATGTTAAATTGATCAGATATACATGCATAACTCTCTCTCTTCTCTCTCTCTCTCTCTCTCTCTATATATATATATATATATATATATATATATATATATATATATATATATATATATATATATATATATATATATATATATATATATATATATATATATATATATATATATATATATATATATATATATATATATATATATATATATATATATATATATATATATATATATATATATATATATATATATATATATATATATATATATATATATATAAAATGCAAAATTAGATTTCGAAATAGAAAAAGACACTCATGATTACTAATAGAAATATATAAAGACATTTTTATGCTTAGCAATACATCCATTTTATTCTTCATTCATACCATTTATTCGTTCAATTTTATATATTTTTGATATTTTTCTTCATTTTTGATATTTTCAATGCAAAATTTTTTTCCATCTAGTATTTTAAATGTACTTGTTTTCCATTTAGTATATTCAATGTATCATTCTCTTCATGTAATATTATTTTATGAAATATTATATTAACTATATATGTATATATATGATCTTTCTAAAGCATGCGAGTGGAAAAGAGAAACTATGGCAAATTATAGACATTTTTTATTTGGAAAGTAAATTACATGCATACATTAGTTTGAGACAATTTTAAACTTAAACAAATCATTATCAAATTCATATTATTTCGACAAAATTATAGTTTTGTAAATAAATTGTGAATTATAATTGATTAAATTTATAATCTACTTTTTATAAAAATGCCGAGATTTTTAGCTCATTTCTTCTTTCACAATGTAAAGTTGCTTTGAACAAAATCATTAGAAATGCTCACTCCATTTTAGGCTTCATCATAAAAATATCAAAAGTTTTGATCTTTACACACGATGAAAAGTATAAAAACAAAAGAAGAAATCTACAAAACTGAAATGTAATCACATGATTACAATTCCTGTTCAGATATATATTAGAATTTTCCATTAATTTCACAATTTTATTTATAATTGAATTCCATCTTTTTTCCATATTTTTAAAACAAAAATGCATGTCATTTATTTTTCTCTCTAAGATTGAATAGAAGACTTGTATATCTGCTCCGAATTTGAATTATAGATCACAGATCGAAGAACCTTCAGATTAACTGACTCAAATTTTTTACTTTTGGAGACTCGATTATTTATTATTGCTTTTATTGAAAGCCATATTTTAAAGAAATAATCTGATTTTCTATTAGAAAAATATGTCTCAAGATACTGCTGATTCTGGTCTTAAAATTGTCATGCATTTTTTTGGATCAATTTTGTGTTTGAATTCCCACGCTTTTTTTAAATGCATATATTTTTAAAAATAAGAATTTCTTGTTATTTCCATTTAAAAAAATATCATTTCTAACAACAGATTTTTATATAACATGCGCTATAAGCGCATTATTATTTTCACAATTTTAATTTATTGATTGAACTTCATCTTTGTTCCATATTTTTAAACAAAAATGCATGTCAAATATTTTTCTCTCTAAGATTGAATTGAAGACTTGTATATCTGCTCTGAATTTGAATTCTAGAACAAACCGAAGAACTTTCAGATTAAACTGCCATCAAGTTTTTATTTTTGGAGACAGGAATATTTATTATTGCTTTTATTGAATACCATATTTTAAAAAAAATAATCTGATTTTCTATTAGAAAAATATGTCTCAAGATACCGTTGATTCTGGTCTTAAAATTGTCATAACTTATTTTGGATCAATTTTGTTTTTTAATTCCCTTGCTTTTTTCTTTAAATAAACATATTTTTAAAAATAAGAATTTCAGGGGTATTTCCATTTAAAAAAAAGTTTTAAAAATGTTATTTTTAACAACACAGTTTTATATAACATGCGCAACAGGTGGGTTATGATATTCATGTTTAAAAATTCCATTTCCTATAGCTTTCTCATAATTGAAAATAAAGATATTCTGTAAAAAATTGCTGCATTATTAGTACTGAATTATAAGATTCATTAGATATTTTCAAAGTGAGAACAAATTGTTTATATACGGTTAACAGTTTCTAGGTTCATATAAATATGAACGTACTGCCTGAACAAGTGATAAAAAGTTGTTTCTTGTTATTTATGTATAGACCTAAAATGATACTATCTTCATTATCATCTTTTATATTGTTGATTTCTGTTTCACACATTTTCTATAGTACTATAAGGATACAGCACCTACTTTAACTAATAAACTAGTTTTGCAACCTTTGTATCATAATCTTAGGATACATTATTGATAAAAAATGTATTGTCACTTTTTGTATTAGAGTATTAGAGTTATTTTTTTGCATTAGATTATCTTCATTTTTTGTTGCATGTCAAGGAGTATTTCCATGTTAATTTTTTTCAAGTTATTTTTTACATTTTTTCAAATTTATAAAAACAGAATTAAAATTAAACTTTAAATGCAAAAGATATTTACGCTTTATTATCACCACAAACAAATTTAATTTAGAATTTTTTTTCTTTTTGTTACAGTTAAAATATACTTTGCTTAATTTGTTTGGCTTAAAAGAAACAAGTAACTACAATTGCAATAATATTTTCCAAAAATTTAAAATATGTTATTTTACAATAGACGTTATGATTTTTTTTATAAACAAGTCTCAAGTATTAAATTTAAATAATTACTAAATATTTACGTTATTTTTTAAAACATAATGTTTATTTTTATTTTAATCTGAATTAAAGTTAATTAATAAAATAATCTTCATGTGATAAACATTATTCAAATTTTCATAAAAAAGAAATTTATATGTAACAGTCAAATATTTATTTGATTTTTAGATAGTAGAACCTAAACAAACACGCATTCAAATGCTTTTTGAATTCTTTTTGATATTGCCATTTGCGCTTCAAAGTAATTCTTTAACAAAATTTAATTTATCACTGTTTTTAATGAGCAAGATTGAAACAATAATGTTCGTCAAAGGAAGAAACGTTTAGTGTCATTTAGACTATAGCACATTTTACTGTAAACAAAATTGCGCTTACAGTTAGATTACAATAGAGAAATTATTTTTTTATTCAATTTTAAGAAATAAATACTATGTAACTTATAAGTTATTTTATAAAATGGTTTCTGAGTAATCTCTTGTTTGATTCTTTTAATAATCAAAAAATGATAGAATGCTTAATGAGTTGAATTTCTTTTTTAATATGTTTTTAAATTTGAATAAAATAAATGTGTAAAGTTGCTGTTGTTGCATAATCTGGTACTTGG
The DNA here is from genome assembly GCA_030067965.1 of Latrodectus elegans. Taxonomy (NCBI): domain Eukaryota; kingdom Metazoa; phylum Arthropoda; class Arachnida; order Araneae; family Theridiidae; genus Latrodectus; species Latrodectus elegans. Next base: position 51,683,927 of record CM057812.1, read on the forward strand.
ATTTGTACATTTAAGCACTACAAGGGGTGAAGGTGACAGCGATTTATATAGATGGACACCCAGTGGGTGTACCATTGTAACCCCAAAAATTTGCCATCGTAATTTAGAAGCAAAGACCTAGCTAAAGTCCCCCTAGACTAGGTCTACTACCTCCGAAGATATCATTTCACATCGAGGACATTGTAATTGTGAAATTGTTAACGCGTAATCTATACACAGTTACTAACCCGATTGATCTTTGATTACGTCAAGATTCAAGCACATGCCCTCCGATAATGAGAACGAATGCCTTGGTCACCGCAGTCATGTGCATAAAAATATAATAATGCAAAACTTATACTTCATAACGTAATTAATATATTTCATATAATAAATTTTATATATTATTAATGTACTATTGATGAATGAGATGCCGTGCACGAGTGAATAAAACCTAAATAAATAAAAGCAAAAAATGTGGAAAATCTTAAAAATATCAAAATGTAGATAAGAAATATTGTGATAAATATTTCTTAATATTTTACACTATAGTTATAAAAAGAAGTCATGAAAAAGAGATACAATTAAGGTATATAATAAAAAACATTTGATACACGTCTTCAGTTTTCAAATAGAAATTTGAAATGTATTCATATACAATAAAATTTTATTACATTCAAAGAGTAATTTTTAATGATTATTACGCTTTATTAAATTTGAATAACTATGCAGTTACCATCAAAACTATTTGTTTCGTAATTATAAAGGCAACATGTGCTGCTAAAATATTTCATCTTGGTTCTTATTACTTCATATAGACTTGAAAATTATTTATCTTTGAAATTCTTTGAAATTAAATAATTTCAAATATGTATTTAAAATTAAATCATAGAAACAAGAAAACAGAAATAAATAATACTTACAAAATTATTTCAAATTAAGATTAAATTTTCTAAATAGGTTGATACAAATAAGTCTTTTCTTCCGAGTTGATACTAACTAAAATTTTTAAAATTTAACTAGTTGTTATCTCTTTTCATTATATAAACTTGTTTGAATAACTTTTAAATGTATCTTTTTTCAATTAACAATACTGATATTGGATATCTCATAAGTCTATATGAAAAACTAACCTTAAAGTGGATAGTTAGTTTTACATTTTATTATTTTGCATGTTCTCTTGTTCAATTTTCAATGTGCTTCATTTGGAAACAATAACGCTAAACATTTGAAATTTTGAAAATTCCTTATTTAGAGAAACAGGTACGTTTTATGATTTTGAAAGATTCTACAAACAGAAAGCATTGTAATTGGAAAATGCTACTTTATTACTGATAAAATCATAATTGGATTTTTCTGATCGCCTACAACACTTAGAAATTTGATGGTGAACTTCGTCTTGTTTCTTATAGATCGAAGAATGCTATTTGAAGGCAGACAGCAAATTTATTGACAAGTCGGTTTTGTGACATCGTCTCAATACGATGCCGTAATTGATTATGCGTGACGTATATGAAACGTTACTTGATGGGATGAATAGTTTTCACTAAAGACATTTTTAATAAATTGGCATAATCATGAGCTCAACTGGCATGAAAAAACAACCACTTTATTATTAATAATGCAAGTTGATTTTCCACCCGTATATTTCTTATTCAAAAGTTTGTAATTTATGTCTTTGATTTTATAAAAATGGATAGACACGATATTTGATGACTAATGTGTTTGTAAAGCTATAAAACTTGATGCATGTTAAGAACAAAATTGTTAAAGTTTTAACTCAATACTCATTTAACATAAACTCTATTAAAAATCTGACGTAAACTTTGAATTTATATTAAATGTTTATGAAAATTTCTTGTGTACACGCTACAGCTGATTTTAAATAAAAAATCATTTTAATATAGCTGTAATTTTTTTAATCAGTGTGACCAAATTAATTGAAGAAATGTAAATCATATAATATTAGATATTAATTTAGTTTCAGATACCGAAATAGTATATATACCTCAACCTTAAACTTTCCAATCTATAATATAAATAAAATCCGCATAATGATTAATTTACAATTTCAAAATATCGTTCATGTATGTTATTTGCAGCAATAATATACATTTTTAAATAAGTGAACTAAAGAGTAAAAATTATTTAATTTCAATAAATAAATTTAATTTAGTCTGTCTGAAATATATTCAATCTAGATGAAATATTACAATGTATTGTAATTTTTTTTACCCTGTAAAGATAACTAAGTTAAAAGTATCTTTAGCACTTTTTCCGTTTTAAGTTAAGACTATTAATTTTAAATCCTTATATACGCGAATCATTGAAATAATTATTTTAAATTATATTGAATTATATTTCATTTTTAATGCAAAAAATATAAATTTGATAAGTTTTAAAATATTAGCTATCACATTTTTCAAGATTCTGAAACTTATTCAAAATAAAAGGTAATGCTAAATAAAAATTACAGACTATATTATTTCTCTCAGTCTCCCAAGTATAAATTCATATTAAGATTTTTAATATTCAAAAGTTATTCAACTACATATTTTACTAGTCATAATAAATAGATTATACATTTTTATGCCAAATTTATTTGAAACTATTCAGCAGCAAAATATCTGTTTTGTTCTTTCTATGAAATTTTGTACTACTAGACGAAATCTTTTCATGTACCGGAAAATAATTCACTGTTCCGAAGAATCTTTTATTTGTTTAGCTGTCTTCGTCTTTTCCCAAGAGACTCCAGAATACAAGAAAAGAATAATAGCGTCCCAACCTTCGTAGGAAAGGCGAAAAGTCTGTTCAATGCTTATTCAAACTACTTTTATATTTGTCGTATTTCTGTTTGATTGCTGTTCTAAAAAGTAACAAACTTAAATTTGTAATATTAAAAGATTTCATATTTAGAAAATACATATACGTTCTTATAAAATTAGTTTATATTTCTACAAGTTTGAAAAATATATCTTTTTGGTTAGCGCTATTTTACAACAAATACAAAATATGTTTTGTCAAGAATTTACTTAATTTCAATCTTACTTTATTTACAGATATTTACATTAAAGGGATTTTGTATCGACAGATAAAAGAGAGCGCCTATATTAATTAACTACAAATTTTTTAGAAAATTTTTATATACTATTTGAATAACTAAAATTACAATATAAACAAGCATTTCAGGTGCTTTCATTAACGAATTCAATTTTAAATAAAATAATTTGTTTACTTTTAGAGTATTCCGTTTTAAGGTTAAAATTACTTAATTCCGTTTTATGGATTAAATTTTTTTTTCAGGACATTTTTTTTAGAAATGTACTTGTCACATGACGTTATTTTCTGTTGCTTTTATAACAGATTGCCGTTCATAAAATCATAAAATCATCATTTGCTTTACACCGCAACATTTTTTTTATTATTATTATTTTAATTTTTTTTTTTTATAAAATATAGATTTATTTTCATTAAAAAGAATCACATTTATAAATTAAAAGAGATTCAAATACATAAATATCTTTGTAAACGAAACAATGGATATTAAGTGTTATATCTGATAGACAAACATTTTATCTATTACTACACACTAAGCTATGTATATATATATATATATATATATATATATATATATATATATATATATATATATATATATATATATATATATATATATATATATATATATATATATATATATATGATATATATATATATATATATATATATATTTATATATATACAAATATATATATATATATATATACATATATATATATACATATATATATATATATATATATATATATATATATATATATATATACTATATATATATATATATATATATATATATATATATATATATATACTATATATAAATATATATATATATATATATATATATATATATATATATATATATATATATATATATATATATATATATATTATATTATATATATATATATATATATATATTACATACATATATCAGTTAAGTTAATGACATATGAAAGATATCTGTGATTGATTTAAAATAAGGAATAAAAGTGACAAAATGAATAATAATATAAATATATTCCGGAATAAGCATTATATATTCTATGACCTAAATATTTCTATGTGTTTAAGCAAATTAATTTTTTAATGTGAACGTAAAAATACGCCATAACTACTGTTAAATTTTTAGCTCAAAAAACTAAAATCAACGATGCTTTACGCGAATCGTCTTTCTAAAGATTTCTGTCTCTTGAAGGAAATGTGCATTCATTTTCTCAGCAATATCAGAAGAGAACCGAAATACTTTGAAGCAGATTCTCGTCTTTGGTAATATCACTCTCCAATTATAAATTCGCATTCCTGCATTTTTAAGCCAGTTTTCTAAAACGAACCAACTTTTGCGGAATATAGTAATTGCGGAAACAAACATAATCTCGAAGTAAGCTCTTGAACTTTTTGCTGCACTCTGTGGTGGCAGCTAAAAACACACATGTAAATATTTCTCTTTCATCACCTCTTCCTTTCTTCTAGGCACCATAAAAATGTTAAACGTGTGGCATCCATAATGGGTCGATATCAGCTAAAATGATTAGAGGCATCAAATTTATTTTTTTTAATTTTTCATAGCTTATCTTTGTTCCTTCACAGGATAGGTAATATTCGATTTTCTAAATTTTTTGACATATGCTCTTATTTTTCAACTGTGGGGTTCATGATAATCTCATTAGCCGAGTAAAATGTGCGAGTCGGGAACAAAAACATGAGATTTTCTTCAGTTAATGAAGTTTTCTCATAAATCGATTAAAAGTAATTACTTTTGCATAGTTAGCTTTCGAATTCCATTAGTAATGAAACAGTCATTTGTCTCGTCACTTCTTTTATCGCAAAACAATGCCTCTTTTTTGCTTAAACGACTGATGTTTTCCCATGACATTCTTTCCCACTACTAATATATACTTATGAGTGTTTTCTTCCTGTAAAGTAAGGAATGTATGAAATATGCTTCCACATTTTTTTTATTTACAGAAATCTTGGAGTAAAGTTTATTCTCTTTGCAAATTGAAAATCGTTAAGCGTGTAAGAAGATGAAATATATATATTTTTTCCATACTATCTGATAAAGTAAATGAGCCAGATGCCGCTAATCAACTGATTTGATTTACTACGTACATTAAATCTTAAATTATTACAAATGGAAAAAAATATTTTTGATAAAAGAAAACAACTGAAAAAATATAATGACATTTGAAATTCAATAGAAATGATTAAATAAATTATAATAGAAATAAATTGCTGTTTAATTGTTTTATTAGATATTTCATAAAAAAATTATTCAAAAATTTATCTAATATAAAATTTTTAATATTTTTTTTTCTTTTTATTTTATTTTTCTTTTTTTTCTTTTTTTTGAAAATATATTACATTTTGATAACATAATTAAGTATATTTGTGGTTTTGCAATTCATGTTTTCACATGGTTTTTGCAATTCAAAATGATCCAATTTATTTAATATTTTATCCAGTAATACTAACATACAATGATTTGGCATTTTGTACAGAAATCTCTACGTTCTGTAGTTTATATTTCAGATTTGAGGACTTTTTAATTTTTTAGCATACATTAGACAGTTAGTTCTTGTTTGTGCTATACCAATGCATTTATAATATTTACCAGTGCATCAATCATATTATTTATCAATGCATTATTAGCTGCAAATCAAATACTATATTATGTTTTTTTTTCTTTTTTTTTTTTTGCATTTAATATATGAATGTATTTCAAGGAATATATTCAAATGTGTAATATATTTACCTTTAATTATTTTTATCGCTCAATAGTTATTTCTTACAGACAGGATTTATGTAGACTGATAACTGTAATTTAAAATGGATTCCAAATCTTAGCAATCATCCATAACTAAAATGGGATTCTAACCAACAAACTGTTAAACTGAAGGTTAGAAAACTAACTATTTATTTGCCAGCCGAACTCCTGTTCATTTGACACGCAAAAAAAAATAAATAAATAAAACTAAATTCTGTTTATTTTAGTACTAAGAACTCTAAACTATAAATCATTATGTGCTTCGATATATTTTTAACATACATTTACTTTAAGTAACAAAAATACACATATTTATCAAAGATTGAGATAGTTGATAAACTTACTGCAGCTTTAATAACATAAAATGTAAGATTCTTCGCTTTAGGTTTAATTTAGATAAACATTTAGTAAAAATCATTTCATACAAAAAAATTTCTTAAAAATATTTATAGAACATTTCAACAAACCTTTTATCTAAAATATGTATGTGACGCAATGATTTTAATTCTATGAATTTAGATCATATGATTAAAAAAGAGTTTTTGTATTATAATGCATATAAAATAAATAAATATTATAGATATATATATATAAATTTAAAGAAAATAAATATTATTGGCAAGAGATTCATCTTAATTTATAAACATTTTAGTACTTAAATACTTCCAATATAAAATAGTAAATTGAATTGAATTAGCGACACCGCCCTGTCTAGTGGTCAGAGTGTATGTCTGTGGATAAGGAGGTCCTGGGTTCGAATCTCGGTTCGGGCATGGATGTACCTTCTCTCTCTCTATCTATCCTGTATTTGTCCTTTCTGTGTATGGTTGAGGTGTGAATGGTTGCCTACCTTACAAACAGAAGCCGTCGAACTCCACAGAAATATGGTTCAGTATGAAAAAGTGGAGCACAGCGCACACCATTTTGTCAGTCAAGCTGGCACAAGACAAAAAATAAAGAGAGAGAAAAGCTGGCGTGTGTATGTAATCTCACTCTCTGTTATAAAAAATACAGTAAAAATAAACTATTGTATTAAATGTGCAAGAAGAAAATAACATTTTTACTTTTGATTATACAAAAGCTTAAAAATGAAACTTATAGATTTTTTAATGCCTTGAAAATCTAATATTTTTTAATCCTAACGAAAATTATTTTGCAAATCTTGTTTTGAATTAGATTTTAATTTAGTTCAGGATTTGTTAAACATTTTCAAGTGGCAATATATTAGATGTCTGTTCTATGCAATCTCTTTACTGAAGGTTTTAAATTATATCGAAAGGGAAATAGACACCATTTTTATACAATTTCTTTATTTTGAAATATTTTATATTATTAATAATGATTTTTGTCATTTCTAAGTACTTGCTTTCAATTTTGAAAACTACTATAAAAAATATTTCATTTTAATGTCACATAAACCTTATACCAATAGAAACAACTCACTACTAAAAATGCAAGTTTAAAACACATAAATTCAACCTTATACGTGTAACATATATACATGTATATACACAGTTATACATATTTATCGAATAAAAAAATGATGTATAGAATATGTTCTCAACGTCTCAGTATGGTCTATTATTTAATATTCAATAATTATCTAGTAGTTGTTGCATAATTATTTTTATTTCAAAATGAGGAAACTCTATTTACTTTTAATATATTCGGAAAGAAAACTATAATTTTAAGCAATAAGCTTAAATCTAAATATAATTCAATACTCTTAGTCTAGGTTACCATTTGCTAAAGATCCTCAATTAACTACCCATAATGTATGGAAACAACTACAATCAGCAGCAGAGATGAAAAATTCCTGACTATCCTGTAATCTTGGAAATTGCCTTAAACATAAATGTGGAGAGTTCGTTTCAGTGGCGCGTATCACTCATGTAGACGTAAGTGGCATTAAGCGATAACTGAACAGTCTAAATAAAGTGTGATAAATGGAAGTCCCTTGCCTCTTTGCTCGTATCGCTCTTTTAGAAATTCAACCATTGATTTTGTGATTAGTCTTTGTTCACAAACTTAATGATTCATTTTATGCAGGGAAGGGTCCTCGTGAACTGCAGACAATGGTTCACACCTTTATCTCTTACTTTGCTTTCACACTGATAGGATTTAGTATCATTTTGATCGAAACAAATATATAGTGTTTACTTTATAAATATGACAGCATAGTTCTTGTCTTCCAATAACACTGTATAAAACAGTCGTATTATCTCAATTATATACAGTATTATTATTAAATTATTTAACCAATAATTATTCACTTTTAAAATTAGAAAAGAAAATGCATGATGGAAGATATATTCAAAAAATATGTGTCTATATACTGGAATTACATTAGCTAGATAGATAGGCGGAACCAATAACAAATTGTCAGAAGTTTCTTAATTTATTTGTATCACTGATAGACAATTTATATATCTACTCTAAATATGTTAAAAATCATCAACACTATAACTTATTTTGGAAAGAATAATAAGATTATAAGTCATAATTTAAGCAATTTTGATTTAAAATTAAAACACAATGTAATTTTATCTTTGAAATGAATTTCTCAATATTTTAAAAATTTTTTGAATTTTAGTTTGGACTCAAAATGCATACTATATACAATTTAAGAATTTATAAAATTAAAAACAACTTAAATTTGCAAAAAATTTAATTTTTTTAAATAAATGTAATAGCGATGCATTTATGGTATTAACATTTGAGGGATTTTTTTCACTTTCGTAAAATTCAAATAATGTTTTCTAGTTATTGGATAACGTTGATGAAAAAGAAAAACCCCATATTTGGCCACTCTCATTGCTGACCAACGTGAATTGGACGCGTTGGATATTAAAATGCTCAAACCCATTCGGTTTCCTACTACGTGGTGTCAAAACGCAAGCGATCTAAATAATATCTCTCTATTGGAGATCTTTAAATTAATTATATGGATTTTTTTTTAACTTTTTAATTAATTTTGATAATAAATTAAAGTTTATATAGATATTTTATTAGAATTTTATTAGAATTTTTTATTGAAACTTTATTTATAAAAAGAAAGTAATTTTCTTTTCTAAGAGGATTTAGAAAATAACAAACCGTGATATAGATGAAAACTTTTTTACATAAAGAGTTAGGTTTTAAAATTGCTTAGTACTTAACAAATACATGATGAAATTGGAATTTCTTTGCGAATCTACAGTAGTATTATTATTTTATTCTATAATGTATCGTTAGATAAAATCTGTGTGGAAGGTAATCTTAATTATGAGCTTCTAATCTTGAAAAATAACTTGCTAATAAAAATTACAGGTAAATACAATCAACTGTATGTTATTTCTAAAATTTGTGCGAATGGGAATTACAATGAAATAACGGATTTCCTATTTAAATTCGCAGCATTGAAGACGTCGTTGATACAAAGAAAGTAAGATATTTTTTTTCAAGATTATCGCTTAGTTATACTGTTGGAGATATACTTACAGCGTAAGATTAGCATAACAAAATGTGATTATTAATGTATTTTTAAAAAATGTTATACCTAATGTATTGAATGGCTATTAAATCACTTATTCTATATTTCAATCTAAATACAGTTTGCCTATTGATTCCCCAAATTCAGTTATCTCTTTTGCAATAAAGGGGTTTTCAAAAGATTTACAATGACTTTTCTGTGAGATTAACAAAATTGGAATTTTTCCCGTACTTTAACATTGTAAAAGATGATACCATTAAAATCATTGTTGAATTGTGGGTTTTATTCAAAAACTATCATTAAAGAAACTAACATCTGTATTTCAGTCCAAAATTAAAATGTTTAATAATTCTATATAACAATAAAATTAAACAAATAATTTTACCAAGTTTTTTTTTTTTTTTTTTTTTTTTTTTTTTTTTTTTTTTTCCAAAATGAAGCTAAAGCTGCATAACTCTGTTTACGGTGATTCCATCAATGGTCTTTCGAAATTTATATCAGCTTTTTTGAGAACAACCTTGCAATAAATGCTTTCTACTTTCATACAAGAATGTCTAATTGATATACAGTTTGACTGGACAGCATTGTTTTTACAGACATTTACTAGTTTGCCAGAGGTCAAAACTTTTATTCAGGGGCAACTTTGCTAATTTCATACAGCTATAATCATAAAAAAGAGAATCATTAATGAATTCCTCACATACGAAAGAATCACAACAAAGCTAGTATATAAGAATATATATTTATGAATAATTGCAAACACTAATAATACGTCTTTTTGGTATTAAATAACAAAAAGATAGCAAATTGCATATGAGTCACGGTTTTTCAACATCAAAATTTAACCAGAAAGCATCCTTATCAGGTGTACCTTAAACTCTTAAAAGTGATAGATAATAGGTATGAATATCAAATTATTTAGTTAAACATTTAAAACTAATATTAGAATAATATCAATTCTTCTTATATTATGCATATCATCCTATTTTGTGTAGCACGGCATATTTTAAAAACATTTAATTAATTTTTTTTAATATCTTTAATCATTTGTAATGTTTTACAATATATTTACTCCTTTTATTGTAGTTTAACAACAGATGTTTTATTAATAAATGTAAAATAAATTTGGGCTTCTTCGATTTTTACATCTTAGCACTACAAAGGGGAGAGTGATAAAAACTTATACAGTGGGACCCTCAGTAGATGTGTCATGGTACCCCAGAAAATTAGTTGAATTTGGGACATGAGACCAAGCAGAAAACACGGAAGCCATTGCAACCATGATTTATTAAATAGCCCCAGTCATCATTAGCGAACAGCATAAGTCTTCGATTGTGTCATTCGAATCAACTATCTTTTGGTGATGAGAACGAAATGCCCTAAACAACAATGACACTGCATATAGACCTTCTTATAATTTATAAACAAGTATTCCCATAGATCTACCTAGATCTATAAGGGTCTCATGCTTCAGGTTACTTACTGGGCATGATTTTCTCCAGAAACATCCATATCACATTGGGCTTGTGGATTCACCCGACTGCATTTTATGTAGGGAACATGTTGACATGGATGGCGAGAATCTTTGGAAATGTTCTGCCCTCCAAGAAGCCCGCACTTCTTCACATTTCAAGACGCTCTCCACTCTTAGAGATACTTCATTTCTTTATTGGACTGCAAGACTTATTATACTCGTAAGAGCCAACATAAGGACGTAAAAAAATAATAATTCATAAACATTGATAAAGTCCTAAGTATCTGCCAATTTTACTGGATGATAGTTAATAATATCAATGCATATACTTTTATATATTTCTTAAATGCACAGAATTGGCATTGTTTTCCAAAAAATAGATAGCACTTTTATATAACTTTAACTTTACATAATTTTTATAATATTCTTAATAAATTTTCATTTGTGTTTAGTTTTTCAAGTTTGGTAGAATTTTCAGATAAAGCGCAAGAGATTTTTTTTATTATTATTTTTTGTCAATGGATTATTTTCTATTTTTAAAACTATCACTTTCATTTAAATATACTCTTTATAAGACCCCAAAGAGTAATTTAAATTAATCTAAAGTCAGGTAATAGATGCAGGTCCTAATTAATATTTGTAAATCAACTGTAAATTTAGAAACATCTTTGTCAATCTTTTGAATTAGTTTACACAAGCATACAATTTCTGCAATTTTTTTTAATATTGAAAATTATTACACATTACAAACGTGATAAAAAAAAAAATTTGGAATAAGTTTTAATTCCAGTGATGATTTCCAGTACCAACTTCTGTTAAACTTATTTTGGAAAAAAAAAATATTCAGTTGGGGTCTCAGAAATGAAGCCTTCTTCGTTTTCTTCAGTTTTCAATAGCTCTATGGTAGGATAACGTTCTTTGGAATGAAATGCTCCAGGCTTAATCAGAATTACTCTCAAAGTTACTATTGGAAAAGAAATTTATGAGAAGCACATCTGTAAATTGGATTCTGTAGAAGTTTTAAAGTTTTCGTTTTTTTAAAGCATGAATGAAAAACATTAACTTATTCAAAAATTCCCTTTATTTACATTTACAAAATAAATTAATAACAAATTAATTTTTTAAATATTTTCCTGCACATCATCATGATATTCATCATGCTGGGTCTAATTGTAACTTCATTTAGTTTCTGAAATTGAGATATATCCACTATGCACAGGTCTCCAGTGAAAATTCAAATGTTTCCATGATTTTGATATTGATTCTTGTACAATCCTATATATTATCTCTTTGTATTCAAGAAGTAGGTAAAGTAGTACATTTGTTTTAGAGCTTTTCTTTCATCAGTTAAAATTGATAAAACTTAAATTAACTATTTTAAATAGGAAATAAATTTTTAACTAGATTAATATAAATTCTCTTCGAACGCTGAATATACAGCAAATATACAAATTGTGAAATACATGTTTTATTCTTTTCCTGGTAAAAAAAAGTTAGCTTTACGCACTGAAGCACACATTCATCATAAATAAAACTCATTTTATATTTATGTTCAACATATAAAAGCTTCCAAACAAGATAATATATTTTAAAAATAATTTATTCGTAAATGAATTTAAAGATTTTAATTATGAAATTATTGACACACTATCTGAGTCCTGTTTGGGAAAGATAGTGAATTTTCTACGTATTCATTTAATGTATCATCTTAAATTGTTGAAAAACATGTTTGGAAATTTTTTTCAAAACATATATTCCTATACCATACATACTTTCAATTGAAAGAATCCTGAAGTATTATTTAGATTTTAAGAAATTAAACTAAAAGCATATAAGCATTTCTAAATATACTTAATTTTTTCTTGAGGCTTCAAAATATTTAAAGTTGCTTCGTAAAAATTTTAACCACTTAGACATTTCTAAGGTAAGTATTTCTAACATTTATATAATTTTAAATGTTGAATTAAGCACGGTAACGATCTTAAAATAACTGCAATATATTTTTAAAAACGATTTAAATGAATTCTCAAAAGTTATAAATTTCAAGTCTTGTTCTTATTGGATTCATCTAAATCTTTGATATCTTTGCTGCACTTAATAAATTTCTACTAATGAGCTAAAAAGAAAACTCATCTTTCCCGAATAGCTTCAGGGAAAAAAGTCTAATACCTTTTTAATGCGTACTTAAGACACTTGGAAATGTTTAATGATTTAATGACATTTTAACGAGGAAATCATTAGTTCATATATTTCTTCAGTTGCATTTTGTATAGTAATTTGTTTGGAACATTTCATTACATTTATTTAAGTATTGATGAAATCAACTTTTAATGAAATAATGTTTTCTATCTTGAACCACCGAATATATTTACCAAAGAACATAACAAAAAACATTTTTTATAAATTACGTATTTTTTTTACTTTAGTTTCTCCTAGCCAGACTTCCATGAAATTGAGAATTTCACTAGTCTTACGTTAAATTACTTTTTAAGAGTTTAAGCAAAAATATAACAAATTAGATTTTTTATGGTTTTTAAAAGAAATAAATTATTTGGAAGAAAGTTTAAATTTCTCTTAATATATGTTAAAAGGATAATACTTTTTGAACATTTATGTATAGTATATTTTGGAGAATATGAGACAGATTTTAAATAAATCCATAAACCATTTCTGCTTGATCAACCATAAATGTCCCAGAAATGTTTTGAAAGCACAAGAGAAACGAAATTTTGTATCAGTCATCAGTAATAAAATAAGCTTCTAAAGAATAATTTCTTTTCTGATTAAAATTATCAACATTAAAAATACTGAATAATATAAGCATTGAAAAATCTCAAATGTTTTAATTGTATTTTTTCTAACTGTACACATTTATTCAAATCGTTTCAATTCAATTATTTTGTAAAATGTATAACTGCACCATGTATTTCTATCTATATGTATCAAATCAATATCAGAAAATTCAAATATGATTTATCTTCAATATATATATATATATATATATATATATATATATATATATATATATATATATAATATATATATATATATATATATATATATATATATATATATATATATATATATATATATATATATATATATATATATATATATATATATATATATATATATATATATATATATATATATATATATATATATATATATATATATATATATATATATATATATATATATTGTGAGCAAATATTAAATAATGTGTGTATAGGCATTAAATTGCAATAAAAGTTTGGTATTTCCATCTAGGCATTAAATTGTTCAAAAATATCCCAAAAATGATATTTTCTAGGTTCTAGAAAATTCTTATGTGTAAAAATTAATATTAAATTATAAATTTCTATATTCTATAATTACAAGAGAAAAATTTAGTTTACTTAATATTACTTCAATATTATATTTTTTAAATGGGAAGTATAGTGTCAAAAATAATTTTTCATGATTAACAAATTAATAATCGCCATTATGAGCATTTTCATGCTTCATGTTTTTACACATTAAATATTTATCTTCTTATTATATAAAACAATTTCACATAAAAATAAATGAAATATGCAAGAATCACAATATCAATGTTGGAATGCGTAGTGCATGTAACTCATCACAAAAAAAAAACTTTATATATTTTAAATTTGAGTAAACGCGAGTATGTAGTCATAACTCTTTACATCTATCAAATATTCAAAACTAAAAAGTAACTCTCGTCTATTCTGAACAAAAGTTCAATCACCTACTCTCACATGTGACAAAGAAAAATTTTACCAATAGCCGCGTATAGCAGGAGTAGCGTAGAAGAATTGGCTTTTATCCAAGTTCTTGACATTTGTTGTTGTCAAGAAAAGAAATTTTTCAAAAATAACATGAAAAATAACATGCATTATTTTGAATGTATACCAAAAGATAGACGTATAAAATGTTTCATCTGATGTTAATTATTAAACTTGTTTTGGAATAAGTGCTAAGTTTAGCTCATTTGCTAAGCAAAATATAATTATTTTATAAGACAGTTGTGAGAAATTTAAAAATGAGGGGTGAAAATAAATACCTTTCATGACATAGATCATCCTCATATCAGATACATTGTGTTCAGTTGTTTCTAACTTAAACAATTAAATTAATTCTAAATAGATAAAAAATTATCTCCCAGTATTGCATAATTGATGCTTTAAATTCAAAATAAGGTTAAATATGTATACTGTATGATAAGTCATTTGCATTAATTTGAGGCTTATTGCCTTATCATAATAATTTTTATTTAAATTATCAAGGCAATAATTATCATAGACTTTTGTTCGCATTTGCTTACTTTACATATTATTCGTGAGTATTTTAAGAAAATATGTAAAACATAATACCATACTTTATTTTTATTTTAAAAATTTTAGAGACATGAATATATATTATAAATGAAAATTGCAATGTAAACATTTATAATTTGAATTTAGAATTTTTTATGAACAAGTTAACATAATTTGACATAATAATTCATTTATTTCGTCCATTTTTATGTAATGTATGACAAAGACAGGTAGAGGTTTATCATTATATAAAGGAAAAGTTCCAGCAAAAATTTAATAAATAATAATAAAGTGATATGAATTAGTTTCTTTTGAGAAATAACAAATATAAAAATATTATTTATATTTTTATTTCAACCTATAAGAAATATGTATGCTTCAGCGAATAAGTTTGCTTTTACACGGTAAATACATTTTAAATATTTCTCTGGCAGGAAGTGATACTCCGCAACCCATGCATTCTATATTTATTTTATATATTCAGTTTATCTTGATGTTACTGTAAAAAAAATAACTATAAAAACTAGATCTCGAAAAGAGTCAAACCAACCTAATTAAGAAACAGATAAAAAAATTTGAGAGTTTTGTAAATACCCACTCTTTTTCGGATTATATGAGCAATTCAGATTTCCATCAAATTGCTTAAAAATATGCTGCTTTTCCACTTAAGTGCCAAAATTTCAAGAAAATTCCATCTTAAGGATCACATTATTAAATTTTTTCTACTGAAATGAATAACTCGTCGGATATTTTCATCGCAGAAGAGAAAACAAACTAAAGAATGTAAGAAGGAAAGAGTAGAAGTTTAAACTCTCTTGCTGTTTCTAGAATGTTTCATTCCCTACCAGAATGATCTTTTTCCTTATTGAAAAGTCTGGAAGAAGTGTACTTCTAAAGGATTGCAAAACCGATCGATTCTCTGCCGTCCAGGAAATGTCTTGACCAATCCTGCCTTGTCAGCTGAGAAGGACTCTTATTTGTCAAGATAACATACTTGTTTCTAGACGTATCTATCTTCTACTTTTAGTCGAGTTTGTTTTCGCGTGTTCTAGAATTTCATTTGAAATAATAACTTTTCCTTGTAAGTGGTTTGTATTAAAATATAAATTATTTTTATACGGATATTGATATTTTCTTAGATCAAACTTGAAAATGTATTATTTTCTTTTTAACTTATATATATATATATATATATATATATATATATATATATATATATATATATATATATATATATATATATATATATATATATATATATATATATATATATATATATATATATATATATATATATATATATATATATATATATATATATATATATATATATATATATATATATATATATATATATATATATATATGCAATTCTTAGTGGTTAAGCTATTATATATAACATGTAAACTAAATTACTCAGGATTGAATTAGCGAAGATTTTTACTAAAAACTAAACATAAATGTAAAAATATCATGTATCCTGTAAGACAAAATTTTAGAAGAGTAATTTGTTTGAGGTGTATTTAATTTAAAAAATGAATTCGCATTCAATTTAGGTGTATAAATTCATATTCGTAATAAATAAGCTGTACATTTTGATTAGATATTATATTATTTGTATATGTGTTCAATATTTTTTCTTTATTCAATAATTATAATATTGAATAAATAACGATATGAACATGGTACTGTCTGAATTAGACTTTGTATTCTGTTATTTACATAGCTGACATTCTAATCGTTTCTCCAGATGAGGAATCTCACCGTGAAAACTTGCGCGTAGTTTTTCAAAGGTTAATTGACTATGGTTTCTGCATCAACGTTGCAAAATGTATTTTTGCCAAATCTTAACTTTGTTATATAGGATATGAAATTAAAATGGAAGGGATGAAACCACTTCCAACGAAAGTTGATGCCATACAAAGCATACCCGAACCTACTTCATTAACCAGCTTGCGCAAGTTTCTGGGAATGATAAATTTTTATCATCGCTTCATCCCAAATTGTGCTAAGCTTCAACAGCCATTAATCTCACTAATCAGTGAAAGATGCAAAAATAGTAAAATATCGTTAACATGAGCTGAAGATTCTCGTAATGCATTAAAAAATACTAAATACAAAACTATACTAAATAGTTTAGCCATTTTAATAAAATATAATATTATTTATCCTACCTTTCATTTTGCGTACTGAAATTTGAAATACTTAATGTAATTCAAAAAATAAAATCTTACAAATCAAACTGCATATAATATATGAGTAATGTAAAATAATGTAAACGTCCGTATAATTCAAATAAAAAGTATTTCGAAATAGCTTTACTCATATATATATATATATATCAAATTCATATATATATATATATATATATATATATATATATATATATATATATATATATATATATATATATATATATATATATATATATATATATATATATATATATATATATATATATATATATATATATATATATATATATATATATATATATATATATATATATATATATATATATATATATATACAGTACTTTAATTTATTAATTTCTTAATTTTTCATTATGATATGATTTTTAAGGGATATTTGGTGTGGTATGTATAAATATTATAACATGCTGAGAAATTTTTATAAATTTAAAATATAAGTTTGACATAAAAATAAAAAATATGATATGTTTATCGACTGCAAAATATGGAATCGTTAGATTCACTGAAGTGATGTTAAATTAATGTATAATATTCTGATTATGGGACATGCAGTAAAATTATATTTTCCATTTTTAACTTTTTTTTTTTTGATTTCAAAATTAGTATTGTTTATTTGAAATAATGGGAAAATTGTCGCAAACTAAGAACAACTGTCCTGAGTTTATTAATGAACAATGCTTTTCAATTGCATAATGTACTCAAATAATTATAGTTCATAATTATTGAAAAAATATTTATTAATAATTATTGTATTTACTGTAATTGCATACAATAAACATTTTCAATTTAAATGATAATACATTTCAATTTTTCAATGTCCATTTTTTTTTTCCAAAAATTTTATACCTAAAGTATTTAGAAAAAAAATTTTTTATGTAATTTAGTTTTTGTTCATAATATACATGGAGTGAATCTATGGGGTGAAATATCAGAAACGCAAGAAACCAATGTGTCTGTAGTAAAATGAACATCAGTGAAATAATCACGAATTTGGTAAAACGGAAGTTATGTGGATTTAACTCGTTTGAAGAGCATTTTCTACAACGTATAAGCTACTTTATAAATTGTGAATTTTGACCTCTGCTCTAACAAAGAAATATTTTTGCCTGAAATAAAAACATAGGTTTTAAAAATGTGCCAGGAAAAATTTGTGGAAGAAATTTAATTTAATCTAACTGTGAAACTTTAAATACACATATAAAATAAGTTCACAGATAATGAAAATTTTGACAATTGTTCATTAATAAATTTGCGGCATTGCGCATGAAGTAAAAAGCAATTGAATTGTTTCAATATGAATAACAGATGAATATATTTGTTTGATTACTTGGATTACAAATATCGCATAAATGAAATGAAGTAAATTGTTTCAAAATTTGCGAAATATGAAATATCTACTCTGTTTTACACAAATATAATTAAATATTTGATCTCTATCTAAAAACTCAATAAGCAAAATTATGAGTTACTTTATTAGTATTAAAAACAATATTGTAGCCAATATCTCCATTTATAACAAAATGTCATATTTGGAATATATATTTTCAGCTAAATGAATTAATATTCAGTTATTTACTTTTCCTTTATAACCGTAGTTATAATTCTCAGTTTCGTATTTTATAAACTATTCAGATGTTTTCCAAATTACAACTTCATTGATCTCAATATGCCGCCCAACTTGTCTAGTAGTCAGCGTGGCTGATTGCAGATAGGGAGGTCCTGGTTTCGAATTCCGGTCCGAACATGGATGTACTTTCTTTTGCTATCTATCCTGTCTTTCTCCTTTCCTAGTATTAATGGGTTGTGAATGGTCGCCTACCCTATAAACGGGTATTTATGGCATGTGTGTACTGAGGAAGTCGGACTCCACACAAAAATTTATTTCAGTTGGAAAAGTGGAGAAGCACACTTCATAATATGATCCTCTAGCTGGCTCAAGACAACATCAAAAACATTGATCTCAACATATATAGATGAAACTTGCTACTTCGTTTCCCCTTATACAGTTGAATTAGTTGTATTTATTACTGCAATCATAAATGAGGTATATAAAATTAATAATGTTTTCTGATATATAAAAACAAAATTGTTCTTTTTTAATGTTACGACAAATATCAAGGTTGTGCCATTAAATAAAATAAGTTATAGTAATTATTTATTTGTTATAGTAAAAAACGTTTCTTTACAATTCATAGATTATTCAATCCTGCTATAATAATTTGAATGTTTGATCTTATATAAGGATTTGATACCTTGTGTTATAGTGCAATAAATTTAAATTATAGTCGCCCTTGTTTGTCTTACTGATATATTTCTTTTAATTCAAACAACATGGATCATGTTTAAAAATTGAAATAAATTTGCTAATTAAATTTCTGTATTATATAACAAATGTCATGAAAGAATTAAAAATAAATACAAAATAAACAGAAGCATTTAATATGTTCAACCCTTATATAAAAATTGTAACTTTCAACCACATACTGGATCTAATGTGCATGAACTACATCTTATTTCTCTTTTCATACCACACAGAGTGAAAGGTGCTTGATCTCTTGTGGGAAATTAAATTTTCACGCGATTAGAATAAATGCATAGTGCTTCATTAGTTTTCATTAAATCTTCTGCACTTTGGTGGCTTCGAGAGTTATTTAGCTAAGGCATCTTTTGCAAACTAATTGTCTCTATCAAGTGCAATTAAGCGCTACTTCCTCTAAGGCGGAAGAATATTTTGGACTAACACTCGAAGAGATTCCATTCTGCAGTTCTCAGTGTGTACAGCGGAGATTCTTCCTTCCCTTGACACTTGAATGCAGCCTTTGCTTTAAATTGTAACAGTTGATATCTTACTGATTAATCATACCGTAGACATAAATAAGTCATTTAAGGATAGAACTAGGAGTTGATGCTCGTTTAATAGGGGCCAGCAAGGGAATAGTAACTGGTAGAACACAGCGTCCCACCACTTTTAAATGCATGTATTTTCATAACAAATACATTGTGACCGCAAAGCAGACCTTAAAATGTCTGAAACTAACGGTTATGTTTATATATTTTACAATTTAATATTTTAAATAAATTTTAATTTTCCGTAATAAATCTGCTACACCGAATCCTATCCCCTTTATAGAATTAAAACAATAATAATATGCAATTAATTTATACCAATAATTTTATACTATTAAATATGATTTTTATGATCATAATCCTGGAAAAAATCGGAAAAAAATGTTATAGAAATAAGAGTATATCAAATATCTTATTAGTTAATAATTCCTATGCAGATTTATCAAAATAAGTAGCATCGCACTTGCTAAAAACCCACAGAGAAAATATTTCAATAACTTAAATAAATTCATAATTTGTAATTAAAAATTCTCTTGCTAAGATTTTCATTGTCGCATTTTTAGCAATATTTTGTAGAATAAAATTAGTATGTTATTTAAAATAACACTGATAGATAGTATATAAAAAATTAATTACATTTTATGTCTATTTTTCAAGGAAAATTTAATAGTTAAATATTTGTAGTATCACTATTGTGCATCAGTATGTTGTAAAAATTTTTAAAAAATCAAAAAAATTTATATTTAAGAATAGTTTCATATAATTTCTTTGTATTTAGATGAATTAAAACACATAAGGTGAATTTACTTTTTTTTTAATTTAAGAGCTAAAAACCTCTCTCTCTATCTCGTTAGTTTATATATAAAATCATGTATAGCCTATATCAAGAATATTTTGGGATACATAGTATGATATATATGTATATATATATATATATATATATATATATATATATATATATATATATATATATATATATATATATATATCATATATATATATATATATATATATATATATATATATATATATATATATATATATATATATATATATATATATATATATATATATATATATATATATATATATATATATATATATATATATCACATATATATATATATATATATATATATATATATAAGGATATATATATATATATATATATATATCATATCATATATATATATATATAATTTGAGTGGAAATGCAATTAAAGACACTTGTTGTTTTTCAAACAAATTTATTAATAAATAATGAGTAACGCCTTCATTGTTTACAATTACTTCAAGCATTCTATTTGGCATCGATTTCACAAAATTATGAAGGTAATTTAATGGCAAATTTGACCATACATCACGATTATTGTCTTTTAAGTCCATTACTGAATCAAAGTAGCTGCTTTCGTAACTTTTTGTGTTATCAATCCCCAGGTGTTTTCAATAGAGTTCAGATCGGGATTTCTAGCTGACCAGTCCATAATTTTGATGTTTCGCTTCATGAAAAATGCTTTTGTTGCTTTAGAGTTGTCAATACTTGCATTGTCCAGTTGAAATATCCAGGAACCTTCATCCATATCTTCGGCATAATTCCGCAGAACGTTATCTAGGAGTTCAATATAATCGGAGGAATTCATTTTAGGTATGATCCAACAGATGGGAGTTGTTTCATAGCTCGAGAAAGCTTCCCATACCATCAATGTACACTCTACTAAAATTGCAGCTAACTGAAATCTCCTTTTTGGTCACTATGCGGATGGCAGTAAGACTTGCTTCGATATGGTCCTTTTAAATTAAACGTTTTCTCATCCTTGAAAACAACATTGTTCCATTCAGTGTTCCAATCTGCATTTTTTTTTTTTTTTTTTTTTTTTTTTTGCGAACTCCAAATGAGCCTTCTTATGCTGAATTTTTAAGTGATGTTTGCAATGTTTTTGTCGCCCAAAGTCTGGATTCACTGATTATTTGACTGATTCTTCGAGTTGTAACAGATAGGCGTAAATCTCTCCTAATGTTAGTGGAATTTACGTTAGGTCTTATTGCCTGGTGAATTATCTGCCGCTTTTGATGGTCACTTACTTTACTACAAATACCTCGACGAATCTTAACTTCATACACATAATATAGATTTAAAAATTTGCACACAACAGTTAGAGAGCGATTAATTTTCTTTTCACTTGACCTATTTGAGTTGCCCATTTCCTTCAAAATACAAATTTTTGTTCGCCCTTCTATCAAAAGCCCGAGGTTCCATCCCATTCTATAACGACCTTTAAGCAATAAGTGTTTCAGCCAAGATGTTTTGAAATATTTAGTATCTAACACACCAGGGACAACAAACTGCTCCTTTTAAGGACTTTAGAAGCAAAAATGAAGTGCTTATAGAGCTGAAATATTACATTTAAAGTAAATGTCTTTAATTGCGTTTCCACTGGAAATATTGGCTTTTTAAACTAAATGATGTAAATACTTACTAAATTAGTTTTTCTTTGTTAGTGTTTTGTATAAAATGATTGAACACAAAAAATTATATCAAATAATGTTAGTACAAAAAAATATATCACAAGTATTTATATGGAAAATAAGTAAATTTCTTAATGCCATTAATTGCATTTCCACCAGTGTATACATACATACATGTATATATATATATATATATATATATATATATATATATATATATATATATATATATATATATATATATATATTGTCGACTCAGAGAAGCCTTAAATCACACAATTATTTTTCATTCTATAGAATAAACAATTTCTGGCATGTGATGCCAAGTTATTTTCAATATTATTCTTATTATTAATCGCAGGTCTCTTCAGTGGTACGTACATTTGGAAACGGACCGTCAAATATTTTCAAATAAATGTGTGATACGTCACGGTTAATAATTGAATACAAACTTAGATGTGGAATAAAGATTTTGATTCCTTTAAGTGATTAATAATCAAACTTGCTTGCAAGCAAACAGTGCTTTAAAATCCAGTAACTGTTCACATTGAATTTCATCTAAAATTCTGCTCTAGTTTGATGAGTGTAAAGAACAGTACATATCATATAAGCTAACCCATGGCAATAGATTTTCATTCTTTCATAATAATTTGTTATCTATATGTTGCAACTGCACATCAGGATTCAATCATTCAAACATTTTGCAGTTGATTGAGAATACAAAATCACTTACATATAGATTTCATTAATTATCTGATAACTGAGTATATTTGGTCATAAAACAAGTTAAATTATTACATAAATTAAGAAAAAATAATAAAAAAATATCTTCAACCCAATCTATGAGGTAACTGCAAAATATTTGAAAAACGATATAAAATTTTAAAAAAGGACTGATTAATTGTTATTTGTTAATACTTTTTGCTTTCTTACCATAGTGTATTTATTATATCTAATTTTTTATTTTTGAATATTTATATAGATTTTCATGGTGATGAGCTATTTTTAGAAGAGGTAATTTTGTTTACAAATATTTAAAAGATCATAGTACTTTAGAAAGTTACACTAATGAAAAGAAAAAAATGAGAAATTATAAACACACGCAATTTAGTATTCATGTTCACAAATACTTCCATTTGCACAAAGTATATTACTAAAGATTATTGTGTGTTTCTAGTTGTTGACGTACATTTGTGCATTTCTAGCTGCTGACATCTGTATTGGAATTTATTTGCATTTATTATAAATTACAAAAATGTATGTAATAGAATAAGGTAGTTTTGTTTGATTTACCACACGAGTGATTAATTTGACTTATAACCTAACACCTTCATTTTTGAATAAATATAAAATATTTATTTTAACTAAATTTGATTTGCAGCTCTAAATGAAGAAACTTAGTTTTTTGTCAAATTTGACATAATAATTGAATTATGAAATGCTCAGTGGACAATGATTATTTATAAATGTATCGTATTATAGAGTTGAAATGCTATATGCAGGGCTTTATCTCAATGAATAGATTATTTTCTTCCAAATGATGACATTAAGTATACATATAATTAATCTCGAACCCCTTGACGATAATTATAATACCTCGTTCTAATTAATTGAGTGATTTTAATCTCACATAAGCCTTTAACACTGGCTTCATCCGTGACTGATGACATTGGAACATGTGATGAACTGTGCTCGAATTCCATAGGTATTCCTTACAGTCAAAGCAATTTCGGAAACGAAAGACGATATTATTCCCCTCAGGAAATCAGAGTTGTTATTGTCTCCTAAAACATGAAATTTAAACATGTGAGGAGAGAATTTTGACACGAGAATACTTTACGCAAAGGGCGCATAATATTTTAAATGAGAACAATAATAAAAGTAATCAAATTTTTCTAATTAAATTGTGAATATATGAAGTACCATGTTAGAAATAATATGAAATACAAATGTAGAAAACATTTATCAACACATTATTTAAGAATATACTTTTTTTATCTAAAATACATAATATAGAGCTCTCTATCTATTTTTAAAATCTATGGTAGTGTGAAAAAATTAGAAATGGAAATATTTTGAGTACATCTTAGTATTAAATACATGAATAGTAAATCTGATAATACATTCGTGAAATTATATATATATATATATATATATATAGTTGGATATTTTTCTGTACTTTTGTATTCGATATTCATTAACGCTTTTAAATAAATAAATATATATATATATATATATATATATATATATATATATATATATATATATATATATATATATATATATATATATATATATATATATATACAGTTAATGATAATTAGCTACGAAAGAAGTTAGTTGAAATTTCTCTTCATTTTTCAAAAGCATTGTACCTCATTTCATATAATTATATTGACTTTTATTTTGAGTTAATTCTCTATCAGCTCTATAAAAATGCTGGTACTACATAAAAAAAAAACCTGTCATTTTCACAAGAGTGTTCAAATATTTAGCGAGACAAAAGGCGTAAAAAATGAAAAATGGGCACAGGTGTCGCATAATCCATGATTCCAAATTCTGATTTTTTTTCAGCTACGGAAAAATGTTGCCAAGATGACGTGTCGTGACGTGCACGATGGCGTAAATACTAAGGTTACCAAAATAGAATTTTGTGCATAATTGTTATAGGTCTCCATATGGATGACGTAATAAAAACGTGGTTGCCAGATACATAAGAAAATCCGCCAAAAAATTGCCAATCTCAGAATTTGGCATCATGAATTATACAGCACCTGTGCCTAAAAATGCTTAATACATCCGCCTTGCAACTGACTTGAATGTGAAAACAGGACTTACCTTATGTCTCCTTTCTAACAGTTATGCCAACACATGTATGTTACAACTTTCCTGTCTGTACTAAAATAATCTCAAATATTGTGGTTGGAGCAAGAGGTTTCGACATTGCTCAGGAAAAAAAGGCGTCACCTCAGCTTATCTGGATTACCTTCTATCTGC
The DNA here is from genome assembly GCA_030067965.1 of Latrodectus elegans. Taxonomy (NCBI): domain Eukaryota; kingdom Metazoa; phylum Arthropoda; class Arachnida; order Araneae; family Theridiidae; genus Latrodectus; species Latrodectus elegans. The sequence goes on from CM057812.1 coordinate 51,709,520, forward strand.
ACTGAGATTCAAGATTGTTCACTTCTTTCATTGGACATTTCATTAAAATCAACGACTTTGTCGATAAATTCTTATGGTGTTAAACCATATGGGAAATTAGAAACAACAACATAGAAGTAACGTTAATTAACATAAGACAGCATTCAATCTTAAATGTTTAAGGTAGAAACCAGTAGTCTATAAACAAAGTAAAGATTCTTCTATAATTGACCATAATTTTGTAATAAGAATCACATTTTGAAATATACATTATTCATAGGGCAGAAGTAATTTTATTAAAGTAGACTTTTTTAACTATCGTTTCTTTTTATTGAAATTATATTGTCTAAGACTTGATCATTTAAATTGCTCTCATTGTCTTTAAATTAATCGTCAACCCCCTTCAAAATTCAAATCATCAGATTTTATAAATGCGGAATTTCACTGATAAACATACTGATTAAAATTTGCCAACATCTTTGGAATCATTAGTGCTAGAATAATAAATATGTTTATGCAATTAATTGGTTGTCCCAATTTGGCACACATGGAACAGATTAGATTTTAAAAAAAAAGACGCAAATAACACTTTTAAATTCAGAAGTATTTGTTGCAATGGTTTTAAATGCATCGAATTACAGATTATGCTTTATGTATCATAAAAAAAACGACTCTATCACATATTTATGATTTCCTAATACACAAATTACGCGTTTAATACTTCACTATTGTGTGACATAATCTCAAGTAAGGATACCCTGTAGAAACGTAATGTCAAATTATTGCATTTAATTTTTTAATTTGAAAATTGAGCAAGAAATTATCTATATCAGAATTAATTATTACAAATTTCTTCGGATATATTCTAAAACAAGCAATGTGATACGTATTATAAATATATAAATATTATGAAAACCTTTTGATTTGTTAGTATTTTACAATTTAAAATTTAAATTCAAGTATTTAATGGGTTACAATGTGTATATGTTTTACATTATAATCAATTAAATCATATGGAGAATAAAAATCATTACTGAGTTTATTAATGTTGACTATATTTCATTATATGCGTAATGAATTAAAATTTAAACATCCCAGCGTGTGAAGGGTGGCATGAAGCAAACTTTCTGAAAGAATAAATGGATTCACGGAAGAGACCTGTTAAAGACTTCGTCTCGAGATAAGGGGCGAGATATAATCTAGGCGCTAGGGAAATATTAATCCAACCTCCAACCGCAATCTAATTTATTTCACGTGAAGCAAATTAGAAGGCCCGCTTTTAAGGTGATTGTATAACGGATAGAGAATAATATTTCCTCCTAAACGAGAGAGAGAGAGAGAGAGATTATACTAGAAGGCAGAATATTTTCCGAAGTATTTTAAGCAAAATAGTTTTCTTTGAATAGTTTTAGGAAGACATCTATATAGATATTTTTTTAAACATGATGCAAATTCGCTGTGCTTTTTCAGGGATATGATAAGAAATCAACATTATTAAAGTAGTTAGATATTGAAATAGTTTCAGTATGGTATTTAGCCATGTATTATTTCCTCTTTATGGCAATGCCCAAAATAGTAACTTGCAAATTCTATTTTAAAATAGACATAAAATGTTTTCTTAAATATTATTTAATTACTTTTATTAATTAAATTGCAGCATAAAGATTTCTTAGCGTAATATAATAATATTTCAATCACAATAGAAATATGAGAAAGTTTTCTTTTTTTTAATGCAAAGTTGAATTAATGAATGTGGAATCAAGAGTCTTCATTAATTGAAACAGTGAATCATATATTGTAACATTTTACCTTATATACACTACTGGCCATTAAAATTGTTACACCAAGAAGGCGATATGCTACAGACGTGAAATTTATACGAAAGGAAGAAGGTGTTGTGATATGCGAATGATTAGCTGTTCAGCGAATTCAGACAAAGCAGGCGCCAGTAGCAACACCTACATTGTGTTTAAATGAGGAAATTGTTCAGCTGGTTCCTCATACACAAATTGCATTTGAACGTTGTTGCCTGGTGAAAAGTTCTTGTGTTGCCTCGTGTAAGAAGGAGAAATGCGTACCAGCACGTTTCTGAATTTGATAAAGGTCGAATTGTAGAGTACCGGGATTGCGGTTTATCTTATCGCAGTATTGCTGCTCGTGTCGGTCGAGATCCAATGACTGTTAGCAGAATATGGAATCGATGAGTTCAGGACGGTAATACGGAACGCCATGCGGGATCTCAACGGCCACCTATCACTAGCAGCCGAGAAGACAGACATATTATCCGCATGGCCGTAATGGATCGTGCAACCACGTCACGAGCCGTGAGTCAAGAAACAGGGTCGTTTGGAAGACAAGAAGTGTCTACACGAAAAGTTCGACAACGTTTACAGCAGCATGGACTCTCAGCTCGGAGACCATGGCTGCGGCTTCCCTTGACGCTGCGTCATAGACAAGAGCGCCTTCAATGGTGTCATCAACGACGAACCTGGGCGCAAGAATGTCGACATGTCATCTTTTCAGATAAATCCAGGTTCTGTGTACAGCATCATGATGGTCGTATCCGTGTTTGGCGGCATCGTGGTGAACGCACACTGGCAGCGTGCATTCGTCATCGTCATACTGGCCCATCACCTGGCGTGATGGTATGATGTGCCATTGGATACACGTCTCGGTCACCTCTAATTCGCATTGACGGTGCTTTGAACAGTGCACGTTACATTTCTGGTGTGTTACGACCCGAGGCTCTACCCTTTATTCGAGACCTGCGAAACCCAACGTTTCAGCAGGATAATGCCCGACCCCATGTTGCCGGTATTGTACTGACTTTCCTTGATGCGAAACATATTCGGATGTTACCCTGGCCAGCACGTTCTCTATATCTTTCACCAATAGAAAACGTCTGGTCAATGGTTGCCGAGCGACTGGCTCGTAACCAAACGCCAGTCACTACGGTTGATGAACTGTGGCATCGTTTTGAAGCTACATGGGCATCTATACCTGTACATGCAATCCAATCTCTGCTTGACTCAATCTCCGGCTTATAACTGCTATTATTACTGCCAGAGGTGGTTGTTCTGGGTACTGATTTCTCAGGATCTATATATCCAGCCAATTTGTTTGAAAATTTAATCACTTGTTATTTCTAGTATAATATATTTGTCCAATAAATATCATTTTGTTATCTGCATTTCTTCCTGGTGTAGCAATTTTAATGGCCGGTAGTGTACTTTAAAATATTTTATTTTAGCATTAAAATTAACTTAAAAACAATATATGTTCTTTATATAGGCTATGGAAAGGCTATAATTATTTTATAAAATGTCAGTTACACAAAAAATGGAAAAAACTTGGAAAAAAAATCTTTAATAAATACATATTTCAGCGAAAAGCTATAAAATTTAATTTCTCGTGTAGTTTTACAAAGTATTACACTTTCTCATTAAACGCAAAACATAAAACAAAAAAACTTAACACAATATGCATTGATCTATAACTAAATTATTCATTAAAAACAAATAAGAAATAAAATTCAAAAGTAATAATCTCATTTTTTCCTAACAAAAATATTTTTCATTTCGTATTCAGGAATATTGTACGGTATTAATGTGAGTTCACAATTGACTGTGGGTAATCAGTTAAAACAATTATTTTACGTCTATTTCGTTTAATTGCTGTGAAAGAAATTAATTGAAATATCTAAAAATATTGCTTTCAACTTGGTAATGTCTCCTAAATGTATAACTCTTTGCAATAACTAAGCTGGAGACTGCTTCTTATTTATCGGTATCCAGTGAGCGTTAACCACATTGGCACAAAGCATGACTTTTCTGCGCTAGCTCCAAACTAAAGTCTTAAAGAAGCCAATACACTCTAAAACCACACTAAAAATATCAAATTAAAATATTAAACCCAAATAGAATAAATGAATGTCAAGCTAAAATATAAGCCAAAATATTAAATCCAAAGTTGCCAAAATACAGAATTCATTTATAGTAATTAAAATCAAATCCAATTCCATATTTGCAAGGACTACAAATATATACTAAATGTAAACCAAGTACTTAAATTTAAATACTAAGTGTAAACACTATTGACATTTAGTAATTTAATTTAAGCTTCAGTTACATGATAAAATTAAATCATTGAATATTATTAAAGAGCTTAAGCAAATTTTTCCTTTAAATAAAAGTGAAATTAAATGTACTTTTAATTCTGATTTACCGTTTAGCAGACATATTTTAATTACATTTTAATTTAAAATTTATGTTTTAATTAACTAATAAAAATATCTTAAAATTATATAAAATAACTTCAAAAACTTTTCAATATTACTCCTATAGATAAAGCATCTAACAATTTTACCTTTTTTCTGAAAAGCATATTATTATGAATTATTAAATGAGGAAATATCTAACTGAACAGCCTACAAACTCGTTAATTCAAACAAAACAACAATATTTTTTAAAAAAAATCTTTTTTTTTCTAAAACACTTAAAGATTAAAATAAAAATTTTAACATTCCATATATTACAGTTTATCCCAAATTCCATAAAATTACAATTATAATTCGGTTTATTACATGTGAATGTAACTCTTATTGTAATAATTTTTAAAATGTATTTTCTCATTAATTAAATTTTGTTTTATATAATATTATTGTTTCTGAAAACACATGGATAATTAAAATAATGTAAACCTATTGTTGAATTTGTTTCTACTCATAATATTAATAATGTTTCCTTCTATGACTCTAATGATATATTCACTAGCAATCCAACCGATAAACATTTTGCTGTTATGTTTTTACTTTCATGATTTCAGCTCCGTTTTAAATTTTGATTTAAATTTTTGGAAAGATCTCATTACATTTTGCATTTACAATAATTATATTTATTATGGAGAAACGATTTATCTACAAGTTAATGATATCCCTCAAGATTTAAAATTTTTAAGCTTATTACCTTATTTATTTTTACATTATTACGAAAAATCTTTTATTATTCAGATGCTTTTTACATACAGATACATTGATGATTTCATAATTTTCAATTTTTTAGAATTTGGCGAAATTTATAAAACCATCTATCTTGAAGAATTAAAGTTAGTTAAAACAAACAGCAATAGTTTAAAAACTGAAAGCTTTTGGATATTTTGGTTACAGTAAATGATAACAATACATGCACTGAAATTTATGATAAAACTAACGATTTAATTTCAAAATAAATAAGCCAACTATTATGAAACACAAATATTTCAATTAAAATTTATAAAAATGTTATATTGAATCAACTTAATTTATAATATTTGTAATAATTTCAACTGTATCAATAAGCAAATAAAAATACTAAAATATTTTAAATAATAATAACCCTCCAAGGAACTTTATTAAACACTATTTGGCTGGTATGGCATTGATTACAATAGCGAAGTAAGGCGTACTTATAAACTACAGAAGAGTTAACAAAGCCTTGTAAGTCTTATCAGAAACTTGAACTGCCAAAAGTGCTTACACTTAGTCTTTATTGATTTATGTATTTGGATTACACTTAGTATTCATTTGCAGCTCATTTGCTTTTGGATCTGGACTTAATTTTGATTACTATAAATTTATTTGTGCATTTTGACAATTTTGGATTTAATATTTTGGCTTGACATTTAATTTTTGATTTTGGTTTGATATTTTGATTTGGCATTTTTAGTGTGGCTTTCGAGTATATTGGCTGAAATTAATCCGACGCGCCATCAGGGTCCCGGGTACCCTGAAATCTTAATAAAGATTTCAGTCTGCAGCCAAAGCAGAAAAGTCATACTTTGTGCCAAAATAGTTAACATCCCTTAAGAAGCTGCCCATTTTGGTACTTCCTTCCGTTCTCCACTTATACTGTTTCTTTTAAATTTTAAGCTATCTTTGAACATAAGTTCTATATGTTTAATATATATCGTGGTTGCTCTCTATTATTCCCCTTTTAGTATTTGCCTAATTTTATAGAAATTTACTATTAATTATATTTTAGTAATTCTATTTAAGCGACTTTTGTGCTGAATGTATTGCTTTTTGCAGTTATTCTTGTAGTTATCAATTTTTGTTTATTTTTTATCATGCTTTATGTAAGTATATATATATATATATATATATATATATATATATATATATATATATATATATATATATATATATATATATATATATATATATATATATATATATATATATATATATATATATATATATATATATATATGCTGAGAATTAAAATATTTCTAAGCACTTGAAAATATAAATTCATTTAACAAATCAAAATAGGGTGTTTGATTTCTAGATAAATTAAAAGGGAAACTTATCTTCTAAGATAAAATAGCATTATATGGGGGTGGGGAATAATATGTTATGTATAAAAAAGCACACGCAAATATATATTACAATATTTAAAGTGTTATATCTATTTAAATCAATTACATCAGATTGTAAATGAAAACCAAATTCCTTTACCAGTTATTGCTTCCAATATCAGAATCGCTTTGGCGTAAGAAATTAGACATTATCTGAGATAATTTCCAGTAATTTATTTCGATGCTTGTAGATGAACACATTTCTTCTTCCTGACATGCCATGCAGAAATACAAGCTTTCTCCCTTTATGTTAGGAGTATGACGGTTTCTAAATCAGTGCCAGATATGAGGCATGCAAGCATCTCTCCATTTAGGACCCTGTGACCTTAGATTTCCCAGGACAAATGCAGTAGTCATTAGAACTGATTGAATAGAGCATTGTTCCCCCGATATACTTATGTGTAGTAGAAGATTGCTATTGGTTTATGATCCCGAGGAAATGCAGTGATTATATCTTTCTCCCTCCGGATTCAAATCATTTATACCACCTCTAGCTTCGAGGTGAATTCATGTATTTTTTGCAAGATGTCTTTTTTACCGTTTATGTATTTTTACATCATTTATTTGTATTTGATGTACGCATTACTTCATTAATTGTATTTTAAAAACAGGTATACCAAAATATTTAATTAATATTTTTTTAATTCTACAGAATATGTGTAGTAATTATTAATGTAAAATATTATAATATTCTCATCTAAATCAGTGGTTAAAAACATTATCAAATTAAATTAACAAGTTTATTAAGGAAAATTTAAATTGATCTACAATACTGAAAGTGTAATAAAAATAAGGCAGTGAATGTAAGACACAAAAACATTTCAAATAGCATTTATTTAAAGAAAAGATGAAACAAAGTAAAATTGTGAACCTGTAACGTAGATGTGAACTTTACTGTAATTAGCAGACATATGTGTGTTGTTTGTCACTGAAGCGGTTTTATATAGGGTATATTGAAGTTTTATATAATTTTATATAGCAGTTTTATATAGGGAGTTTTATATAGGATTGTTAACTGTACAACAAAGGTCATAGGAATTCAAATACACCTGAGTCTTAGGACATTAATAGAGGGGTAAAACAAAGGAACATACATAAATTTAGAATTATATTAAATAGATTACATTTTCTCAAAGAACTCTTATTCTATTACTTTAACTTATTTTCAATTTATATTATTCTGGATGATCTCAAATTTTTCACATATTTCAGATAAAATATTTCAAGAAATCTATTTATCACGAGAAATTTCAAATTGAAGACATTTTTTGCTCTTAAGGATTACACATATTTATTATTGAAAAACGATGACAAAACATTCCTTTATTTTTGAAAAATAGAAGATGTTGTATGAATAAGATTCTTCTCTTCAATTACGGTAAATTTTATAGCTTTCAAAGAAATACTCTCAGAAATTGAAAAGTCTTGATCCTCTATATTTTTAAGTGAACATCCGTTTCAATAAGCGCGGCAATCGTTTTTCGATTTCAATTTCAGTAATATGAGATAAAGAATTCCTTTTTTTTTTATTTTAGCTTATTCTTGGTTAATTTGAAATCCAAAATGCTATACCATATCCAATGGAAGGATTTATAAAAAAATAAAAAGCAAATTATAATTTCTTTATTTTTAAATAATTAATCTATTTATTAATTATTTATTTATTATTTATTTATTGAAATACAATACGATAATTGTTTACTTATATTTTGAAGAATTTGTTATGATATATTACATAAATTTATGATAGAAATTATAAAGTTTAAGCAGCCATATTTTTATAGTATATCAAAATAGATCTGAGAAAAAAACAGGAAGTTATTGATGTGTGCCAGATTTAATTCTAAAGCCTGTAATTGTAAAGTTTAATACTCAGCCTGCAGAAAAACATTCAGGGTTTTATATTTTTTATGAAAATGAAATTATGTTGCCATAAATTTTAATAAATCCAATGTTTAATTTTAAAATGATTGTTTGTTAAAATATTTCATATTTTACACTAAGACTATCTTTTCCCATTTTCTCTCCCAGTATATATATATATATATATATATATATATATATATATATATATATATATATATATATACATACAGGCTGACACCTTATCCAATTGATAAAAATAATATTGTATTAAACTAAAAACATGGAATTTATTTATTTATTTTAAAAAATCTAACTTTACTTTAGTAATTTGTTGCTAAGATGCAACATATTTAAGTATTATCAAAAATGGTTCGCTTGGGCATCGATACAGAGCCTTAAACGTCTCTTAAAATTTTCTAAAATAGGCTGCAGCTCATCATGCGTTAATTTAGCCCATTCCTTCTTAAGAATACCCTTTAGGCATTCCCAAACTTCGATGTAGTATAGAGCATACTCTTGATTGCAGAATAGACCAAACGCTACAATCCATTGGGTTTAAGTCAGGTGAATAGAGTGGCCACTTTCCGACAATCTGAATTTGCTTTAGTCCAGCCTCAAATAAAGCACTTATTTGCCGTCGTTGGTTTGGGATATAATTTCAAACAAGGAAATAAAAACTAAGTATTTGTTTTACTAACATTAAGATCTCTTAAGTAAATGATTTTTTTTTTTTTTTTTTTTTTTTTTTTTAAAAAGTGGTGGACATAAATTAAACCAATCAAAAGCAGTATAGATATGGAATAATGTCAACACTATAAGGTTGTCACCCTGTGTGTATATATATATATATATATGAAGTATTTCCTCATTGCTAAATTTGGAATGTAACATATTAAATACTGATATTCAAAGAGCGCTTGTGTATTTGTGTATTTATTACACATAGAACTCTTCTTATGACCTTCATATTTGTACCTATTAATATCTTTGATCCTATCTTCTCTCTTTCAACCTCCATAAATTACTCACAAATAACACATACTTAACAATTCAGAATTTGTAAATTAATGATTCTGTGTCAAGCAAGTTCTAAGATACAGAAACAGTAAACGTAGAATTCCGTGACTGTTTAATATCCAGTGATATTCTTATCAGAATATCCATTGCTTATCTGTAAATCTGTAACAGCTATTTAAAGGTCTCGGAGATTACTTAGCTGAGGACGAGTTCTGTTGATCTCGTAAATATTTGAAGCCTTAAATCCTATTGGTCAGCTCTGTAACTGTATATTTCACATTTGAATCAACATGAATGTATTAGAAATAATATATTTATTGAACATTGTGAACTTAGATATAATAAAGCAGGAAATATTAATAAATGCCCCCTATATAGAATATTTTGTTAAGACAGTTATAATGAAATTCCAAATCAATTGATAGTCTGCCAAAACTGTAATCCAATTTTCGAATAAACATAATTGTATGGAACTTATTTTGTTTCTGATACAGAATAATCAATGGTAGAATATACTGCAATATAATTTTAATTAATTTACACCTTAACTCAACAATAAGCAGATTTTCACATAAATAATATTAATGTATTTAAATTAGTCTACAAAACAAATATAGTATAATAAAATCATTTTCAATTAAATGAGAAGCGAATACTAAAAACTCTCTTCTATTGAATAAGTATATTATTTATTCATTTTAATGATTCATAATTTTAGAAATGTCTCTCTAATGCGAGATATTTAATTTAATCTGACATTAAAGTTTTTCACTTTTAACCTGAGATACTTATAAATTATTAAACAACAAAGTATATATGACTTAACATTGTATTATAAGTATTCATCATATTAAATTCGAATATGAAAAATATCTGTAAGATTTTTACGTATTAAAAATTATGTATTTAATGCGCTTAAGTTAAAGTAAACTAGTATTATTATTTGTGCAAGCGTGATTTAGAATGTATTATTTATTTTTCTGCGAATAAAATATTAAAAATTTCACACCGATGCATTTGTGGATTAAATAAATATAATATTTTAAACAACATTTACTGTTTTATAAACGCATAAATTGTTATATATATACGTTTATTCTGCTAGATAGATTTAACCCAAGATACTTTATATATTGCATAAGAAACAATAAAGAAAATAAATACAAAATTACTGAAATTAATATTGACACCATTGTCGAATAGGAATTCCTTGTGATATGTAACACCAAAATAAATTCTCAAATTTAAATATCTTCAATATTTTCTTAAATAATTACATTAAATTTTCCAATGACCATTTTATTTTGTCATTAAAAAGTATAAAATTGAAGGGAAGCATAATTTTTAAACTATATACATATATTCGGCAATAAACTAAAGTATCCAAATTTAGTACTAAAATGTTTATTTCTTTCCCTAATATATTCTTGCATTTCTTTTAGTATTTATACTGATTATGATATACTTTTTAAGTTTTCAAAGGCAAACATCAGAAAGAACTGCAACATATTTTTAAAATTTTTTTTAATGTTAACTCTTCTGAAAGAAATATAAACAATAACAGAAATTTCATATTTAATGTTACCATTTCTAATAATAACGTCAAATATAAAGCCATTAATCAAATTGCATTATAATAAGCTCATTTACTTAAAGTGTCAGTCAAGGTACTTTAATATTGCATATTATTAGATAGGGCAAATGTCCTTCACTCAAAATCTTGGACATTTATCAGTGAAATGCTTATTCATTTATCTTAAATATGCCACGTTTTGGTTTCAAGAGTGTCAACCCTACTTAATATCAGGACACTTGCTGGATCAATCAGATTTGTTAAATCATAATAAAACAGTTTTATGTCATTATTATTAACTTTGTATGTTTGAGAATTTTATAAACTGATTCACATAACTTTATAAATAACATTGGTTAAAATTATTTTTCACCTTGATTCTGTGTATGGTGAAAATATTATTTCTAGTATAGATTTTAATCAGAAAGTTGTCTGCCGGGGAAAATACCAGTTCAGTTATATCTAATATGATTGGATCTTTTTTGTATCGCCTCTAGGTATTATTCCAGACGCTGCAACTACAGCTTTGGCACCGAAGGATATTCGCAGTCGATTCTTCGCCGTGAAGTCTTGGTGGATTATAGCGATGGCTGGCGTCGCGGTGATAGTTCTAGTTTGCTGCACTCTGTTCATCTGCTGCCTGCGAAAGAGATCCAACCGAACAACTCCCGAGAGTAAGTAGAATGTTGTTATCAGCTAGATTCACATTCAGTGTGTTTATGCGTTATTTTAATCGTGGGAGTATGTAAATAAGAATTAAACCTTGCTTTCTGAATTTTTTAAGAAAACATTAAAATAAAATGAAAGGGTTAACTATGTGCTTCTTTGTGCAAACGTAATGTATAACAAAATTATAATTTATTAACATTCATGAGAAATATAAAATATTTAGAAACATATTTTTTTAGTAAATGAATAAATGTTTCATTATTATTATAACATTTAGAAATTGCAAAGAGATAAAGATAATTTTTGCCTTATTTTTTCAAATATTTTATTATTTATTTAATAAATTACAATTACAAAAATGAACAAAAAATATAAAAAAATTAAGTACGTTAAAAATACAATTACTATAGTCAAAGAATTCTAGGATTGTACGCAAGTGTACATTATTCTTATAGAAAATTACTATGAATTAATATATATAACACATTTTTAGATTTAATATCATATAAAATTTTACTGTTCATATGTATACATACTTCATACATAACACATATAATCATATACATAAACCATCGTGCACATATGTGTTACACGTGCTGACATACATCTACAATATTGTATACATCTACAATATTGTAATATAAGTAAAGTTTCTTCTTATTTAAACGTGTGTTTAATTTTAATATATATATATATATATATATATATATATATATATATATATATATATATATATATATATATAGTAGGTTCTGCTTTCGTTTATTTGTGAATTAAGGATTTGTTTAATTTAAAAGAATATGAAAAACAAATTACCACAGCAGAAATATTTAATTAGAGAGATATATTTTCCGAAGTGTACTCAGATTTATATTTATCTGTGATAGGCTGCATTTTATTCACTCGCAAGTCACAGAAAAATGATATTGTACTAAAACTTAAAATATATTTATTTCTTGTTAAAATAATTTTAATATTCGAAATTTAAAATTGCCAATCTCGATCCAAAAGACTTAATTTTTGTAAGCGAAATGTTACGTCAGTGACTACTGCTTGTAAACTGAAAGTCGAAAGAATAGTTATTTTTATTATATTAATTTCATAAAAATTTTAACTGGGTTCTGAAATTTTTACGATGTTAACTAGAGTTAAAAAATAATATATAAATCTCAAATTTCAAATAAATAATTTAAGTTTGTAAAGATCAGTTAATACATGCGTATTTGTGTTTTTTATTAAATCAAATTTATTTATAGTAATATAATTATGCAAATTAATTATTTATAGTAAATATTGATTCAAAACTAAGCAATAATATAAGGGATTCGAGAGTAAATTAAATAGATGTATGAACTCTTATATATTGTTTTTAACTTTACTACGTATAAATCTGTATAAAGTATTAACATAAATCATTTACTAAGAAAAATATATTTAAATAATTAGAAAAATATATTTAAATAATTACATCTATGAAAATTTAAATACAGTAATGAATATTTCAGTAAATGTTACTTACAGATATTATATGTTTTGCTTATATAGTATGTTGAGCTAAATAATTAAGGTGTTAATAAAATTTAGAATATTTAAAAAGTTATTTAAATTTTTTGTTTTAAAATAAAAGTTTTAACATAACAGAGGTTTTCTGATGATTAATGTAATTTAAAATATTTTCCAAGTTGGAAAGTGTCGTAGATATCTCTTATAATGCAATGAAATATTTTTCTTTCCTGTGTATCTACCTAATTTTTATATAAAGCTTATTTACAATATTGCAGTACTAAATGTATAAATATAATATTACCACTGTAATGCATAAATATTGAAAATAATATTTTCTAATTTTTATTACATTAAAATAAATAAATGTTGAATAGTTAAAGCACATCATTTTAACTGATCAATATAAAATGGCAATTTAATTCCATGAGTTTATTCTAGTTTATATCCCAATAGTCCTTCGAATTATGATTAAACAATTTTCAAACATATAAAATATGTTACTTAAATTTTAGTGTTTCATTAATATTTTAATAAAATGCTAAACTTACTCTTATCTTTCTATATTTTTTAATATCTTAAACTTTTTAAATTAATTTAAAAAATCGGAACGCAATGATATTTGATCAAATATATTGTGAGCTTCAAAAAATTCAGTTTGTCAGACAAAAAACTCTCTTTCGTACAAAAATATAGAAAACTTCTATTAAGGACTCATGTTCACATTATAATTGAAATAAATCGGTGTTTGCCTCTAATTTTAAATTAAATAAAAAATTAGATAATTATTTCCTCACGAACATACATAATAATTAGAAAATTAATATAATTACCTCAATTATTGAAGCATAGTAAATGCAAATATACTATATTTAAATAAAAACACAAATTTTAATGAATATTCCTTACTATTTTTTTCAAAAACATTTAGCTCATTAAAGATATTTATAATAATGCATATAAGACATAGTATTGTATTTTTTAGTTCTATATTTTAATTTCATATTACAACAATTTACGTGGAAATGTTTTTACTAATAATTCATCTTAGTAACAGTTACGTTATAAAACTGAAACAGACATATTTGTATCTTTTAAATTAGTTTTTATGAAATATAAATAAGTAAGGAAACGTGTTTCATCCGATGAAACATTACAATAAATCCTTATTTTAAAATTTTAATGCCTCAAATTTAAGATTCTTAAATTTTTATATTAATGAAATATTAAAATTACATATATTTTAATACATTTACTTTATGAATATTTTTCAATATCTTTACATTTCTATTAAAATACTTGTATGCATTGGGCAAACAATTAAAAAATACATTTCATTTGAAATAGAAATGCATTATTCAGTCTTGGAAATTTGCTTCATAATTTAGTTAAAAACTATAACTGTAAAAGCTTCAAACTTTCAGAGTTAAAAAAAAATTGCAACATATTTGGAAATTACTACTGACTTTATTTGGAAATTTTCGAAACTTCAGTTCATAATTTAACATGGTAAAAAATTCTTCTTTCCAGAAAACATACGTAGACATTACAAGCTTTAGAGGTCCTTGGAACTAAATGAAATGTCTTAGGAATTAATGTAGACACGAACGGATGATTTTCAATATATCTACTTCACTGTTAACAGGTTAAAATTTTGCAGAAACAAAATACATAGATGTTTTATTGAAGGTTGGATAAAATTACGGAAATGCTTTAAACAGGGAAGTTGTACATATACTGAGATTCGCTTTCGGTAGTCCAATTAGATTCTTTTATTTTGTAGATAATTCATACAATACTGTATGATATATTAAACCATTATATGTATGACTATATTTACTGTTATGATAAATTAAACCATTATATTAAAATTATATAAATAAAGCCGAATTAATAACTTCCTTAAAACCATGTATCTTATTAGGAAAAAACTTCTCATGTCCTAGTCTTGCTGAGTCTCTTATTTATCTTTAAAAAATCCTTTATTTAGCAGAAAATAAAAGGTTTTAGCAATTTTTATTCTAGAGAAAAAGTGAATAAAATTTATTTAGCTGATCTAACCAACAAACCAAATCCTATATTGTGTTCTGTAACTATTTTTGTATTTAAATCCTCAACAAAATGCTTGGGGAAAACCTATATACTTGTATTATATTGCTAATTTATTGGAATTAATAAAAACCGAGAAAATTTAAAAACATTTATAAAATTTGTCGATTTTTTATTAAATGGTTTATACATTAAAAACAACTTGCTTATATTGGCATATTTCAAAGATTTTACATGAATATGTGAAACATTTAAAAATTTATCTTTATAAATTAAAAAAGTAATCAAGAAAACTAGTTTTAGTTACCAATCATATTTGTTACGATACAATAAAGTAGAGTAATATCACATTGATTGACCCTCTGTGTAAATAAAAAAAAATACGTTAAAAATAAAATTGTGAGCATTTTAATTTATGACGTATCCAGCACAAAAATTGATCAAATTAAAATTAAAACAATTTTATGTCATTATTACTTTTTATGCAAAATGATTTATATACTTCAAATTACATTTTATAACTTAGATTTCTTTTTTCCCTTTAATTGCTAAATGTCTTTATTTAACACTTGCGATGTGTTGGAAAGCATATTTCCATTCACTTTCCTCCCAAAATTAAAAGAATTTTACCTAATTAAACATAGAAAAAAATTTCTATTTAGTAAAGGAAATTGACATTTATTTTCTCAATTCTAAATTTTAAAAAGAGCATAGTATTTGAAGATAAACTATAAATATTTTTATAATGTAAAAGTACGCAGCCAGCAACTTTAATAAAATAAATCATTTTGAATTCGTGTCATTTATACAACAAACAATTGCCTGATTCAAAATAAGTATCAGCATACAAAAAGGTAAAATGCGTTAAATTATAACAACATTCGCGGCATCTTCACTAATAACATAAAAATTCGGGGAAAAATTTTTCAGAAACTGAGCCAGAATATTTTGCCATTAATCATTGCAGGTGATATTATAACGAAAATTGTGTTTAAACGAGAAAAGATGCCAAAGTAATGTTTGCCGATCTAGCCCATTAAACGGAGATGTTTAAGAGTCGACGATACTTAGTCCGAAGGAATTTTCTCCTCCGCTTTCCTCTTGTTTGCGACGCATAAATCGTGGCCGCCTATAAAATGTACAAGCTGCCATAATAAATCATCCTTAGGACCTGAATCTAATGTTTTTTTTTTTTTATCCTTTTGTTCCGAAATCGGAAATTTCCTTTTCGAAAGTGTAACAAGTTGAAAGTTTGGAAATTGGCCAGGAGGATATAATTGGATAAAATGAAGAAATGTACGTTCCTATATATATATATATATATATATATATATATATATATATATATATATATATATATATATATATATATATATATATATATATATATATATATATATATATATATATATATATATATATATATATATATATATATATATATATATATATATATATATATATATATATATATATATATATATATATATATATATATATATATATATATATATATATATATATATATATATATATATATATATATATATATATATATATATATATATATATATATATATATATATATATATATATGCAAAGATTTTTTAATTTTTACCTTTAATACCATTATAACTAACTCCTTTAATAGGCATCTATTATATACCTAAGTTTAAAATAAGCGTTTCAAAAATTGACTTAACCATTTATGATAATACATTTCCTAGTTTTTAAATATTTCTTCATTTTGTTGTATTTAATTTCGTTTTAATAATTATTATTTTTTTTAAGTTTTTGTATTGTATGCATGTTTTGTTTCCACATTATTTCATGGTAATTTTCTGATTGTGTGAAAATAATATATATATATATATATATATATATATATATATATATATATATATATATATATATATATATATATATATATATATATATTATATATGTATACAGAGAGAGAGAGAGAGAGAGAAAACAGATAATACATCATATGTTCAATAAATAATTTAGAAAGTTTGAAAGAAACACAATAAAATGAAAATGGGACGAAGTACTAACAACGCCAACTTTTTCAATTGCTGTAAACCATATTGGCTAAAAGTAAGGTTTTTCTACACTGGCTCCAGTCTGAAATCTTTATGAAGCCAATACACACAATATGGGTGTAAATTTGTGAGTGTAAATTAGAAGTCTATTGTATATAGTGCTGGTCATCCAAAATTCAACACAAAGAAAAACAGTAGCAATCAAAGCAAAATCTATTTGGAAAATAATACGATATGAAAGACCAGATGACTGAAATTACAATCCCTGCCGAAGTGTGAATTATGATAAAATCAATAGTTGTTGCACCAGCATATTTCAATATACATAGGCCAGAGGTAATATCAGTAGTCAGTATAGCCACCACTGTGTGCCATAATCACAATCACACCACCCTGAATTTAATCAAAGAAACTTGGATATATCCTCTTGAATTAGCAGTCTATCCACCATCCGCTTATTGCTAAAATTATTCTTTTTGGCAATGGGTGGTGTATATCACTTCAGTTATCATGTGAGCTAGGACCACATAATTATGGTTAGTGACATGTTAGTGGAACACGGATGCCAATGCAGCAAAACAATCAGATGAATAAAGTTGAACACTGTGTGTCATGCTCTTGCATTGTGTTTTGGGATATTTGTGGCTTATGATCACTACTGAAGATATGGGCGGAACTTGGGATTTAATGCCTCTGGGATATGTCTCTAATTGTTCAGCATACCGACAATGCATACTAGAGGGATGTGGAAATGAAATAAAAAAATACTTCATAATACTGGTCAAGAGAAGTGTCGTGATTCACAACACAATAGTTTAGCAATCTTACCATGATAACTCTAAACTTAAATCCAACCATCGTGATACCGCCTGCAAAACTAAATTTTACGAATAAAGGCAATGTCTTTACATTCCCTTATCTATGTTTGCCATTCATTGCCCCACTTGTTGATTTGTTGTGGTTTTGAATTAATGATAAACAAAGCAATGATGTTTTTAGGTGCACTCCTCTCAGCTCCAAATGACATATTATGATACTATAAGTGCTCACACAAATGATGCGTAAAAATTGAATAAGTTATATGTTTCTGATATTTCAAAGCAATCTATAACTTAGTTCTTAAGATGTGCGTAGCATGGAAGTCATCAAATGCAGTGAGGTTTTTGCGGTCGGTCTCTTAGATTTGTTGTTTCTTCTTGCATCAACGATTACAGATCCGCATCACATTTACTTGATTTCGCAATATACGATCAACATTTTCGCTTGAAGTTAATTTTGAATCTCTATAGCTGACTATTTATTCTAGGTTGAACTTAAAGATTTACTAAAAAAGACCTTTGATGCTTTCCAAAACATCAAAATTCTAAAGTTAGTGAAAAAAAAACATGCCCACAAAAACTAAAAAAATAGTCGAATTTATATATATATATATATATATATATATATATATATATATATATATATATATATATATATATATATATATATATATATATATATATATATATATATATATAATCGAAACATAATTATTGAGAATATGCAGAATTATCTCGATGCAAAAAGAAACTTAAATAGAAATACGAAAAATACAAATTAAATATGAATATCATTTATATTTTATTCATGCTTTCCTTCGCCTTTAATGTATATCTATTTTTATTTCATACTTTAAATTCTGAAAAATTTTAATTATTTAACTTAAATTTAACTTTTTGCATGAGTAAATTAATACTTTTATAAAAAATAATCTAAAAACACTAAAGAACAGATTTTTTAAAAAAACGTTAGAAAAATTTTGCTTATCATTATTGAACCATGATACAGTATAATTAAAATAAAATTAAATAAAAAATAAAATATCACAAAATATCATAGAGAAATGAATTAGATAAATGTAATACTTACTTATAAAACTTGAATTTAAATAAAAATATATGTGTTTGAAATAATCCAAAGTTAATTTTTCCATTACTCAAATTTATTCCGAAAGCTATGAAAAAGAATATTTATTTTGGGGTTGTTATTTTTCCCACAAAATTAGAGTATTATTTTTACTATTAAAAATAAATTAATATTAAACATTACTTCTCATGTTTACTGTATTCGACGGATTAATTTATAATAATGTTCTCCATTTCATCATATTTGCTTTTTTTTCTCATGTCATAAATTTATTTTCAAAAATTTTGCATCAAAAGAGTATTTTCTAAATATTTAAAAATTAACATCCAATATTGTTGAGTTAATTTAAAAAAAAAAATTAGTGTTGCAGTAGGAGTTTTAGCAAAAGTGCTACCGATAGAAAACGATCAGTCTGCAGCATAAGCTGATGATAAAAATCACCTGTTGAAAAAGATTTAAAATTAGCAAAAATATGGTAAATTTTATTATTAAATTGTGTTTGAATAAAACATCAAGTGTTATATACAACATTAAAGTTTTCACTCTTTGATTTTATTGAAATACATAATAATTATTCAAATTTGAATTTTTCATGAAATCATTTTTAGGATCTCGAGAAACTCGACATATTGACATCAGCAACTTCACAAGTGATGATGTATGCAACAAGTTGTTACTCTCAGCAGACGTAAAGTACTTTTATGTACATCAGAAAAACAACATTTACCTTTACATGATTATAAGGTATATTATTTTCTTATATTTTTATCAGTATTTCTTGTAAAATGTCGCAATTAAATAAATTATATTTTGCTGATATTTATCAATCATATTAAATAACAAATTTAGCATAAAATACCATGCTTTTTTTGCAAAACACTGGTTTTCATTACGAATGCAACTTTAAAAATGTGGTTAAATGTATTGAAAATCAAGTAAAAAGGGAACATATTGCATGTAATTAACATCAAAATTATTTTCGAGAGACGTTAACAGACATCTCCTTTTAAACCGAGCTTATTTTAATATTTATGCAACCACTATTTTGGTTTGCGGAAAATCTTATTAAGGAAACTTGAGTATATCATAAAAGTTTTATTCTTATGAAAATATTTGCTCATTTAATCTACCGTGTTTGATGCCATTCAAAATGTTACCTTCAAAATAAAGGAATTATAAAGTTAACTTGCGGCAGACAAGGAAATTTAATAAACATATGTAGTTAAATGCTTCAAACTTACTAAACGTACAGCAATAAAATTAATGACATAAAATGCACTTAAAAGGTAACTGAAAATGTAATTATATTTTACAAGCACGTTTTTAAATAATTTATGAAGTATGAAATTGTTAACAAACGCATCAGAAATGATTTTCGCACAATTTCCATTAAGCAGATTTTCAGAATTATTTCAGAATTAATCACGAAAAAATTTTATTCATCATAATTATAATACCTAATTTTTAATTCATGCTTAAAATATATTTATAATATAATGACTGATAATATGTTCACTGAGTTTTAAATGTATTTGATGTATGTTATTAAAGGAGATACTCTTAATATCTATATAAGCATTTATTTAAATGTTTTTTTTTCATTTTTTATTATTCTTTAATAAATTCCTTGGCTTCCTTATGCTCATTTTAATTGATAATATTTTTATTGTTGATTAGAAAAAAGATATTTTTTAAAATAGCACTATCAAAAGATATTAATAAGAGTTTTAGACAATATGTTTCAAGTAAAATTATAAGTTCTGCTCTTTTTGTAAATTTAAATAAATATGCACTGTTTAAAAAAACAGATAATGTGATACATTTATTATGAATTTAAAAGTATATGAAGAAACACAAATTCACACTTTTTAAGAAGTTGATAAAAATAGAAATTAAAAAAAAACAGTTTTTATAAGTTCTAATTAAATTGCAATCCATATAAAGGCTGTATAATTTTTGCTTTTTTTAAGCATAATTTCTTTACCTTATACGTTTAGGTCACACTATTTTTTTATTTGATAATTACAGAGTTAGACAAAATCTAATGTTCCTAATGTTTTTGTTAACATGGTCAACACATCATAATTTTGATACTCAAGATTTATATCCAAGCTAGAAAAAGCGAACGGTGAAAAAAATCTGCTCCCAAAATGAGGCCGGGAAATATTAGGGACGTCATAAAGGTCTGATGAAATCGTTTATAACCGAAGCATAGCTCGCAGAATATCCCTTGAAATGGGTAAGATCCACCTCCTGGATAATGCACCTTAAATGGAACGCTACTCCAACCCATAATCGCTTGCACTTTGCTCCCGTTTCCCCACCCTGCCCCTACTGAAGGGTGTCATTTGGATGTCCGCACTGCTGATCGAAGGTAATATTAAGGCAGGTAAAAGCGTGATTCGATCGAGCTTCGTAATTTTCTTTTGCGAGTGTCTGACACCTAATCGTTTGGTTTTAAGGACATTATTTCTGATAAAGGGCAACAGTGTAGAGAGAAATATATTCTTTTTTTCCATGATACATTGCTTGGTTTCGTAATACTAAAACATTTATATAGAGATATCTTTAAAAATTAAACTTTTTTTATCAGTTCAAGTAAATGTGACAGTTAATTCCATTCAGACATTGTTTATTTAAAATGCACAAATTTTCATTCGGCATAAATAATGAATACCACAAGCACTATTTATAAATATATATATATATTCGTTTTGAGCTGAATATTTCTAAATTACACGCACTGCACGTATATTTCTATATTACGCACACAAGATGTTCAATTTTTATGCCTGAATATTTGAAAGTTTCTTAATTATTTTTAAAATTTTTAATTGCTTACAGTTTTTTGAACAGAAACGAAATTATTATATTTTTAAATATTAAAAAACTAACATTAATAGAATGTTTTTCACATATTAAATGTTTATATATTATTTCACATATTAAAAAAGATCACATTAATATATCATTCTTTTATTTTTAAGATTAGTTGGGATCATAAATTTGATAACTTAAGTAATTTTTAAATCTTCCAAATGATTTGTTTGGTATATATATATATATATATATATATATATATATATATATATATATATATATATATATATATATATATATATATATATATATATATATATATATATGTGTGTGTGTGTGTGTGTGTGTGTGTGTAAAGTTTTTTTTTATTAAACTTAAATATAAAACAAAATGTATATTAACCAAATGTCTTACATGAACTGGCCATAACAACGTAAAGTTCAAATAAAAATTAAAATATTCTTAAAATGTCTAAACGGAAAACGATATGTTTAGACATATAAAGCATTAAATATGTAAACATAGACGGTTTTAACGAGTCATCACTTATAATTGCTTATAGATGTGGGCGTTTTCAATTTCACTTTATTGTTTTATCTGCGGAAAAATTGTCTGTCTGTTTTTGATTAATTAACAACCCATTTTTTGTGTTAATCGCAGCATTAAATTTTCTTCTACATTTCGAAGTCCATTCTATTTTCTTTTTAAGAAGTTTATTATATCTTTTGCTTATATAATTCAGATAATTTTTGTTAACTTTTTGAGAGTAAATAAATGTATTGTTAAGTAGGCATTTCTATGCAAATAATTCTCAAATATTTTGCATAATGTGTAATTAAACATGCCTGAAAGAAATATACAAGGCAAGAAGTAAATAAGAACTTTGTTTTATCCTAAGCTCTTTCTATTGAATTTTATATGCAATTTAAACTAGAAAATACTTTATAGAAGTGTTGGAAGGTTTCTATGGAAACTGCATCTAAATTGAAATATTTCTAACATCTAGAGAGTTTAAAATTATGTCTGATGAATCCAGTATTTGAGTTTTCTTACCAGAATGTGTTTTATTTCTAACATTGTATGTGATTTTTTTTATTGTTTTAACTTTAGGTACCATTGATAAATATAAGATATCTAGTTTTTCATTTTCAGCTTACGGTATATAATTTAAATATAATATTTGAAAATAATAACTCGCATCAATAGAAATGCGAGACTTACATATGTAACTTAACGTACGAGGAAAATATATTGAGGAATGTATTGAAATCAGATTAAAAGTACTATATTTGCCAATACTAAAATCTTAATTTAAATTGAATAATTTAAATTGAAAAACTTAATGTGAACGAAATAAAAAATTATCTATATAAAACATTTTATTGACTAAGGGCTTAATAGGACCAAAAATTGAAACATCGGTTATAACATTTTAAAATATGCTTTTAACTTCAATTAAAAGCTTAATTTTTAATCATGCATTAATCCTACAAAATTATACATAATTAATATAAAATATTTAATAAAATTATTGCTTTTAAATAAATGTACTTGGTAAAAATAATGCATTAAGATATTCACAAAAAATTTTAATTAAAATTATAATATGCAAATTAAAAAGCAGAAAAATATATTTTTATGAAAGGAATAATAACTATTTTTGAATAATTTATAAAATCAAAATACTTGAACTCAGTTTTAAAAGCTGCATCTTAAAACATGAATCACTAAAATTAATCATTTTTCATTTGAAACTACAATCTCAAACTTTGTTGTAAAATATTTTATAAAAACTTTCTATTTCAAAATCTAATTATGAAACATAAAACTTCAATTGGATAAAAAGATTTCATTTGCAAGTTTAATTTTTCAATTTTCTGAGGGATTAGTTTTACGCTCAGAAAATTTATTTCAGTCACGTTTAGGGAAATTCTATATGAGAGATAGGGAGAGGATTTGGTTCTGTGAAAGCATTTGTGAATTTAGTAGAATTTATTTATTCTCTTCCTGAACTGCTTAATTCTTTTCCATCTCTAACCTATAACATGATTTGGGAGGGTAAAATAAAATAATATGCACATAAATGCATTGTGATATTTAACTGTAATCACTTGATACTTAACTTAATAATCTTCAGTATTTAATTAAATTTAGTATATTCTTCAAAATTAAATAATTAGCAGGTAATAATTTTGATTCTTAAAAAATTCTATACAAAATTAAACATTTATTAAGATAAATGTATGCTTAATGTATGAGTATGTTCCTGTTAATTATTATCTCTAAATATTTTTTATTATTTCTTATTTTCTAAATTCGATATTCAGTATTATTGATATTCAGACAATTTTTAAAATTTTATACCAAATGACAAATTTTAATCATTCAATCACAGTGGTATTTTTAATAACGTCAGATAGTTTAGTATACTGTAAATTCTTGCTCATATATGCTTAATATTTGCAACTATACATCCAAAGCTATATTTGTGTTCTTTCTTTTAATATTTTCTTCTTCATTTTCAATAAACTGATATATATATATATATATATATATATATATATATATATATATATATATATATATATATATATATATATATATATATATATATATATATATATAAGTGATCTTTTTAAAGTGAGAGTGTTTGGAGTGTTCTGTAGAGAGATATAATTGCCGAAATGAAACCAAAGTGGTATTTGGACTAATCAAAACATGGGAAAAAGGATTCCGTAAAAAATAGTTTCAAAAGTTCCCGATAGGGGAATTTGTGGCGCTGTTGTAATTTACAATAAAGAGAATTAGCATAAAACGTGGGTATCAATGAAAAACGAAAATGTTGTGCAATGACAGTGCTGGTAATAGAGGCTATAAAAGCAAGTAGTAGACAGCTTTCACAAGTAATATCACCTGAAGTAAACGAGTTCCAGTGGCAATGCCTCTCACGTTACTGTAAGGTTGTATGAGTTAGTAATTTTCATTTCTCATATTTTACACATTGTAAAGCGTCACAAAATGCTCTAGCGGTGC
The DNA here is from genome assembly GCA_030067965.1 of Latrodectus elegans. Lineage (NCBI taxonomy): Eukaryota > Metazoa > Arthropoda > Arachnida > Araneae > Theridiidae > Latrodectus > Latrodectus elegans. The sequence goes on from CM057812.1 coordinate 51,734,372, forward strand.
GTTTTTGAACTAAAAAATGTTTTTTTTCACATGTCTTGATTAGTCGAAATACAAGGTTTGTTGCCATTTTGGCAATTAGATAGATCGTGCTACAGGGCGTTCCAAACATTGTCACATTAAAAATGTCACCCTATATATATATATCTCGAAAAATACCTTGTTAAATTACAGATTTATAAACTCATATTAATCAATATTAAAAAATAAAGCTTTAGATTAATAAGAAATCGTTAAGATAAGTTAGTATATCTTTAAAATGATTCATTTTCAATCATTTAAAAAAAAAGTGTAACAGCTCTTACGTTTTATTGATATATTTTCATCATTACTTTTTCCGAAAAAATGTGCACTTTTCACGAAAAAGAAAATATGTTTTTTTTAAATCTTTTAATCTGCTGAAATATTCGATGTGAAGAAAGCCAGATTTCCCCATCGGATTAATTATCAGGAAATAAATAAGTAAAGTAATTGAAAAAACATGAAAAAAATTACTGAAATATTAGTTTTTAAGCTAAATTGATTTTGTAAGGAGATTTAACATATAGATTTATGCATTTTTAATTATTTTTCTTGTTAGTTTTTCAAAGCAATTTATGTGAAGAAAGAGTTACAAAAACGCCTATTATTGAATTATAAAGAACTATACATCAGGTTTCTCACATGCAAATTACATTTTAATGTTCTTGTCATATGAAATGTTATTCTAATGTTACGTTTTAGTAGAAAATATAAAATCAGAAATATGCTTACCAGGTTGCGCAGGTTGATAGAAATTTCATCATTGTGTCCAAATTATTCAGTTGAAAGTTTAAACTATTTCATAATTGTTGCAGTTTGCCTTCTATTCTAGTTCTATAAGCCCTACATCTATTCCCTGTAATATATCCATAACTATTCTAAAAGCCATTATTCAAGAAATGAGGTATTTTGCGAAACAGCAAGTTTCTGGATGATTAATTCCAAGATATTTACAAAACATGAACTTTCCAATACTTTGTAATTTCTCTTCTTGATGGTTTGTGTTCGACAAAACTTGATGCTATATCACCAACTGGAGCGGCTACAATTGGATGATTAAAGATGAGCAATGAGGCAAAAATACATGCAGGCAGATGTTGTGGTACAGATGAGCCAAGAACTGTTGTCTAAAGCGAATGGTTTTAGAATATTAGCCTATATTCAAGAGCCTTAGTTTTAAGCCACAGTCTGGAGTATGTTAAATCAGAGCGAGCTTTCTCATCTCACATCCACTCAACATTTGGATGTCACAGATGAACGCGGATATATCCTTATCCAACTTAGATCGTGTAAACCATCGAGGGAGAATGTGGTTACAATCCCAATCACTAGCTACTGCAGGCTATGTTTTGGTTTGCTCATCTTTCGGGATGTGCTGTGAAGTCCTACAGACAAGCATGATGTCATGTTTTCAGAGAAATATTGGCTATGCTTGCTGCCTAACCATGATTGAATCCATGATAATTTGTATCGCAATAAACGCATATTACCAGTTTAAAAATGACTAGTCTAGTCTACAGCTGAAATGATGGATCCAAGTATCGGTCATCTCGGTAATGACAAGTTCTCTATACCTTTCATGAACAGAAAAAGTTTTGTCGTCATATGACCAGTGGCATGCACTTAAAATGCATAGTCATTATGATAAATGCATGGTGACATGAAATTTTCTGAGTAATTATATCCGTATATGTTTTCCAATAAAACTGATTTATTTTCTAATGGTAGAAACGCCATTGTGATATGGATATATCTCTATCAGTGTTTGCCTATTTATAGTCACCCATTTTTTTACAAATTTTAATCACTTATTATATTTTTAGTATAAAATATTTGCCTCATAAATATCTTAAATTTTGTTTTATAAGTTTTACAGCAACAATATATATAACACATTTCTAAAAATTGTTGGAATCTGGTCTTCAAGAACTTACCAATTTAGAATTTCTATTACGCTCTATCAAAAAATACTTAAGGTGCTAAATAGAAATTTGATTTATAAATAAGCTTTAGAAAATTATTCATTTCTGGTATTAAATTTAAGATACTTTATGCATAGAATAAAACTGTTTTAAGAACTCCAATCTTCGAGGTTAACACAAGAGAAATCAAAGGCAAAAAAAAAAATGATGGAAAGTTTTCTTCCTATGTAAAATGAACTGATATATTAGAAATCATATATTCATATAGTTTATATAATATTCAATGAAATTTTTACTGTTATATTTCCTATTATATATGATGTACATTACATATGTTACGAAATTAATATTTGTTTCATTTTTAAAATTTAACTGTAATTAACAAACAATCAGGACAGAGCTTCTAAAATATATATGTCAAAAATTATCCATATATAATTTTTAAATGTGGCAAAAAATTCAATTAATTGAAAGAAAAAATGTCGAGAAATCTTATTGTTTTCTCAATTTACAAAACAGTGAAATCACTTGAAATCAACTATATCACATTTTACACAATATAAATACTCGTTATTTTAAAATCACATTTAAGACTTATCCAATTTATCGTATTTCTTTGTTATTGAAAACAAGAACGATAAAGTTGTTTTAGAGGATTAAAAGTGTCGTGGTATTTTCCAAATTGCTTTTTCAGATTTGTGATATCCCCAAGAAATAAATGGTAGGGTAAAATAACTGACACGATACGTAGATTTGATATTTATTAAATTAAAAGAAAAATACTTTTCAATAAGTTTTTGTTTGCTTCAGTAATAACAAAAATTATGAAAATTTTAATGTGTATGAGAATATAATTAGTATTTAAATTTATTAATTATACATGTAATTACAAAGAAATAAATATCTATACTGTTGATATATTCTTTATTAATGTTATTTGTTGTTGTTATGTGACAAGTACAGAAATAAAACGAAAGAAAATGTAAAAAAGACAACTCATACGGGACCAAAAGCATGGAGCAGTGCCCTTGCTACATCTTTATCGTTTCCGTATGAAGGGTGTCATGGTAGCAGTTCATGTTGATGTTGAAGAGGGTCGAGGCAACAGAGATGCAGTTGAAGAGATTCCGAATCCAGCAGAACTCATGTGCAGTGTCTGCATTCTGTATAAATTCTAGATCCGTCGGGCACTTTTACATCCCTCATGTGCTCAGTCCGCATTCTGCGGATGGTAGAGGGGATACCACGGTCAGGATTAAGCTCCAGTAGGCACTATTTTTTTAAGTAGTCCCCCATAGAGTTGTTGCCCTGCGACGGCGTTTGGATCGAAGCAAATGGTAGTCGTGGGAGGGGGATTAACATAGAATTTGGTGATACATCAGAAATAAGTTCTGCGTCAGACTTATTTATAATCACGTTAAATATTTAAGGAAACATGCTAATAAAAACTATTGATAAAAATTAAATTAAACATAGAAGGAGATATTTGTAAAATCATTTATTTCATATAAAATAATGAAAAAACTATTACAATTTCTTGCTAGTAAATTTAAGTTACGGACTCAAAATTCTACTCTACCAAAGAGTATTGTTCTACTATTTTTAAAAACATAAATGTTTTTTATTAATTTTTGGAATTTCTCTTTTATTTTGTGTTTTTTAACTAATTTTTTATTATAAAATGTAATTGCCTTAATCACAATAGTCCAAACATTAATATTTAAAATCCCAACTACAATTACATTAATCATGATAACAATGTTGTGCTTAGTACCGTATACTCATAACGTATTTTCTCAATAAATATTGTTAAAATTATGATATTTAATACCTAATATTTATTTTTAAAATATGTAATTTGAAGAACCATTTCTTTTAATGAAACAGAGCAATAGAAAAAAATGACACTTTCTGCTTCTACAGGCTAACTAGTAAATGACATGAGAAATAAAGTATTTCTTAGACCAATTTAAGAACTTTTAAAATTTTTTGATATCACATTTTGCTCTATATCTTTTTCGTGCTTTCACAAAAACTTATAATCATCTACGAAATAGAGATTAAGTCAACATCAATCTTAGACAGAATTCCAGATACACTTTAGTTAATATTTAGATATTGGATATGTGTACTAAATTGTAAAATGTATTCATGGTAATTCCATTGAAGAAGAATATTTTTGCCTAGATTATGCTTAATAATTTCTAAATGCCTTTTGACTTATATAAATGATAAAATTTCTTCAATAATAGTGCAGAGGAAACGCTTTGTTGTAGTATCATGGGGAAAAGTTCTTTATAATCCGTTGAGCATTTTTGTTGATGAGTTTAAATCTTCATGGTAAGAAAAGTAACTCATTCCCATTAATTTTTGTTCAGCTGTGCAAAAGAACCACCCTTAGTTTTATGATTATTATCTCTCAAGAATCTCATCCATGATTCTCAAACTTGATATAAATGTGTAAGGCAAATTTTGCAATAACAAAGTCCTGCTGAGTATCTTCTGCCAATTAAATTGCTTCATAACGCTTATTTAAGTTTCTTTTATTTTAAATTATGCTTTATTAAAAATTTATTAAGTGGATCTAATATGTGTACCAGAATATTGTTTTATAGAAATTTCATAAAGCAATTAATGCAAAACGGTAAAGATTTCATATATAAGTAATTAATCCTTAGAATACTTGGAAGCCTAAAAGTTGTTTTGAAAAATACGAGTTGTTTGGAATAACCTATTTCAATGTTTTTAAACTAAAGCTGTATATTTGTAAGCATACAAAGAGTAGCCCAAGATCCTACTTAATATGCTCTTTTGATGAACAAAATGAGGAAAGATATGGTCAACAAAATCATAAACAAAAGAGAAGTAAAGTTTCACTTTTCTTCATAAACCATTAGAACAAAGAATGCACATTCCAAAAGAAAAATTGCATCCTGCTGTATACAAGTAAAATGATAGTAGTTATAATTACAATTTTACACACATCTTCTGGATTTGCTCATATCATCTGTATTGCTCACACCTTCTGGATCTTCTGGACTAATTGGGATTTTAAAATAAGCTTTTTCCTTACTTTAGAATGGGAACAGAAGAATAGAAAAAGGAATAATAACTCAAATATATAAATAAAATATGGGAATCAAAAAATAGAAATAATATGGTAGAACTATGGGAATATTTTGGATCCATGAAATTTGTGAGTGAAATATAAAATATAATGAAAGCAATAATTATCTTTGATAATTCAGTCACTAAGAGCTCAATAATTACTCTATAGTCATAACTCTGTACTATCCTTTTTACGCCACATGTGCAAAAGGAAATCGTAATTTCTTTTTGAAAAATGCAAATTCAAATTATGCTATAATTTCATGGAAATAATTAATTTTATAAACATATATATTTTTATGGCAGTAACTGTTTAAAAGCCTTCATTTAGTATTTATTAATACTTTGATATGAAGTGCATAAGAATAAGATATAATTTTTTGTTTAATTGTTTAAAATAGGATCTGCCAAACAATTTAACTATTTTTTAAACAAAATATATTTTATAAAATTAAATTAAATTTTTTATCAATCTATTGTTCCTAATTTTATCATGTCTGATTCAGGTTCAATTTATTTATTTTCAATGTAATCTGATGTTGTTTTCAAATAAATTAGTAGCTTCGTTAGGTAGAAAGTTCAAATATATATATATATATATATATATATATATATATTCAATTTAGTAATCAGATAATTAAGATCTTATATTTCTTAGATATTGTGATAAAAATTAAGTGTTTAATTAGATTCAAGTCATATTTATAGGAATTGGAATAGAAATTTAAAAGCGTTTTATATCTTCAGGTCATTGTAATTTCCTGAATAGTATTTTAAAAATATTTTCAATGAAAATGGAAACACTTTAAGAATAATGTGATTAAAAGTAACAAAAATTGTCTGTCTGTATGCATCCAGATTTAATACATTAATTCGAAAATAATTTGATTATCTGCTTAGTAATTTTAACATTAATGAATGATGTTAGAAAAAAAACGTTTAATTTAAGAGAAGCTATTTTCTTAAAAAGTAAACATCAAAACAGAAACATGTCAAAATGTCTCGAAATTAAAAAAAATAATATTCCTTTCAAAAGTGGAGAGAGCTTATAACAAGCATTTACAGGAAATTGAAATTTTATTTTAAGTAAAAAGAGAGTTCAATATATAAAAAAATGGTTAATAAAAGAAATATATTGTTGTGTGTGATTAAGAGTTAATTATTTTATAGTCACTTTCAGGCGCATCTCGTGAGAGACTAATTTTAAATATTTTTCAAGTTTATGATGAAACAAAATTTTTCACTTCACTTGAAAACTAATTACTGGGTGCAGAATCCCTACTGAAAAAAAAATAACACGCATTTTTTTAATTATGTTCATTGTTTATAAAATTTGTCATATTTTAATTGCTAACAAATTAGCATATTGTAGATGCATAATTTGTGTTAATTGTACAAAGAAAAATGTTTTCTTTTAATTAAAAACATTTGAAATTATTAAGAATTATATTTTCCGCATTTTAGCGAATTTTATAAGAAACGGAATTTAAAAATCTAAATAAATAAAAATAAGTAAATAAATAATGATATTTTTTACTTACATGTGGTTCATTTATTCTCACAGCTTCTGCTTTAAATTAACCTAAAAATAATGGTCCCATTCCATTAGTGTATAAATTAGCTAAATTTATTTAGATGTGCTCTAGATATAGATAACAATGAAAATTTCAATGTTATTTTGAACAAATATAAATTTAATTAAATATTTATGCATTTTTAAGAATAATTTCTATCGTTGATTTCAAGCTTCCTTAGTTTGCGATATAATATTTTTTTGCCAAATTACTTTTCGGATACTAAATAATGTGTTCAAGTTCATATCAATTACCACATTATAAATTATTTAATGCTAAAGGTTATTTTTACGATATCATTGAAAGCAAAGCACATATTATTCATGGAGATCTGACACTTAGATTTTTTCTTTGTATTATATACTTTTTCAAATTAGAAATTGGAATTAAATATAAGTTTAAAATATCCTACACGTTTCTGTTTATTGTAATTAAGATCAAGTTATCATTTTTAAGCATTTTCAAATGATTTTTTTATGTTAATAAAACCTATATTAAGTGAGGTACTTAAACTGTAGATAAGGTAATATATCTGAAATGCACATCAAAATATTTCGTAAAGTAGAATCTCAGTTAAATGTTTTCTAACACTTAATATTTAATAAATTACTTTAATTAAATAATTAATTATTCAAAAGCAATATGAATGTTTTTTCTATACTTAGACAAAGGTGCAAGGCATAAATTGGCAGTCTGGAAACTTTAGAAACTGCTCTGCATAATTTTCATAAAAGTGTACAAATGTATAATCTTTTCTGACATGAAAACAGGAACCAAAACTACTGCATCAAATTGTTATTATTTTATGCTAAAATCAATTTTCAAGTATTTCAATTTTAACGTGATGCCTATAGTTAAAATTAAAAATAGTAAGGATATCTTAATTAATTATGAAATAGTTATCTAGAAAGTCTGTAAATAATAAAATCATGTTAATTTTTTTTTTTTTTTTAAAATATCATTCTTTAAAAAAATAAAAAATAAAATTTGTATGAAAAATATGAATTGTATTGTTTTGTTTTATTTAAGTCGATAAAAAGAGTTGCATATTATTGTTAAATTAAAACATTTCCGCCCATGAAACTTTTAAACTAGGAATTTGATTATTAATGGCATAGTTAGTTTCCTAATTTTTGAACTTTTTTTTTTAATTCCTCTCATGCAGACAGCATTGGGGTTGAAATCAGTGCCCTTCGCATTACATTTTAGTATTCAGGAATTTAGAGATTCATCTATAGTATATCATTTAAAATTATTTTGAATTCCTCACTGTTCTCTTTATACTGCGCTAGAGTTTCGAATTAAAAATAATTTATAAAGAAGATTTTGCGTAGTGCTGATTATAAGAAACATTTTGATTTTGGTATTAATTTGGTTACTTTTTTAAATTTTAACTGTTTTTGTACACTATGTATATTTTATAAAATTAATGTTTGTTTACACTTTATATTTGCTTATTATATATATTTGAAATAAAAATTAGTTTGTTTAATATGCAATAAATAAATGGTATACTACAGATCACAGATTGGTTCGTTATCGCTATTTACATTTTTCTTAAATCTATAATAGAACAACAGTGTTTTCTTATAAATATAAAGCGATTCTGTCATTTCTTTTTATTATTTTATTAAATATTACAAGACAAATTTCAAGGATCCATAATAAATTAAATTTGAACTCATTTCACTAATGTCTTTATGTTTATCAATGTCTGTACTTATTTTTTATTAGTTATTTTTTACAGACCTCTATACCTTTTTATACCTTTTTTTTACAGTAATCATTAATTTTTATCTTTTTTTCCATAAAATCAAGACTTTGATGTAAACTACAGAAATAAGAAAACGAGCTACAATTTGTATCATTTTCTTAAAATTAAAAAAAAAAAAAAAAAAATCTAAGAAATGAACAGTTTCTTTTGAATTATTTTCGGCATTCAAGTATTTCTCAAGATTTTTCCTTTCATTTCTTAAGAGTGTTTGTAATTCTAGTAGAATACGGGGGAAATATAAAAAAAAGAAATATGTCTCACCCTATGAATGACTGATGACATGAACTTGTGATAATTCTTCTTCTGCCTCAGTTGAAATTCTTCAAGGAAAAAGAGAATCTTCCTAAGGCTTTCCTTACGATTATCGCCAAGATAAGGGGACAGGGAGCTTTGCGTAGAGCACATTACGGACCAAAAACACATCCATCACTATTCGTTTCCTTCGATATTTTTTTTATGTTCTTTTTCTGAAAATTTAAATGAGGATTTTTATGGGGAAACGAAGAGTGAAGAAAGGTCTTGGCGACGACTCACATTTCGCCAACTTTGCGAGGGACTTTTAGAATGCTGGAGTTTTTCTCTGTTGGGTAATTTAGACTGGAGTTAAATGACTTCTTGAATACAGAACAGGACGAAAACCACTCTAGAAGGCTTGTATTCTCTTTGAATTTGTTGAATTGGAAGTAGCTGTATATGGTAAGTATATCAAAGAAATGTATAAGTAAATAAGTAGTTTTCTTTCTTTATATTTTACTCAAAGAATATTTTAACCGGTCAGTTATTTTTGAGTGAGTTTTATTTTTACATGAACTCACTTTTGACAAGTAATGATTGATGATTTTGATACTTTTCTTTTACTTGTTGAAATACCCTTTGCTGACACGTGAAATGCATTTACAATATATTTTAATACGATTATAATGTATGTTAATTAATATTATTATAAAAGTTATTTTTAATACGTTTTAATTAGACAGATTTGAAAGTCAGTAGCTAAATTCTCATTTTATATAAACTATCTAATGTAATAGATTGTAATTTAAATAACTTATTTATTTATATTTAATTACTATGAAATAATTTATTTATATATTAAAATAAAAGTAAAATAAGCAAATATATTACTGAAGCAAAAATTGTCTTCACTTGAAGTTATAAATTTTTATTTCAATTTTGGTTACAATTTTCATTAAATCCTTGGGTTTTTAATTCTTCTAACATTTTATCACTGAATTAGTATTTAAATGTTGGAGTAGCATTCAATGCAAATATAGAAGTATAAAATTTAATCTTACTTATAATTTTTATATGTTTAGTTACATAAATTAATCACTTTAATCAATTACAAAAATATTCTTCAGCATTTTTGTAATTAGTATAAATTTTAAAATCCAAAAGATATAATTTCTGTAAAAATTTGTATGCCTTAAAAGTGATAAATGAAGTTCATGGTTGATATTCATTTAGGATTTTATAATGTATAAGGAATTATTATTTTATATGAATTTACTATTCATTTATATTCAACATATATTTCCACGTTACAACTAGCTAACTTATTATTATAATATGTTTAATATTGATGGAATTAATATTTAACAAATTAACTACATAAATTATTTTTTCTTTAATTCATCAAAAGTGTTAGGCTAACTTCACTAACTTATTCTGAACCTAAAGCTTTTATTGTAGGTATTCAATATACTTCATTATTGATAGTTTCTCCCCTTTCTCTATATTAACACGAACTTTTATAACATAAAGCGCTTTGTTAATGGATTATAGCATAGCTTTAGTTGGGAAACTGGATTAAATGTTAAATACTCTAAAGTAAATGTTAGCAAATATTCTATTTTAGGAAAATTATTATGGGCGATATTTTGTTTAAAATAATAATATTTTATTACAATTTGAAGGAGAAATATAATGTTCTCGAAATCAATGCAAATAAATCTATACTTGAACAATATTTTTCAGCGTTTTTATGTTAATTTTCTTTATTTTTGATTTAAATCCTAAGATAAAAATTAAACTAATTTTCAGCTATACAAAAAAGTATACAATTAATCTGATTACTCGGGTTCATTTAAAATTAATTTTTGAATTCTTTGTCAATGAACATTATTAGGTGTTACTCTATCTCAGTAGATTGCAGAAAAATAAAATAAATAATCCATCCTCAAGCGTAAAGTGTTTTATAATGAACAGTCACTATAAGATAAACATTAAATTTCAAGATTATTTTGGCAATCGATAACTTTAACCTACAATTCAACTAATAAGTATCATTAATTAATTAATTAATTAATCGCAGCTCAAAACACTTATTGATATTGTTCCACCAATAAGTGTTTTCCGATGCATTTTCATATAATTAAACTTTCATAATTAAAAATTTTAATCTTCAAATGGAAATATAAAAATCAATGAAAATGGTACCTCTAGAACTACAAAATATAAAATTTTATATTTTTATTATTCATATATACTTAAAAAAGCAAACTATGTTTAAGAGAGAATCGTATTTTAATCATAAAAAACATTTGATTAAATTCATATTATCTAAGTATTGAAATGAAAATTTACAATTCGCTACATTTATCACATCAATTAATTCATTTTAATAAACGAGAAATAAAATCAATGCGATTCATAAAATAATAATGCTTATTTCGTTTTTTACATGTACTCATTATTACGCAAACATGACATATCACTATTTTTGTTATTTTCACATAACGTAAGTACTCTGGAGGAATATTATGAAGAATTTTAGACCTTGTCTTTTGTGCATAATTAGAAAAGAATGTCTTATTTGAATAGCAGACAATATCCCTTTGATTGAGATATGACCCTATGCCCTTTTTAGTTTTTATTTGCTAAGATTTGTCTAATTTATTATTGATTTTGAAATGTTTATCTTCTGTTAAAGTTTATATAATGTCATGTGTAGTATTTCGTTCGATAAACTTTCGTAATTTCTGTCGTCAAAATATAAAATACGCACGATTAATTTTTGCTTATAATGAAATTAACTTTATTCATAAGGCTATCAGTCTAATGTAATCTTGCCCTAAAAGAAATGGAAGGATAAATAGAATAGATATTGCGTAAGGAAACATGAAAATCTTCTAAACTTAATAACAAAAGAAATTTGTATGGTAATGTACAAATGATTTCGTCTCAATGACACTCCTTCTGACGATATTAGCAATATGCAAAAGGAACTGTTTTTGCTATATATGTTTTTTAGCTTCATTCTAAAAAAGAATTTTTCTAATTTTAGTTCCTTAAGTTGTTATGAGGTTAAGAGAGTTGGAAATGTTTTATTAATTATGTTTATTTTTAATGGTGTACAACTTTGGTTCACCTAATTGAGGGAAAGAAGTTACAAACTCACATAAGTGATATTTGTTTATCAGAAATGAGTAAATGTAACTGTGCAGATCGTACTACAACACGATCTGAACAGTTACATTTACTCATTTCTGAGTGATTTTATTAATATTTTTTATAGCTTATTCAATGATGGATTCATTTTAAGCATTCTATGTGTTATATAAGAATTTTTATTTATTTATATATTATTGATGTATTACAGTATATATAATTGATTACAGATAATATATAAATGTTGATTTTTAAGAAATATTTCAAAATTAAAATTTAATTCTAATAAAATTTGCTTTAATTTAATTAAATATAATTTTCTGGAAATAAATTCTTATTCAGTTTGCATATTTAATATCCTTTTGAATTATGAGACAATTCATATTTTAACCATTCATCATTAAAAAACATAGAAATAATTGATTTCTTATTTCACTTTAGAAAACAATAGTATTGAGCTACTAAAATTTGATATACTCCAATATTATTCTTCAGAAATTTTATATATGTATACAATTTTAAGCATATTTGAAAAAAAATTAGCACCAAATAATCTATATGTTGTTATCTAGAGCATGTACTAAAATTTTAAGTTTTTGTTCAAAAATAAAAAAGTACGGCCAGTTGAATATTTGTACTGAAATTTTAGCCAACATTTCTATGCAATTATTCAAATAACAGACCATAATGTGGGAAATATTTTAGTGATTAAAGATTATTTTAGTACATTCCCTAAAAAACAATATACGGATCATGCTCTTGAAATTCCATTGTGATATTACAAAAATATTTTGAGTTATCGATTTTGAAGCGTGCAAATTATAGGTAAAAGACAGTTCTGAAAAAATCGCATTTAAAGATTATAGTATTGTGTCTTTATAAGAAATTTTCATATTTGCTGATTAATTTTTTTAATTGATTTTCTGATTGATTTCCGGTATAGAAATTATTTTATGTATCTTTTAAAAACTTACTAAATTTATAATTCAAAATTAAACACTGTTTAAACTAATTTTTAACATCATTCCAGTCCCTTTAAACGCCTATTTCCGGTGCTTTAAATATGTCCACTTTTGGTTTAACTATCTTTAAAAAATCCTTTATATCTCGGGATCTAATTAACACAGAGACAAAAGCAAACCTGTCTTAGAAAGCTATTTAAATTACTTATTTAACAAAAGTATAAAATAAATCTACATCATTTGTGGCCGAAATTGACATTTTCAATGTGAACGGGTACATTAAGTGCATTTACCATTAATTTTTAATTTTTAAAATATTACAGATCCATTGAAAATATTATTTTTGAGAAAGGGATATTTTTCTGCCGAATCAAATAAAAAAAAATTAAATATTATAAGATTTATAAAAAAAGTTTACATATAACATAAATTTTAAAAATGTAAACATCTGGTTTTAAATAAAAAAAAAAAAGAAAAAGGTTTTTTAAAAAAAATTTTTCTGGGACAGTAAAAAGTAATTTTTTTTTTTAATTTACAAATTCTTCGGCAAGTTGCTTGCACACCTTTATATATATATATACATACATACACACACACACACACACACATATATATATATATATATATATATATATATATATATATATATATATATATCAAGTTAATAAAACTCATTTTGTTATAATTTTTAATATATGAGATTAAACACTTTATTATCAAATCTAAAATACACAGTGCCTTATAATTACACTATAATCCATCATTAATTCTTGAAATTCTCTTTCGCTGACAAAGAAATAACTTCATTAATACATGGTTTCTTAAATTCGCTCGGGAATAACATTTTAAAATGTAAAGCAAAATAAAGGGCATTATAAGTCTTCTGGTAATAAATAGGTTCTGGAGACCTTCCAAAATATTATCGACTTTTCTCGAATGGTATTTTAGAATTCTCAGGCCGTGTTTTAAACTCTAAATATTATTCTGGATCTTTGATATTTTCCAAAAAAAATAATAGTATGCATTTTTTAAAATATTAACTTTCAAAAATAAAAATTAAATTAATAAGAACATAATTTTTCTAACGAATTTATGTTGAAATATACTTTTTAGAATTTTGCTGCCAAAATATTTAAATAAACGATTTTATTCTTAGATTTAAAAATTATATTAAAATACAGTTTACTTGAAAGTAAACTGTATTTTACCGTATTTAGTAAACCGTAAGTACTGTATTTAGTAAATCGTAAGTAAACTTGAAAGTAAACTGTATGGGATATTGTATTTATAAATTACGATTTATTAAAACAGGCTATTTTGATAACATGATTTCTCATTTCAAATTGTTAGCACTTCTTCACATTATAATATTTTAAATCTAAGTCACTGCAGCTTTTTTATTTATAACTTCTCTACTTATTTCGGTTCAGGGTAAGTAAAATATATAAGTGATATTGATATATGGCCAGAAAATCACAACATTTGCCTTACTATTTCTCCATATATTTCTCTCTCCCTCTCTCCATTTATATATATATATATATATATATATATATATATATATATATATATATATATATATATATATATATATATATATATATATATATATATATATATATATATATATATATATATATATATATATATATATATATATATATATATATATATATATATATATATATATATATATATATATATATATATATATATATATATATATATATATATACCTGTCTTTTTATATTAATAGGGCATTCTGTTTTACTATTGAAGACACATACAAAATGAATAAAATACGATCTGGACAACTTGATCACGTAGATAAAGACCAAGAATCAAAGTCTATAGGTATGATTTCAAATAATTTTTTTATTTAAGAAATAATTGTTGTAATTTTACTGAATATTAGTTGAAGACTATTGACAGTTTATGTTCTACAAATTTAACAGCAGTTACTAGAATGTAAAATATATAATTTTATTGTCAAGAAAGATATAAAAAAGTATGAATTTTTAAACTGCTTGTTTCACGCATAAGAAACTTGATGCATGTGTATTCGACTATTCAAGATAATACAAAACGAGTTACAATACATCTTCTTTTAACTTATTACGTTTATAAATTAATAACTATTATTTTTATGCACTGTAATATATATATATATATATATATATCTATATATATATATATATATATATATATATATATATATATATATATATATATAAATATTTATATATATATATATATATATATATATATATATGCATAAATATATAAAGATTTATATAAATTTTTAGAAATTTAATTGTAAAATTTTAATCAATTATGTACTTTTTTTATACGTTAATTTCTATAAAATTATGTTTTTAAACAAATAAAAACAGGTATAAAAACAGAAAAATCCAATATAATGATCAAGCGGTCAGACTAGATTGGAATTAAAGAGGAAGATAAAATCCTCTCTAATTCCAGTCTAGTCTGACCGACTATAGCAAGGATTAAGAGTTTTTCATGGGTGTTGTATTACTTGTCCTTAACTTCTACATTTAATGAATCATTAGTTATTTCAAAACATTTTCTTTTATTTAGCTGTAATCGGATGCATAAATCTCGAGATTGCAATTCATTTTTCTAAGATATTTATTGAAATCGTACTTATTTACATCGATAATTTCACAAGAAATATTTTCGGGATGACACGTTATTGAAACATTGATAATATTTGAACCTTTTGATAGTTTCTATGCATTAAGTTTTACATTTTGACATTTTTGTACCTAGATCTAAATTAGCTGTAAGATATAAGAAATATTTCTAAATGTTAAGAAATATTTATTACATAGAATGACACTTACTCATTTCAAATTTACTAATTAACTTACCGATTGACATTTCTTGTTAAAAAAAAAAGTTTAACTTGCAATAGGTAGCATTTTGAAATCCATACTAACTTAATTTTTTTCACGTTCATTTCATGAATATTAATTTAAAATGTGTTGTCACATTTCTACAAGAGCTTAGTAAAAATTAGTATTATAATCTCTACACCCACTCACCAACAGTCGCACGCATAAATATATATATATATATATATATATATATATATATATATATATTATATACTTTTGAAAGCTTTGCTATAAATCATGTGAAGATGAAATGAATGTGTATACTTTTTATAAAGAAACGAAACTGTAGAATAAGTAATTGACTTATCAGTCACACATAAATCTTCGTTGGCCTCCCTTGTGCAAAAAATGTATTCACTTTCAGTTATATTTCTGAAGCTGGGCTTGTTCTGTTCCAGATGCAAGTCTCATTTCAAAAGAGCAAAATTTAAATCTGAAAGGGCAGCTCGGTTTCATTTTGAAGCATTTCATTTCAAGACTGGATTTATAGAGAGCAGTCAAAGTTATTGCCTCCGAGTTGCTTCAGTGGAAGATTTTCACTGAACAGGGCTGCGTTCTCGGCACCCTCCTTTGACATACATATTGAAATTTCAGATTATATTCAGGATTACTAATCAATAAATATAAGCAAGCATACATTATATATATATATATATATATATATATATATATATATATATATAAATATATATATATATATATATATATATATATATATATATATATATATATATATATATATATATAATTATTTAAAATCTTCGCTAAAAATTAAACGGTTATAGCTTAATAACCTTAACTTTTATACATCGTGAATTAAATAAAGTTGAAATTTAATGGATAATTTTTTTACAATTTGGGAGTTTATTCTAGATCTAGCAAAAATAATGTTTGTTTTCTCCAAACCTATAAAAATTCAGCATATTAGTTCATAAATTAGAAGCAGAATCACAAAGATTACGGAACTATTATAATCACTCATAACTTTTATTTGCAAAACAAAGATAATACAATTATTTGGTGTACATAATTTTTTTATGTAATCAGAAATTAAACAATACATTTTTTGAATAATTTATGTGAATCCTGGTTTTAGCGATATAATATGTAACATTTCATTGTGTTACCTAAAAATCGTTTTCTTCATTGATAAAATGAACCAATTGTGAATTTATGTTCATTACATGAAATTTCAGTTCATGTGTTAAATCATCTACAATTTCTTTACAATTGTTCATCTCAACTACTCTTGCTAGGACGATTCCAAGAACAATTATTCAATATACAATTGATATAATTAGACTATCCATAGCTTAATCCAGAAAAATATTTCGAGTAAATTGAATTAAGGTTTCATTATTTTGGATGTTTGTTTAGGGTATTGTCCTTTAGAAATAGTTATATTTGTGTTTTATTATCGAATATTATTACTATAAACAATACTGACAGATGAACGCAAACGTACATAAACAAAAAATAGTGTTTTGATTTTAAAAGGAAAAAATCATTTGAGATGAGATGACAATTTACACACAAATTGCTCTACTTACAGCAGCAGATCTGTTGATGTATCATTTTATACGTAAGTTCACTTGTCAATAATTTAACTTAAGGAATAAATTGTGCGTTGAATTGATAGTTAATTTCCATAGGAAATGAAGTGGAACTTTCTAAATATAACACAGTTGAAGAAAGCAATTATTATTGATTCAAGTATACTAATATAGTAACACCACATGCTGTATGCTAATGCCATGCAAAAAATATTTAATTAAGATGCTTTTTAACTATAATTATATTGACATTGAAGAATTTAGACCTTGATTGAGCTCTGAAGTTGCCAAAGAAGCTCTTGTTTTCCACGTAAGTCTCACAAACTACTTTAATACATATCATTCTCTTTCAGTTAGCTTATCTGTTTATTCAATTTTTTTATTTCATTTTAATTATATTTGATGTAACAAAAAAATTCGTAATTACGTAAATAAAAATTGTTAAATTATACAGCAATTTTAAAAAATGGCAAACAATTGAAAAATTTTTTTTTCAAAACAGAATAGATTTAAAAATATTTTTCAAAAGTAAAAATTATTTTCTAAACTTATATCTTACAATCAATAAATTTATGATATTACATTCCTTTCAAACAAGCTTAATGGATAGAATGTTGTTTAAAAATATTAAGTTACAAAAAACCAGTTCAAGAATTTCATCGAAAGAATGGCTATTTTTATTAATTTTTTTTCTTTATATCATTTTACAGAATGTGGCGTTAAGGAAGCGTTCATAGAAGAAATACCCCACTCCTTAGACACTACGAAAAGCGATTGTCCTGATATTTTAAGGAATGAAAAATGTCTCTGTTTATCTCATTTAAAGGTAAATACTCACAATATTTTTTTTATCATCTTCAATTTCTGAAATCAAAATTAGTGTAATTCTAAGCAGTAAGTTTCACTATCGTTTAAAAAGAATAAGAGTAAATTTTAGATTTGATTTATATAAATAAGATATTTTTTCACAAAAAGAAATCTGAAATATGTTTTGAATTTAGTTTTTATTAATCTTAAAAAACTTTTATGACGTGCATAATTTTATGAAAATAAAAGTTTGAAAATATAAAGAAATGGAAATGCGGAGAATGATAAAATTTATAATTGAATGAGTTTTTCAACAAATAAAATATATGAGTAATTGCAATTGTCAACTGAAATCTATTGTCTCATTTAAGCAGTAATTTTATAAAATATTTCCATTAATACAAAAATTTTACATATATATATATATATATATATATATATATATATATATATATATATATATATATATATATATATATATATATATATATATATATATATATGTAAAATATGAAAAAATATGTAATATATATAAAATAGTAAAAAATATAAAATATGTAATATATGTAAAATATGAATTCATAGAAATTTATAACAATTAGATTCTCTAATCTTGTTAATGTACTTTTTGAAATGTTTTGGAAGAGTAATGCGTTCTTATGGAAACATTACAAATATCTATTCTGCAGACGAATACCCGAAAGAAGAAACTGTTCATCGGGTGATGGGGTCAGCGAAACATTTTGAATTCAATTCCGTAAAGTATTTGTGTAAAGTATTGATTTACTCTAGCAAAAATCACTGAGTCAATAATCCAACCACAGATATCTTTAGATGTTAAAATAAAAGAATTGAAATAATGAGAATGATATTGTATGTTTTGAATTAATGAGAAATATAGATACATTTGTTATCAATCGTTTCCAAAACACTTTCAAGAGCTCGCTGTGACGCTATTTTTAATTTAAAAAAAATTTAAAAGGTAACAAAACACTACAATTGAAGAAAAACTAAAATGAGCAATTAAGATATATCAATTGTAATATTTCATACGCCGCCCTTGATTTTGTCCAATATTGTTCTCAATTTCATATTAGCCTACTTATAAACTCCTATGAATTTTTTCTACTAATTCCACTATGTTGTATAAATATTAATATACAAGATTAAATAAACCGTTAATATTTTAAAATATTCAATTTTTGATATTTAGATCTTTGATTTAGCTATCGCTGCAATAAATTATTATAATTCAATAACTTGTTTTTGCCCAATTATTTCTTATTGTGTTATTTTGTTTTGTACAGTAGATCATCTCATCAAGGTTCAGATTATCAGTGGATACTTTTTTTATGTAAAAGATTGATCAAGTAAATTGTAAATGTATTAAAAATAAAATATGTAATACTATGTAAAAGATTCCTTAATTTATTTAATATAAATAAATAATTAACCTCCAATAGTAAATTTTCATGTTTCTGTTATTATATTAATATACTCTATAATCTGAAATTTTCCTTATATATCACAGTCATCAATGATGATAAATACTGTCAAATTTGTGAGATCTGGACACACATTTGTTGCATATAACTTTATAAGACCATAATCTATTGCAATTCTTTCAAGGAAAAATTCAGAACATATTTCAAGCTTTCTCTCACAACAATTACTTGCACGATAGTCTCTCATGAGCACTTTTTTTTGTGAAATGAAATGTCTTTGTAAGATAGAAGCAGAGCAACCATCTTGTGATGAATGTCCCGTCCTTATATTAAGTGACGTCACTATAATTCATACCAGAAAATGAAGAAGAAATTCTGAAGGATAGATGTTGATGTACAACAGTAGCAAATAGAGGATCATAAGGAGAATAACTTGTTTTTTCTTCTCTTAACCTCCTTGGTAGATATTGCGAATTCCATCTCCTCCCAACTGAAGTTTATTCTTCTAAGAAATATTTTCTCGTCCAGGGAACTGAGGAATGTTATTTATGAGATTCCTTCTCACATCTAAAATCTGTTTAATTAATATATCCCACGCAGAAATGTTAATGAAGTAAAAATAGTTGAGTGATTTATAGCTGAATGTTAATTATCTTATCGCTTGTGCAATTTATGAAAATCTATTGGAAACTTCATTTTTAAAACAACACCTTTGCCTCTAGTACCATAATGCAGTATGATAGTATGATAGTACAATATGTAAATAACAGAAAATATAGTAGAGGTTATTTCACAAACTGTTCGTTAAAATACATATAAATTTCACAAAAAAGCGAAATTAATTTTTATTATCATTTATATTTATGATTATTTCGTCTTTAATATATATATATATATATTAAAGACATATTATTTAAAATAATTAGACATATTTAAAATGTGATTCTATATATATATATATATATATATATATATATATATATATATATATATATATATATATATATATATATATATATATATATATATATATATATATATATATATATATATATATATATATATATATATATATATATATATATATATATATATATATATATATATATATATATATATATATATAGAATCACAAGCGAAAATTGATAGATACAAGAATTGGATTTGGATGTGGATTTAATTTTAACTTTGATTAATATAAATTTAATATATTTTGGCAATATTGGATTTTGTGTTATATATTTTAGCTTTACTTTTACTTATTTTATTCTGGTTTGATATTTTGGTTTGAACTGTTTGGTGGTGTGGCTTTGGGGTGTACTGTTTCTTTAAAATTATGTCTTGGGACAGTGCAGAAAAGCCACACTTCGTATCTATGTAGTCAACACCCCTGATGAAGCTGGCCATGTTGATACTTCGTTCCATTTTCCTTTATTCTATTTTCTTGGAAATTTTAAAACATATATTGAACATTTTCCATCTGTTTACTATATTTCATATTTTCAATGTATTATTCTCCATCTAATATTTGTTTATTAATTTTATTTAAAATGTTACTATTATATATATATATATATATATATATATATATATATATGTTCGTATGTATATTCTAAGTATATAAACTCAGTACATGATAGTTATTATTTGGTGAAATATTTTTCAAACCTTATGCAATACTATACTTTTTACATTTAATGTTTCTTTATATAATTAGGTAATGATATTTTTTTACTTATAATGAATATCAAATGAAATAAAAAATCTATGAGATATATCAATTCTTTGATGTAATAATACGTATTTTTATTTAAGTATAAGTAATAATACGTAAAAATCATATTCATACTTCAATATTATCATTTCCTTTAAAAACATTTTTCGTGATGATTACATATATTTTTAGACACCAGGTGAAGAATGTATATCACCTCAGTCAGACAGTCCAGAAAGTCCCAGGTTCAATTCCACACCTTCCGGATCAACAGGATCCTGTTTGAGTGTCTATCATGAAAAGACATCGATACGATCTTTGGCCGGTGGTAAATATTTTATTTTAATTTCTATTCTTTTCTTTAAATCTTCTTCGAAAAGTAAATTTCTAATTGTGTTAAGAGAAGTACAGAAGTTAATATTTAAAAAATAAATTTAAATAGCTATTAGTGCATTTCATAAAAAAATATTAGGATATTATTTAACTAATTAGACATGCATAAACAATAAGTATCATGTTCGCATATTATTGCACGATGCCATTAACAATCTTTCATTTTGTTACATTTTAAAGTTAATCAAACAAATTTAAATATCAGTTAAATTTAATATTTAGAATTAAGAGGGTTCATTATGTAGATAGATTATTACTACAATAAAAAATTTAGAAAAACGTTTTATAGATTTTTAACTTAATATGATTCATTGCAATCTGTAAGAAATAATAAGAAAAAAAATACTTCAGATGTCACTATAATAATTAAAAAAATAAATAAAACATTTGCATTCTGATAGATGATAAGATAATTTTTATGAAACTACTAAAACATATTATGACATGTTTTCAATGAGTTTATTGTATAATTTACATCTAATAACAAATGTAGCACATTTTATACAATTCTATTTCAGAATAATATTGCATGATAAAATATACTGCATAATGTAAAAAAATGTTTAAAGTGATTAAAATAATAAAAATATTTTATTTACTAAACAAAAACTAACAAACCACTTAACTCTTATATAAGGATGACGAGAAATGGATCAAAATGAAATAGTCACAAGCAACGACATTTAGATGTTATTTAATGTTCAAACATATTCAGCAACTTTCAATAAAAACCTCTGCATTATAACATTTAGAATTACTTACTGTTTTAATTTTTGCATTGGCTTCATTTATTTAAATATTGGCTTCATTTATTTAAATATTATTTCATTTATTTAAAATTATTTCATTTAGAATACATTTTAAATTATGCAAGTGAATTATTATATTTTAGAAGTCCCCATATTATAACTGCCATGAAAAAATATATAATATATGTTCTTTCCTAAAGGATATAAATATCCTGAATGTAATTACCTCCTGTTTATTACGCTCTAAAATAACTATTTTTAAATGTTAATGAAATTTATATGAATTAAAAGCCGACCATGAAATTGCTTAACTTTTCAAAACAAAGATGCCCATATTATACTACTATTTTAATAATGTCTACTTTGTATTTCTTGTCTAAAGATACTTATAAGGTGCAATATTAGCATATTTCTATCATTAAAAAAGTGTAAGCAAATTTTTCAATAAAAATTACTTTTACTTTTAAGGAATCTGAATTATTTTTAGTTGCTTAAATTATGAGTAGTCTCATATTTACATATTGACTATCATAGGAAGTTATAGTACGAAAATAGTAAGCGATGCAATTTTAAACAGTTTGGAAACTATAGTACAAAAATGTTTTTACGGTAATAACAAATAATTACATACAATATTCTGTGTTAAAAGTATATTTTCAATTAATCACTCGATGAGTTGCTATTATAAAATGATAGTTTTTGATAAAAAGTGTGTTAAATTTCGGAAATTGGAAATATATTAGAAATTATAACTTTTAACTATTTTCTTTATACAAAATTAGTTGTTGTTGTCGTGTGCCAGATAGGCTGCCAATATGGGGTGCGCTTCTTCACTTTTTCAACGGAACCATATTTTGGTGTGGAGTCCGACTTCTTCAGTTCGGAAGTGCCATAGGGGCCGTTTATAGGGTAGGCAACTATTTACAACGCATTCATACACAGAAAGGACAAATACAGGGTAGATAGTTCATCTATGCCCAAACTGGGAATCAAACCCAGGACCTCCCTAACCGTAGTCAGGCACTCAGACCACTAGAATGTGTTGGCGTCAAAAATTAGATAAACTTATTAATTCAACAATTTAATACCTTTTAAATTAGTTAAAAATAAAATGAAACAAGTATACCGAGTTATTTGTTTAATTTTTGCAAAATAATAAAAAAATGTAAATTTCTCTAAGTTAAAACAATTTGAATTATTAATACAAGTTTTTAACTTAAGAAATTTAACAACAGCAGAAATAAATACTTTTTTAATTTGTAACCGAAAGAGTTTGTGTACTAAGTTTTAATTATGTTTATAATTTATCAGTAAACACTTCTTTGTTTTCGAAATAATATAAAACTATGGATTTAATTGATTGGTCTTTCTATTAATTACTGCAAACCCAACTATGAAGCTGAAAAATAACTCCTAATGTGCAAGGTGCCGAATTTATCGGGATTAACATTAGAGTAATTTTTAATTCAGGGTACTTAGTAAAACAGTACTAAAGAGTACATTAAAGTTCAGTTTTCTGATTGCCGCTAAAAATAGTTTCATAGTTGTTCAACGTCCCAGTTGCCCGATTCTTTTCTGTTATTAAAGAATTTGATTCTCATTTTGAGCCCGCGGAGGTGCGAAAGTAATTTTGATTGGCTGCGAAGTTACATTCCATTTGCTTCGATTTTAATGGTACTGTAAACGACCTGGTTGATTAAGTAAATCATTTAGTTGTTTCTGATTCAGCATTAAAAGAGAACATAAATGACCACGAAATTAGTATATTGCTGAAAATGACGCGAATACCCTTTTCCAATTTTGAAGTTATCGGAATTTGATTAACTATTCGGCTCCCTTACTCTCGGCAGCATTTCGCTATATTCTCTTCATTGAAAGTGAAAATTAAGAGAAGCATTAAAACACTCTTCTTAATTACTGGGCTATTAGCTTTCTCATTAGTGGATTTCTACCTATATTTTGTGCACAGCAGAATAACTGTAACCATAATTATAGTGTTTTAAAAAATCATTTAATAGTGAAAAGTGTGTTTCATTACCTTTATTATGTGTGTGTGTGTGTTTGTGTGTGTGTGTGTGTTTGTGTGTGTGTGTTTGTGTGTGTGTTTGTGTGTGTGTTTGTGTGTGTGTGTTTGTGTGTGTGTGTGTGTGTGTGTGTGTGTGTTTTTGTGTGTGTGTTTGTGTGTGTTTGTGTGTGTGTTTGTGTGTGTGTGTGTGTGTGTGTGTGTTTGTGTGTGTGTTTGTGTGTGTTTGTGTGTGTGTGTGTGTGTGTGTGTGTGTTTGTGTGTGTGTGTTTGTGTGTGTGTGTTTGTGTGTGTGTGTGTGTTTGTGTGTGTGTGTTTGTGTGTGTTTGTGTGTGTGTGTGTTTGTGTGTGTGTGTGTTTGTGTGTGTGTTTGTGTGTGTGTTTGTGTTTGTGTGTGTGTGTTTGTGTTTGTGTGTGTGTGTGTGTGTGTGCATAAAGTTTTTCTCTACACAACCAAATGTAAAAAAATGTTCATATTTTATTAGGCGATTTTTATAACAATATATTGGGAGAAATGTTTATTATATTTAAAGTATAAGGTATCTAAAATGGAATTAGCACGTTACTAGATTAGAACAATTACTTACTTCTAGTTTATTTGTAAAACGTCATCTGTAGAGTGCCATCAAACCATGTGTACCGACATTATGGTTATATCATATGGCAACGTTCAGGTTTGCATTACAAGTTCAAAATCTAGAACTGTGACATTCGAGATGCAGAAACATATTCTGGCCTATTAATGTTGATATTCTGGCCTATTATTGCTGCCATACACGCAGTGCTTCCTTACGCAGCACCTTTATCAGGTTCGACCTTGGACGTGACAGGTCCAGCGTTGACTCTGGTAAGCTCGCAGCCTCTTGGGCCCACATATCGGCTCTTTCGTTTCCGAAAGTGCCTGCGTGAGCGCGCACATAATACCTCTCTTCCCCTAGTGGCTTCCTGGTAAGAGTCCTTTACCTTGTTTTCCAAGATGTTTTGTTATTTGGATCGGCCAGGGAGTAAAGGGAGGGCAACGAATCACTGTATAGTAGTTTGCCTATCCGATGCCACATGCCTCTGCTTAGAATCAAATATGCGTTGGATGCTCATTAGGTTTTTTCCATTGTACGCAGATGATATATATTGTCAAAGTTGATGTGATGTAACAGCAACAGCTGTATCCTAGCAAATGTTTATGTAATCGTAGACAAAAATATTTCGTTTCAGAATACATAGAAAAAACAAGTAGACAAAATAAACATTTAAGTCTGCGGATAAAGAACTCTTCAATATTACATGTCATTTGCGACCGCATATTATTCTGTTGTAATACACCTGGTATCAATCACAGGAAGAATTGAAGGATCATGGTCAACAGCACCTTAGAGATGAAACAAATGTTGTACAGTGTACCGACCATACATATTAAAGGTGCGCACGAATGAAATAGAATACTGCCCCAAATCAAAACATTGGGGACAAGATCAGGATGACAATGCTAAACGCAATAGCTCAGTTGTCTCTCAGTACATATCTCGAGTTTCAAATCCAATCATCGAGATGTATTAGTCAAAATCATTATTCGTCATTCATAATATCCTTTCATTCTGTGTTTCTGTTATTAATCAATTGATACTCCTGTTGTGCTATAATGGTCCGTGATATTAATAAGTGATTCTTCTCTACCATTTGCACAATATCTTTGTCACAACTTGCAGTGGTGCAACAAGGGGTTTGCTATAGTTCCATTTATCTACTATTCCCCCCTGCATCTGAGGATTAACATATCTACATTATATTTGTTTGAGTTAATACAACATGATGACAGGTTTCTCCAGTGTGTAATCTACAATTCTTATAGGTTATGACTCTTCGTCGGTTTAACTCAAAAATTTTAAAATGGTCTTGTTAATTGTCTTAATGCCCTTGACAGGCATTTTCATATTTATTTTGCAATTGTTTTCCGGGAGGAATAGTCATAGATTAAACCTCGTATTCACGTGTAGCAATCGAGGAAACCCGGAAAACTCTCAAGTACCCACCCTGGCAGACAAGCAAACGAAAGGCGGAAATGAGATTTATATCTCCCATTGCTAAAAGGGCTGGGATAGAATGAGGATGGTAACGTCCTTCCACTAGGCCATAGCTTGAACAAATCAAAAACTTGATCGAAATGTACATGCTATCGTATAAGAGATACAAATAAACAGCTTACGCAGAAAATGCATGGAAAAACATTTCTTATACTGTAAATCGGTAATTTATTCTGCCTTTGCATATCACTCAAAAGTGAATCACTTGTGCTGTGCGTATATACTGCAAAGCTAAAGGTTTGCATATGTTATCACCGCAAACAAATAATGTAAATTTGTATTACATGTATTATTTTAAGTGTTGCATTTTAATTGGACATCATTTTATGTGTGTGTGTACGTGAACACGTGTGGGTTTTCAAAATTGTTTAATGAATCATAGTAGTCATTGCAATTTATATGATGTTTTTGTCGTCGTGTGCCAGGTATGATGGCATTCTCTTTTCCAAATGAACCATATTTTTTGTGTGGAGTCTGACTTCCTCAGTACACACATGTCATAGGTATCCGTTTATAGGGGAGGCAACCATTCACAACACATTTATACAAGGAAAGAACAAAGACAGGATATATATAGGAAGAAGAAAGTACATCCATACCCGAATTGGGATTCCATCTTTCTATCTGCATTATACGCACTGACCATTAGACAAGTCGGGGGGCTACAGTTTATATAAAGCAACTGAATAATAAAGAATAAAATGCATAAAAAATTAAAATATTCCTTTAATCAAAACAATTAATAAATTTGAGAATAGAAATTAAGAAAACAATTAAAAATTAAGTAATGGCTTCCCACTATTATTCCCATTCATATTTATTAAGTTCCCGATGCTTTCATATTACATAATATTTTTAGCTTTGAATAACTTGGAGAATTAATGTATTAACAACCTTGAATTCTGCATAAAAACATAAAAGTTTATCGAAATGTTTACATGTACTTTTATTTATCTAACTTTGTAGAATGACTCAGAACGAATATAGATCAATAGAGAGTTTAGAAATATTTATAGAAGATATAATTCGTGAAATACAATAAATTATGATTTCTTTAATTATTACTAAAAAGTAAAATTAATAAATAAAATTATTTTTATTCCCTTAATGAGAATAGTATAGGAAGTTTATTTTTAAAGTATTCATGTATACACAGAGTGTATGTCAGTGCGTTGAATCACGTCCTTCTTTCTTGTGCTAATACCTTTATGAATTCTTTAGAGTACAATCTTTTTGAATTAGTTATATCCTATATGCTGCATTTAATAATATTTTTTAACTTACAATACTTCCTCACTTTATATATTCTTAATCACAGTGAAGTTGAATGCATTTTCTGAAAAGCTATGCTATCGTCCAAATAGTTGTTAATATATTTCTCAAGGTAAGGGAAAATATAATGGATCCCATTAAAATATTAATAATTTAATGATTCTCATTGAAAGATATTTATATTCTTCTTTAAAGGACATCTTAGAAATGCATGAATGTTAGAGGAAGAAAGCAGAAATATATCACATGCGTTATTTACTTGTTGTACAGCATTAACTTGAATTATTGAAATGAAACAATTTTAACTTACATGCATCATTAGGAATAAAGTACATGAATAAATTATCCTTATTACCGGGATACATAATTTTAGTTTTCAGTGTAAAATATATCTTTGTTTATTCAGAAAACTGCCGCTCATGCAAATGATAAAAGCTGCCAATGGTATATTATCACAAATTGAACTTCAATCCATTGGTAAGGAAATGTGCTTTAGGATATGTACACAGAATTCAGAAATAAATAAGAAAAGGTAATAACCACACAATCTATTTTTAAAAGTACAAAAACACCAATATATTCATTAAACGAATAAATGTTTAGAGTAAAAGATTGTGCATAGTTGACATTTCAATTATAAATTTTCAAAAACAGAGATTTTAAAAAACGTATTTTATAGATTTGTGGAGTTATCAGTATGAATATCATCACAAATGGTATATTATCACAAATTGAACTTCAATCCATTGGTAAGGAAATTTGCTTTAGGATATGTATACAGAATTCAGAAATAAATAAGAAAAGGTAATAACCACACAATCTATTTTTAAAAGTACAAAAACACCAATATATTCATTAAACGAATAAATGTTTAGAGTAAAAGATTGTGCATAGTTGACATTTCAATTATAAATTGGCATTCAAAAACAGAGATTTTAAATTAACGTATTTTATAGATTTGTGGAGTTATCAGTATGAATATCATCACAAATGGTATATTATCACAAATTGAACTTCAATCCATTGGTAAGGAAATTTGCTCTAGGATATGTATACAGAATTCAGAAATAAATAAGAAAAGGTAATAACCACACAATCTATTTTTAAAAGTACAAAAACACCAATATATTCATTAAATGAATAAATGTTTAGAGTAAAAGATTGTGCATAGTTGACATTTCAATTATAAATTTTCAAAAACAGAGATTTTAAAAAACGTATTTTATAGATTTGTGGAGTTATCAGTGTGAATATCATCACAAATGGTATATTATCACATCAATTGAACTTCAATCCATTGGTAAGGAAATTTGCTTTAGGATATGTACACAGAATTCAGAAATAAATAAGAAAAGGTAATAACCACACAATCTATTTTTAAAAGTACAAAAACACCAATATATTCATTAAACGAATAAATGTTTAGAGTAAAAGATTGTGCATAGTTGACATTTCAATTATAAATTTTCAAAAACAGAGATTTTAAAAAACGTATTTTATAGATTTGTGGAGTTATCAGTATAAATATCATCACAAATGGTATATTATCACAAATTGAACTTCAATCCATTGGTAAGGAAATTTGCTTTAGGATATGTATACAGATTTCAGAAATAAATAAGAAAAGGTAATAACCACACAATCAATCCACAAATAATTTTATATAAATTATTTTTTATGCATGAAAAATAATTTTTTTAGAGAATAATACACATTGCATATAAAATTATAAATGAATCCTCTAAGTACTATTACCTTGACAGTTAAATAAAAAAGTATTTATTATCAAAAAACAATATCATTTTGTAATGTTAAATCTGCATCAATAGATGTAACGATAATTTATAACATCAGTTAGCATATTAACGTTTAGTCCAGAAAGAAAGATTATACTAAGAATCATAGCACTGACTTATAATAGATTAATATTTGCAATAAAATTAATATTTCCTTATATATATATATATATATATATATATATATATATATATATATATATATATATATATATATATATATATATATATATATATATATATATATATATATATATATATATATATATATATATATATATATATATATATATATATATATATATATATATATATATATATATATATATATATATATATATATATATATATATATATATATATATATATATGAAGTATTTGAAATTTATGTATCTGTAATTAATCAAACTGATGATGTTAAAATCACTATTTTTCAAAGAGATTATTTTTAAAAAAAATATCGCAGTATTTTGTTTATTATATAAAAAATGCTACAATAAACATTCGCCTTCTTTCAGCAGATATAGACAGTGCTACAATGGTTAAACTTCATCCTATTATGGTGCTCCGAATAGACGAAGATTCTTACAAGCTTCAAGATACGTGATTTTAACACTGACGTTTTCTAAACATTCTTTTGATTAAATGGTAAGTAAAATATTTAACTCAGACACTTTTTTATAAAATCAGTTTCGTAAGCATTTATTTCATAGCAAGCAGCTATCATTGGATGCACAAATTATAATAAACTAAAATTGCATTAAAAACTAACAGAAACCACTATCATGAATTATTCTTAGATATTCTACGTTTCAATGTAATATGTATGTATTACAAATACCCAGAAATTCGGTTGTTACGCCATTATTTCTCTAGCCTTCCTATATTTATGAATCCAGCAGTTTAAAAACACAAGTGATGAGCACGACACGAATGATTAGCATCAAAAATGTGATGTTGTCTGCACAGAGTACATATGGGAGAGTGACGAAGACCAAACCTATGCAAATATGCTGGCAAGCAGTCATGACCCGTTGCCTTGTGTAAATAATTCAATGTAACATAATACGAAAAAAATAATAATCCAAAAGATAATTACTTATGAATATTTCCGTTATGAATAAACTTCATTCTTTTTTTATCTGTATGTAAAATTAAATTAAATCTATTCAATTAAGTGTTTACTTTAATCAAAATGTTTTTGAATGCATGAAAATATTAATAAATTCGCTATTCAAATTTTGGATAAGTAAGATATAGTTAACTATTAATGTGCCGCCTATATAAAAATGCCGTTCAAATAATAAAATTATCTACTTATTTCAATTCAGATAAGGAAATTTTTTGAGAAAAAATTAGGAAATGAATTTTTTGTATTTCTATTAAACTGATATGGAGTTCCTAAGTATATATTATTACAGAATACTTTACACTGTATTTAAAACTTTCCTTTAAATTTTACTATTATTAACTAATTTATAAAATTTTTTCATTATTTCACTAAAATATTACAAACTAGTGAAATTCAAAAATAATAGTGCTTATTCATATATTTACTCTAAAAAAACACACTCTTAAAATGTATCATAAAATTAATCCAGTAGCGTTTAACTTTAGTTGTGGATGAAATAAAATAAGTGATTTCAAATGTATGCCTAAAAACATATTTATAAATTTTGTTTCTAATTTTTATAACATAATTTAACTAGAAAATGTGGTAAACTATATGATCAATTTGATTTACATACTAACATTTTACATTTGAAATGAAGTCATGCATTGATACCAATGTAGAAATTTCTAATTACCTAATTCTAAGCTTTGGTACACAGATACAAAGATAATATACTTGTAATGTACATCAAGTTCCATGTTAAATATACTGCAAAAAATTATATGATTTAATATTATTTTGAAAATTAAAGTTGCAAATATCTTTTTTTAATTGCAAGACATCAACGATTTTTCTCATTTTCTTGGATGACAGTTTTGCAACTTAATGAAACTTACTTTATGATTTCCAGCATATGACAAATTCGAACTTTGGATGATTTTAAGACCAATCATGCTTAATCATGTCTAAACATGAAAAGAATTAACAACAACAGTATTTAAATATTAATAGTTCAATACAAAAAGCACATTGAGTAGTTATTCCCTTAAAAATGTATGAAAGCGTTAACTTTTAACATTACCAAAGTATAGTACGTATTTATTCCCTGAAATTTATATTCTAGTATCTAAAAAAATATATAAAAATAATAAATGCCAGAAAAATTGCTAAAATAATATTTGTTTAATTCAAAATTATTCAATAAGTTTACCTGAAAAATTTAAACACTTCATATAAAGGTAGCCGTTTTTAACATAATGAATAATACCAATATATTTTACCAAGTTGTGGAATAACCACAAGAACCATTAATTTTGAATGTTTCAATATATCTTTTGTTAAAACATAAATATAAAAAGACGAACTTCAAATAGTAACCTAAAATCAATTTAAATTAGGAATACTGAAATAAAATAATTCAAATTTTTTGTTGATTTTTTTAGAAAATTTAATATACTGTGAAAGGTTTATTTTCTGAAAAAAAGAAGACAAAATTCGCTTAAGATTCAATTTTGTGAAGTGCAAATTGCTCTCTATCTGAGATTCAAGAAAGGAAACACTCTTTACTTTATTCTTCACTAAAAGTGTGTCTAATATATTCAGAGAAGAAAACATCTAAATATTACAATAGTAGCATTTCGTCATGTTGGAAATATTTCTTTAGAAAGCGGGGGAGGGAAAGCTGTGAAACAAGTGAAGAGATTTCGAAAAGAAACGTTCTATTAAAATCGATGTTTCCGAGTTCTAAGGCGAAGTAAAATAGAATCATTTTTCATTGTATTTGAAAAACAACAACACTGACGTTAATATGAGTCATGGCCGAAAGTTCGAAAACTTAGTAGACGCTCGAATAATGTAATTTGAAAGAGAAAAAGCAGCAGTTTCGTAATTTAATTTTGTTGCCACACTTTGGAAGTAAGAAATTTCAGGCATTATTTGTTCAAAAGAAGATAAATCCCCTTCAAGAGAGTCAATTTACAAAACTGAGATAATGCAGTTCAAAACAAAAAAAAAAAAAAAAAAAAAAAAAAAAAAATTATACACTGCTGTTGATTTGAAAATTTTTCTGAAGCGAACCGAAAATTACGAAGGTATTTAAGAATGTATGCATATTTTTTTTGAAGAAAAATGTTACGATTTATAATCTGAGGAATTTTAATCTTGAAGTTTCAGCAAAATTAAAAATTTAAAAAATTTATTATATGCTCTTGAAAACAAACTATAAGAAATGAAAATTTCATGAATATGTTTCAAATCATCATCTAATGGTTTAGTATTTTGTAAAATGTTTTTTTTAAGTATTATTATGCATTTAAAATTGTTAAATTTGTTTTACTCTTCTTAAATTGGGCCTAAAATAATGTAATTAAAAAACGCAAGTGGTTATTAGTATTACTAATAGGAATAGATAATTATAGGAATAGACTCTATTTTAACAGAATAATTTAATTTCTGGTAATTTCAAAGCAATAAATGTTGAGTTTGCAAAAGAAATTTAGAAGTTAAAGCTGACAATTTTAAAACATAGTCTGTTATAATTACTGCGTTGAAAAGTATTGCAATATATCTAAGAATCGCAGTCTTTTATGGCAATCACTTGGGGCATTTATTCGAATGCAAAGGAGATCGATGCTATTAATGATATCACAGATCACCACTCCTCCACTGCGAAATCTAACACCAATTATTTTAATCTTTAATTATTACATAACATCTATAAACATGTGAAATTATTTCAATATTATCTCCAACAAGTTTCTCAGATTTTATACATAAAAAGTATTAAAAAATGACTAATTCACATAATTTTTATTGTAATTAAATTATTACATGATTGCTAATATATTAGGACGTGTGGTTGCCATGTTTTATAATATATAATTTCATACATTACAACAATTTATTGTTTACTTAGTAACAAAATGTTGTTCTCATAAAATGGCTAAGTAAATGAACAACTATTTAACGACTAAGTTTAAAAAGTTAAGTTGATGAAATTATTACAAGGTTGGGAATATATTATTGTTTACAAATGCCTGTCGTTTGGCCGCTAGGCCATTAGACAACGGTACTTCTATGTATAACAACACGACAAGAAAAAACAGCGCAAAGCACTCGTCCAAATGCGAAGCATTCATAACATGTTTAGGCATACAAAGCAGCCATGATTGGAGAACTCGGCGAAATCTGTAGTTGATTTAGTGTTAACCAGGGAGCATCATGAGAAGGGCTGCTACGTTACCCCCCATGGCAACCACATATTCTAATATTACCGAATATATTAGAATATGTGGTTGCCATGTTTGATAATATTTCATTTCAAACATTACAAGCAATTTATGGTTTACTTAGTAACAAAATGTTGTTCTCATACATTAGCTAAGTAAATGAGCAACTGTTTAACGACTAAGTGTAAAAAGTTAAGTTGATGAAATTATTACATGGTTGCGAATATATTATTATTTACAAATGCCTGTCGTTTGGCCGCTAGGCCATTAGACAACGGTACTCCGATATATAGCCACACGACAAGAAAAAACTGATAGTGCAGAGCTCTCGTCCAAATGTGAAGCAGTCATAACATGTCCAGACATACAAAGCAGCCATAATTGGAGAACTCGGCGAAAGCTGTAGCTGATATAGTGTTAAAGATGGTGTACCATGAGGAATGTCGGTTGCGAATATGTTAGAATGTGTGGTTGACATGTTTTATAATATTTCATAACAAACATTACAAGTAATTTATGGTTTACTTAGTAACAAAATGTTGTTCTCATACACTGTGGTTAAGTAAATGAGCAATCATTTAAAGAATAAGTTTAAGAAGTTAAATTGATGGAATTTAAAGAAAATTCTAAATTATTCTATGTTTAATGGAAAAGAATAATAAAAGCAAATTGTTTAAATATTTCTGAAGATCTTGTCCTTATTTATTGTTAAATGCTAAAAATATTAGTAGAGATGTTTTGTTACAAAATATTTGTTTCTTCTGCTAAAATGCTAAATTTGTTTGAAGGAAAGAAAATAAAAAAAATTGCTCAGATTGGCTTCATATCCGATACAAATTTATTGAAATTTATATTTTCTACTCAAGGTAATGCCGTTACATGCATAAAAACATCTTCAGATACAGGAAAAGGATGGATAATTTTTGGTTTTTTTATGGTGATTTTCTTATGATTTTACAATTATTTTCATTTTTACTTACTTGCATTTTTCTGTTTTCTAACGTTATGTAGAATTACAGTCCGGCTCATGATCCAAATAAAAAGTTTGAATTTCATCATTATACGGTGAGATTCATACAAAAATTTGTTTTAATAAAAGAGCATCATTTCAAAGCCTATAAATATTGTCTAAGTTAATGCTTGTAAAGTTGACATTATATCTTTTGTCAAAGAAACTATGAGAAACAATTTAAGTTAAAATTAAACTTAATCACAGCAAAACCTTTATAAGGAAAAAATTATCGATTGTTGCTTTAATTGACAAGGTAATTTCAATTAATTTAAATGCATTCTAATATTTTAAGAATCTCTTGTTACTTTTTACCAATTTCAGTTAAATATGATCGATACTTTTTAGAGACAGAAACAGTGTGCCTATATAAGTCTAGAAGTAATCACGATCTACATATAAATGATTAAGATGCATAGAAAATGATCTAGTTCACGAACACATATTAAATATCTGTAATGAGACCGAATTGTCTGTTCATATAAAATTGACATTTTCATATATATATATATATATATATATATATATATATATATATATATATATATATATATATATATATATATATATATATATATATATAAAAAGCATTTCTATATAATATTTCAAATATAACAAATTTATTTACTGCAATAAAAGCATATTCTGAATAATATTCAGAATATGCTACCAAAAATAGAGATCTTGTGAAGTTAAATAGTACAGCCTAAATCCTCTCAAAACTTAAAAGTGTATGATTTTCCTATTTCACGGTTCTGCATTTCAATAATCTATGAATTCAGAATGGCAATCTAACGTCAAATCACAAGCCGATGATTGAAGTAATGCCGCTGCAGTCATCTCTGATCTAGAAAAATCTTTCGAAAATACTCTCTCACGATTTTAAATTGAGAAAGGAAGTATTCATAAGATTGGTTGAATATATATCTATTTTCATCAATTTCATTTTAGATTGAAACTGAATAAATTACGAATATATGCAGCATCGTTTTAGTGTCCATTCTAGTTAACTTCTATCCGATTCACCTTTATCCAAATTTGTTTTGTTATCACTCGCATTTTCGCAATATCTTTCTCAACTATCACTATTGATAACAATAATAAAGTAAATACCTAATTTAAATATATACATGTAATATAATATATATATATAATATAATATATATATATATTATATATATATACATATATATATATATATATATATATATATATATATATATATATATATATATATATATATATATATATATATATATATATATATATATATATATATATATATATATATATATATATATATATATATATATATATATATATATATATATATATATATATATATATATATATATATATATATATATATATATATATATATATATATATATATATACACACATTTGCATGTGAGTACAAGTGTCTTGTTGTCATGTAAAATCTTTGGATAAAATAATAATGGTATTTCAAATGAAATATTAGCTTCAAAATAAAAACAGAAATTTCATTACCTTGAAGTCTGAAGAATGTTGTCAGTTTTGAAAGTTTCAGATATATATTCAAATGTCATATCAAGAATCCATATAACTTCATTTCTATTGAAAATATTCTCCATATAATATGAATATGCTTTTGACGTTAATATGAATAGACATTTCCATTTTATTTCAAGAAAGAATTTTCATAAATTATGTGGGAGAATCCGGAAGATGCACAGAAGTCTTATCATAAATTTAATATAAATATTTTATATATATAGCTAAGATAAAATTTGAAGATAAGAAATATATCAATAATAAAGCTTATAACATAAGCTTGCTTTTTGATATCGGAAAATATGTTTTATTATTCATTTTACTATAATATATGTCAAAGAATAATAATTTTACAGGAAAAAGAACTTTTATAAACATACAAGATTCAAAAATTAATTAAAAGATAATTTTGCTTCTTTTAGTTGCCCATTTAATTCTCCTTCCCCAGTAAATATACAATTTTGTATCACAACGTTTTATAATAATTTCCTAGCATTTTCAAACCCTTTAAGTTGAAGATGTTGATTTACACTTGGACAACTTATTATGTAATTATATATATGTAGATAAAGTCATTTATATATATATATATATATATATATATATATATATATATATATATATATATATATGTGTGTGTGTGTGTGTGTGTGTGTGTGTGTGTGTGTGTGTGTGTGTATTGGTAGAGAGAGAAATCTTTTATTACATACAGTTTTATATTTTTCCTTAAATCTATAATTTTCCTAGTTAACTGGAAAGATTTTTATAAATTTTACATAACGTTAATAACGGTAAGTATCAAGATTTTTGCACACAACTTTTT
Organism: Latrodectus elegans; assembly: GCA_030067965.1. Classification (NCBI taxonomy): domain Eukaryota; kingdom Metazoa; phylum Arthropoda; class Arachnida; order Araneae; family Theridiidae; genus Latrodectus; species Latrodectus elegans. The sequence continues at coordinate 51,771,576 of CM057812.1, forward strand.
GTTTTGGATCTACAATGGAAAGATAGCACATTGTTCGTTAGAAAATATACAGATACTGCTTTCTGTTTGGAAGAAAAATTTTAAATCATGTATTATTTTTGAATACAGTACGTGATTATATATATATATATATATATATATATATATATATATATATATGATTTATTAATATAAATAATTTCAATTATTTCGTTTTCGCACTCATTTTTGTTTTCTCGTTTTGCTTCAGAACTAACAACAGCTGTTCCTCCTTTAAATTTCTTCATTCTATAAAATATAAATAAAATGTTTTTTTAAGAAATACTCTAAGTACACTTTAAACGATATTCAGACTTTATTTTTGATTTATATTCAATCATTATTTTATTTTGATTACAAACACTTTCTCGATTTTTCTCATACACCCACTGCATTTTATTGGTAAGCAACTGGCATTTAAATCTACGACGATTCATGCTTTATACACCCCTACCAATAGGTAGCTCATCCCATACCAAAAACGTTTATTACAGAACATTCGAATGTGTTCTAGAACAGTGAACAGACATTCGAGTGTGTTCTAGAATAGTGAACAGACATTCGAGTGTGTTCTAGAACAGTGAACAGACATTCGAGTGTGTTCTAGAATAGTGAGCAGACATTCGAGTGTGTTCTAGTCTGCAATTTTCTACTATGCCTAAACTTTCCAGAATGTTCTAGAGGACTTAATTTTGATCCCTTTTCTTTTTAAATGTACGATATTCAAATAAAAATGGGAACCCTCTTCATGGATGAAAAATAGTGGGTTACTACACTTTATAAACCCCTTGTTCGTACCCTGAACTCAATTCTAAGTTTTAAAGGTTCGCCCATTGTATACTTTGCATATATATATATATATATATATATATATATATATATATATATATATATATATATATATATATATATATATATATATATATATATATATATATATATATATATATATATGCTAAAATACTTAGAAGATTTCCAAATAATTTGGCAGTAAATTTAAATAGGCTTACATTAATTTTAATTTCTTTTAATTGTATATTTTAAAGAAAGAGAGTTATTATCTGAATATGGGAAGAAGCACATTTCAGTGGGTGCATATTTTTGCAAATGTGAAAAAATTAATGAAATATTGTTCTACAGTTTCATTTTACAAGCAAGGTAACTTTTCGCTTTACACCACAGTATCAGAATCAAAAACTATTATTGTTTCTTTGGCAGGATTACCATAACCCCATTTTTTTAATTATATAGAAGGTAAGTGTAAGAGTGTTGTTCTAATTTGCTACTATCTTCCCTTTTCTTCAAGATATAAGGTCTTAGATGTGGTTTAACGAATCAGTTAATAGTATTATGCATAACTTTCACTGAATTGATCTTAAATTACAGGAACGCATCTGTTCTAACTGCGTTTGAGCTGAATAGAATTATATATTACTTTTTTTGTATTGAAACTGTATCTGTGTGTAAAGTTGTATTCCTATATGTTTTAGTTTCTAAAAAATTTAAAATGCAAATCCATTCTTTATTTTGTGAAGTTTTGATTTTCATATGATATACCGAACATTCTCAACATTTTTCATGAAATTTCGTTCATTGCTTATCACGTTAAGATAAAATGAAAATTTTCGTGTCATTAAAAAATAATTTTTCGTATTACTTTGTAAAGATAGATTTTGTTGATTATAAAAAATTCTCCTTAACAAAGTTTTAATATTTTTATGACACAAAGTCGAAATTCTACTTTCTTTGACGCTTATTTTCATAAACATTTATCTATAAAAATTATAAAAATCTAATAGTACCATATCAAACTGTATATTTTTTTTTATTTTTTAAATATTTCAACAGAATTTTAAAAAATCTAATATTTCAATTTACAACCGATTTTATATAATTCCTTATAATTGCAATAAACATTTAACATTTTAATTATAAATATATGTTTTCAGTTATCTAACAATTTATGAAATATTGCGTAAAAAACATAAATATTTAAGATATTTAACAACTAATTGATTTTTTAGTCTAATTTTACTTAATTGTAACATATATTATGATACTACATTCACTGGTGATATTTTAAATATTTTCTTATTTATAATATACATATGTTGTTATTATTAATTACATATAATATATATATATATATATATATATATATATATGAGTTCCAATATATTTTAATAACTATTATATATTTTACAGGTGCATTGCACATATTTGATAACACTCTGTAAAAATCAATATAAACCCCACCATTAAGTGCCTATCATATCCATACTTCTTGACTACATACCCTGTTAAATTATTAATCTTAAAAATGGTAAGTAAAATTTTAAATTAATTTTGAATTTATCTTTACACTTAAAATATTCTTTTATAAATTTGTGACAAAAACTTGCTTTTAGGTTTAGAAGCAAAAAATAACATTTATGTTTCTAAATTTAAAAACAAGGACCATTCATTATTTTCTCTATTATTTGTAAATTATAAAATTTTGTCTAAAAGAAAAAATTGCTACGAAAATTAAATTGGCAAGAACTGTTGATAAGACAAAGACTTTAATGTCATTTTATTGCTATATTTATGTCATTTTATTGCTATATTATGCATCTTATACTTGTATATATATGTTGTATTTGCATCAGCATGTTACCTTCAACCTAGCCCTGAGTTGGGACTACGTATAATTTAAGTGACTGGTAGAAGTCTTTATAATTTTGAAGCAGAAATGAATTAAATAACCTCCAATGTTTGGCCTCCCACCACCAGAGGTATCATTTTACTTGGACGACATTGTGACCACGACATATTTAGCGTGCCACAGCCGTATTTACAAGTACGGATCTTCTCTCAAGTCAGGATAATAAGTTATAATCTTCCGATAATGACAATTAAATACCATTTTAATGAATGCATATATGTGTATGAATGAATATATACAATACAAATATACAATTTTCAAAAACTCGATGATATATATATATATATATATGTCATGAATAGTTAACTAAAACGACACTAACTATAAGCTATGTAGCAAAAAATTACTTTAAGTCTGAAAATTAAAGTCGGTAATGATTGGTGAATAATTGAACTAAAACTTTTAGCATAGCTTAATGATTTTTAGTGATATTTCATATATTTAATTTACAACAATTTTATGTAGTTATGTGAGAGAAGTTGGAAGTAGAGGAGTTATATAATGAATTTATTAATTGTGTTACTAAAATCAAGAATGATAATTTTAATTTAGTTGAGCTATAGTATTATTAATCCATTATTTTGTTCATACAAAAATTTAATGTAATTTTGAGTTTGATGAATTTTTTTTTATCAAGGTTCTGATCAGTTTTCTATAAATCCATTTTCATATCTCTTTTTTTAAATACTATAAATCTATTTTTGAAATTTTATTATTGAGTTCTCAATCTATAAAAGTGACAACTGTTACATTTTCTCTTAATATTTGTTATGTTGTAAGTATAAATTTGAAACACACTTATTGCTCATACAATTTCTAATAATTTTTTTTAATTAAATGCAAGAGATTGCTTAATTGTAAACAGTTAATATGTAAATTATTATTATTCTATTCTAAATACACACAGAAAAACGGAATAAATTTTGACGTGAAGCTTAATATTTTATTTTATAAAAACTTTAAAACAATCTTATAAATTTCGCAATATTTGAAACATTCTAAATTTATATTATTTGGTAACAGGCCATATGGCTTTTAGTTATTACTTTTTAAGCTCTTTCTACCGTAAGAAATGAAAGAATTAAATGCATTACTTGAAAGTTTCATATCCACTTTCCACTTCACAAAATAAAATATTTTAGTAAGCATTTAGAAAAAAGTATATTTAAATTACTTTTTTCTAAATGCTTACTAAAATATTTTATTTAAATAACTAATAAGAAATCTAAATATATATTATTAATTTAAATATTCTATTAATAATATATATTTAAATTTCTTATCATTACAAAACCCCCAAAACAAACTATAATATACTTTTTAAATTTCTAGAATACATACATGCATAAATATAGAATTCTATCTTAACTATTCTATTTGGGGAAATAAATCAGTTATACGTATACTTATATTCAATTGGTAATTTTAAATATCAAGAAAAATATAGCGGCTTCACAATAATGAGTATTTCCATTCCACATTTAAGGTAAACAAAATTTCAGGAAATTAAAACTGTCTTATGTAATATATAATTTAAAATAAGCGGCAATTTTGATATCACATAGATGATAGTCAAACGAAAACAGGCTTTTGTAAAGCATTTCAATATCCATTGTATAAATTAATTTTTTATAAATAGTAGACTGAATTACATATTGAAAAGAGAGAAATGCGAAAAAATACCCAGTATTCATCTCGATAAAAGTACATGCAGAAGATAAAAAATCAATAACCATCTAAAATAACGTGATCTTTAATTCTGAAGTGCGTTATCATATCATTTGAGAAAGTTCCGCTTCTAGTAAACAAAGATTTTAAAAGACGGTCTAAGCTGTCATTTTAACAAAATTTGACGTTTAATACATAAATGTACTGCAACGAATCTTCCAAAAAAATCACAGCAATTCTTTATATCATGTACCACTTGTATCTCTAAATGGATATCATCGATAAAAAAGCTCATCTGTTGGTTAATATTCCCGAGCCACCTTCCACATACATTTGATCACTAATATCAATCGATAGTTTTGATTCCTGCTTTGCAAATATTGGCAACAGTAGACATTAGAATAGTGGGGACTAGTGGTTTAAAGTAACGAATCAGTGATGTTGTTTATTGTTTTGTACCAGAATTGATAATCAGTTTGTAATAAGAGAAATTAATATTTCACATTACATTGTAAATATAGTGATGGACTAATTTTTTGATTTCGGTTTCTTTCTCTTGGTATAAATTGAGACCTTTGATCACATTAGTCTTAAAATGATAACGAGAAATGCCATGTTGGTAGAATTATAAGTTTTGCAGGAATGAGATCTAGAAAGGATCAAATCATAGTACAGATCTAATCTCTAAAGATAACCTATAAAACAAACTAAGCTGTTGATTTAAATGCTTCTCCTAACCTTTGAAATTTGTGAATAAAATTAGCTGCATTCCCCAAGCTTTTTGGAACGAAATATTAATCACACTTGTAGATAGAATTAGTTGCCAAAATAGTTGTTGATTGTAGAAGTTCCTCTGGCTACTGATGATGAATAAACATATTTTTTACCCGCCGGGTGTAATTACTTAATTACTTATACAGACAATGTATAAATAGATGCTTATATGTAATCTTATATATATATATATATATATAATTAAAATAAATTAAAACTGAAAGTAAATAAATAAACACAAAAAATTATGCCTTTTCTAATGCTCGTCCTCATGATTACATTTCCTTACATAGAAACTCTCAAAACGATTGTCAATTTCTAAGGCAATCATGTTGGAATCCACAAATTCTATTGCGTCAGAAATTTTGGCTTTTATGTCATTAATATTTGACATCTTTCTCCTGAAAGCGATTATCTTTGCGGTTTGAAAGCGATTTCCTTTTCTTTGCGGGTCTCAAAATTAAATATTCCAGTGATATTTATTTACAAGGTTTGTGTAAATAAAGATTTTGATAAGTTTAGCCTATCCATCTTTCTCGGAAATGGTAATTCTAGAACTTCAATAAAGAGTAGCTCTAATAAGAATAGGGATCATTTTGCTGCATAAAGTCATGTACCTGAAGTCCTTCGAGTACTAAAAATGAGAAATTTTCTAACATGTCAATGTAAATTTTATGTAGATATCTTTCATGGAACCCCAATGACTCGTTCTTATGTATGTCCACACAATATGTTTACTTTTGGATAGCACCTTTATATCTAATGACATTTAATGTGATTTTCAGATCCTCATATTGCATTCTTTCGGAGATTAACTCTGTTGGAAAGATGGAAGCAATTTCTACCTCTTAGAAAATTATGTGATTGACAATTTCAGAATAATCTTTTTATCTATTTTAAACATGTCTCTATCATTCTTCTAAGTCTCTCGTGCTTCATAGTCTTCAACAATATGATATTTGTAAGCTTTCATTCTTAATATAAGACTGACATGCTAAACGTTGAAATTTCTTAACTTTTGGGATTTTTCTTAATAATAGACTTCCAGCAGCTGAAAACTTAATTTCCGCTGCAAAACATTGTTCTTTCTTGGAATATTTTCGGTATAGTATTTTATAATTTATATGTATTTGTGCTGTTTACTTATTCGTTCGACTATCACTACACTTTTGTTTTCACTTATGGTTTTGTCATCATCTTTAACTTCCAATTAAATATAACATAGCAAAAAACGTCGGATATTAACATCAATATAACATAACTTTGAAGTTTTGGCCAAAAAAAAGAAGGTATTATTAATAACGCTCGAGGTGATATTTATAAATATAATGGTACTCAAACTAAAAAAAATAGTATATGCCATCGTTCAATAATAATGGAACACAGAAGAGAAATTTTAATTAAAAATGTCAAATTTATTTTCATCTTCATTAATTTATAATTTTTTAAACATCAGTATGTATTCAACATTCAAGGGTATTATTTTTATTTTTCATACATTTGATGCAAAAAATATATATTTATTTATATCTACTAAATTATATTTATTTTGATATGCTTCTTAAACACATAAGGGTTGTTTGGTTTCTGTGTGGTGTTTTTATAAGAATCTCGAACTCATAAACTTATTCCCTTTAAAAAAATTAAATCATTTTGATTTCATAAATAAAAAAGAAAACTATACAAGATTTATCATGCTCAAAATCTAAGAAAAAATTGTCAACTTCTTAAAACGTAATTAAATTTTTTTTCCATTATATATTTTTATTTCTCAGCAAAGCTTACGTTCAAATTGTTGAAAAATGAAATCAATCATAATGAATCTAAAACTATACATCATTATAACATATAAGAAATCTATGTATTATTTTTATATTTAAAAAACATTATATATAATTTTACTTTCAGTGGAAAATGCATAATATATTTCAGAGTTACATATTTCTAAAAGCACAGAAAATGTCTTTGCATATATATATATATATATATATATATATATATATATATATATATATATATATATATATATATATATATATATATATATATATATATATATATATATATATATATATATATATATATATATATATATATATATATATATATATATATATATATATATATATATATATATATATATATATATATATATATATATATATATATATATATATATATATATATATATATATATATATATATATATATATATATATATATATATATATATATAATTATCCTATTTAATTTAATGAATAACAATTCAGATACCTAAATAGGATGATAAAATTGGAAAAAAAATCATTAGTAAAATTCTAAGTATTATTTATTATAGCTAAATCTAAAATTAGATTGATTTATAGTAAGCACATTTGCTGAAGAAATCAATATTCAGAATGTTTCACAATTCATTTTAATTGCAGTTATGACGATGATTATTTTTCACATTTTGCGTGGTTATTTTATTAAATAATATCTGATACCAAAGTATTGAGTCCTGGTTTCTGAGTAGTAAACTCGAAATATAATGGTATTTATTTTGTTGTAATAATTAATTACCTTGATTCATACATTGTGAGCCTTAAACTCTCGGTTTAATTAAGTTTCGTAAAAGAATTATCAAGTTCTAAATTTAAGAGCATTTTCCTCTTTAACTGCTGTAGATTAATGAAGCGAGAGAGTTTTGTATACGCAAAATACCTCTCTTAATATATAGTTTAATTATAATCTAAACCGAGAGTAATTAGTGTTCCCATTAGATAAATTTCAAGACTTTAGAGCCACGTTTTTAAGATTTAATGAAGTTTTTAAATTATTGAGATTAATTTAATATACTTAAAAGTTGTTTATGTGAATTTATTTTATCGACTCGTATTTTTTTGAGATTTTAAAATTCGTTCCAATCTACGACATCTCTGATAGTACACTAATTACAGTGGTTTCAAAGATATTCGTAATTAAATTTTTTAACATACATTTCAAAATTGTACATTTCAATTTTTTAAGTTTATAATTTTTTTTAATTGCTTTATATATATATTTACTTTTAAATAAAAGGATAAAACATATAAGTTTTCCCAAAAGCAACGTATTTCTTGTAGAAATGTGTAAGACATTTTTACTGAACATCTAAATATTTTTACATTTGATTAAAATTTATATATATATATATATATATATATATATATATATATATATATATATATATATATATATATATATATATATATATATATATTTAAAAATATATAATTAAATTATTAAGATTATATTTTTATCATCATAGGGAAAGAAAAAATCTTTATGCATTTATAGTTAATAATAAATATTTTCATTAAACTGTATGTGCTTCAAACTATTTAATTTTGTTAAATAACTTATACTCGTCCTTTGCTTAAAAATACATGTTTTAAAATTATTAAATAAAATTTTGCCCTGGATTAGCAAAAATAACATTTAAATTATACAAATTGATTTTACTTGTAGTTCATTAATATTAATTAATTAGTGTAAATTTAGTTTTACTGTAAAATTGCACAATTTCAAGTTCTAATCTTTCATTTCTTCAATTTTATTACTAAAGGCTTAAAATGAATCTAAAAGTTTTTAAATAATATTGCTGTCCTTATTTTATTAATAAATACATTAGAAGTAAAGCATAAAATTAATTTAATTATGTTTTACAATAAGTAATTAAATTATTTTGGAAAATATAAGATTCTCAAAATTTGGATATATTTATATTTACTTATGAATAAATCTTCATATTTTACTGTACATGAAAAATTTTACACACTTTACTATATTGTCAAATTAAAGAAGGACTGCGGATGTCGAGATTTACAATATTAGATTTTCAAATCTAACTTATCAAGATTTTGGTACCGGAAAGCAAATTTTACTATACAAAGGAAAAAATACTGAAGCACGTTTCTAAATATATTTTTTAACATTCTACATCCTCCAAAGACAGAACACATTAAGATACATCCTTACATTCCAACACGAAAAGCTGAGGTGTCAAAACATTCTTTTGAAAACTTGGAAGGCGAGATGACAGGCACATATTTAAAATCTTCTGGTCTTTTCCATTTGCCAGAACTCCTCACCACGATGAAGATATGTGGGGAGAGGAACACCTCACCAACCTCCCAAAACCCCTACCAGAGCTATTTCCTTATTCATCCACACTAGCAGGAATTTTGATTAGCACATCGCGCCAAGAGGCGCCATCTTGAAGAAGATGGCATACTCAATAAATGAATGTAAATGAAATCAGATTTTAAAGTGTCAGGGACACGAGTATGGAGAAGGAGGAAGAGGTGGAGAAATCTTGTCCCTTAAATTTTCTTTCTGATGCTGTTAAGGATAAAGTTAAACACCAAACTTCTTTCCTTGTGAATATAATAATAATCATCACTTACGTCGTTAAGTGAAAATAAAATTATGAATTATCGAGTCAAAGCATTTAATCTTTGTAAAGCTCCAAATCTGTATAATGAGTTAGCAGTAAGAAAATGGGCTTAATATATTACATGTGAGGAATTTTCTATGTGACTAAATTTACGCAGGAAAGATATTTGTTTCAGAGGAATAATAATTATGTGTGTTATGAATAGAAGTGACAGTGATTGCTGAATTATTAATTAGTACCTATATTACATGATTTTGTTATTTTATTAATAAAACTTTCATTAAAAAGTGACTTTTTTATACAAAACTTTCTTTGAATTATTGTAACAAATGCAAAATTAAAGAATCACTTAATTTCCTATTATATATTGCATTGCCAAGGAATTTTAATTTTTTTGCAGTTTTATTTATATTGCAATTTATAAAACAATAGCTTTAAATGGATACGAGTTTGGGAATAAGTTAGGGGAATTTGCAGACCGATGGTGAAGTGGTTAGTGACCCTAACTTCAAAGCAATAGCTCTAGCAAAGCAATCTATCTCTCTCTTTGTCTTTCTATCCATTCATTTTCAGGGCAAAGATGGCACACCCACCGGCTGCCCCACTGTATAAGTTGCCGTCACTAGTGTCTCTGATTAATTCTAAGATTAATTCTAAGATCAGCCGGGCATTAGAAATAAAAATTAGGTGATTTTTAGAAACATGCATTTTAAGATTAGTTACTTATTTAAATTATGTTTACTATAAAATATAAAATTAGAGATAGATGGTTCTGCATTCATTGATATACATAATTAGTAAATAGCTTAATAGTTATAACCTATGATAATCTCTCGTAATCATCACCGTTTCCTTCTTTTATAAATAATTTTTTGACTTAGATCTTTGAATAATGAATCACCAAGAAAAGAATTTAAATTTATGTTCTAAAATTATATATATATATATATATATATACACACACACACATATGTATTGTTTGTTAACATTATCTTTGCAGAAAATATATATCTATATAACATATCAAGATAAATGGTGATATATATTTTGTTGTACCTCGTTCTTTTGATTATAAATATTGTTCTCATCAAATTATATGTATTCCGATTGTTTCAATTACAAAGCAAAACTCTTAGCCAAGATACGAATTAAATTTGATGTGATTTTGGAAATCATTTTTTAAAATTACTGACATTCAACTTAACATAAAACAGTGAATATTTTCTTTACAGGCCAATCATAATTTTCTCTCTGAACCGAAGCATTTTATGATATCTTAAATTTTACGCATTGCCTTACTCACAAATTTAAAAAAGCAGAACTTAAAATGATTAATTTCTATTAGAACTTCACACATCATAATATTTGACTTTTTAAATCGACAATCATTTTTTGTCAGTTAAAACTGAAGCAATATGAAATTTATGAAGCTATAAAAATAAAACAAATCGCTAAGTTGAAAATAATAAATGACATCAATATCATGCTGGTAATATACCGCTGAGCGGAGTTATCTATATTACTATGGAGAACCTTAGAAACACCTTATACTTTTGAGTGTAAGGTGCTTTAGGGCTTTTGAATAAACGCTTATGCATAACTTGAATACATATTTGAAGTAAAAATGTGCATTATTTTCTTTATTTTCAGGTCATTTATATTTTTCTACTGAATGTGTTCAAGAAACACCGAGGGCTTATAGATTAATCTTCACATTTCTGTGATTAAGTACCATTGACTGAATGGACTTCTCTAAAGATTACTGTTGCATATTATTGTTTTAATTTTCAAACAGATCCTTTAATAAGACTATTGAATGATTTAAATAGTATAAAGATGTATATAAGGAATTGTGCAGTTACATAATTGATTTTAATTTTTTCCTTTATTGTATTTCATAGATATTAGATGTTTCAAAGAGCTAATAAATTGTTATTGTTTTTAAATGTGTCTCTCATTATTTATTTTAAGTATTGATTTTTAGTGTAACTAAAAATATTAAAACTACAAAAGTTATTAATAAAAGATTACATATCATGTTTAAATTATAAATTCAAAAAAATTTCTTCTATCATGTTGAATTATTTTTGTTGCATTAATGTTTGTTAAATTTAGACGTTTTGCAATGAAAAAAAGTTCTATAATATTAGAAACGTTTTGGAAGTTATGCTATAAAGTAAAATATGACAAAAAGTTTCTTGTTTTATACATTAATTTTGTCTTATTTAACGTAATTTTGCAATTATAAGTACAATTTCTGATAGTTAATCAATTTCAAATTGATTTTCATAATTAATACTTTTAATTAAAGTTAATATTGTGTTATATGTTTCTGATTATAGAATCTGAATCGCGATTATAAAATTACACGTATTTTTCCGTTCCCATTGACTTAAAAATTATGAAATGGTTGTGAGTGCTTCACTTCAGAATTTTTTCACACAACTGTAAATTTTATAGGTATTCTTCGAACCACAGATAAAATGTTAAAGTAAATTCTAAATTACTAAATTTTATCCATTTCTAGTGCAACTTCAAAATCCAGCTCTTAAAAAAGGCAACTATACAGCTATTAACCATAGAAAGGCTTGTTTAGAAAGTGCATGTGTTTGGGGACTATTATAAAATATTTTAATTTGTGTATTCAATGGTAGAAGAGTCGACTAAATTGCATCTAACTGATTTAAAAGGCATTTCTAAGTTTTAATTTAAACAAAACTTTAAAGATATGTTTTACTCTGTAAATTAATTGCAGTTTAAACCATATATTTAAAGTTTTGTTTGATTTCAATAAAAATAAGTAAAACTTGTCAATTCTGCAAATTAGTTTTGACTCATTTCACACTCGAACGACATTTTTATTGAAACGGTGTGTGTGTTATGCATTTTTATAAAAAAAAATACTAGTTCACACACATAATTCTTAAATACAGTTGATTAAAATGAAAGATTTAAGTGATTTGCAAATCATTTCATTTCTTAGCACGTATAATATAAAATAATTAATGAATGTTATTCCACATAAATATATTTAAATTTATTTTCGGTATCTGTTACAATTTTCAGAAGAGATAATCATTAATAATAATGATAAATACTTTAGGTTTTAAAATATAACAATTTTCTAAATGTCTTATATATAAATGATAAATTATGTTAATAATAGTGTTTACTAATAAATTACAAAAAATATTTCTCAAAATCTTTACTGCCTTATCACTGTATATTTATTCTATCTAATAGATAGGGAATCTCGTATTTATTAGATAGAAGCATTTAACCAGTAATATATTCTATACAACATTACTTTTTAAAATTGTTTTTTTTTAATAAATAATCCTTTAAATATCCAAATTTAATTTTTTGTCGATGGAAGATTATTCATTATGTTGTTGTTAAAACTAATAAATGATTAAAACATATAATATATTGTCTGCACAAAATTTTAATCGGAAAAACTTTTTGCAAAATATTTTTTTTTTTTAAATTTCAGTCCAGAAATCGTAAAGATGTTGATTTTTATAAGGCCAAATGAAAAAGAAATAGTAACACCAAAATAGAATTAATCCACAGAATAATTAAACGGAATTTACCTAATTAACATGGAAACAGGTATAATAGCTATAACGGGAGAAAAAGTATAAGGGCAAAGTGAGCTCAGCGTAATTTGTTGATAGAATTCATAAATTATTCAAAAATTCTACTTATATTTTTGATAACAAGTGCAAATATAACATTTAATAAAGACAAATACATTATTTATGTAAAATTATTCTTAACAGAATTAGGCCTAAGCATTAAATGAAATATAAACGTAAAATACATTTAACAACAGAATATTAATACACTTAACAACAGAATATTAATACATTTTCCAACAGAATATTAATACATTTAACAACAGAATATTAATACATTTAACAGCAGAATATTAATACATTTAACAACAGAATATTATATTTTGGAATTCTTATAAAATTTGTTGATTTAATAATAAATTATTATTATTTACAATGATTATAATATGCATTTTGTAAATAATTCTCAGTAAATACGTTTTGAAGAAACTATTGTTATTAACATGTATGTAGACTTAGTTTAAGTAAATTTCCTCCTAATTTCAGTTAAAAAATTTAACATGTACGCATTATGAATTATTGACTCCTAGGAATGTTCTTCCACATGACTTTGAGGAATATTGAAAAAATGTTATTTTATATGTTAGCTTAACAGTTGATTTCAAGGTAATTATTATTAGATTTTGTTAAATAACAGATACTTCTAATGTTATATTCTGTATTTATTTATCCAACTTTTCATTTCAGTATACATGGAATTAATTTTATAAAAGAAGATTTTATTTCAAATTTTATTTTTAATTCATAATATACTTTATATGATATTTGCTTAAGTAGCATATTATGTCGTGTGTAATAGATTAGCATAATCTTTTGCTTTCATAAATTTCAAATGTATTCAAATGAATATAGAGAATTCTCTTGTATGAGTCAGTTTCTATACTTTTTTTAATTTATTAATTAAATCACTTAGAATTCTTCAAGAATATTTCAGCACTTTATTTATTGAAACAGGTCATCCAAAAGATTTTTTAAAACTACACTATTAAAAAAATCGAGTGAATTTCACTCAGAAGGAGTGAAATTTCACTCTTTCATTTTCACCAAACTCAACCAATCTTTAAGATAGAAATTCACTCTTTTGAAAGATGCGGGTAAACCACTCCTTTTAAGGAGAGAAACAACAAATTGCTTAAAGTAGTAAATTAGATAGAAAAAAGAGTGGATTTCACTCTTTTATAGAAGTATTGATGATTTTTTTGTATTGCCAATTTAATGCAGAAATTAGGTTTCGAAATACTTATTTTAAGGATTTATGTTTTTTTTTTTTTTTTTTTTTTTTTTTTTTTTTTTGACAGTTACAATATTAAGATACATGATTTCTCTATTCAATAATATAACCGTACAATTGAATATGACAGTTTAATTGATTTGGATAATTATAGTGGTTTTTAAATTACATACATTATCAAGCAAATTGTTCAGTCATTTATTGCATTATTTATATCGATTTTGTTTTACGTGTGAGTGTAGAAATCTCAAGAAAAAAGAGTCATCACACTACTTATTTTTCAGTTTAGTTTACTATGGGCCCATTAAGTACAAAATTAATTTTTATACACATTATTAGTACAACAAACTGTACACAATTTAAAAAATAAATATATATATATATTCCATATAAGTAAATATAATTTAAGTTCTTTTGAAAAATATATTTATAGTATAGCTAAATATTTATATTTGAAAATTGATAATATGCATTTTTGAATTCACAAAAGGATAAAGACAAATATTTTGATTATTCTGTTGAACAAAACTGACTTATACTTTTTCAAATAAATCTTGTTTTAGGATATATTTTCCAAGTTTAAATTAAACTAAAAATAACTTCAATGAGAGAGAAACTAAGAATAAAATTAAAAATAAAATACAAGATTATACAAAAAAACATTTGTTTAAATTTTAATACAGAAAAAAATTAAATGAAAATATGTATACAGAAACTCTTATGTTTATGGTATCAAATTAATACTAAAGCGTGGCAGTTTTATTATCAGTTTAATAAAACAAAATAATACTATTAAAATAAGAATGAAAAAAGATAATATGCATTTTAATGCTTGTATTTTGCTAAATTTAAATATTGATCGATTATAGTAAGAATGTGTAGTTTAAATTAAATTACCAACTGAACAATTTATTAATTTTTAAATCATATAGTCAATGAGAGCATAAAATACAGTAAGTTTAGCATCTTACTTAACATTAAACATATGATGACATTTACAAGAAATATTGAAAGCTTTTTAATCTTGTACATCTGACATCAATAAATATGCATGGATAACACATAAAAAGATTTCATACTCATGTCTTGCTTTTTTAACTACAGCAAAGCAAGAGTAGTTGACTAATTTAAAGCAAGTGTAATTTGTTAAAAAAATGATATTATGATTAGTTAAAACATATTAACTTAAGTTAGTAAATTAATCATTATCCAGTAGTTTTTGAAAATTTTTATAAAAATGTGGCAAAAATGATAAATTATTGATATACGAAGAAACAAATACAACATAATTTTGGATGTTTTTCTTTGTTATGAAATAAATAAAGACCCTATCATAATTTACAAAATAGATTTTTAAACATTAAATAAAAATGTATGCATGCATACATCAATTTATTTTTAATGTTAAACATTTTGAATCAATCAACAATAACTGAAAAACTGGTAAAATTAAATGAATAATTTTTTTTTTTAAAAATTACAGCAAAAATATTTTGAAATTATGCTTTTGTATCACATATAATAGTATTCAAATACATTGCAAGTAAAATGATTTTTAAAAATACAAAACAGAAAAGTGCAATTTAGTAAAAGATGTAAGCAATACTGATATTTTGTAAAATATGGATTTTAATTACTTTCTTTTGTATCATGCAATCGTGAAACAAATATCAAAATAACATTGAGATTTTTCTTCCGTTTTTTTATAAATATGTTTTCTCTTCAAATATTTTACTAAATGTTTTTGGCAATAAAATAATTTAAAATATCTAATTCAAATACAATGAAAAAACTTGGAAATGCATGAACAGCATGCTTCATGTCCTACCATTAAAAATGCAGATATACAAATTATGTATTGAATTGTAAATTTTGGTGTACTTAAACCATTGTCCATTGTTAGAAAATAATGTTGATATAAAAGTTTAGTACTTTCATGAATATTTTAAAAATCATCCTTAAATATGCCAAAATTACAGGTTTTTATACTACCATACTTTATGTTTCATTGAAAGAAGCCTCTTTAGATACTTAGAGACATAAATTATATAATAGAATAGAGAACAACAGATTATCTATTTTTCATCACAAAATGTTATTTTGTTTTAAACATTTTCTTCATAAGTTCAAATATTTTTTCTCGATGAATTTCATAAATCATTTCAAATTGTTATCATTTTATCTGAAAGGACACATATATACCTATGTGTGTACTCAAAAATATCATATATGTAAAAACTAGTTGTGGTCAAATGAATTATAAATATTGGATATTTATTTTTTAATCAATTGAATTCAAATTAAAGTTCAGAAAATTTTAAATGAATTATAAATTATAATGATTAATAAAAATTTAGCTGTAAAAACAGATGAAACTTTTATTTCAAAATAGATTTAAAAACATTATTAAAATTTCTTAAACCA
Source organism: Latrodectus elegans (assembly GCA_030067965.1). NCBI lineage: Eukaryota > Metazoa > Arthropoda > Arachnida > Araneae > Theridiidae > Latrodectus > Latrodectus elegans. The sequence goes on from CM057812.1 coordinate 51,788,450, forward strand.
ATTACCAAGTAATATTAATTTAATGAATAGTAATAATTACCTTTCATTATTTTAAAACCAACTTTAAGAACCAAAAACTTTTTAGATAATTTAACTAAAAACATTGATTTCAATTTTCATGTCATTTAATTAAGTTACCACATTCTTACATTAAACATAGAGTATTTTTTCAAACTTTTAAATACATTTTACAAGCAAAGTGAAATTAATACCTGTAGTAATAACAATAGTTAACATTTTCTCAGTCTCCATAAAATTTATTTTGATTACAAATTATACAGAATATACCAGATCAGCCATTTCTTCCTTACATTGCATTTCATCATCTTCAAAATAATATGTTTCAAATCTACTTTTGCTAATTTTGTTTTTTTATTTTTTCTTCACTTAAGACAGTGACAACCATAAAATACAAATATAAATTGTAGTTGGACAAAAATTTTAGTCGACAAAAATTTTAGTTAGAAATTCTAAAATATTATACAAATTAATAGTAGATTTTGAAGCATATAAAATTCTTTTTTCGTTTTATCTACGAATGTTTTTACATAGTAACAATCAAATCGAAAATTATCATTGAAAATTTAAAAAAATAAAATACATTATATCAGTGAAATTTTATAAATAAAATACATATTTTCTTTATATTGTATTAACACTTAAATTTAAAACCTTTGAATATTTTTTATGAAAATATTTTTTCGTATTCATTTCACTTTCAATTCAGTACAATAAACTATATTACATAATATTTTTATAATATATATTGGATATTTAAATCAACGAGAAAATTTGTAGTCATAATCAAGCAGTTTCGAAATTAAAATAATTTAAATATGAATCCATTATAATTTACTATTGATTAATAATAAATTACATTTTGGCAGAAAATAGTATTTAAAATAAAAAATAAAATTTCCAAACACATTTTTATATTATTAAACATTATAAATGAAGCAGAAATTTCAAATATTATAAATATTACATGAATATAATTCAATAGAATTCATTCATTCACCCTTTCGAATAGGAAAGTTTATATCACGGTTAAAAATCACAAATATGAAGATTTGATTTAGTCATTAAATTGATTATAAGAAATAAAGACTTATCGTAATGTTTTTGCGCTCCTTCTTGTCCAAGTATTCATATATTTTAATTCAATTAGATCGCCTTTACAAAATAAAGTATTAAATTTCTCCATTTTTAGCAAAACCTAACCGAAAGCATAGAGCCACGTGATGATTTAAGCCAATCAGAGCACATCATAATTGCTTTGTGCTATAAACACATCAAAAAATGAGTGAAAATTGGTTTGAATCAAGGATGGAGTGTTTGAAAGAGAACTTCTCTACCCAATTAAATAGAAAAGGATTCATTTTGTATCTTTATGGAGTACAAAATATACACGCTCATCGAGTGGTGAAAAACCACTCGATTTTTTACGAGTGAAATTTTGTTTTAACTCTCCTCGATTGTATATAGAAAACGTATAACCAATGATACTATCAAAATAAGTAAATGTGTCCATTTTTTAATTTCTCTAGTTTTGTGGTAAATGTGCAATATAATTGTTTTTCAAATTTTTTGCTGTTATTATACTGAGCTCTTTGGTTCAAAACATTGTTAAATTACATTGAAATACAAAATTTTAAGTCAAAGCCGTTTCCGTTATAAATGTATGAAAAATCATCTGACGAACATTAAAACCAGAAATAAAAGGCAACATTTTATAAAATCTAATACATTCACGAGATATCTTAACTTACTAATATCTGGAAAATAACGGGACTTTGATATGTCCTTGCACTATATCATCCATAAAAGCCAAGTCTTTTCAAATAACAATCAGGAACATATGCAAATGGGGAAGAATCAATATGTTACTATAGCGAACTCGTGTTAGAAAAGCTGTATTGAAAACTTGGAGCTGAATTCAACAAATCAGAATAATGCCTCCCTTGACAACAATTTCATGATCATCGTAACGGTATACTTCAATGATTTCACTGGGATGAAACCTTATGAAATATATATATATATATATATATATATATATATATATATATATATTACTTAATTAATAGTGTTGATAAACTCTTGCTCTCTTGTTTAATTTTACTAAATCAATTGAGTTAAATTCTTAAACGACTCTCAGCTCAAAAGCAATGTATCGATTCGATAAATCTTGAATTTTTAATCTTGCGTTTTTTACACCACACTAAAGCGTAGTACAAGTAACCAAATTTCAAACGGATACAGCATTTAGGACTGTGCTTTAATAAGCTACCATTGTGACGACATCTGGAAACATAAACCTAAAACTTTTGCCACTCCGTCAATGCATATGTGAGCTAAATATTAGCCTTTGTAAACATTTTTGCAAACAAAACTACCCTTTCTCACAGCTTTTTCCATAGTTTGGAAGACTTACTTAGCTTAAGAAACGATATTTTTATTGATTCCAAAGAATGCATATATACTCACACTATAGACCTATTTTAACTTTCAGTTTTAATCATTGATGCATTTGTGACATTATCCAAGTAATTTCTTCTAGCTGTATTTCATAAAGCTTTTGCCCATGCGCAGTAAGTATATTTATTGCTCCTCTATCTATCTATCCTTTTTTGATGTCTTGAATTACGCGCGGCTACTGAATACATTTCGTTTATCCTCATACAAAACTTAACATTTTGTGGAAAAACTTTAATATATATATTTTAATTAAATCTTATTTTTAGAATACTTATATTTATGTAAAGAGATTTCCACAATCATGTATAATTTATTGATATTGTATATATTACTATATTTTTACAATTAAAGACAACTATTCTTGCCTATACATTTCATTGAAAAATGCTTAACAAATTTTTGAGAATTTTTATTTTTGGTATGATTGAACATTTTCAACAAAATAAAAACATTTAAATCAGGTTAGCAGTTGATCTGTTATTTTATTCACATTAAAAATGCATATATCATCAAGTAAAGATTAAGTAGCTTTTATAAAACAAATGGAGTCAGCAATTTCCTTAATTTTATTTTCGATATCACACTCTTTGATTCCACTGATATACTGCTCTGAAATTGCTGGTTTTTAATGCCTTTAATTAAAGTATTACTTTATTTGTGTATATAAAGACAGATATATTGAATATTTCACGAAAATCTTTTCTTCTTATATATAGCATAAAGAAAATATCTGAACCCAGAAAATGAGTTGCTAATAATGTAAGTAGTGATGAGATTAACCTTCCATTTTATGGCATGCCATAAAGCGGAGCAAATTTCTATTTAATTAAAATATTCTGTTCAAGAAAGCACATTATTTAATAAAGCTTTTCAAATATGTAATCATTAATGAGAAATATTTATTTCCTGGCTCAGAACAGACGGAATTTTTTAACACCTGTTATTTTAATAATATATTTTGGCAAAATACGCATATTGATATTTTACTTAATGCTCTTACATTGCATTTATGACAGAATAATATTATTTCTTACTAATATGTAGCTGTTATATATTGGCAATTTATTGAGCCGAAATGAAAATTATCACAGATATAATAAAAACGCTGATTTTGACTTTCTGAGTTATTGCATTATACTTGCTTTTATATTAAAATCATTTCACTCAGGTGAAAAATAGAAATTAATTAAAATAAAAAATGAAGAAAAAGATTAATAATTATCTATAATTATGGTGGGCATAAGCTTTTTTTTTTGTACAAGACATTAAATTTGTTCAATTTATCTGAAGATTAGTTAAACCCATCCGATACGTAAATTTCTTAATATATATACAAAATCATGGAAAATATTAAGTACCACCGCAATAGTGACTATTTTTAAATTACTTAAGGAATCTACTTCTGTATTTAAAAATATATTTTATACCTCACTTGCATTTACATTCTAATTACATTGTTTATGAGAATGTTTGTTAATTATAATATTTTGTCCTCTGTTTATTGGATGAAAATTGATTCTAAAACAAGGAGTAAGAAATGTTTTCTACAAATGAATTACACACAACTATTCATTAGTAGATAATATTCTGTACATCAATGCAGTAATACAAATAAACGTGATTATATTTGTATATATAAATTACGATATAGTAAATGCATCCCCAATTAATTAAACAATTAAAAAAACGTCATATTCGCCAATGATGCAACTATCATTTAAAACATTTGGATATGAAAAATTAATGACATCACAAGAAAGGAAATGGAAACAATTTTTTATTGGATTTAAAAGTTCTATGGTGCTTACCTATTCAGTTAACAACTCACCACAGGGAGGAAAACAATGTACATTAATGATGAATATAGCATAAAAAAGAAGTCTCTTTAATAATTTCATTGCTTTAAGTTAACTTTCATTTCTGACATAACCGATGAGCCAGTTTCCCATGCATTAAACTTCAGAAAATCTCAGAACCAGAAATCTAAAAGCTTAATTAGAATATCTTTATGGAATCAAAGCTGTAAAATTAAAGGAGATAGCTTTATTAACAAAGCTTTAATGTGACAATTGTCAAAGACATTGAGTTGGTACTTATTTTGGAGTCTCTTGTTGCATCCTCACAAAGTCACTAATAAAATTTCATTTGAGCAATTTATGAATAATATAATTTTGCATTATTAATTTATTGGATCACCTTGGCCAAGTGATAGCACAACTCTCTCCCGCGAATAAAGTTCCGGCTACAGATTTTGATGCCAACCACTGTTGAACAACAGGATATTTATGGTGTGTTTCTCCCTTCAGCATGCACGTTTGCCGAGATTGTTGCTTGGAAATGTTCAGAGATTTATCTACTGCAACATGACAAAATATTTCTGAGTATTTGTACTTCGTGGTTTCTCTCTTATCTGATAAAAATAGATCTCGGAAGGTATTTTAAGTGGTGAATATTAAAATAGCCTAATGTGCAACTTTGACTTCAACTAATAGGGTATTCACTTCGTAGTGTCAAAACTTTGATTCACACTAAGTACTGGTGATAGAGAAAACTCCACACCTATGTAAGGGCTCACTTCGCAGAAATAGGGACTAAATAAAACGTGTTGCAAATATTGTTCTATACATTCAATTTTGCTTAAATTTTTTCTTAAGAATGTTACTAACCCATTGAATGAATTTCATGGCGTTAAGGTTTCTGGTTAAAGAGAAATGTGTTTTATGTACTTATCTATTGTCTTCATGTTGCATTCATGAAATATATGTGAAGTACATACGCTGCTGCAAATTTTTTTTCCGATAGCATTATTTGGTCATGGTGAAATTGTTAAAAATATCTAGAGAAAACGGAGCTAATACTTGTTGTTTTATGTAAGTTCAATTGTGAGTAATAGATATTGCAATGTACAGTAGACATAAAGTATTATGCACTCCCACAAATCTTCCTCATCAACTGGAAGATGTACTCATACATGCATCCAGTTCCTTCGAATTATTTTACAGAAACATGAATACATTTTCAAACAAACAGACATTTTTAACATGAGAATTCGAAGATGTATACATAAATCTTTGGCAGTGTTTTCCTGGCTTAGATAACATAGATTTATCAATATATCTTGTTATTCATCATCAACGCTATTTTGTTACACCACAAATACCTGATTGATGATGTGTTTCACAAACAGGTTTTTTCGACAAACAATCCTTTACACTTGATGTTTTGCGGTTGGCTTTTAATCCTTGTTATTTATGCAAAATATATCAAAGCGTTTCTTATATATATATATATATATATATATATATATATATATATATATATATATATATATATATATATGTGTGTGTGTGTATGTATATATAATAATAATATATCAAATATTTATAATACCCTGACAAATTTTTTCCTAAAATATTGAAGGTAGAAAAAGAAAACAGAAAGAACTACATTTTACATTTTTAAAAACCGATAAATAATATTAGTTTCTTAATTCGAATAAATAAAATTGAATAAAATGACTTTTTTTTCCTAAATGCATGTATATTTTTCCATAGAAACTGGATTAAATATAATACATTTCATCTGTAACAAACGTTTTCATCTAGAAAGTATAAAATAGTTAAGAAGTATGCAGTTGCAAAAATATCGAAGCAAAATTCCCAATTTCAAGTCGGTTGTTTTTATAGAACCACATAAATATCTTCACATTGAAGAATAAAGTCTTTACGGTCGATATATTTCTAACGAAACGAAAACTGAGGAAAAATTTACTGCTATCGTTCCATGCTTTTACAGTGTCTAATGCAAAATCGAATTCACTTTCTCATACAGTTATTTTCATTTGAAATATTTTTATTATTTTTTCTTGGAAATTCAAATTAATATATATATATATATATATATATATATATATATATATATATATATATATATAGATAGATAGATAGATAGATAGATATTAAATTTAGATTTTCTTTATCTAAATTTTATCCTTAAATTTCATAAAATAATTAATAAAAAATAAAATAGAAAATATAAAAAAATATGATACATTAAATTTGGTACAAAATCCAACATAACCAAACCAGGTATCATTTTTGCTAAGCTTCTAAACTTAATTATTGATAACAATTTTCAGGATATAACAACTTGGATAGTTGTAATAAATACCAAGTTATAATGAACCAATTATGGTGTTTCCTTCACATAAATGTTTCTTGATATTGCTTCCTTTGGTTTTAAAGATCTATTTATATGTGAGTATCATTAAATAAATTAAATGTTGTCTTAAATCTTTATTATTGTGAATACATGCATTTGCTTACGATTGATTATGATTATTGGAAGAGTTTATTCGAATTCAGCATTTTTAATAACTTAATAAACAATGAGAGAAGAAAATAGTTTAGTTCAAAATTTTGGTATACTAAAAGAATCAAAATTTTCCAGTTTACTTGCAAATATATTTTTCTATCATTATGAAAACAAAAGTTCATTTTTCAGTTCCCTTTTGCTTTTTATCATGTTGAAGATTTTATTATTTTTAATAGTTTTGACTTTTTTTGAAAAATATATTGGAATTATTTACCTTATAAGGAGTTTATTCTTAGTAAAGTAGCATTAACATTTATATTTCTGAATTTGGTTTTGAACATTGATATTAAAAGTGATTTGGCTTGTATTGGTATCTATAACAAAACAAACAAGAATAAATTTAAAGTAAATAAATTTAATTATAATTTAAAATAAATAAATTTATATTTATAACATACGCAACAATATTAAAAAAATATTAGTAAAGATATAACGTAAAATTTTAATACTGAAAACAATAATATTTCCCATTAATTTATTTTAAGCTATTTAGGAAGTAGGGAATCGCTTTTGAGATTGAAGAAATGCGTAGATTTTAAAACTACAGAAGGGTCAATCAAATATTAAATCTCTTAAAAGAATCCTGAATACACCAACTATTATATATAATTACTACATAAACTTTTTAAACTAATTTAATTTTCTTTAACTTCATTAATTTTAAAATTCATTAATAATTTTTTTTAAAAAAATAAATAGATAAATAAATAATTATGAATTGTTAGTTTAGTTGATATTTAATCCTGTCTCTTAAATGTTTGATATTTTTTTTAGTTTTAAATATACAATTTAGATAGTAAGAAAATCTAGTATTTACTTTTGAATTCGAAACGTTTTGTATTGCAAATACTCTTCGTTAGAATTGCACGATATTCTCTGCTCTGTTACTCGTTGTATGTCAGAAAAGAGTGTTGGTAATTCTTTTGCATAGTTGACCCTATCCCACCTGAAGAAGACAGGGTCCCTATGCTTGTTATTATTTTTCATATTTTGTTATAAATCCATATTTTTTATATTTCAATTTATATTTTTATATTTCAAATAATCTTATTTTGCTGGCTTACTTTTCTTTAGATGCATTTGCGCTGGAAAGATGGCTTGGTAGTTGGATATTTTTCTGTACTTTTGTATTCTTATATTCATTAACGCTTTTAATTATATATATATATATATATATATATATATATATATATATATATATATATATATATATATATATATATATATATATATATATATATATATATATATATATATAAATATATATATATATATATATATATATATATATATATATATATATATATATATATATATATATATATATATATATATATATATATATATATATATATATATATATATATTTATATATGTATGTATATATGTATATATATATATAATTTTTTCTATCTGCGATGCATTTTCTTGTGAATTTCAGAATTTAATACTGTAAGAAATAGAAACAAGCAGATAAGTAATAAAAGAAACGAAAAACCGCCAGTAGTAGAACCTGAACCTCCGTTGTTTTCTATTAATATGGATTGGAAAAAGCTTTTAGGGACTTTCTCCCCTCTTTAGTTGGTATCAAGAGAATTCAGTGTGAAATAAAAAAAAATAGTAGATGAGAAAATAGTAAATTTTAAGGAAACATGCAAGACTTCATTTTGGTATCGGTAAGTATTAAAAAAGAAGCTATACAGCAAATGCATTAGATTTGTAAACATATACGTAAAAAATTATTCACTTTTTTCAAGAAAAACTTCGAAAATATTATTTATTATATTTAATGAAAAATAGGAAAGATAAAAATGTTGAAGGCATATATTCGTATATGCAAATATTTCTTATCTTTCATACATTATTACACTGATTCACTTAGTATCGTTTCATCTGAAAAGGAGTGCATTTTAAAGTATTGTATCATACATGTATTTAATCTAATTTTAACCAAGATATGAATAATCAATCATTTACTTATTACTCTTAATACATTTAACAATATGTGCAGCAGAATCATCATTTAAGTGTTTATAAACACATTTTTTGAACCATTGAATTATAATAAAATATTACAACACATAAAAGTTAAAAAAAATGATTTCTCAAATGATTTTAATCAATTAAAATGTCACTAGTTTATTTCTAACATAATTATTTGTTTTATCAGTCATCACCAGTGGGCAGAGTGCCTAACTGTCGTTTAGGAGGTCCTGGGTTCGAATCCCAGTTCGGGTATTGGTGTACTTTCTCTTTCTGTCTATCTTGTCTTTGTCCTTTCCTTGTATTAATGAGCTGTGAATGGTTGTCTACCTTTAAATTAGTACCTATGGCATGTGTGTACTGAAGAAGTCGGACTATGGTTCAGTTGGAAAAGTAGAGCAGCACACCTCATGTTGCTAGCCTAGCTGGCCCACGACAATATCAACAACAACATCATTTATCATCATCAGTTATCATTTGTTTGTTAAAAATGATTAATTTTATATGTTAAGAAGAACTAATTAATTTCTCTTTAGTAATCAATCAAGCATAATAAACGTCATGGCAAAATTTCTGCACATTAAATTTTTGATTATAATCATTTTAATAAATTTTAAGATCCACTGATATTATTTCTAGGCAGGATGTTCTCGCTTTATGCTCAATATAATTTCAAATTTTGATAGTAGTTAACTGAAAATATATCCATTTTAAGAAAACCCCCATATCTATAATAAAAAAAGGCAAATAAAAAAACCTCTCTTTAACATATAATGAAATTAATTGAAAACGAGCTCATGACTTTAGATTGTTTCCTTTCTCAGATTTTAAGTCCAAAACGAACAACAGAAAAATTATTAAAAAAAAAAAACTTTAAATAAAAAATCTGGGATAAATATTCTCGACATCTATTTCCAAGTATATATTATGTATATTAATTAGTACAAAAAATAGACATAAGCTCTTTCCTTTTAAAACATCATATTATCTATCAAAAACATTTATATGAACTTTTTTATAATCAATGTAAATAAATAAAAAACAAGGATAGTTCTGTAGTGAATAAATTAGAATGTTCGAATAATTCAGCGGATTTTAGATTTAATTGTACTATATCATGAAAAATATCCAGGAACAATAGATTTCTACTTAATTATACCACAATTCATATAAATCCAAACTGGATCTTTCCAAATATTCTAATAAAAATTCCATTTTGTCAAAAAATAAACTACTGAAGATCCATATTGTTTACTTAATATGCAAGTTATTATAAAACTAACATAATGCAGTTATGAATATTTTCTTTTCAGTCAGAAAGTGTCAAACTCAAGTAAAATAATCATCAACGTATTAAAGCGGTGAAAATAATTTTTGATCTTATTTTGACAAATTTTAATTTCATATAAACATAACAATAATTACTTAGAATAATATTCTTCTTATTTATATATATATATATATATATTATATTATATATATATATATATATATATACATACATATATATATTTATATAAGTATATATATACATAATTTATTTATTTTTATATGTATAATAAATTTCTACTCATGAATAGTGCATGTGTGTAGTTTGTTTCATGAAATGCTCTTATTAAAAAGAATCTCGTTTGTGTGCGTGTATGTTTCTCAGATAAATAATAATATTTATGTAGAAAAATGTGTTGATGTCTCAAACGAATGCCTTTTTGTAAGATTTAAGTAGGAAAAATGCTAAAGAATTCTAAATTCAGTTTTACGACATATAAGCTGAATCAGACTTGTTTATTCCACTGAAACACTCAGAATGGTTTCATTGAAAGTCCTTTTTTCAATCGTACAGAGAAATGCAAAATTCAAAAGAAATCTTTCTTTCAAGTTGTATTGAAAATATTTTATCCAAACTGATGTCAAGATTATACTTACTTTGAATGTTATATGAAATCAACTATCGATGTTGAAAGTAGCACTCATAATATTCAAATACAAAAATGAAAACAACTTGAAATGGAAATCTGAAAAATGCTCAAAAGTTTAATATCAAAATGAGAAATCATCCGTAAAAATAAGTAAAATCTTTCAATATTTGAAGAATTATAATTTTTTTTAAATTTGATTAATTTTATTATCATTTGAATAAACTTGAATGTTGAATAATGTTTTTCTGGCTTACAATGAATATAGTTAATATTTTTTATTCTCTTAAATAAAGGAGATAAATTATTCCAAATGAAAATCATTTTTGTCATTTTAATTTTAAAATCTTTGAGTTCAAAATATTTACTCAAATTGCTCTCATGATATTGAAAGCACTTTTTTATGTTAGTCTCAAATTACATTTTGAATTCCAAATTTCAAGAAAATATTTATTAATAAACGTATCTATCTATCTATCTATCTATCTATCTATCTATATATATATATATATATATATATATATATATATATATATATATATATATATATATATATATATATATATATATATATATATATATATATATATATATATATATATATATATATATATATATATATATATATATATATATATATATACATATGTATATATATATATATATATATACATATATATACATATATATATATATATATATATATATATATATATATATATATATATATAAATATATATATATATATATGTGTGTGTGTGGGTGGGTGGGTGTGTGTGTGTGTAATGTCTGTCTAAATGGTTAGCGCCTCTAACTCCCTAGCTGTGAGTCATATGTTCGAATCCCGGTTTGGGGATGGATGTTGCATTCTTACTCTATGTTTCTCTGTCTTTTTTTTCTGTAATAATGCATGAATGTGGCCCAACCTATAAACGGGTTTATGGTGGTATGGCACGTGCAAATCTACTCGCCTCCGTGGCTTGGTTCACAGGTGCCCACAGAGTAACGACAAATGTGTAGCATATTCTGGCATTGATGTGGTATAGGGTTGGTCACATAGGTGCCCGATGTTGGAAAAAAATAATGTTTCATATAATTAATGGTTTCATTAATTTTAAGTAAATTTGCGTGTGGTGCAAAAGATTTGTATACTTTTTAATTAAATAATTAATGTGATTTTTGCACAAAATTGTGTAATTCTGAATCTGTTATAATTTCTAAACTGAATTATTTTCAAAAATTTTGAAACACAATATTAAAAATGTTTGATAAATTTGGAAAAAAAAATTATTAAAGGAAAAGAAATTTGAAATATAATCAACATGCTTCACTTTAGAAACGGGTGATAGTTTTTTTATTAACAGTAATATGCTATATAATAAATGTAACAACAATGATTAAATACCAAATAAGTACCGTGATATTGTATGTTAATAGTTCAAATCTTAGCCTGATAACTAAGTACATATGTAAGCTTCACAAAACGAACTCACACTTTAATATTAAAATTAATATTTCCTAATGTAAGAGTAATAAAACTATTCGAAAGTAACATGTCTGTATGTTGATGTTTTAAAAAAATGAAACACAATTAAAAACATACTATTTATATTTTGTTAGAAAAAATTAACATTTACATAGATTTCCAAAAATATTTAAATGAATGTTAAGGTTAAAAGACGTGAGCAAATATTATATTCCATCAACATACAATGACATTAAAAGTAAAATTTAAATTATTTCAGATTTTACGAGAGTGATCCAATTCACGAATGATTACTTTTGAGGAATTATTTGACATATATGATGCTTTACATTTCGTTTCAAATCATTCATATCATTTTTCATTCTGAATCATTGTTGTTCTCATATACCAGCTAGGCAGGCAAATTGGAGTGCGCTGCTCCACTTTTCCGACTGAACCGTATTTGGTGTGGAGTCCGACTTCTTCAGAACACATGCATGCTATAGGGACCCGTTTATAGGATGGGCAACCATTCACACACAAGGAAAGAACAAAGACAGGAGAGAAAGAGATCAAGTACATCCATGCCTGAACCGGAATTCGAACCTAGGACCTCCCTATCAGTAGTCAGGCATGTGGACCACTAGACAAATTGGCCGGCGTTCTGAATCATTAATTTATAGATACATTAAGATTAACGTTAACTATAGTTAAAAAATTATTTTAGCATGTATAAATGAATATTTTAAAACATGAATGTTTTAAAAATGAATGTTAATTAACTATTTCAATGTGTAATAACATATTTTTAATTTAATCAATGATTTTGAATTAAATTGTTTACTAGGAAGATATATACTAACTAGAACTATATTTTTATTTCTTCTTTTCTTTCTTAACTCTGATTATTTTTAAGTATCTCCCTTTAAATCCAGAAACCCTTTAGAAAATCATCAATTTTTCGAAAAAAAAATTCATTGATTTTTATTTTTATTTTAAACTTGCTTTTAACTATTTTACATTAACACAGCTAATAATTACTTGAAATGCATGACGGTATTTTTATAAGTACATATAATATATTGTCCTTGTGGAAGTTATTAACAATAATATGCAATTGATAAATGCTATTGTGAATGTTCTGTTGCATAAAAATTGTAAGAGGTTTGATCACGATTAAAGAAATTTTATAGTTACCTCAAAAAATATAAATTCGAGATGTTGTCCATCATATTTATCGAGTATTTTAATCTTTATAAATAAGCTTCTCATTAATGCTTTCCCTGCGTGGCAGAAACATAATTAAAATCTTAAAATTAAACTATTTTGAATCGTCAAATTTATAGACGATTGACCCGTTGGAATGGACATTGTAATTTTTCGCCTGCTTTTAATTTGTTCTTTTGGAACAATCGTTTCTTTGAATCCATATAGTATTGGGGCAAGTTTCTACCCTACGCAAACATGGTATTACTTCAAAATTCCTTTTATAAGCAACTCATTATTTGTGTTCCAAAGTGTTTTAGGACATTTTTTCCGTTTTATTTTTGAGAATTGTGTACAAATGCAAAACAGTAGACTGTAAAAAAAGAGGGGCAATTTATGAAAACTCAATTATAGAATGTTGCATTTTCTACAAAAGATATTGATCAACTCAATGAGGAGGAACCTGATGAAGAAAGATACAGTTCTTATGAGATTTATTCAATTTAGTCAAAGAGATAAAAATAATGAAGTATCTGATTTAAGAGAAAACATATTTGTAAGAAAAACCAAAATGGTTTGAAATAAGGAAAGGTAAAAAAAGTTTACATCCCAAAATTTAGTCATTAATGAAACTAATAAGAAAATTCAGAAATTGTTCAATTTAATAATGAATAAAGCCAAAGTCTTGTCGATACATCAAAAGAAATGTCTATTATATTGTACAACTCAAAATACTAACAATGACCAATGTTTGTTTTAATTGTAGAGGACAATGCTTGTTTTTATTGCAGATGACAATGTTTGTTTTTATTGCAGATAAACAATGTTTTCATTCCAAATAATTAATGCTTGTTTTCTTTTTTTTCACAAAGAAGTAAATATCAAAATTGTTCTAATTTCAACAAATAAATTCATTTAAACAATATGCAAATAAAAAATAAAATTCCTTGAATACTGTGAATTACCTCTTCTAAAGTCATATGATGATAAAAACTGTTCAAAAGCTGTCTAGAAAACTTTCAAAAATCAATGAAGTCAATTCAAGCTTAAAGGAAGGGATATAATGTGCAAACAAAAAATATCTAAAAACCGATAGATATGTTATGTATCCAAGATCAAAAAATAATAAAACTACATTTTTTGCACAAAATGTTTTGAATTTATCATCAAAAATCATTTTTTTTATATTTCACAGAGGTACACGTCGATTTACACTCTTTCATATAAGCACGTTATTCTAATTTTATAATTTATGATTATTTTCTATTATAAACATTCATATTTCTTAAATAAAAGAACTATTGTTTTACAAGAAAAGAGTGAATAAACATTGTTAACATTTTTTTTAATTTGTAAACAACAAGCAATAGTTAATTTGCAAATAACAAGCATTCTGCCTGGTTAAATTCAACATAATAAGCAATACCGAATCGAACTGATTTAAGTAATTTATAAAAAAAAAAAAATTGAACACACACACACAATTTTGTGTTTGATTGAGAACAATCATTAGTTTTTAGATGTATAGTCCAGTAATATTTCAATTCCATCTGTTGAAGTTTAAAACATTTATTAATTTCTTTATAGAAATTCTAACATTATATATATAATGGATGCTTTTATGATTCTTAATTTATTAAATAGCTTAGGGATATATTACTGATTAGTTAATAAAAATTTTGTATGACATCAAGGTTTAAAATATTTGCATAAAGATGATACATGATGTAATTATGATATCCCACCAAAGTGTGATTTCTTGCCAGATCTGGCGTCCTTTGTTTTTGATTATCCTGTTGATAATTTAAATTTTTGTTATTTTTCAGGTGTTTTTGTTGCCATATTTACTTTTACTCGAGTTTTAAAACATGAAAAATATTGAAACCAGAAATGTAAAATTGGAAAAATATTAAAATATGTACCATGCAAAGGATAAGAAGAAGGCATAGGGACCACGTCGTCATCAGGAGGGAGAAAGACAGCTATGCAAAATGAACACTTCTTATCATTTGAATCGTATATATTTTAGTATTTTTCCCATTTTACATTTCTGGTTTCGATATTTTTATTTTTTATCTTATCTTATTTATCTTGGCAAATCTTTATTCAGCTGCTATTGCGCTGGCTAGATTTCCTGCAATGTATAGTAGTTCATATTTTATTATATTGTATTTTTTTATTATTTTGTGTGTATATTCATTACTTTAATAAATTTTTAGCCTTTTATATATATATATATATATATATATATATATATATATATATATATATATATATATATATATATATATATATATATATATATACAGAGAGAGAGAGAGAGGGATATAAAAACCCAACAAAAAAGTTTTTATTCCTTTTTTGAAATATTTTTTTTAGATTTTGTACACTGTTATGTGATTTAGAATCTTTTAAAATGCGTTTTTGGAATTTAGGGAAAATTATCGCGTTTGAAAACATGTGCTTTACTTGGCGACGAAAAAAAGTCGCAATGATCGCCAATAGGGAGATATCCTACTAGTTCCTGGTGCATTAATCCTGCGTTCATAATCCTATGGTAACAAACATTACGCGCATTATCGTAAACAGATTGCTTATATGCACTTAGCATTTACAGATATACTTCATTTTTTACAAGATGATGCGTTGCTATTAATAAAATAGATAATGTAAAATAAACGCAAAAATTGAGCCAAAATAATTAATTTGCAACTTAATATACTAACATTAGACACTTTTCACATCCAGAATATATGTGCGTTCATCTAGGAACAAAGGAAAAAAGGAACAGTAAACAGTTTGGATTCGAATCTAAATGCTATTATAAATGAAATGAATATTTCTTTTCAATTGCTTTTGAAGAAGGGGTAAAGTGCTTGTCTAATTAAATGTATGGATATGTGTGCATTTTTTCCTTTTTGGCACATAAATGAGTCCCATCATTTATAAAAAAAACCTTTCAAAAGTTAATGTATGCATTATCAAATGCCTTACTACGGCCTTAATTTTGTAAGTAGTGTTCTTTTTGCATGAAAATAGTTGCTTTCTAGGTGATTTATAATATGAAATTTGATTAGTTTTTATTTATGTGTTTTTTTTATTATCATCCTACCATATATTTTGCTAGGCATTCATCAATCAATGTAAATCGGTGGTCATTTGAGATGTTTGAATCTAACGGGTCACCATATCACTGATATTTTTAGATTGTGAAAGCCTTAGTAACCCAGGGTGACCAAGGAAGAGTATTGATGATTTGGAGTAGATGCATGGAATATTGCATTGCCTTTTTGGAAACTGCAATGCATTATAATAAAGAATTAATGTCCTCAAAATTACTTGCCAGGAATTCTTAATTATAATAACTACAACCCTAGGATGTCTTATTATTATTTAAGTTGTATGTAAAAAGACTGTTGATGGTTTTCTGCCCTGGTTGTTAGCATCCAACAGCGTTAAACTAAAGCTAATGACTGATTACCACGGTAATAAAAAGACATTGAGATCTCTGGGCTTGGGTTCTTCATACAAGAATACGATGGTGACATATTTCAAAAGAGAGGGGGTGGGGCTTTTTGCAAAACACTCTGAATTAATATTTTGGTAATTAGGTGAGCATTTATGGCAAAACGAATCTTTAGGTGTTGTGGAATCAAAAGCAAATATCTTAATGGTCAATGCGAGAACAATTAGTTTCAGCTAAGGAATGTAATATAATTGAAGCATAAATCAAAGTAATAGAAGTACTAATGATTCGTTAAAAATCGTTTGTTCATAAAAAAATCGTTCAATCTTAATTCACATTTATGCAATTTGGCTTAACAAAATGCCATAACAGTATTAATTTCATTTGTTTCAACATCACAACGATCAAGTTTAAAATTTGTTTAAGCTTATTATTTTTGTTGCTAGGGTTTTAAGCAATATTTCATAATCATTGTAAAATATTTTAAAATTATATTTAAAAAAAGGCAATTGTTGTAAGTTAAACAGTTGGTCCTTGTCTAAAAAGGTAACTGTTTAAATGCGACAATTAGTATACTGTATTAAATAAAGGATTTCTAGAAATATGAATCAGCATTCATGTTTCATTCCTGTAAAATACCTCGCAATATTTGCATAATCCGTAGATATTCCTCGGGTGCATTTGATCAAACGTTATTTCGCTTAATGAAAAATTCTCAAATAAAGTACAATAAGCTCTTAATCTTAAGAAAATTAATGATTGGTTTATATGCAAATATAAATTCAGTATTTCTCGTTGAGACTAGAAATTGAAATTAAGGAAGCAGTAAATATTGAAGCATCTAGGGAGTAAAATGGCTTTAAAGTTTAAATGTACCCGGGATTAATTTAAAGATACGAAAATATAATGCAAATCATTCATTTCATAATTTCTTTATATAGCATTGACTTAAACTGAGAATAATTTCTCTCACTAGCTTCTATGAAATATTAACTAAGCAATTATATTTGATATAGTTGAATATTTTAAGCTTCAGATTTAACATTACTAATTTATCACTGCTTCTGGTTTAATAATTCAATAGCTGATTTTTAAAATATTAAATTATTATGTTCAGTATTAAATAACTATTTTGGGCTAATATTCATAATATAACAAAAAAGATTATTTTTGAAAATATAACTAACCTGTTTTTATAAATTTTATTAATAATTTTTTATTAATATCAAGATTTAAATTCACAGATTTTGAAATAATATTTATTGAATACTAATGACTTATTGATAAATGTTTCAATTCAAAGAAGAATATACATTCTTTTTAATTAAATATTTATGGTGTAGTTGTTTCTACAAAATCTTGATTTATGTTTCGAATAATAAAGATACTAATGTTTTTGGGTAAACCGGCATTTACCTATTATTATAAACTTATATAGATTGAATTTCAGAATATAATCATATAATAACTAAAAAAGTATGAAGCAATAGGAGTCTTTAAATGGCTTTATATATTCTTCAGATTAATCAGAATTAATTAAGCTATCAAATAGATTTAGGGTTATAATCTGTAACAAAATAAATCATATTCTGAAGAATTTTGCACTCAAACGCGGAAAATATTTTCAGCAAATCGGTAAATCAACAGACTGAAATAAAACTCAGCTAAGCCATGGTATTTTTCTTTTGCTTCTAAATGATCTCCCATTAAAACTTTAGTGGGCAAAAAATAAGAATGCGGAAGGTGTGCGTCAGCGCCACAGGCGTCGGGATCTTCGTCACGTGATAAATTGTTGTTTCAGTTGCGGCTCATTGTTACTGGACGGATGATAAATGCCATCATCGTCCAAAAAGGCAGTTCTAAATCGATGACATAGCTTAGAAAATGGGTCAATCGACCATTTACTACTTTAGATCACTCCAGCCTTTTGGGTACAAACATTACTTTCAGATGCTTTCGAAGAAATTTTTGTTCTTCCATCTGATTTTTAGCCTTGGTTTCAGGGAAAAGTTATAGGTTTCGGTGAAAATGACGGTGTCTGGTACAAATGAAATTACGACCAAAGACATGAGGGCAATTTTTTTTTAAATATTTTTATTTTATTGATTACAACTTTCGTTTCTCCTATAACTCTATCACTATTTTTTATTTCTTTTTTGAGGTACAAAATATTTCCTTAGAAATAATTTGAAGCTATTGATTGATGGGGTCAGATTTTACAGCTATATAAGTATTTTCAGATAACATTTGTAAAAATATTTCTACAAGCGTATATATTTTTCTAATTTTAGGTATAAACTGTATATTTTAAGTAATTTAATGTGCCACTTATATTTATTTTATGCTTTGATTGCATGAAAGATAGCATTCCTTTTATCTTAAAATATTTTTAATTCACTTATCAAAAATAACAATAATGAAATAGTTTATGTTTTAAACTGTGAACTAAAATGCAGAAATACTGAAGTAAAATAAAAAAAAGATTTACATTGAAACTAATTTTTATATTTGCTATTATTTGACATTTTAATATAAATTATAATTACATGCCGGCATAAAATTAAATATCGCAACTCTACAATTTAAATAAATTTTAAAAAGATGTCATTTAAATTTTTTTCATAGCTATTATTTGAAGATAATAATGATGATCATTTTGAGAAACATCTCTTAGATATTCTAGTAATTCGATATAGAAAAGAAAATATTTTATAGCATAAATAAGTAAGAGGTTATTAATTACGTTCCTGCTTTGGGAATTTATTATTTCTAGTATTTTTCAAAATGGTAAACTTCTATGGAAAGGATCAGATTAAATGAATGGCAAAGAATTTCTGCTCCGTTCAATTTCATAACAGAAAAGTTATAGTATATACTCAAGGGAATTTATTAAATATTAACATAATAAAAATGCTTTTTAAATATTAAAGTAAAAATTTCAAAATATAATTAACATCAAATATTTCAGGTATAGAGAGCATTTGTTTTTCAAAATTAATTAACTTCGAAAAAGATGTGAATGATGGTTTAATCAAGTTATTAAATTAAATTATATCGCATTGTGATATGAATTTTTAGATTTAATTTTATTTCTCTTTGGAAAAGTTCATCTATCAAAAATGTCAAAAACTATCTTGCGTTTTTAAAGAATAGAACTAAACAAAAATCATTTTCTTTGTAATTCCCCTATGATAGTAAGGTATTTTGAAATAGTATACTTTCTCAAAGCGTTTGTAACCACCAACATTTCACTTAATGCAGATTTCCTGGCCAAATCTTCTCTTTCACTTCCAGATAAACTTGATACCAGCTTACCCAAGTCTTTTTTCAAAACCACTGCCAAAAAGAAGAATATCACAGAATGGAACTCAGGTTTTGTTTCCTCTCCTAATTGTAAGTGGACAAAATCTTTTTTTCCCTTCAGTTCCCTGCAGAATTAAGAACTACTGCTGCTACATTGACTTTAAAATTACGCGATTCCTCACTGGACATGGGAAATTCAATAGCTATCTTCACCGTTTCCACATTAAAACAGTGAAATGTGCGTGTGCAACTCTGGGGGAGTGACAACCCTTCTCACATTCTTCTTGAATGCACATCTGTTTCAGAAGAAAGGAACGAACTTTGTAAAGACTTAAATAACAGGTGGCCCCCACTTTTGGTAAAGCTAGTAAATAAAGAGAATTTTGAAATTTTTTTTTTTTTTAAATTTATCTATGCTGCTATCTAACTCATTTTTATTTCTATATCTCTTTTTTCTCTCTGCCTTCTTTTATTATTATCATTTTCATCTCATGGTTTATTACGATTAAATTTTTTAAGAATTTCTCAATTAAAATAATTTTACACTGTTAATTTTGTACATTTTGTTGATAGTTTTGTGAAATACAATAAGGAAAGTGGATTGTATATAATATCTTTAAAACAACATTTTTATTTTATGTGTTATACAATAATTCTTATACAGATGAAAGAATTATAAATTTTGTATTATATATTGTGTTAAGCGTTGTTTCAGCATTTATTTAAGAAATTGAGTACACTGTTATATTTTAGTTTCTCTGCATCGAAATGATAATTTCAATGGATAATTTCAGGTCATCTTATTCACGTTATGTGCATATAAATATATTGAAAATTTTCTTATACTTCAATATTAAATACATTAGAACTCCTTATACTATATAGAAAATTATTTTTCTACATTTAATCCTTAAGTAACTTAAAATTACTTACACTTCAGTATAAAATACATAATAACTCCTTATACTATATAGAAAATTTCTGAAGCGTATTTTATTCGTAGAATACATAAATTACAAAACAACGCAATGCCATAATAAATTTAACACCTTAAAAAATTATTTGCTTAAAAAAATAAATTCATAAATGTATTTAAATTATGCAGAATTGTTCTTAAAAACATATTTCTAGTTTTATTTCTTATTAACTCAATAGCGTAAGTGAAATATTTGTTATATTTATCACTAGGTTTTTTTAAAAAAAATTAATTTAAAAAAATTAAAACGTTTTTAATTATTAGTTAAAATCTACAAAAACATTTTTATTAAAAATCTATTCGTTTTATCTTTTTTAAAAAAATTTTATTCATTTATTTATTTTTTTTTTTTGTGACTTGCTTTCTCTTTAAAGCTGATGGTAGAAATAATTCATTGTCAAAATCATTGCTTTATATATTGATGAATTAGTAGTTTAAAATTACTTAAGACATATAATTTGAAATGTTAAATCTTAAAGTTAACACTACAAAAGCTTTTCTAGGAATGTGTAAAGAAAAAACACTAGCCATATATAAAATCAATATGTGAGCTTTATCTTCACCATTATCTGATGCATCAACGATTTCATTATAAAATTACGTCAAATTGAAATGCAAATATCATAAAATGTATTCGTTTTGCACTTAATTAATATAATGTAAAAGCTAATTTAAAGAATCAAAATACCTTTTATCTTTAATTATATAAAACAAAACTTTACTATCATAGTAAACAATAACAATATCCAAGCATTAAGATTTATATGCACTTCATCTAAAACTCCTTAGATTTATTTACTCTTGGAACTAAAAGTTATCTTATCTGATATTGAAACTAAAAGGTATAAATCTACTATCCCTATCTGTTTACTGAAGAAATGCATCTGTCTAAAGAGATATCTTCTTCTCCGATTTTCTTTTAGCGATTCAAAACTTAAACTGGAGATAAATATTTTTAAAAAAAATTCTGGGCTAGCAATGCATTACACTTTTTTTTACTGTTTTACTTTATTTTCATAAAATATTTTCTTATCTTATTTCACATCTGTTTTCACTGTTGAGAAAAGATATTTACCATTTGTAAAACTCAAGAATTGTTTTGTTTATAAAATATAAATGAAATTTCCTGTATACTTTAGGTTTCTCTAAATACCTAAGAAATGCTCTCATATTTTACAATGAGCACTTAAAACTAAAACAGATTCACACTTGCAAATATCTTTTAATAAAATGAAAAATGATATTCATCTTTTATTTCTCCCCCCCCCCAAAAAAAAACACTTACACAGTAACACTGAAAAAGAAAATAAACTATAAAATAAATAAGATTCTTTCCTCTAAATTTTCATTGAAATAATCAATGACCTCACTTTTATTTATGAAATTTCTCAAAAATTCATATGTTAATGTTAGATTATAATTCCAAAAATGAAACACAGGATAGAGTAATGTCACACACATTGAACAATTATGCCACACATTAAGTGTTAAATAACCTCATTCTTTCTTTCCTGATTAAAAAAATAAGATTTTTAACAATGGTTTGAAAATATGATAAGTTAATGTTTTGTTCTTTAAAGTATAAAATCCTGCACTAGCAAATCCTTATCAATAAATAAATTCCTGAAAGACTTCTTTTTGTTATGAATTAAGTAAATTTTTTTAAAGAAATCGCAAATTTTTTTTAAAATTTTTTAAATTAAAAATTTAACTCATATTTTAATGCATTTTAACTCTTAACATATCATAAAATGACTGTTTCATATAATGTTAAGAATTTATAAAAAACAATATTATTTCACATAAATGACATTAGAAAATTTTATTATCAAAAAATGTATTTTTAAAATAAATTAATTTATATGATGAATCACATTTGAGAAGCACGTATCCTGAATAGCTGTAAAATTTTAGGATTTCATTTGAAATTCCGTCCACTTATGTCAAAAACACCAGACAAATGACATGACATGGTAGTATTAGAGAATTATTAACAAATTTTCTTAATAAAGTAACACTGTTAAACCTATCTTAATTTAAAAATCACACAACACGTTTTTAAGAAACATTTCACAAACTGTACACAAATGTTATAAACAGGATGCCTTCCATTTTTTAGAAAACGCTGATGGATGGGATATGAAAAATTTTGATCTCCATTTTAATCTCTATCCATTCAGTCTAGTTAAATAAATAAAAATCCTCATAAATGTTGCTAAATACTTGATAACATACTTAAATTCCTCAAATAAGGTTGAATCCTTAAGTACAGGCTTAATGTAAGATGTATTAACATAAAATATCATATAATTATAATGTCATTAAATATTGGCAATAGTTTTTGTTCCATAAACTTTAATTTATCAATTGTTGCTGGTAGCATTTATAAGCATGCATCTGATTATACTGTAAAATTACGTATGTAACAGTCAAAATTTGATATAAAATTATAATTTGTCCTGTTAAAATATTTAAAAATTGGCGAAGTGCTATTTAGATTGAACCATTATATTTTTGGAGTAATAAATAATTTACATTTAATATTCATAACAAAATAATGCATTTGAAATATTTGTTACTGCAAAATCTTGTAAATTATACGATTTCAAGTAAAATTAAGAAAGCTGATTATATTTTCTGCAAATAATTTAATATACATAAAAGATGTATTCAAGTAAAATTTAAATCAAGAGAGATAGGCACGCAAGCAAGAAACACATTTGTAGAAATTACTCTTTGAACTCATTTCTTAACATATTCTTTATTTGATTTGTATTTGATATGCAAATAATACGCTTTCTTAATTATTTTGTGAATTATATGTTTTCTTGCTGTAAATAAACTTAAGGGATCTTAAAATTTCAAACGGAATAGTGAAATGAATAAATATTATATTATGCTTACTTTTTACTCCAATGTAATATATCGAGTTAAAATGTTGTGTTCTCTAATAAATATGTGTAATATATTTATTGATTGTTCAAATATATATAATTTTTCTCTTATTTATTGTCCTTTATAAGTGTAATGTTTTCCTAGAAATTTAAGAATTTACATTTATTACAAAGTTTTTATGTATTTAGTATGTATATATATTATCAACAAATTTCAACAAGTTCTTATAATTTCGCATACTTAAAAGTAAGAGAGAATTTACTTTCCATTTACTACAAACACTAATTATTAACGCATACTAACTATTACATAAAAAAGAATTTCTAAGAATATTCTGTTTAAAAAAAGTGAATAAAATTATTATTTGAAATCTAATTATTAATAGTTTAGCATTTGTATCGACAATAATAGTTAACAGCTTAAATGTTATTTTTTATATTTTATGTAAATGATATTGATAAATAAACTAGCTAATGTTCTCTTAAACAAATTCGGTATCAAGCAGATAAAATATTTTTTGAAAACTTCAAATAGCTTGCAACATGCATATAGAAAAAATTAAATTTTTAGATTAACCTTAAAATAATTTTCATAAATAATTTTAGAGGACATTTTACATAAAACGTTTGCGTTAATGATGAAAATATAATAATTTTAAGCAATTCTGTAATTATTATAATGGAAAGCTTTTACATAAATCATAATTTAGTCACGCCCTTCAATAATTATACATAGTTGTTGATTATTTTTCTCACGTTATTAGAATTATATAAATGAATATTCTAATGAATAATTATGATTATTCATTATAATAATCACTTATATAATTTTAATATTATCATAATGACATGATCAAATTTTTGGTTCATAATATCAAGTTAGAGAATATTTTACACAATATTCCCAAAAATGTAAATTTAACAAAGAATATAAATTTTACCATAAATGTGACATACAAGTAGAAACTTTTCCCCTTCAGCTGACAACAAATTATAGTTTAACACACACACTCATATATATGTATACATACATACATACATACATACATACATATATATGTATATATATATATATATATATATATATATATATATATATATATATATATATATATATATATATATATATATATATATATATATATATATATATATATATATATATATATATATATATATATATATATATATATATATATATATATATATATATATATATATATATATATATATATATATATATATATATATATATATAATTTAAACTCCCATGAATAGCATTGCATACAAAATGCCTTGAAAATAACGTAATTTAATAAAAAATTACGTCACTGCAATATCATGTTAACTAAAGAGGAACAATATATTTGGTATAATCTTAATTATAAAGATAATAAATTTTGAGTTTTTCTAGTGACTTATTTAATGTATACTAATAATCATAATTCCCAGATCTATAATAAAAAATTATTTATTGCAATTGCTGAAATTAATTAATAAATTGTTGATTTATAGCATTAAATATTAATATTTTACATTTAAGTATATTGTTTACTTACATATATATAAATGTTTACTTAGAAGATATATTAACTCAGTTTTATTATATACATATTTCATTATGAATCTAATATTTTAAGGGCGTTTGCTTATGCGAATTTGCAGAAAATTAAAATTTTTAAGCAATATTTTTGTAGTACAACTTAAAATTCGTAGGTTTATCTAATTAAAATTAGCATTCTCAAATAAAGGAAATCTACGTTTTTTTTTTTATGTAGCAGTAAAGGTATGTTGTGAAAAAAACAATTTAAGTAAACTTAATTCCGATATACTGAGTTTTGTCATTATGTTAAATTATGCCCAATTTTGTACATAATCTTATTATTTTAATTTGCCTAAAATTTCTATTTAATTTCAAAAAAATAAACAATTAATTAAAGATTTTTAATTTCAAAATATATAACAATTATTTTTACTTCTGAATTGTACCTTATAAATGCTACTTATAATAAATAATATCTCTTTTACTATAGATATACTATAAATTCTTTTGCGCTTAAAATGTCATTATCCTGAATCAAAGATTATACTTCTGCGGTGTTGATTAAAGTAATGCAGCAGCAAAGCAAGATAGTTTACTGAGAAGTATAATCTTATTCAGTTTATTTCGAAAAGTTTTAAAATGTCTTTCTTGGCCCTTTATTTCTTTTAAAGCTGGATTATTTTAGAAGATATTTTCTTGATGCGAGGATGAAGACTAAGTAGCTTTATTACAAATATATGATCATTTGCTTTATTTACTTGATTCTTATGTTGATAAGATTATGGTTTCAGCTTTTGGGAAATTCAATTTACATGCATATACTATAAAAAAAATCAGTTTCTATACAAAGTTGGTTTATATTTCTTAAAGGTAGTCTTAAAATCTCATCTAAACACACTCCGCTAAAACGGCTAAACTTTTAAAAAAATTTATTTTCCAAACAAAAAAAAATTTATGAGATTTTAGAGAGGATTTTGTTTTTGGTGATAAATCGCCGAAAATTCTTCAATACCAACAGCCCGACAGAGTAGAGTTCAAATTCACCGGATCACCTTCACGATGGGATGGCACAACCCTAATAAATCAGGATTAAAGTGGTGCTTAACAAAAGAAATGAAATCTCAGTTGGTGCCGTGGCGTCGCCCTCACTACAAGCGACGCCGTCTGTTGCCAGGCAACGACAAAAGATTGTAGCATCATATATCATGGAGGATATACAGTACTGTATTAATATTTCCGGTCGATTATTAGTAGACCGTATACGTCTTTGCAAAAGAAAAGGACACGCTACATTTATAGCATATGAATTCTTTGCAACAAGTCAATTTATTTTTTCAAAGCGTTTTTCAACGGGTTCTAATGTTGATATAATTTTACCTTTTTGCGATAAAGATAATGCTTAGCCATGACGTTAAATTTTCATGCTTAATCAATATAAGCGAAGAAGTGAATTTATGATATTTATGCTCATTTTCTTAACAATCCCATCGAATATTTTCTTATATATTTTGGAGGGGAAAAGAACACATATGTATAAACAAGCACTGAATATTTTACATAAGTTTTAAAAACTGTAAATATGAAACTAATAAGAATGTTATTTAAAATTAACTTTTTTCAGTTGATTAAATGCTTATTTTCTTAAATGTACCCAAAACTTTGAAATAACTCTGAATAAAATATCTGTAAGAATTGCATAATTTTTATATTGCAATTACTTAATATTTTTTTAATTATTTATTGCGCTATATATATATATATATATATATATATATATATATATATATATATATATATATATATATATATATATATATATATATATATATATATATATATATGAAAAACGAACAGTAATTATGAACTAATTAACCGTAACAGACGCATTTACCCAAATAAAAACTAAATTATGTTAGCGCATTACAATTATGTAAATAAAGCGTTTCTGCAGAATATTCCTGAAGCAAGATAGAATATAAGAAACCAATGATTTATATTCATATAATAATTTGTATTTTTGGAAACAGTTACCACAGATAAAATATTATACGAAATAAATAAAATTATGTCTCTTCCGTTCTAGTTAACAACATGGAGCAAAGGGATTTTTGTTTCTCTTGAAATAAAAATTTATAACTCAAAAATTAAAGGAAACAATCATTGGTCTTAAATACATTGTTATATTATTTCTATAACAATATGTTGGGTAACATCGTGAAATAATGATATTGCCTTATTTCTTAAATTAAAATCTATTTATTTTAATTTTCATATTGTGTATTGGTCTGCATTAATTAGTTTACACACACCCACGCACATATATATATATAATATATTAGTATGCTTAAATGTGTAAATAAATTCAGTTATTAATGTAAATAATAGTAGTTGCCATGTGCCAGCTAGGCAGGCAATATGTAGTGTGCTGCTCCACTTTTCCAACTGAATCAATTTTGGTTTGGAGTCCGAATTTTTCAGTGCACAAATGCCATTGGTACCCGTTTATAAGTTTGGAAACCATTCACAACCTCTTCATACAAGAAAAGGATAAAGACAGGATAGATAGAAAGTGAAAGTACAACCATGTCCCAGCCGGGATTCGAACACAGGACCTCTTTATCCGTAGTCAGGCATTCTGACTACTAGACAAGTTGGGTGGTTGTGAAATATATTTTTCGTGAGGGTAATTCATTTTTTTTTTGGTTTAGTTGCAAAACTCATTGTGCAACTTGATTTTTTCATAGAACCCATATGTTTAAATTGCAACAATTAAATGTCCTTTTTAGACTTTTAGTATAACATTGCAGCAACGTTTATCAGAGGTATGTGAATACGAATAAAAACAAGTCGGTGGTTAAACACATTTTCATGGCATACTTATTTTTTGAAAAAACTACACAACAGACAGAATTAATTAAATTGATAATCAGCACATGAGTGGAACGCTTTAATTTGTGTTATTCATTTAATCCTATTATTTTTAATGAAATTAAAAACTTTTAGTATGCATAAAATTATTAAAAATATTTAGTGTGCATCAATTACATAAAATTTGGTTAAGTTAATATACAACTACAAAAAATATTGTTAATTTAAATGATTCGCATAATTATTTCAATAAATTCAAATGAATATTTAACTGCGGGTACTATATATAGGCTTATAATTCAACATATTATTAGGTTAGAATATAATAGTTATTCAATTGTCTTAATAAGAAAATATGTTGTGTCAAACACTATTAATGTATCATATGAACATATGATAAATGTTTTTATCAATAGAATATAAAGCAATATTCGTATTAAATATTATAATAAATTTTGAATAATATTAATTAGAGCTTTTATGTATATATATATATATATATATATATATATAAATATATATATATATATATATATATATATATATATATATATATATATATATATATATATATATATATATATATATATATATATATATATATATATATATATATATATATATATATATATATATATATATATATATATATATATATATATATATAATATATATAATATATATATATATACACACACATATATATATATATATATATATATATATATAATATATATAATATATATATATATATACACACACACATATATATATATATATATATATATATATAATATATATAATATATATATATATATACACATATATATATATAAAGCCTGATATATTAAGTGATCAAGAAAGAGCTATAAATATGTAATTACGTTACATTTATAATCAGTTAATACTTTTTACTTTGCAATATCTGATATTGATTTTTCTTGCAATATATCACAACACTTTCTTAAAAAAGACTTAATTTAACGAGTGAATCATTTGATTCTCTTTTCATTTATGAAGTTAAATAGATATAACAAAGATGCTAATTTCAAAGGGCACAAGAACAGTGAGAAGAAAAATTTCACTTATGATGATGTGGATAATTCATCAAAAATTACAATCAATTTCACCTTGAAAATAAAGCAATATATTACCCCATGCCCAAAACCTGCACAAACGCCTTATAACTTAGCCAATGCTTTGAAGTTGAGCATGAAGATTTAATTTCGTTCAGATTTCAAATTACAGTACAAAGTCAAATATGCAAAGTATACACGTAAACTATAGTAATGGATGTAAGAAAATGCACTTGAAATCAATATTTTTCGAATTAGATCATACGTGTTTTACATATTGTGTTTAAGAGAAAATGACCTTAAAATTCCTGATCACAACAAACAGTTTTAGTGATTGTAAGAATTATACATTACAGAGCAGAGCCAATTACTACAAAATGGGTATAACGCAGCGTATTGTTATGAGATATGTGATTACATTTTCTATCTTAAAAACATTTCCTCCGTTGCATAATCATACATTTTAGGTTATTCAGGAGCCTCTAATGAATAAGGAAATTGTGAAATAAGTTCACAACTAAGTCTACCCTCTATTCTATACTCTATTCTATACTCTATTCTAGTTTGAATCAATGATATCAAAGCATATACCAGTGATCATTAGGGTAGTTATGGAACTACACAGTACCATTTAAATTGAAACAGATTCCAGTTAACTGTATATGACGGAAAGAAATACAACCTCACTTTCATTAAAGAGTAAGTAGAGAATTTTTAGTAAGATGCAGTCCATAACTAGGTTTTGTGTGACAGTCTAAAAGTCATCTGCTGGGGCAAATATTCAGTTATAATCATGTTATGAGTTATTCTGACTTTTTGAAGATATTTTGCTTGAAACACCGGTACTATTTATTATCTTAACTGTTTAACTGTCTAGTGTAATTTATAAGCGAAATAAGGATGAATCACATGTGCATTCTGCATAATTGTTTTTAAAAAAATGATTACCAGATTATGATATTTCTCTGAACTCAAATGATCTCATAATAATAGAATTTGTTTGAGACATGCTTTCCGGATATTTTCACAACATCGGATTAGCATGTAATTAATTAACCAATTGCAACCTTCATGTCAGCATTCAATACAGAGACATATATGTTATTTAATATATTCGTACACCACTAAATTTCAGCTTGTATAATTCCGAAGCAGATTTTTATAACGTATTTTGATTAATATTAATTGTTATTAAATATATTCAAGCCCCACTAAATTTCAGCTTACATGGTTCCAAAGCAAATTTTTATAGTGTATTTAGATTTACATTAATTGTTATTAACTATACACATAACACACTAAATTTCAGCTTGCATGGTTCCAAAGCAAATTTTTATAGTGTATTTAAATTAACATTAATTGTTATTAACTATATTCACACCCCATTAAATTTCAGCTTGCGTTGCTCAGGAGCTTGGTTTGGTTTGTTTGTCGCTCAACGGTCATTTTTTGCACACAAAGGCTAATTAGACCGGGACCTACGACTTAAAGCGGATTCCGAACCACTACAAACATCCATGCCCAATATGGGATTCAAACTCACGAACTGTTGAACTGAAGGCAAGAGTGCTTACCATTCGGCTGGCAGCTCGGCCATGGCTCCGGAGCAAATTTTTATAGTGTATTTAGACTAACATTAATTGTTCTAACTATTAGTCGACATTGTTAGGAATCTGTAATAATATATTTATTTATTTATTTTATTTTATTTTTTTTATTTAAGTAACTCACTCTTACAGAATTTCAATATTACAATCAAAATTTATTTTAATCACAATAAATGAGTAGGTGTAGTATATACTCAGACACTGTTTATATAGATTCCAAGTACTTATAAAAGTTAATATATTTTAATAATTTAAGTTTTCAATTCAAGATTCAATAGACAAGTATTCTAATTACCTAATCAGAATTTGCTTAATCCATCATCCTAAGTTGATTCTTATAAAAACATCTGTTTTAGATGATAGTAAAATTATTATTTCAACACATTTTGTGCTTATCATAAATTAATTTGATAAAGTCGTTTTATTAAAATAGCTCTGTCAAATTAAACTTTGAGAAAAATGCATAAAATAATCTATTCTGATAGAAAGAAAATATGTGCACTAAAAATAAAATTTTCAGACTTATACCTCATCAGTAATTTCTACAATTGCATGTGCTTTGAATTTCATTCAGAGGTAATTGATGCAATTCATATTTCATAATAAGTGATAAAAGATTTTAAAAAATAACAGGAAGTCATAAATTCAAATTAAATCCAACAAAATATATTTATCACATATTAAATAAATTAAATTCAAGCTAGCGATTAAATCATTTCTGTAAGATATCCATTATCAGTTTGATATTACAAAACAAAACATGTAAAGTAATCAAACTTGGGGGAAAAAAATAAGAAAGCATTTATTGACATTGCTTACAAAACGTATGTCTCCATGAAGTTTAAGTGATATGCGATAAGTGGATAAATTGATGGATGTGTACTTAGCTGAGAGTTATTAAAAGATATCCAGTATAATATCTAGAAATCAGTGGGTGACACGTATGACATGTTGTCATCGCCTGAAGATGGAATATGATATTTATTCATCTATCATATGAGGAAAGAATATATCCTGGTTTATGTCACCTTAAAAAAAATGGATAAATTGGATTTTTTTTAATTTTCATATACTTGTTGTTATA
Source organism: Latrodectus elegans (assembly GCA_030067965.1). NCBI lineage: Eukaryota > Metazoa > Arthropoda > Arachnida > Araneae > Theridiidae > Latrodectus > Latrodectus elegans. The sequence goes on from CM057812.1 coordinate 51,820,689, forward strand.
AAATGCACCAAAGATTATTAATATTGGTTCTTTAAATGTTTAGGCATTTCATTTTTAAATTAATAAACTAAAATTGAATATAAATAAGTTATCACGTGCATGATGAAATGAAAAATAAACTAAAGGACATTAATTCGATTTTAGATTCTTCTGAATATGTCTGTAAAAATATTTCAGTAAGTGTCACTTATTTCTTATTTATAATAGTATTTTCTTTATCATTTCAATTTTATTTAACTAGTGCGTTTATACTAAGCAATTTAAGTCAAAATATATAAATTATTATAAAGTGAGAATTATTGTGAACTTAATACTTAACCACACTAAATGCCCATGATGAAATGCTTGTTGACAGATATTAATTTAAAACGATCACTACGAAACATATGAAACAGTTGTGATTCATATTAAGATAATAAAGAATATAGGAACTGTTGCTTTGCTGCTGCTTAGGATACTTGGACAAGATAAGCTTATTATGGCATTGGCTATGCGAATTTAAGTCAGTAGGGTGCGTCTTTCGTTTAATCAGAACACCACGAAGGTGAAAGTATGACTTTTGATCTGCAAATCTTCCGATAGGGCACCACCAGAGGATTCACTCCTTTAATTTCGACATTGAACTGAAGGGGAAGGAAATATTTTCCAGACCATTGTATCCATGGTAACTGCTCAACAAACGACCAATGAACTTTTGATTTCACAGCTTTAACGAGCACATGTATTGTATACACTCGGTGGGTTGTTGGTGGCATTGGGAATCGAATCCGGCCGTACCGGATGGAAAGCCCCTAGGCTGCTACGGCCCTAGGCTGCAACGGGAAACGTTAATTAGATTTTTCCAAAAAAAAGTATTCTTACTAAACTTTGATGCAATGAAACCTGCAAGACTTAGAACAAAAATGTGTGACTTTGAAAAAAAAATATCTTCTTACTAAATTAAAACTTAGTAAATTAAAGGGTAATATTACTTTTAATTTTTTTGGGAGTTACTATGAAATTCAAAGAAATACTAAAGATTCCAAGAGGATGAATTATAACATTACATAATTTGTGAAAAAAATTCATATTAAACAACTGTAAAAAAATCAAAAAAAGTTTTGCAGTCACTGAACTTATGAATTTTTCACTATTTTATCATTCATTTAATTTAAAAACTCTAATGAACTATATGTCATTGGCAACATAATTCACTGATGGTATTCTAAATTGTAGTCTAAAGGTATCTAAAGGTTAAAGAATTTAGTTCATGATTCTTCATTTTGATAAAAAAAATATATATCTTTCAATCTTGCATTCATCATAAAGAACTTAGAAAATTTCAATAAATGTCGCAATCAAGCAGATAATTTTTTTTTTTTAAAGTTACGACTAATCCAGTGTTGGAAAATTCACTTTTTCGAATTCTTTAACATTCGAAATGAATTTACGTTTAAAATACCTTAATTGTTTAAAATAACAGTGACATGTATATTATTTAATGCAGATAAAAATACACCAATAATTGAATTAAATATTTTTTCAAATTTTAGAGTTGAATATGAAGATTTATTTATCACTATTGAAAGGTAGCTTCATGCGTAAAACTTAATTTAGTTTTCGTGCCTTACATATCGAACATAATTATCCTACAAGCATATAGCTTATACATGGATTACATGGATTTTGATTGTTATACATGGATTTATGAAATATATATACATTACGAGTTATTTCTTAAATTTAGGAAAATTGTTTTCTTTAAATTTTTAAATAAAATCACAAAATTAATTCGAATTTACATACAAAATTAAATAAAAAGTTGCTATGAACTAAAAATATTAATAATATTATTTATTCATCATGCCGATCGATGTCTGAGTGACTAGCGTTCCTGACTAATGAGCTGTGGGTCCCCGCTTCAAATCCGGGATCGGCCATGGATGTTACTTTCTCTGTTCTCTTTGCCATTCCTTCTGTGATGTAGAATGAATGTGGCTCTCCTTATAAACGGGTTTGTGGTGGTAAACGCTACTCGCCTCTTTGAATTGGTCCATATGTACCCGCCGTTGAAATATATATAATCCAACATATATATATATATATATTTATAAGTATGAATTATGTTTAACATTAATATTATATTAGTATTATATATGTATACGCACGGTGTGGTAAAAGCTACTCTCCTCCCAAACATGGCTCATAGGTGCCCGCCATTGGAATATATACATATATTCCAACGGCATGAACCAATTCAAAGAGGCGAGTAGCGGCAAGTGGCGTTGTTATGTATATATATATATATATATAATTTGTAAGTATTCATTTTGCTTAAAATTTAAATTAGCTTTAAAAAGCAATGTTAAGGCAATTATGAATTTCAGTTAAGGCAATCATGTTGGATCAATCAATTCATTAAATTAATTGATCCAACGTGATATATGTAGAAAAAATGAAATTTCTCCCAAGAATATATACACAAACATATAGTGTACTTCTAAAATGTTTATTTTAAAAAAATAAATAAATAAAATTAAGAAAAAATATGAAAATTAACATACACCGCAAGGAAGCAAATTAATTTGTAACGTAAGAAACAAATAAAAGTGTATTAATAAATAATTAATTGAATGAAAATTGCTAATTTGAATGTTGTAAACTTAAAATTTATAGCAATATTATTTACTAAAATATGAAAATCTATTTCCATTTTAACAGAAAAATAAAGTACTGGCCTTTTTTTATTATAAAAAGATTCACATAAGTTAAGCGAAACAAATATCGGAAGATTAAAGTAACATTTTGTTGATTAAATAGTTATTTTCCATGTATATATATTAATATATATATATATATATATGTGTGTGTGTGTGTGTGTGTATACATATATACATAAACACACATACACACATACATATATATATATATATATATATATATAAATATATATATATATATATATATATATATATATATATATATATATATATATATATATATAAATCCATGTTATTTTTAATTTCATGTCTTTATATGTCGTATCTTTAATTTTTATTTCACGATGTAAAATAAATGTTAACTACGAAAGAATTCCAAATGATTGTTTTTAATTGGAGAAAACTTTAATTCTATTTCAACAAGACGCTTTTATATATTTTTTTTAAATTTACACGTTGAATTTTCTATTTAAAAAGCGATCTATATGTTCAGAAAGAAAACATAAGCGAATTAATCTTCAATAATAATAAATAAAAGTAAATTAATGGGACAGGTATATTGAAAAAGCATGTTTTCTTTTATACTTAACTTGCATTTAAATGACAGAATTAAATTAAAATGAGAAGTGTAATTTGTGATAATGAGAAATAGAATTAAAGAATAATTTTAAAAATATCGTATAAAATAAATATTTTGTAAAGAAATGAAACTCGGGAAAACTTGGAAGATATACTATTTAATTTTAAGTAATGTGAATTACTGAATTCATTTTAAATTGAATCAGTAAAAAACCATAATGATTGAACATAAATCACTTTTATACCTTTTCTATACCTTCAAAAAACTGAACTTTTTATATACTAGTTACCAGTCAATTAATATTTATCTTTCTTTTTTGAGTTTATTGTAATTATTTTCGCTTAGAGAAAAAAAATAGTGCATGCAATTAAAGTTTTCCATAATTAATATGTTATGCATAAATTCTATATTTCGCCTGACATTAATATTAAAAATTTATTTTATAGGTCATGGACATATATCTTTAATGTATGTAATATATATATACTCTAAATAGTATAATAAATCAACACTGCAGTCTTTTGAAAATCAAATTAGGTAGATGATAATGTCTGATAGATGATTAAATTACTTTACTCACATAAGACAATAAATTTGATTAACTATAGTGAACATGAGACAAATTGCAGTGATGTTTCAATAACAATGTTTGAAAACATTGAAAAATGATTAAAGATGGAAAGTAATAAAGTTGGAGGAAATGATAAAATTAGAGTGGGATTTGTATAAAATGGTTGTATGAAACTGTAGCATAAAACCTATGAACTAATAGCTCTTATTTGGAAACATGAATAAATTTCAGTCGCCTAGAATTTGAAAATCCTAAACCTTACATATAAGAAATTCACTGATTAATTTGGGATTATTACGGAGATATCATTATATTAAAGATGAACCATAGAATACTTATAGTAGTAAAATTTACAAGAGATTTCTAGGAATTGCTGAAGGAACTGTTGGAAATTGTGGTTTCAGATAAAACTGCTCCACTGTAGACAAAATGCATATGCTGAAAAATATTGACCATAACTTTTAGAAATATAACACTTAGAAACATATAACTTTTACATATATAATATTATCATATAATATTGTAAGCATACTATTATCTGTTTACTCTTATTGTACACTTCAAACGAGAATTTGATAACGTAGATAGATCTAAAATGAATGAAATTTTACTAGAGGTAATGATACCAACCAAATGAGTCCAACTAATTGAAATTTCTGTAAAATATTCTTGTTTGTAATGCCAACTCAGAATCTTTGATATCAATGCAGATGTTCAACAGGAAAATGTAATATCGCCTCAGCTTTCTATTTGATACTTGAATTATTAGTAAACTAGACTTATTTTTAGCAAAAAGAAGAACCTAAATTTAAGCATTTGCTGATGACGTCTAATACTATGCAGAGACCATTGGTGCTCGGATCTTAAGACTTACAAAGCCTGCTTTTTTTCTCCATGAGTGCATGGCATTGTCTCTTGAGGACTTTTACAAGATTCCTATGCTTGTTTTTGATTTTCTGAAAATGAGTGAACTCAGGGACCTCGTCTAGTATACTACTAGACATGGAGATTAGAAACTACAGCAACAAACTAAGCAGAGAGAAAAAAAGCTTTAATTGATATATCAAGGCAGTTATTAGAAGTAACAAATTTATCTTGCATTTTATTTAATAAATAGAAAGCTGAATACCTTCATCAGTGAGGAAAGACTCTGTATTGTGCACCTATTTGCTATGTAGTTGGTGACTTCAATCAGTTATATCTATATTTATAAAGAAATTATTTACAGCAGAGAGTGCTCATATAATTTACAATTTGAATAAATCTTGTAGATGTAAAAAATAATGTTTCTCGTATAGCAAGGTATATATCATAAAATTATTCTAAAATAATGATACTTTAATACATAATTAAGTATAAATATATATAGAAAATTTTAATAAAGTGATACGTAATTGTATTGTTTATACTTACAGATAATTTAAAACCAAGTAAACTGTTATTTACAATTTGAATGTAATTTATCTATAATGATCAGTACCACTGAATCTCATATAGTGAATCTGGAGAGTAGAGATAGTGCGAAATACGTTGAAAAAAACTAGAAAATAAATGTTCTATAAAATTTAAGTGTAATAGATAATTTTGAAATTATTCTTTCTTTATAAATGAATAAGATTATTATGTGAATTCTGAATTGTATGATTTGACGTGGACTGTTTCTTCTGCAGTCAAATATTCAATTCGTAATCTGTGAGAGAATTTTACAAGGTCTGTAATTCGTTTTGTTTTTAAGAACTTAAAAGGCAAAATTTGTGGAAATTAATTGGCGTCATAGAAGCAGCTTTCTATAAGTGTAAGTATTTCATGAGAGAGAAAATCATCAGAAGTATATTAAATATACACTTGCAAAGTATTGAGTTGAAATTTTTTAATGGTGTTCAAGTATATCAAGTATATAAGAGCCATACTCAGTGCTACAGGTGGTTTGAAAAGTTTCAAAATGGTGATTTCGATGTGAGAAACGAGGAGAGTGGTGGACCAGAAAAAAATTCGAAGATGCTGAATTGTAAGCATAACTCGGTTTGGCCATCATCAAATGATGGCCAGACATCTTGCAGAACAGTCGAATGTTCATCAGAGCAATGTTTTCTGTCGTCTCAAAGCAATGGGCAAGATAATAAAGTTCGGTAGATAGGTACCACATGATCTAACGGATCGTCAGAAAGAAAACCGAAAACTCGTAGGTGAAATGTTGCTTGTCCGCTGCAAACGTAAGTCATATCTCCATCGTAAGGTGACTGGTGATGAAAAATGGATATGTTTTGAGAATTCTAAGCGTAATCGATCATATATTGACCCCGGACATCCGTCCAAATCAACCGCAAGGCCGAATCACTTAGGCTGCAAATGCTGCGTATTTTCTATGACCAGGAGGGGCCAATCTATTATGAGTTTCTTAAACCTGGCGAAACCGGTAATACTAATCGCTACAAGCAACAATTATGTGATTTGAACGATGTTATGCTCGTAAAACGCGAGCAATACAAGAAACGGCAGCACAAATTGGTTTTCGTTGAGGATAACGCCCCTAGATACAATTCTAAACCGACCAAGGAAATCGTTAAAGCACTCGTCCTCGAGTCCTTAGCGCATGCGACTTATTCTCCAGACTTTGCTAATTCCGATTATCATATATTTGCGTCATTGGGGCACACGTTGGCTGACCAGCGGTTCACTTCTTACGAGTACGTCAAATCTTGGCTAGATGACTGGCTTGATCAAAAGACCGATCATTTTTTGATAAAGTATTCAGAAATTACCAAAAAACAATGGGGAAAATGTGTAGCTAGTGATACATATTATTTCAATAAAAATTATTAACAATTTTCGCAAATTCATTTTCTCTTTTTTTTTAAAAAAAAAAACGATCGTCTTATTTCGTTTGCATACACTTGGTATATTAATAATGTACTGCAAACAAATACTGTTTTTGGTTGGTAACCTGTGAAATTATGCAATCCGAAAAGTTGCTATGGGATTGGAAATTATCTGAAACAATGATTGGAGTTTGTTGATGAGATCAAAGGACGGGTTTTTAAGAATACCATGGAAATTGTTGGTTCTTTGAAAGAGGAAGCACTTACACTAATAAAAGTAACGGACTTTTATACAACGTGTAAAAGAATTGGCGTAATGTAGGACAGTAAGCTGATAGAATTTACAATGCATTCAAAAATGATTGCTACTCTTGAACCTTATATAATTTTCTCTATCTTACTCAATTTGTTTACTCGAAAGAAAATAAGAAAAATAAACTATAAACTTGTATGCTATCATTGGATATCAAAAATGCTTCAAATTCAATAAGAAGGAACAATATTATGGAAATCTTAAACAAATACAAATTAAAGAAAAATCTATATAAGATTATACAATCTCTCTCATTTCTAGATAATAGATCTTATTTAAATTCAGAGAATATACCTATAAAATATAATACTGGCGTCACACAAGGCTCCTCTCTGGGTCCAACACTATAGAACATAATAGTTAACGATTTATTAGAAACAAAAATAGATGATGAAATATATATACAAGCCTATGCAGATGACATAATTATAATGTGGAAAAATAAAACATACTACAAGTTCTCAAACATAACAGCAGCAACCATTGGTATTATTGAAAATTGGATAATCAAACACAAATTAAAATTAAGCAAAAATAAGAGTTACTATACAATCTTTACAATTAAAAAGGATATAACAAAAAGACCCACACTGCAAATAATGGGAAAAAATATTAAATATTCAAATAATATAAAATATTTAGGTGTCATATTAGATACTAAGCTCAATTGGCCAGACCACTTGAATACTCTACAGGAAAAGATACATAGTTTTATAAATAAAATAGATAGAATAACTCGGAAAACATGGGGACTTAGATCGGAGATCATAAAAATAATATACAAAGCAGTAATTGAGAAGATAATATTATATGGTCTGGTATAATCATACAGTTAAGATGAACTTAAAAATAAATCAAATTCAAAGAATAGCTCTACTTAAAATAGCCAAAACATACAGCACAGTTTCAACAGAGGCCTTGCAAGTTTTAACAGGATGCCCACCATTAGATATAATAACAAACTATAATAAGCAAAAATATTTACTCGTAAATCAAGGAATCAATATAAAAATCGGAAACCTGGAGCTCAATAAAGATAATACCTGGATCAAGCAGATAAAATTTAACCCTCCTTGGGAAAATTTAGAAATAAACTGGTCAAAATCGATTAATATGCAAGATTATTATATATTCACGGATGGATCAAAGATTAATAATAAAGTGGGATCAGCAGCAATCATAGAAAAAGAAAAGAAAATAATAGATATAATTAGGAAAAGATTAAACGATCAAGCTACGGTCTATGAGGCTGAAGCACAAGCTATACTATCATCAATAGAATACACAATAAAGAACAATATTAAAATATGTCATATCCACTCTGACCCTCGATCAGTTTTTGAAACAATAAAATCAGGAAAAACAGAAAATAAAACAATTGATAAAATAATAAAGTTAATCCAAAGTAATAATAATAGTTATACCTTCCATTGGTTAAATCACATAAAGGCATTGAATTAAATGAACCAGCAGACTTGAACGCAAAACAATCTACAAAAGGAAGTAAAATAGATTGCATAGAACCATATTCGAAATAACAAATTAAGACAATAGTACAAAAACACATCTTAAAACAATGGCATATCAGATGGGAAAACTCAGATAAGACAAGAAGATTACATAAAATATACCCGGTAGTAAAAGAAAAAAGGATATCAGCAGATTTTCTATTAAACCAGATTAAAACAGGGCATGGAGCATATGCAACATATCAGAATAGATTCCTCAATAAACCCGACAGATGTCAATATGATAACATAATAGACAGGATATAGACCATTTAATTTACGAATGTGAGCAGTTTAAAGAAATCAGAACTAAGTATTTCCCAACTAACTACAAAAAATATGGAAATTAGACAGATGTTAAGCAATGCCAAGATCAAACAAGGACTTAAAGAAATAATGTACTCTGTTTTTTATAAATTCAATTCCTATAGATTTAAATATATCATAATTGATTGTAACCCAAGAAAATATTTTTTGTTAGTTTATTTAAGTAAGTTAAATATGTTTTGTTTTAACAAAGGCAAGTTGCCCAATCTTCCGTCGTGGGTGAGTCTGGGTGGACAGCAGGCTGGTGTCGGTCGGTCTGCGTGAAAGACCTGGACCGTACCATGATGTCATGAACTATTTGTCCAGCGTAGTTATTGTTGCTGACATTGGATTTGAAGCTGGAGTTCTGGCCACCGATCCACCATGAGCCAAGTGCTCTCCTGGCAGATTTCTGTCCTCGATTAGTCATTTTCGCTGCCGAATACCTTACAGTGGGACGGCCTAATAACATCTTGTGTTACTCAATTTGTTTTGCCATTTCATTTGCTTGCTTAGTTGTTTCTTCTCGGAGTTATGTAATATCACCATTTAAATAAGAGTTTGTTTAATCCAAACTATCAAACTATTAATGACTATCTGATTGTTGATAACCTTAATTTCGAAACAATGGATAGTTATACGTATTTAAGTTGGACTATAAAAGTAATAAAACATCGTTAGAAATTGATACCAAAATCTTGATTCTATTTCTTGAATCGACATATATTTAAAAATCAATCAATCATGAGAAAAGATACATTAAAAATTTATATAACTATTATCATTTCAGTGGTAACTTATAAATGAGAGAGATGGGGACTCTCACTCATGGATGGGTGTAGAAAACGTAAATAAGTTAAAATATTTGAGCGAAATATACTTAAAAAGAATTACAGCTCAATACCATTAAATAATAATTGTTTGAGAACTATAAATAAGGGCGAAATGAAGGCTTTTGTGAAACATAAATCATAATCAAAGTTATTAAGCACAAAAAATCGTTTGGGCACACTGAGTATTCACATAGTGCTCGAGAGGACAATTTCTTACGACTGGAGGTACATGTACATGTAAAGGTGGATTGGACCGATAAAGTTTTAAGATTTTCAGCTAGAAAATTGAATCACATAAAAAATTGTCTGGAGAGACATTGTACGGTCAGTTAAGGTGCATTCTAGGTTGTAATTCTGATAAAAAAGAAAAAAAAATTAATTTTACTACCTCAGATATTTCCTCAAATGTTAATTAGTTTCTACATTATAAACTATATGTTATTTCTATAATATTTTGTACAGTGCATAGCGCAAAATGACTGAGTTCGATTCTACGCTTTTTTTGGGAATATCTATTAACTTTAGGGGTATTCAACTTGATTTTCAAGAAATAGAATATAAGCAGCTAAATAATATTAAAAGTAATTTAGTAATGAAATTAATAAAATATTTAAAAATAATGTAATATTATTACATCCCATTAATTTAAAAGAAATGCATGAGTAAATCAAGAAATATACATTTACTTTGGCATTAAAAAAAAAGTCTTTCTTGCTTTGTTATCCTGTGTATAAACAGAACAAGTTTCATTTCATCTGGCAGAAATAAAGAACAAACAATTTAAAAACTACATACTTCTAATAGCAAACTTCAATATTTGTAAACAAAGTTGCTGAATGGTTGAAAAATATTTGAAGTGGTTAAATCAAACAACAAATATACCAGAGCCTTTATTGACTTATTTTATATGTATGCATTTCTGATAAATAAATAAAATTCCATAAAACAAAAATGTTTTAATTTGAAATACGAAACCATTATTGTAAAAATATAGCTGAAGTTTTATTAGCAAAAGCACTTTAATAAAAATCAATTTACAGGAACATTGATATTTTTCTATTGTAACATTAATATTTAAATAATATAAAATTATTATTTTTACACTCGTATTACATTTTGACAAATAGTCTTTATAGTCTTGAGGTCTTACATGTTGAAGCACACATTCTTGAAAGAAAAAAATCATTAAATTGATAAAAAAGACATATTAAATTAAATTATTTAAAAAAGGAAATATAATTAAGAATGTAATATTACTTAAATACCATTTTTTATTATAAAAGTTAAATATAAACAAGTCACACACACAATACACAGAGAAATTAATGTTTTTTATTCAAAAACCGTATGCATTCAAATAATATTAATAATATACATTGTTGTGCTGACAGTATGGTACTGAAATAATCACAACAGCTTGCAAGAAGTTTTACGTTTCAATCACACACACAATTTAATCATAGATCTAAAGATTATATGTAATTCCATCTTGCGATCAATCGTACATGGATACAGGTGGCTATGAGGAAAACATGGATGCTTAAATTAACACCTACAACTTTTAAAAATTCACTTTGGTTTTTTTTCTTGTAATGCTATAACGCAATGAGCAAGAACTTTTATACCGTCAATGCTCTCAGTGAAATGAAACACCTGATCATTTTTGGAAACAGCAATATCATAACTCATTTATTGAATCAACTTAAATTTTACCTTTGAAAGTGCAATCCAAATATTTATAGTTTTGATTAATCATTAATTCCTCTCGAATAAAATTCCATTGCTGAAAAGTGACTATTTTTTTTTATCAAAGTGTTAAAAAATTTTTCTACATATGATTTTTACATGTAACTAATGCTGGAATTACGAGATATTATTTATCATCAATATTACTTTTGATGTCACATTGGTTTTTAGTAGTTTCTTATATCATTGGAATAAAAAAATATCATTTTGTATTCAAAGTCATAGGACTCGACTGCGTATATTTATAAATTATGTGTTTCGTTTTGTGGTAGGATTTTGGACACTCTTGATGTTTATTAGGGCTCAGTAGTTTCGAATCAAGAAGTTAAAATTTTTTAAGAATTAGTAATTCAAGGTAGGAACAAATATTCATAAACTATAGTAGAATATTTTATATATTTACAATGGAGATTAATCACAGATTCTTATAAAAACTTAATTTTCTACGAGAGAAAACATCAGATTATTTAGAAAAAGGAAATGACAATGGAATTTCAGGAGTGCAGAAGATGTCACATAAATACATTTTCTCTATCTGATTAATAATATTTATTTTTCAAGGTATAAACAAAGTAAATCATTTATGTAAAAATATAATTTACTTTCATTATGAAAAACAGAATACTATAAACCAATGCCGAAGTAAAAATTATTTAAAAAAAAAAAAAAAAAATATTTTAGGAACTACTTTGCAAAAGTTCGTGAATTGTTACTGAAGAGTATTTTTTCTTTTTATTTTTTAATTTATATATATATATATATTCAAATTATATATTTTAAGCCACAATTAATTCTCTATACTAACCGTGGTTGGGAAAGCAAATTCAAAATCATTATAGAAGTACAAATAATTCAATGAGTCACACAGATCATAAATGTGTAAAACATTAATTGAACAAATAATACTATTCCAAGGTTGAAAAAACAGCATAAAGGCATCACGAAAAGTGGATATAAATACAACTTAAACTCATGTTATATGTGAAGAAACGACTCATATATTGAGAAAACCTGTTACTTCCAGAGAAAAGAAACAATATCAAATGCTGTATAATCTCGATAAATATCATGCACCGTAATAATACTAAATAAGAAGTTCACAGTTTTTGTTTTCATGAATAAATATATAAAGAACTTTGCCCTTCCAGCAACGAAGAAACAAAGGATTATTCTTATATAGAAACGATTTGAATCCTAATCTCCGACCCCAGTGCACGTGTATTTAAATCACGTTTAAAACGTAACTTTGGAAAGTTAGTATAAAAATTTAGCCGATGCAAAATTGATTTTAATCTATTTTCTATCTGATAATTATATACGGATAGGAAATATATCAAATGCTTCCTCATATATAAATCTAAATAGCCCTCTTTATTGATAATATATAATTTATGTTCCATTATGTTTTTAAAAGTGATTACACTTATTATCATAATTAATAACTATTTTTGCGTAAAAATATTTCATTAAATTTGGAATATTTGTTTTTATTAAACTTAAAAGAATTGTTTTAACTAAAACTGATGAAAATTTGTTAAAAATTAAGAATGTGTTTATATAAATAATCAAATAAAATTTATAGTGTACTTCGCAATTTTTAATGTTGTTGTTGTTTAGCTAGGATGGCATTATGAGGTGCACTGCTCCACTTTTCCAACCGAACCGTATTTTGGAGTGGAGTACGACCTCCTCAGCCGGGATTCGAAAACAGGACCTCCCTATCCGCAGTCAGGCACGCTGACCACTAGACAAGTTTGGCGGCAACTTTTGGCTATCACTTGAATATAATTTGTAATGTCATAAAATAGTTTATCAATCCTTTAAAATAAAACTAATACAAACATCAGTTTTAAATAAAAATTTTGAATCTATTCAAAATTGAGATTGCGAATCATTGGATACTAGTCAAATAATTCATAAAAATCAACAAACGTTAATACTGATTAAAGTATCTCAATATTTAAATATATTCATGCTGAAGCAATTGATTACTAATAAGTATTGATGGGTAATTTAAAATATATTTTAATATTTTAGAGCATTTTTACAGTATATTAAATTTACATATTGTCAGACACTCATACTGGGGTTTTCTATAAGATCACAGATCTTAAAAAAAATATGAAAATTGCTTGATGGAAAAATAAATATTTTTATGTAGTGGACAATATTGAATTCCTGGATAAAAAATCAGAAAAACTTCTTTTATATCAGCTGCTTTTTTATTTTATTTTTATATAAAAATGAATGAAAATATTCTGAGAGAATTATGGAAATATATTACGCTTTTGGCAGAGTGATACCAATATACAAAAATGAACCTCCATAAAAGTTTTGGGTCAACTAAATCTTATTCTTTAAAAGCAAAGTGTCATACATTAAACATTGAGTGACAGCAAGAAAAAAATAAAATACGACTAAAACATGAACTGGTGAAAATACCAAAACTGAACGACTTAGGTAAGCAGTTTGTTACCATGCTTCTGAAGAACATTGAAACATTGTTGCCATTCTATTGAAAAAGAGAAATAAGTAATCATGTAGGTTTCCATCATAAACATTTTACATCGTAAATTAATATAAATTAATCTTTCTACATCAATAAATGAATACTAAATTTGAAGATATATCAACAAATAGAAATGAATACTTTTATTTCTAAAATCAAATTCTTCGAAATTTTGACTATCTCTCACTTTTGGAAGCTTAAATTTTAATCTTTACCGTAAAGGAAGCAATGAACTGATGTCAAATAATATTACTATCAAAAGTGCACCTTGGCGATGTCAATGACTGTAACAATCAAAGCATCAAATAATGCTGTCTTTAAGTGATTGCAGAACATGCCAAACAGATAGCACAAATTTAATCAAGGGAAAATACATTAATGCTGGGCCTAATCGTGTTCCCAGATTAAAGGAAATGATGCGTCATGAACAGGACCCAAGAATGCTTGAAGCTTATCGCTCATTGGCTTCAGTTAAGTTTTGCCTCGTGGCAAACGCTGTCTGAGGCAGTGATTTAAATTCATAGATAATGTTATTACATATGAGTACCTATTCAGAATCTTCCAATTCGTGCAAATTGATGTTGTTAACATAATTTGAGAATAGTTGGAGTTGTGCTTAATAAATAACATTTTAGTAATTTCTATTGATTAAATTAAAATTCATTTCTAAAATTATTTTTATCGTTTTAATTACTTACACAATAGGAAAATATACTTCAACAAATACTGTTTTAAATTAAATAAGAAAGAAATAATTTGGTAAGGGGGAAATTGTATAAATTAAATTAATATAATCGTAAGAAAAATTGGTAATTGAATGGTAGCAGAATTTATCAAAATAAGATTATGATTTTTTTTTCCAAAAACATTACGTTTTCTGTTAATTAAATGTTATAATTCCTTTTAATGAATAATTAAGCATTATTTATGAAATTATCCTATGTGAAATTAATTATCTTTAATAATATAGTTACTTAAAATCAATACATTTTATTTTTATAACGTAATTGAATCATCCATAATAATGGAATAAAAAAAGGTAAAATATATAATATAAGGAAAAGTTCCATTAATGTATGTAATAATAACAAAAATGATTTTTCTATCCTCTTCATAATAAATTTTTTCATTAGATAACATTTCTTAGAACATAATAAAAAGTAAAACGTTTTAAAAGTTTATATTAAAATTGCTATCACTTATATATTAGAAGTGCACAAAATATGATTTTTAAATACTTAAAATCAAAAACACAAATTTAAATTATGGGAAAGCAATTCCCAATTTATAAGTATTTTATTCCATTGCTGGGTGTAGATATTTTCCACATATTTTCACGTGTAAAGAATCAAATCCATTTAACTGTATTTATTAAATACTTAAAATTTGTACAGAAATAAATTTGCTTTCTATCATTTACATAATTGCATAATACATGAGTCTAAATATTGTTAACATTAATGAAACAACTAACATTTCAGTGTTATAAGTATCTACTCAAATTTAATAAATGAAATCATTGTGTGATTTAATACTCTGAAAATTAGTAATTACCCGGATAATTAATAATTTTCATAATATATGTATATGAGGAGACTAAATTCACAATTGCAGATTGTTCTAACTAGAAATACTATCAAACGGAATTACATATTCATAATAACTTAACGTCACGTGATTTATTAATCATGTAATTAAGCCTTATAATTCTAAACCCCTATCAAACTTTATGCATTTTCAAAATATTGAAAGCAACAAATTAAATGTAAATCATAGTATATTACCTTGTAGCACGATTATACCTTATAGATGAAATATATTTCCATTTTCATTTTTGTGTTAATAATAATACAGCTTGTTTGATGTGGTCTTTCGGCATTTGGTTGACTCAGTGTTTGGGATATATACTTGAATGTCATGCAAGATTCTATATTTACGACATATAAATAAGGTTGTTTATCAATAAGTTCTGAACGCAAGTGATGCAGAATTTAAAAACAGTCCGACAATAGTTCTCATTTAAATCATCTATAAATCTTAGTCACAAAATTAAATACTAAATAATGTTCTTAAGTATGTTATTTTGTATGATTGAGCTAAACATATATTATTTAACTTAAGACATTAGAAATCGTAAGACAATGATCGTTGTATATAAAAATTTTAATTAAAATTTTAACACTGACTAAATATTAGTATAGAAAACATTTCCTTGAAATAATTGTTATTTGTTACTTGAAATGGTTATTATAAAAAGACAGAATTTTTTAATAAACCAAAGTATTCTATGTTTCCTTATTGCTCTAAAAGTATTTTTTCCAATGGTCGGGGTTATATCGGGATGTATTGTTCCCTTACACCCAGGGAACTGGCCTCAGAGGCAAAACCTCTTTGCCACCGAGACATTGTCCCGGGTGCACCACAGGGGCTAGGCCATAATCACAAAAGCCATAGGGTTCTGTTTATAGGGTAGGCACCATTCATACCTCTTTCACACACAAGGAAAGGACAAAGACAGGATAGAGAGAGAAAGTACATCCATGGCTGAACCGGTATTCGAACCCGGGTCCTTCCTATCGATAGTTAGGCACGCTGACCACAAGACAAGTTGGCCGGCCTTTTAAAGTATAAATAATGAGAATTAAAAAAATAGGGGCTAAATGAACTATGAATCATTTACATATGTTCTATAAAAAATTTTATATTTTTCTAATGACAGTAAATTTTCTAAAATTTAAAGATATGATTTTATGTGTATTTCTTTTCAAGTGCAAAAGTAAAATTCAATTATTCTTAGAAAATCACATTTAATAAAAACAAAAAACTAAAAATTATAATTAAACGAATATTATATAAAAATATTAACTGTGGATTAGATATAAAGAAACCAATGAAAAAGGTATTTTGTATTTAAATTAAACGTAATTTTCATATTACTAACATATATTCCTTTCTGGAATTGACTTTGTGACTATATTTAATGTAACTATAACATGCGATGTAAGCTTATGCCTCAGTAATAACATATATGTTTTCTGCTCAAACACTAAGCATGTATTAAATGCCAAAGTAAAGGATATAAAATAATTTTCATACAGAATACAATAAATATTCTTAACTATAAAGAATTATAATCGCTTAAGTTAAATTGATGGAAACAAATTGATTAATACTGCAATGCAGGAATCAAGAATGAAAAAATATTTCCTAGAAGACACATTTGATAAAAAAAGTATTACATTGAATATAAATTAAGATAAATACTAAGTTAGTATGTTGAAATTGTTTCCATAGAAAAATTTCATGTGCAATCAGTAGTATATATTTCTAAAAATATCTGGTTATGTATCCTAAATAATGAAATTCGAAATTTGCTTTTAAATATATAATTTTTAAGAGATTTTAATAATATTATCGAATTGTTAAAGGAAAAAAATCACACAAAATACTTTGTTATTATTTTCATAAATATGTTATTATTTTTCACAATATATTATTCTTGAAGAAATAACAAAAAGACCATAATTATGCATGTAAAATTATTATGAAGTATATATAGAGAAAACATTAACATATTAACTTAAAATTAATCCTTTTAAAAACGAAGTCAAAATTATATAATCTTGCTTCAACCTAAATAAGAAAAGCATTAATATGTAATTAAAATAAATTAGAGAAAACTTTAGTATATGAAACATTGAATCTGTTGCATTAGCACTCATAATTGTGTTTTTGAATATATATATATATAATGTATGTGTGTATATGTATATATATGTATATATATATATATATTCTATATATATATGTGTGTATATGTATATATATATTCTATATATATATATGTGTGTATATGTATATATATACATATATATATATATTCTATATATATATGTATATATATATATATATATATATATATATATATATATATATATATATATATATATATATATATATATATATATATATATATATATATATATATATAGTAAGTGGTATTTAAGGACAGCGTAAATATATTTCATAAAATTATGTCTTAGTTTTGAAATATGTAATATATCACTCACAAAATACATAAAAAAATATCATAAAAATCTACACATTTTTTATCCAATCTTTACTTTATTTATAAACAGGATGCTTCATTTTTTTTTTAAATTTTTGCTGCTACCTCCTAAGAGATTTCAATTTGCCAGAATAAAAATATATCCTACTTTGAAAAAAAATGAAAAGAAAGAAAATGTAAGGAGGTATTTATATCCACTTAAAAGACGCCCGAATAATAGAATGAAGAAAATATAATAAAAAGGGAGTAAAAATTGGAAGAAAATTTCAAACTCCTAAGTAGTTCTTAGCATCCCTGCAATAAATCGATTCTTTTTCTACTTCGACCCTCAACAATGAACACTTGAATAAATATATGACGCTCTGCTTGCCACGAATCTTAGTTTCTACGTTTTGTCTTGCAATTGTTCTCATCAGCTCCTCCCTGGCCCGATACATCTCGTCATTATATCAGGCTTTTCTAAGAGCTTTAGAGGAAATACCATTCTCCCTGTTTTAATTTTCCTGACATGAATTCGATAGCATGTA
Source organism: Latrodectus elegans (assembly GCA_030067965.1). Lineage (NCBI taxonomy): Eukaryota > Metazoa > Arthropoda > Arachnida > Araneae > Theridiidae > Latrodectus > Latrodectus elegans. The sequence goes on from CM057812.1 coordinate 51,839,169, forward strand.
AAAGGATATTAGAAAAAATAGATTTATCTCAAGAATTTAAAAGCAATCTCTTTTCTTCTCACTCAAAGAATTGTTGAAAACATTTATATTAAATGTGTTTCATAGTGCTAAAATGTATCCATTAGCTTAAATTAAGTGGTATAAAGTTTGTGGTTATTTTTTGAGATTACTACTGAATTTGGCATTTGTTTTCTTCTTACTGAAATAAAATACTTTTGACATGAAACATATTATTATCTGACATGAAACATACTTTTGACATGAAAGAAAGGCTTAAATTAACAATTTCGTGTAGTTTAAAATTTGTGAAATTGATTTCAGATGTTTTGATTAAATAAGATTTTTATTATTAGTTCCTTAAAAATGTGATCTAATTTTTGATTAAAATAATATAATTCATTGATTACTATTATTATTCAAATAAACAAGTGTAGCTGTATGACCCAAATATTTAAATACACTATGATATCAAGATATTGCTGCTTAAATGCGAAGAATATAATTATGTAATAGCAACTATAACAAGAATGCATGAATATTATTTTTTGAAAGAAAATGAATGTGGTATTCTAACTAAAATAAACTGTGTTAATAAAATATGTAATTTGAAATGTATTTAAAATATAAAATTATTAAAAGTATTATATTGTAAATATTTAATGTAACTAATAATAAAAATATTTATGAAAAATAGATTTGTGAGATTAATTTCACCTAAGTATTTTCCGAAAGAAAATGGTATGGTGAAAGTTTAACCATTCTAACAACGAGTAGTTAAAAAAACTGAAAAACAGCATCAAAAAATTACTTTTTTAACGAATCATGTGTTTTATAAAATAATTTGTTTACTGCATTTTTACCAATTTTTTATTGTATTTTTTTATGAAAACTACAACCGAAAACAGAATTTTGATCTACTTTTGTGTTTTAAGAAAATAAAAAAATGATGTTTTATAGATTTATTTATATTAAGCAGATTACACAAAGTATTGCATATAACAAACTAGATCATCAAAATTATATTAACAAAATTAACACTTCCTAATTAAAAAATTAACTATCACATAAATAAAAAAAAGTGTTTTACTTTATTAAAAAGAAAAAAATATATTTTTCATTTGGTTTTTAAAATCATTCTTAAATAATTTTTAATTTTTGTAAAATAAAATTTTTCCCGTAACGAGAGGATTATAGTGAATAAGAATTTATAAAATCAAGTTTCTTTTTTTTCAACTATGACTTTAAAAACAAAGCTATATTTTAGTATAAAGCAAATAATATTTCATATAAAATCCTAACAAATTTAATACATGGAAATTTGCTTTAAGATATTAGGTATATTATGGAGTATTAGAAGCAATCATGTTTAATAATCAGCTCTTACAAACGTCGGCGTTTGTTATAAGAAAACAATTACTAGTAAGATATCTTGTAAGTATTTATGGAAACTTAATCAGGTTCAAAAACGTGTTAGAGTAATTTAGAAAACAAGTTTCTATGACTATTATAAAAGGTGCTCTTCTTTTAATTTAACTTTCATAGCATTTAAAATGTTTCTTTGATTTTGATTTTAATTTTATAATACAAAAACCAATAGTTAAGCTTATTCAGTTACTGATTAATTTAAATCCTAATATTCCTTTAACAAAACCATAATATATTTTATTGCTCAATGTATCAATTGTAATACTAGCACTTTTTAGACGATATACTCGTCATATTAAATTTCTTGTACTCATTAAATTTCTGAGGATAGGTTAGGTAGATTATGGTTGTTTATTGAGAATTATTCTGGATTTATTGATGCGAAAGGCAAGTAAACATCACTGTAAATGATGATCATCACTGTAAACATCACTGTAAATGTAATCAATAACAGTAATGTTTACATGAAATAACAAGTAGACATCACTGTGATTGATTGTTATAAAAAGCAGAACGGTATTTAAATATCTTCTTACGCCAAAACTATCGCAACATCTTCAAAATGTTGAATATCCTCAAGTAGTAACTTAATTGATAAAATACCAATCAATTTATGCGTTAAAACAAAATGCGTTTGAATTGTGATGAAGAAGGAAAATTGTAAAATGTTTTCTACAGAAAATCTATCAACTGTATAAAAACAACACAATTTTATACTAAATTTTACGTATAAATATAAAACTGTATCTACTTTACGTATATATTTATACGTGCATCTGCCACAATTATTACATGTATATAATTACATGTATATTACATTTATACATGTGTATTTCACACAATGCACATGTATAAATTTAAGAAGGGATATTTTTAGACTTATAATGAAAAATCATTCTTAGTTTTTTAATTACATTCTTTCACCTATACGAACAATTCAGAAAAAAGTTGCATCAAATATAAGCTGCTCAAGATTTTAAGATAATTCCGGAAGTTGCGAAATCTATTTCATATTTACAAAAGAAGATTTTATTCATTTCATGAATTTTGTTCAAAAATATACGTTAAAAATTGTAAAAGGGGAATTAACATCAAGTGGTGAAAAAAGCCCAAAGCGAACCCTTAAGTTTGACTGTAACCGAAACCAAAGATGGCGAGAGAGAATTGTTTTATAAACAGTCTGACAGTTGCATGAATCTAACCAAAGAAAAGGGCTGTTTGTAAATTTTATTATGATCTGTATTTGCTATATTTGTTAATTCTAATTAGATCATTTTATTTTAAGCAGTTTGCTGTTTTAAATGAGATTGATTTGCATTGTTAATGACATTTTTATTTAAAAATAGAGTAGTAATATTTAGCTTCGAAAAACTAAAAGTGAGTTAACTAAGATTCACCCCGGAAATCAAAAAAAGATTGTAGTACTTAAAGGGAGACAGGTAAGGTTATTTTACCTTTAATTAAGACTGTTATTTTTACGAAAAAAAGAAATTATCATAACTTATTTTGTCATAAGGCAGAAGTTTCATGCAAAAAAGAAAATTAATCAACTGGAACCAACTACAGTCAATAATGAAATTGAAAGTTTAACCTTACAGCCTCAATTTTCTAGAACAGAAATACTCGCAACAGTAGCAAAAAAGATACGCATTCAACTCCCAAAACTCAGTATTGCAAAATTTTATGGAGACGTTAGCCAACGGCTAAATTTTTGGAGTAGTTTCGAAACGGCGATACATAATAATGAGTCGCTAGAAAATGTAGATAAATTTAATTATTTTGAAACACGTTTAGGTGGGTTTTTTTCTAAATACGGTAGAGGAATTTTAAATTTCAAACGCAGAAAGTAAAACCCATACATGAAAAAGGATTCAAACACAGGACCTACTATTTTGAAGTTAGACTCTAACCACTCTCCCATAAAGTGTAAAAAAATTATAAAGTTGAATATTAAGGTTAGAAATTTTAGTTAATTTATTGAACTAAAAGAGTTTTTTTTATGCGAATATGATTATCTTTTCACTTGATCTTGATTCATACTTACATTTCTTAGAAATATAGAGATACGACATTGTATAAACTGAATGAATAATATTGACAGCAAATTTTTTTTATCAAAATTGATTTATTACTCTCAAAACAATTATATTGCTTACACTTAGAATAGTTAAAAACATCTTTTAAACTAAATATTTCAGTGTCTGAAAATTGTAGTGTTCTCTTAAATTAGAAAAATAAACCAAAACTGTTTAATTTGCATAAGACTGAAAAATAAGTATTGAGCAGCAAATGATTCTTAGAAATATTTTAATTTAAAAGGCTCAATACGTAATAAGATATTCAAATAAGATGATAAAGGATATTAATTTGCATTTAACAAATTGAGAACACAAGGATTAAAAATTATTTCTCAGCTTAGGTTTATTAAAATTTCTTAGAAATATTAGTGTCTTTAAAGATATAAAAGTAATTTTCCTAATTCTATTTAAGACCAAATAGTAGTTTTACCCAACAGTTTTAATTAAGTGTAACTTGATAGTCTTTCAGGAGATGAGTGCGAATTTAATTTTTTAAAAGTCGTGGTTCATCATCATTAACTGTAGAAACAATAAAAAATTGTATTTCCTAATTCTTTTTTGCAATAAAGTATACGTTAACAACCTAAAATAATATTTTATGAAATATATATGTATATGTATATATATATATATATATATATACATACATACATATATATATATATATATATATATATATATATATATATATATATATATATATATATATATATATATATATGCATATAAATACATGTATTTATATACATACATACATACATACATATATGTATGTATGTATAAAAAACAATGAATTTTTTTATTATTTTTCTATTTTGCATCAATTTTATATTTATCTTTTTATAACACTCTCTTCCTTATGTTTAGCGATTCCGTTTGTTTACTGAAAGGACATGCTATCTGTATATGCACACAGGGTATGTGTTTAAAATGAAAAAATTACTTTTATAAGAATGCACTTTCTATAAGAATAGGTATATGAAAGAATATTCTTACACTTTTCTTTGAAGATATTTTCACAAAAGAATGTATAACAATATATTTTTCTCAATATTAACAATAGACTTTTACTTCTTTGCAAATATATATTTTATATAATGGAAGCAATATACTGTATTAAGCATTAGAAAAAACATTTATTTTATGAAAAAATGTTATTAAAATATTTTATCATTTTAAACACTTTATTTTTTAGTTTAATGCTACATTTCTATTGTTAAAATGTATTTTATACGAAAACACTCTTCCATCACACGATCATCTAAATTCCTTATAGCCATTTTATCAAATAAAAATATATTGTAATTGAATGAGTAAATTATACAGTTAATTATCTATAGATTATGCAAATTTTTCTCTTTCGTTATCAAAAAAAACATTATAATTTATTTCAATTGTGTGGATGCATTGATTTCTTTTGATGCATTATATTTTTAAAAACTAAAAGTTAAATTAAATTTTTAGCCTTTCTTTAATTTCAAGTAAAGTGTTACTGAATAGGTGTACATAGTTACGAATTATACAAGTTTCTAAAATTCCAAATGTTTGATAGATGTTAAAATAAATCAATTCTAATTGAGATTTTTTTTTGCTACCAGCAAATAATAAAATCTCTTACAATTTTTTATTTTATTCTCATGGAAAATTTTTGGAGTAAAAATATTTAGCCCAATTTAATTGCACTGCTCATTGATTTCGTTGTATATAAACCTAATGACATTATTTGAAACATTTAGTTATGTTAATTTATTAATTTTTCCGGTTTGGATGGATATTTTTATATTTGTTTTATGTGAAGACAATTTTTGATTTATTCCTCTTTTTAAATTCAATATTGTCTTTATAAATACATTATTGAACTTTACATAGATTTAAAGTTTTTTTCTTTTTAAATATGCAACGTGTAATATGTGTGCACATATAAGGTTACACCACTTATTACTTCTTGCATTTACTATTGGGAGAAGATGCAATAAAATTATGCACTTACAATTTCATTCGCGACATTTTCAGTCACAGATTATTTTATCTGAAATTTTATTGCTAATGCAAAAGTGTTGGAAACAATACGCAAAAATGTATAACGCTACATGTTGATTTTACGATTTTTAAAAAAAATGTATTTTATGCAGTATATATTTAGCATTGTGTAAAGTACGACTCAAAAATATTATCAAAAAATTATAATTCGAATAGCATTCAATTTCTGAAAAATAATGTAAGGAACAAGTAATTTAAAATATAGTGTCCAAAAATATATATATTATTTTAAAATTTGAAGTCTGGAAAAGTGTAATGTGTAAAAAAACATTAGCTAATCAATATTTACATACTTTTTTACTTTTATAAGTAATTGACTTAAAGTGTGTAGAATGTCTGATATATTAGCAACTAACGATATTTAATATGCCTTTCTGTTCTACGTTTAGTTAGATATTCTATTATTTAGATAGTTAGTTTGTAAAAAAGAGTGTTTCAGCCTCTTCTAAAGTTGTCCTAAGTCTAAAAATCAAGTACAAATTTAAAATTATTTTAAAAATTCCTTTTGTGCTTACATTCACTTGAATCTTCTACTCGTACAACAATTCTAATGATTTTGTTTAGTTCCCAAACATGCTTGATACTCAATTTTATCGATCCACTATAGGGATGAAAGCTTGAATCGACCTTCCAGCCGGAGGATCTTACCTCGGATGTGTGTCTTATGAGCGTGCAACGCTGCCACGAAGCTTACGGGCTTCCCTTTATGTTTATTACTTCAATTATTTTATAATACGTACTTTTTTTATGGAAAAACAATATGCTTAAGAAATGCATTTCCATATTACCCTCTCTTGTCATGAATGGTAAAAAATCTCAACTAAGACATCAGTTCATTAAAATACGATACAACCAGTGACAGAAGACAGATCATGAATTTTGGTAAAACCCGATCACTGATCGATCTGGATACGGGCAATATCTTAAAATTTATTCAAAAAAGAGATTTTCCTTCACATATTACTCCTTTATTCTTTCGCATTACATTGAATATTGTTTGCCTGTTTAACAGGTTAAGCACTAGCAGAAATTAGAATTTTAATTGGCACGTGGTGGGCTTGGGTTAATGCATCTGCCTTCCATCCAGAAGGGCGGGTTTCGATTCCCAATACCGTCAAATATCCACCTAGTACATGCGATAAACATATCGTTAAATCTGTGAGACTTACAGTCTTGTGGACGGTTGTTGAACAGTTACCATGGGCGTAATGGTCTGGAGAAAATTTCCTCCTCCTTCAGATCAATGTGAAAATTGTAGGATTGGATCCTTTGGCGGAGCCATCTATCGGAGGAGTTTAGAGTAAAATCGTACTTTCACCTTCATGTTGCTTTGGTTAAACAAAGACGCACCCTACTGACTTAAATTCACATAACCATCGGCAGAGAAGCTGAGTTTGTTCAATGGTCATAAGTAATAACAATCCAACAACATTTTAAACTCTTGAAAAAATTCTGACTGAATTTGACAAAGGTGTGTTTTTTCTTGTTTGTTACCTGAAATTTCAGCGTAACTAAAATTAAACACAAAAGCGTTTTAATTATTTTTTTATTTAAGAATGTTACAAATAATTAAATATAACTTTGTTGGAAAAAGGAATGAAGCAATGTTGTGTAATTTTTCAAGCACAATTTCAATAATAATGATTAATACCTATGGATTTATTTGGAACACATATTATTCCTGTATTTATTTGAATTATGGATTTATTTGCGATACATATAGTTGGATACGTTAAAAATAGTCCTGAATGTAGTAAAAGAAATTATAAATATATGAAAATGATATTTAGGGTTGAGAAAATATGAAATTTCAGAAATGAAACTAGTAATTAATTTCGCATTTTTCCTTAAGTGTAATATTTTATTTACAGATGACTGACTTTTATATTTTCTTAGAGTAATTTCCTTCCTAAGAAGAGCTTCTTAGAAAGAAAATTTAAAGAATTCTGAAATTCTATAATAATTTCAGAATTCTTTAAATTGTCTTTATAATGTGAATAAGTACATAAAACAATGTAGTTTTCTACTGTTACTTAAGTATTCAGTTTAACCACTGTGAGACTAAAAATAAAATACACATTTTGAAATCGTATTTGTATTGAAAGGAAAGAAAATAATAAAAGTAGTATAGTGATACATTTTTTCATGATTCTCAAAGAACATACAATAAATTTAATGCGGCATAACGATGATGAAAAGATATTTTTTTTTGTTTCGAAAATGTTTCACAAAAAAAAATATGTTTCAGATAAAATACGAAAAAAAAATATTTCGTGAGACAATTTGACTTTGCTTTTTATAAAATGAAATATGATGCTGAAATATTCAAATTTATAATTTATGAGAGAAACTTTTCCATCAATAATGCAGAAAAAAGAGCATTAGTTTGTTCTCTTATGAATTTGCAAATTTCATTTCGTAGAAGTATATAATAACAAAATTTCACCTTATAAATATACAAAGACGAAAACGTTAAAAAATATGTGATACAAATAATCAGCCAACTTTCCTCGAGGAATTTTTTATAATCTTAAGAAATAATAAAATATGTATACAGAAATATGTTCACTTTTAATTTACTGAATTATGCAAATGAATATAAGTCAATAATAAGTAAATAATGTAATATTTTTATTATTTTTTTTAATACATGAGAACTAATAACTTAATGCAGTCTTTTGCTTCAAATTTTATAGGAAATATGAAACGAAATTACCGAAAAGATAAAAATTCTGATGAAAAAAATTGCATGCCGCTGTCAATCAATAATTTTTAAATTTTACAAAATAAGGCATAATTTGCTTTAACATCTTTTGTAATGACAATACTTTAGTAAAATATTTATTAAACTAGTTAAGTAGTTACTTTCAGATCTAACCGAATAATGAACTATTTATCCCACTCAAATTTACAGCATTAATTGATTAAATAATTTTAAAATTAATATATGAGGAAGGATAATTCATAGATAATTTATTGTTTAACTTGCTGAATTCTTGGAATTCAATAAGGTATATTATGTGTTTTTAAATGTGAGGAGGTACAATACGCGTTATTATAGAAATAGTTATTTTTGTATGTTTTCTGGCCTATTTAAGCCTTTTTAAATAATTTTTTATAAATTACTTTTAATATAGTATTTGTTTGGGAAAAGAGTAATTTCGGTTTGCAACAGTAGACAGCGTTATGTTTGTCTTGTTATTCTTTTGTCAGTTTTTTTTTTTTTTTTTTTTTTTTTTTTGCTTTTGAGATTTGGTAGTTGATACCTGTAGTATGTTATAGAAACAAATTCTGTGTAATTCTGCTTGAATCTATGCAAGCTTACGGCCATTTTGCAAACGAGTGCAAAAAAAAGGATTTTCAACACTTTTTATTTTTTATTTTCTTAAGGCAACTAAGTAACTGCGGTTCACAAAGACATAAGTGAAAATTAGGGTGTAGATTTCTTAACAGGACACACATGTATCAGAATTAGTTTAAAACATCCAAAACAGCTAAATGTATCACAAAGCAGATAAATGTATCTATGTTGAACAAAGTATTAATTATGTATTGATTTTTATTATAAATTATACATTAATTATTTCAGTTTCTAATAGACTAAACAAATAAAAATAATTATTGTTTTACTTATGTTGAACAATTTATTCATTATATGAGGTTTATTGATTTTTGTTAAACATTATACATTAATTCACTTCTTGATTTATAAATAAAGGCAAGGTGAATAAAGTAATTCAACTTAACTCTTATATGATTACAAAATTTAATTAATAGAGTTGTTTTGCTTCACAATGACTAAATATATTTGATTTTGCTTGTTACTATTTTGTAAAAAAAAATAAAATCCAGTGATTAAATTCAGAAAATTTATGCACTTATTTCTGTGTATTTCCAATGTCATTTGTTAAATTTTAAAAATAACAATTTAAAATGAAAAAAAGAAGAGAAACACATTAGAAAAGGAAATAATGAAATGCGATTTAAGTTCATTAAGTATTTTCATTTTTGTTTAACGCATTTAATCGAATTTCTAATATATTACTGAAATAAATTCTCTACAATTTCTTTTCTGAAACAAATAAGAAAGAGTTAATAGAAAGTAATAAACCAAAAGGTGTGTGTGTGTGTGTGTGTGTGTGTGTGTGTGTGTGTGTGTGTGTGTGTGTGTGTGTGTGTGTGTGTGTGTGTGTGTGTGTGTGTGTGTGTGCGTGCGTGCGAGTGTGTGTTTGTACACTACTGGCCATTAAAATTGTTACACCAGGAAGGAATGCAGATAACAAACTGATATTTATTGGACAAATATATTATACTAGAAATAAAAAGTGATTAAATTTTCAAAAAATTTGGCTGGATAGATCCTGAGAAATCAGTACCCAGAACAACCACCTCTGGCAGTAATAATAGCATAATAGCAATTATACGCCTGGGCATTGAGTCAACCAGAGATTGGATTGCATGTTCAGGTACAGATGCCCATGCAGCTTCAACACGATGCCACAGTTCTTCAACCGTAGCGACTGGCGTTTGGTGACGAGCCAGTCGCTCGGCAACCATTGACCAGACGTTTTCTATTGGTGAAAGATCTGGAGAACGTGCTGGCCATTGACCAGGAACCGAACATGTTCCGTATCAAGGAAGGTCCGTACAATACCGGCAACATGCGGTCGGGCATTATCCTGCTGAAACGTATGGTTTCGCAGGGCTCGAATAAAGGGTAGAACCACGGGTCGTAACACACCAGAAATGTAACGTGCACTGTTCAAAGCACCGTCAATGCGAACAAGAGGTGACCGAGACGTGTATCCAATGGCACCCCATACCATCACGCCAGGTGATGGGCCAGTATGATGATGACGAATGCAAGCTGCCAGTGTGCGTTCACCACGATGCCGCCAGACCATCATGATGCTGTACACAGAACCTGGATTCATCTGAAAAGATGACGTCTCGCCATTCGTGTGCCCAGGTTCGTCGTTGATCATACCATTGAAGGCGCTCTTGTCTATGACGCAGCGTCAAGGGAAACCGCAAGCATGGTCTCCGAGCTGAGAGTCCATGCTGCTGCAAACGTCGTCGAACTGTTCGTGCAGACACTTGTTGTGTTCCAAACGACCCCGTTTATTGACTCACGGCTAGTAACGTGGTTTAACGATCCATTACGGCCATGCGTATAATATGCCTGTCTTCTCGGCTGCTAGTGATAGGTGGCCGTTGAGATTCCGCATGGTGTTCCGTATTACCGTCCTGAACCCATCAATTCCATATTCGGCTAACAGTCATTGGATCTCGACCGACGCGAGCAGCAATACTGCGATAAGATAAACCGCAATCCCAGTACGCTACAATTGGACCTTTATCAAAGTCAAAAATTTGCTGGTACACATTTCTCCTTCTTACACGAGGCATCACAACAACTTTTCACCAGGCAACAACGTTCAAATGCAATTTGTGTATGAGGAACCGGCTGAACAATGTCGCTGCTGGTGCCTGCTTTGTCTGAATGCGCTGAAAAGCTAATCATTTGCATATCACAGCACCTTCTTCCTTTTGTATAAACTTCACGTCTGTAGCATGTTGCTTTCTTGTTATAGCAATTTTAATGGTCAGTAGTATATATATATATATATATATATATTTTGTACTTATTTTATTCATATTAACAATTACTTAGGTATTAATCAAAAACGATTAGAGAAAAAAAAGCAGATCTAAGATTTAAACTGCTCTGCGTTAGACTTACATTTTTTAAAAGTGGCTTTCAGTTTTTTAAACTTTTGACACATTTTTCCACAGCTTAAAAAATTTGCTACTTATATATTGTTTCAAATGTCTTTAATTTTTTTTTTCAATTTTATAACAAAACATATTTCTCAAATTTTCACAAGAAAATAGGAGATTGTTATGCCAACAATAACATAAGTTTATGGTTTTAACTATCACTTATAAAAAGAAAATATATATATATTTATTTATTTATTCTTGCCTGTATGTTTTTACTACACAAGATGTTACTCATTTAAAAAATATTCTTTTCATTATTAAACTGTGACATGAGTATTTTCTAATTTAAGAAAAAATATTTGCTTATAAAATAAATGAAATTTTTAATGAAAATTTTAAACTGGGAATAATATTAGAGTTATTATTCCATATCTTTTTAAGTAAAAGTTTTCAAATAATCGCTTATTATTTTTTAATTATACAAATCGAAAATTCTTGCACTGATGTATAATCATTTATTCCTTCTTTTTAAAAAGAAATTGTTGGATTTTCAATTAATTAAATTCCCGTGAATGAAATTTTCATATGATTTCCCTGAAGAATTGAAATGAAATTCAAACCTGAATTCAGCTTCGCTTCGCCTTGCATACACCTGAAAGTAATTTTAATCTAATTGCACACATCTGTAATTTCCACTTTCAATTTGCTCCAAATTACAAGCGAGTAGAATATATATCATCAGGCTTTAAAATATTTATGAGGGGAATTAATTCTACGCTTCCTGATATTTTAATTAAAAGTGATACACTTCGATCTCACTAACTTATTGAACGGTACGCTAATGAACGAAACGGCTTCACTTTAATTATTTTGCATTTACACTTAATTACTTTGTTTACTAGATGCAAAAATATTTTACGAGATTTTTTTCCCAAAAATCGCATTTATTTCAATGACCTGTTACAAAATAGCAAAATTATATGTTTCATTCATAAAAATATTGCTTAAATATTTAATTATATATGACCCTAACTAAATATTATAATTTCCTGTTGATATAACGGATAACAATTATTTAAATTTGAATTCAAATGTAATCGTATTGTTACAAATTATTGAAGTTATTTGAATGCAAGCCGAAGTAATCTGAATTGGGTTCTAGATTACTATTACACAGCTCATGGATTTACTTCGTATTTTGCGAAAAAAATGTGTTTTGTAGTCCCTGATCCGACTGACGGGCGCCTGATTCTCGTTTTGTCAGTGCCATTGTTGTAAAAGGAATGAAAATTAAAATAGTTAAACACTATTTATGCAAAAATTAATTGTGTTTGAACTTTGGAATACTTTTTAGTTACTTAATTTTAAAATTTATATATATATATATGTGTATATATATATATATATATATATATATATATATATATATATATATATATATATATATATATATATATATATATATATATATATATATATATATATATATATACATATATATATATATATATATATATATATATATATATATATATATATATATATATATATATATATATATATAAATAATTTTCTAAACATAGTATTTTTATTAATGAAATTACTCAGGCTTAGGTATCATATATACATATTTACCCTATAAAAAGAATAAGAAAACTAAACAATCTCAAATTTAAAAAATCCTTAAAAATAATTAAACATTTTGTGATATTATAGATTTTTTGACATTATTTATTGCATATATTGATGTTATTACCCCTAACTATATTAAAATATTACGATATACATATATATGCATATACATACATACACATATATATATATATATATATACATATACATACATATATATATATATATATATATATATATATATATATATATATATATATATATATATATATATATATATATATATATATATATATATATACATACTGAATTTTTGAATTTAAATATTTAACTACCTTTTCAATCGTGCCTTGAATAAATGTCATATTATTCCATTGAATGTTTTATAAATTTAAAATTACAATGACAATTTACAATGACAGAAAAAAATTACAATTTTTTTTTTTATTTTCTACTAAATGAATTTAAATACTTTGAATAATCTGATACCCTAAATTTTATGTTGTTTGGTACATTTTATGAACAAATTTATCTCAAAAAAGATTACCAATGAACAACAAAAACGAACTCAACTCTATAAAAAGCGCCTCTTCTATGCCTATTATAGGAAATTAGATTTTGGGAAATTTTTTTTGCGTAACAATTAACTTTCTCATATCACGTCACATTAACTGTCTATTTTATAGTAAAACTTCTAAAATTGATACTTTTTTTTAGCTTATTTGTTTTATTTTTAATCACATGTTTTTATATGCTTTACTAAAATTTAAAAAAAAAATATTTAAAAAAATATTTTATAAAATTTTCCAGTCACTACAATTTTGTAAGTAATTTACATATATATTTTTAACTAATCTAATTTAATAAGTTTCATATCTTGTTAATTCCAGAAACAAAAATTATTTAAACTTAACTTTCATCTTATTATATATTTAAGCGCTGGTTGAGAAAAAAATGTTAACATGTGAATTTTTCGAATAATTTTTATTATCTTGATCGCATTTAATTGTTTTACCCATAGCACAAGTATATTTTAATTTTTAACAATATTTATTTTTCGTTTTTTTAGTAGGTAATTTATTTAAATATTTCAACGAGTTTTTCAGTAAATTTGAATATATTTCGAGATGAACAACGTTATTATCTTAAGAATGTGTTTATGTATTGTTCAGAGTTAGTTATCCTGACTTCATAACTCATAAGGTCCTTTCAACTGTTTAGAACATTGTATTTAAGATTACACGATACAGTCGTTAATACACGCAAGCTGCTAAGTAACTTCCCCGCTGACATTGCCCCATTGCTATTTCAATGTAATTTGCATGGAAACAGTAATGACCGCCTGCCTGCTGACCACCTCTCACCGTGACTGAGTAAATATGCTCGTACTGCGACAACTGAATGTTTTGGGATTTTGTAACAAATCAACTTAGCATAATTTGAAAGGAAGATATGAAAAGCCGCATGTAAGTTCATTATGAAATCCGTCCATGATGAAAGAGAGTATGTTAAAGGGCGTTGCGTCAATCGTCTGGCCAACAGTAATGATTGCTAGAGCCGTATGATAAGTAAATTATAAGGAAGGTGAAAGGGGAACCTAAATTCTCTGTAGTGCTTGATAATTGATATAATTGTGATACAATGCAAATAATTTTGCTATAAGCGATGGATCATACAATAATATTATAAAGGAATTCTAAATAACATAGTTTTACAGAACACTTATATTTTTACAGAAGATAGATTTACAATAAATAGCTAGTAAATTTGAAAATAAAAAATGTATATTTAGATAAGCCTTACTAACTAAATATTTTGTATGGTATACAATGACTGTTTAAAACTTGACATTCAATTGAAATTCGCAATTTAATAATTTTCTCATTAAAAAATAGTTTAGTTTAGTTTGCCGTTTCATGCATACTTAATGATTAATCCAAAGGCTAAATTTTAAGGAGATTCCGTACCTCTTCAAACATCATGATTCTATGTAGGAATTGGACTTATGAAATACTGAGCAGGAAGACAGAATCCCTTTCTTGTAATTCCAAGCTTAGAATTAGATTAATTGCTTTAGAAAATATTAAAATAAATTTTTAAATCCACATATTTGATGAGAGTTGTTCAAAACAAATTTAAAATCTTTGCAGTCTTTCTTAAATATTTCTGCATTTGCACAAATAAAGAAAGATTATTAGTGATTATTTTTCATTTTCTGATTGAATCATATATTAAAACCATATATATATATTCATGTATATATATATATACACGTATACATACATATATATATATATATTCATGTATATATATATATAATATATATATATATATATATTCATTTATATATATACACGTATATATATATATATATATATATATATATATATATATACTGCTGGACAATTGCTAAGGACGGATAACATCCATAGCAACCACAAAATGAAAGGAAGCAAAATGTGGAAAATTAGAATAAGTGCGGGATATGGTAAGAAGAAGTATGCGTATGCAAAATTTTTTCCACGTCTGTTCATCACGTGATAGCATTCATAAGAGGTTTAATGGTTTTGACGCGTTTGGACAGTTGTTGCTTTAAGTCAGAGTTTTACAGGGAAGATTTAATAGATGAGCTTGAAATTTTTGGTATGTCTTCCCGACATCACTTAGATAATTTTATGCGTGACCGAATTATATGGAAGATCAAAGAAGAGCAAAATTTAACAGATGTTGCCATGGAGTTCGACATAGCTCACAGAGTTTTTCACGGCTGTGGAAGTCATTTACAACCACTGGAATGTGTAGTAGACGGCACGGAGGAATAAGCAGGTGTCATCCGTCCACAGCTCAGCAGGTGTCATCCGTGCACTCACAGAGGAATGGGATAAATTGCCTCAACAGCAGCTGGATAATGTTGTGCAAAGTATGATACGACGTGTGGAATGTTGCATCACACTCCACGGTGGACATATCCCGTACTGATACCTTTCTCCAAGGTGCCTGCTGACTTTTAGATGCATTGTTACATTTTTCCGTTTGGAGCATCAAATGAACATTTTTTCTTCTTTCGGATCTTCCACAGCTTTTGTACTTTCCAGAACAATAAATATTCTTTATTCTAATGTCTGAACAGTTTGGCAACTATATTTTATCCTACTAGGCCTCATGTCTCGCTTAATGTGCATTGCAATTTGTGATCCGTCCTTATGAATTGTCCAGTAGTGTATTTATATACATATATATATACATATACATACATGTATATGTATATATATATATATATATATATATATATATATATATATATATATATATATATATATATATATATATATATATATATATAGGCATTTTTGCAACAAATTCTATATTTTTTATTTCGCTAAGACTCAAATTGAATTTATCTATAATAATGAGCTAAAAAAACCTTCTGTTAAAATTTATTCAAAGACTAAACCAGTTTAACTCTTATCATATTTAAAACATTTTTACTCCATATTTCTAAAGCATCATTTGATACCAATTAAATCGTATAGTTTTTAAAATAATTTTAAGCCAATTTTCTGAAGGATCGTTTGATGCCAGTTAAAACTAAAGTAATTGTGTGCAGTGGTTTCGTATAATTAGATTATAATTGCCAATATTCATGAAAGTATTTGCTGCAGTCATATATTATATTTCAAAATATTTAATAAAAGAAACATTCGCGACTTTAAAGTTAAATATGAGAACATAAATTTATGAAAAGCGTATTGAATGATATCACGAACAAATAAAAAAGGAATTGCGTTTGTTTGTTAATATAGTTAGTAGGTCATTTTTTTTCAAGTTCATACATTTTGCGTTTGAGGAGTAAGAAAACCAGGTTATATAATCTCAAACTTCATTCGTAATGAATTTTGACCTCAAAAAAATTTTTACTAACTTACATATTACCATGGATCTTTGCTATTGCAAAATTAAAAAAAATAAGCTAGTATATAAAGTGAAAAGTATTTTTATATTAGGTCAATAAAAACCATTCTTGCATAAAATATATAATTGAAATACAGTGAATTTGAGGATGAAGCAATTTAGGTAAAGATATCATATTTGGTATAAAACATAAAATAACAATCCCAACTAATGAATTCCAGTTTATTTATATGCAAAATTATGTGCTGGTAAAACAAAGAATGCACTGTTTATTTGAATTCGAGCTTTAAAAAAGTCTAGCATTTGTTTTGAAATGAATAAAAATTAAAAATGTATGATAGAATAAATAATCAATTTCTTAAAATCCAATCAAATTCTAAAAAAAGTACAATAAATCCAAACGAAAATTATTTTTACATAAACTAAACAGATGTTGTTGTTGGCTTATTCTCTTTAAACATCTGACATTTGTCAGATCAACTCCAATAAATTGTTGACAGTTAGAAAGTCAATGATTAGTAGGGGATCTGAGGATAAATTGCTCCGGGAAATACAGATGCAATCCAGAATAAGTTTCGGTGAGGCTGGAGGTCACAACATATTTTACAAGTAATTTTTTTTGTACCGAGTTCAAACAATAAACATTTTAGATGTCCATTTGAGTGTCTAACCAAAGCAGTTTGAGATTTTCGGTCACATTTTGTTTTCAGAAGAGTTCCAGAGTACCATTGTTGGTGGAATTTGCCAGATTGAATGTAGTCTAGAGATTTCCATTGGGTAAAGTTCATGATATGTAAGAGATGAACCAGAGCGCGTATCTTCTTCACGGCCCTCTTTGACCAGTCGATCTGCGATATCATTGCCACTAATATTTACATGGGATGGAATCTATTGGAGATGTGCAGTATGATCAACATATGACTTTGTAGATTAAATAGATAGAACTTATAGCAATTGGGCAAAGAGAATTTAAAATATAATGTTAAAGAATTGAATTATTTAAATAGGCATACAGATCAAAAGTAAAATGGAAAAAAACCACTGTAAATCAAATGAAAGGAAGCACCAACATGGCTAGCTTCGTCTGGGAGTTTTGATCACATTGACACAATGCATGGGTTTTCTGCAATGACCTGACACTAAAAGTCTAAAGGATGGCATTGCATCCTGAAACGAGACTAATTTTTCTATTGAAGTTAATAACATGAGAATTGAAGTTGATGACATATAATGAATGCATTCTTGAATGTGTCAAGATAAAATTTCATGTTTATAACCACCAAAATAAAATATTTAAAAAATACATCGTTTTTAAAAAATATAAATATTGTATATACAAAATGCTTAAAGATCTTTCCAAAAATTTAAATTTGTACTTAATAATGAAAATAAAACCGTAGGAATGAAACTTAATGACGTCAAAAAGTTAATCAACTGGAATGATGATGAATAGATCTTTTATGTAGTACGATGAAATATTATTAATTGTATGAGAAAAAAAAACAAATTGAACAATTCGATTATTATTCTTGCTTATCATGTGTTCTGAGGTTCAATAATATTTTATAACATATTTAAATATTATAAAAATAAATTGTGAAAATAATCCATTGAAAATAAACTTCATGAGACTTCGAAATGAGCTTGAAGTTAAAAAGGACAGAACTGCTTGTTTGATCTCCAATTGCAATCCAGTTGTGAAGGTGCTGAAAAGAGCTTCTGCTGCCCGAAAGGATCCATAAGTCCCAAAATCACTTTCATTAAGAAGAATAGTTTAAATACCTTGTTCAATTGTGTGCACCAATGACCCGAAGGGATATGCTGGCGGTAGAGTGTTGCTTATAGGGTCTCCCAAGTCGAACAGGACAAAGGGTTGGTGCCTGGTGAGAAAGAATACCAACTCGAGTCAAGACAGACTTCTACTTTTATAGTGCTTGGATCCCCGGATCAATAGAAGCTGCATCTAACCTCCTCCTTATGACTTCTTGGACTTTTAAAATTTTTAGAAAAGGAAAGATTATTTTTTAAATATTTTTTTTTAAAAATCTTTAATTTAAATATTGTTTTGGAAGAATTATTTATATGTTGTTAAATTATATCTTTCTTCATTTAAAAATTCGTAACATAGTTCTTTTGCAAAAAAATTTGAAATTATTATATACTGTATCTACATCAATTCCAAACTCTGCTATGTGTGCCCTGATTTTAAAACATTCCAAATTGAAAATTCCTGTAACTTAGACAAACCTTTTAAGGCGTGTATGATTGAATGCACGATTTGTAAATTTAATTACATTGGAAAAGTAAATGATTCTATTAATATTCGCATAAACTTAAAAATATTTAATTTTAAAAATTATAATATTAATAAATCTTTAATATAGAATTTGAACATCTTAAAATCCCCTGTTTTGTTAATATTGTAGTCAACATTTTAGATACTGAAACTGATAATAACCTACATTTAATTAAAAAAATAGTTCATAATTTATCAAGTAACTTTTGCACTTAATGAATTATTTAATAATTTGAAAATTAATTATGTTGTAACGTCTCCGTTTTTGATTTCCTAGAGTTTCCCAGCGTTTGATGGACATTTACTCAATGAAAGAGATAGATTTCCCAGATGGTATCCCGTAACTAACCAGTACCTGAGTAATATCAGAAAAAGGCTCCGCTATACTATGGGAACGCTGGAAAATAATTCAAAAACAATCATAAATTGTTTAACGGAAAAATGAGACTCATCTGTAAGAAACCAGAATCACTTGTCGTGTGACCACTTAATGAGTTTTCACACAATGAGCAGCTCTGTTCATAATATCAGTGGTTCTTGGGAATCATATTTCAACCTGAAGCATGTAGTCCAGAAATAACGTACGAGGAGGGTTCGTGAAGTTTCTGGAATTGGCTGATGATGGATAACTCCCTCTCCTGATGCCTTACCAAATGTTCAGTTAATTCAGCGAACATTCCTAGAATGGTAAAACTAAGTTTTTATTAGCCCCTAAAATTGATCGAAGATTCTTACGAACAACTCACATTAACTTTGTAGATACTCATTGAAATGTTGTTGTAAATTAGAATCACACAGAATAATTTATTGATTTTAAACAAATGTTTAATCAGGATCTTGAAGTTAAGTGAGCCTCATTCATTGATTGGCCCCGCCTACCCATCACCAGGCCTCAGCCTTACCAGGTGAATAAGCTATAAAGTTAATATTAAATCATTTATTTAATTTAGAACTAGTGATAAGAAAAAAAAAACTCTTTAAAAAAGAGACACAAAAGTCAATAAAATATCTAATAAATTGGAATATAAATGATTTTAATTATTGGAATTATATATATATATATATATATATATATATATATATATATATATATATATATATATATATATATATATATATATATATATATATATATATATATATATATATATATATATATATATATATATATATATATATATATATATATATATATATATATATATATATATATATATATATATATATATATATATATATATATATAATTTAGGATATTAGTAATTGATGGATATCGCCTAATTTTTTTAAAACAAAATTTTTTAGATCTTAGGAAAAATATTATCTATGTGGTTTTGATAAAATTTTTAACAATTCAGAACGATGCTGTTTCGAAAATTGAAGGAAATATATTCGCACTATTTACATTAATTTTCAGATTTTATATATTTACTCTATTTCCACAAATAGAAAATAAAATTAATATCATAAAATTCTTATTGTAAAAATTGCTGATAAGCTCTTTTCTGTAAGAGGATGCACATTTTTGTTCGTGTAAATTCATTATAGAGAAAATAATTCTATATTTAATTTTATAGTTTAATTCATATAATATATATAATATGATAAATGTATTCAAATTCTAGTAACTTATTCCAAATTTTACTAATATTCAAATCATTATGTTCTGATAAGAATCTTCAATACAATACTTTTTGAGGGTGAATAAATCCATAGACTTGGTTTTAGTTCTGCTGAACCCAGGAGATAAGTAACAACAACAACCAGTTTGGTGTGAAGCACAATATACAATTTTTATTGTGCACATTTTACATTCTGAATAAGTTCTTGGAAAAGTGTTATTTGCTCTACTTATATAATTAAAAATGTAATAAATATTGTGAAATATAATATGTTAATAGTTTTTAACCAGATAGATCAAATATTTCCATTTCTAAAAATATTGCTATTTCTTTTTTTCATTAAAGCTATTCATTAAAATAATTATAAATAAATATATATGTCTCAGTTTCATGGCAGTAAAAAGGGCCGATATGCATTGTAAAATAGCTCTTATGCTATATACAAATTCATTTCGTATTGATATCGCTTAGAAAACCATGCCATAGATTTATTATTTTTAATTTGAAATGATCCATAGATAAATTTTCAAGATTTTACTGGAATTTACTTAGCATTGTTGCATATCTATGATGAAAATTACTAATATAGCTGTTAAGCTAATTTACCTAGTCTCTAAGAGATTTAAATTAAGAAAAACATATTTCCAGTTTAAAAAAATTATTCCTCCAAATTTGTGATTACATTTCCATAGTAACTGGATTTTTAATGCATCTCACATTTATAATTTCTTTCATTTTTATAAAAATTATTATCAATGCAATATTTAATATACATTTTAAATTTACAGATAAACATATTAAAGAAGAAATTAACAGTTTACTTTAGCTCTAAATGTTATACTTAGCACTACTACGTTTTCTATATAAGCAATGTTTAAAATATATTTCACTAATATTTCTCCTATTTTCAAGTACAAAATATTTCCAAAGTAAACAATGCATGTGAAGTAAAAAAATGTTCCGCAATCTAAAAAAAAAAAATTTATACTTTAGCGAAAAATTACTGGATTCTTACACACGTTCTTCATGTGTACAAAGTAGTTGGGGAAGTGTAATCAATCTCTCACTGATATTTAGTTTTCTTTCCTAAAAAAAAAAAAAAAATAAGTAGTGAAGTGGCGGAAGGGGAAAAAGAGTATATTGAAGAAGAACTTCATTACATGCTCTTCAAAGATGTGGCAGGAGTCACGCTCCAGCTACAGCTATCTAATCAACAGTTTTGGAGGTCTGCTACGATAGTTTCTGGAAGTTGTAACCTCGAATATTTTTTTTTTATTTATTTAGGTTTATTTTTCTTCCTCAGAATGTTTTCGCTTATTAAAAGATACCTTTCGCTTCAAAGGTCGCGTCCCTCCCATTAGTGAATGGAGCTGGGTTTAATTTTCTTTTTTCAGAACAATAAAATGGAATTCTTCAGTTTGAAATCACTGTATTTGTTTAATAATGTATCGTTAACCAACTGTCGGTGTTAAATTTTTATAATGAAAATGCATCAAATAAATAAACATAAAGTTCTCTTTAAGAATGTTTCATAGAGACCCGCACTTCAAGAATAACATCAAATAACTGAAATACTAATTTGTTTTTTAATTTAATATTTAAGCATTAAATTATAATTTTTTTAAAACGATCACTAGAGAATACATAACATTTAAGAGTGCTTATTATTCAATCATTAAGAAATTAATTGATCTCATATTGTATTCTATAAATACATGCATTCGATAAAAAAAATATTTTAGTATATATTCTTAAAGGAAATTATAATTCAAAAATATTCTGTATTTATAATAAGTCAAATGAACTGCATAGTCTTATATACTGTGAAAGCATTTAAAAAAAATAACTCAATCACTGTTAACATAGATATTTCTTACACTCTCAGAAATATAACCAATTTTTAAAACATGTTATCACTTTATATAGTAATATCTATATATTTTCATATACTATGATTATTTCTTTTTAATACTCAATAACTTGTGAGCACACATTTACTGGCCTTATTCATGTAAACCAAAAACTGGCAAAAAACCGATTTCAATTTTGTTGAATTGTAAGAAGGTAGCTTTAATTTTTATCTATTACCACCTTTACTGTTTATCGATCGAAAAAGATGGCTAATCTAATTGTCTATAGAATCAAAATCCCATCTGGTTCTAATTTGGTTGCTAAGGAGGATGTAGATATTATAGATTGTGTAAAAATCTGATGATAAAAATATTTTCTTGGTCAATCGATAAAATGTTATTTGAGAAGTTGTAAATTAATCTTTTGAGAAGCAATCCTGTATCCATCAATGGATGTAGAATGGGCAATTTGCTCTAGTTCGAAATATCGTTTCGTTTGTACTGATATACTTCTATTCGTTGAACAATATTTCTAATGATTAATTTGATCACTTAATCTGTTCTATGCGTCGATGCTTAATTTTCTTAATGACAGCAATAGAATTCTGTATTAAACTTGAAAATTAAATCTATCAATTTCGTTATAATGAAATGAAACTTATTTGACACATTTATTTTGCTGTTCGTCTGTTTGAACGCTATATGCATACTAATTTCTTGGACCGTGGTAGTTTAGTGATTAGAGTATCGGTCTTCCATCCGGAAGTGCGAGGTTCGATTCCCAATGTCGCCAAATACCCAACGAGTGCATGCCATATACGTACTAGTTAAATCTGTGGAATCGAAAGCTCTGTGGTTGGTCATTGAGCAGTTACCATGGGATACAATGGTCTGGAGAAAATTTCCTCTCCCTTCAGATCAATGTCACAATTGAGGATGTGGATATTCTGGGGATGCCATCTATCGGAGGATTTAAGAAAATGAGCAAAAAGACGTACTTTCACCTTCGTGGTGCTATGATTGAAATGAAAGAAGCTTCTTGTTGACTTAAATTTGCATGGCCAAGGCATAGTGAGTTTGGCTTGCCCAAATGTCATAAGTAACACATCAACATAATAAATTTTCAATAGCTGATCATATTTCGTGAGTGATTTCTAGTAAAGTTCACATTATTGAATCCTTTGTTAAAGTAAATTTCTCATCTGGTAAATTTCATAAAATTCTTTAATTAATTTTTAGCTTATATTTAACGCAAATATTTCCTTAATGAATACGATAAATAGTAACAAACATTAATTTTAAAGAAAATTAACAAAACTATATGGACATTTTTAAAAGCATTAAAATGATTTCAAAATAACATTTTCCAATTTTGTTCAACTTCTGAAATAAATAAATTTATATTATATTCATAATTCTCAGAAACCTGGAAATGGTATGTTTTCTATAAGCAAAGTGTAGTTTACTCATGAGTCTTTTTTTTAAAAAAAAAATAAATAAATAAAAATAATAATAAATAAAAAAAAACTGTTCACTTTTGCAATATTTTTTTCTTCTGAAATAAAACTAACACATACTAAAGAGCAAACAATGCATTCGAGATCTTTTATTAATAAACAAAAAGTATTTTCGAATAGTTTTTATTTTTTTAAAAAAAATATAAATCGTAAAAAAATGATTATACGTGGTATTCTCGTGCCGAAAATAATAATAAAAAAAGCAAGAATCCTTGACAAAATATTAAATAAATCAAAAACAAATGAAAATATGTTTAGAAGATTCCCTCATGTAGGGAGTAGAAGATTTAGAGGTGCACCCTATCAAAAAGAGTGAAAACAGGAGAAGCTGGGAAAAAGGAAGCGCAGAAGGGAATTTTTGAGCATTTCATCCCTATCACGTTTTGCAATCACTGTTAGCCAGAGTAAAAAAGTCCAATTCAAGGGTAAAAAAGAATGGCAAGGGGAAATGGGCGATGGGTAAAAAAGAGAAGATAGCACGCCTAGACGTTATTTTTTTTTTCCTTTCTAACTTTAGAATTGCATTGTCTACCGAGATAGTAGTTTTGAAGTCCTGTAGGAAAACAAAATATATGAAAGGAATTATAGAAAGAAGAAAATATACCGAAACGCGCATACATGTATGTATAAAAAGAACATTCGTGCCGCACTTAGTTCTTCTCTATTATTATTCTACCCACATTTTTTTCTTAAATTCAGCTCATCGGGAAGGAAAAGTGGAGCAAATAAGAACTTTAGTAGGCACTCAATAAGTTTACTTCCTACTTTCTAGAGTCGTTGTTTTATGCTAGTGGCATAAAACCATTTCAGAAAGTTCTCTTTTGTTTGTTATACAATGAGAGGAAAACAGATGTAAATTGAAAAGATATTCATATTTTGACTCACAACATTTTGGGTTCGTTACATTTCGTGCAGTGGAATAAGCTATGTGACTGCTGGTGTGTAGAAAGCTGCTTTTAATTCCAGTTGTGTTTAGAAATTTACTTAAGCCTTTATTTCTATAGTAATTGCAACCAATTAGACAAATAATTCAATATTTATTACTGAATAAATATTTTTACAAAAATATTATAATATGATTAAAGTATACTACATTTAAAGGAATATTTTTACAAAATCAAAGAAATGTATTTTATGTATTATTTCTGTTTGAAAATAGAATAGAACACAACGTGGATGCTTATTTACACAGAATAGTATTAAAATTATTTATTTAAAAATTGTTCCTACAACTATGAATAATATTATTTAATTCTTATTTAACAATTATACTTATTTATACCAAAAATACAGCATATATTTAAAAATTATGCATAATAATTTTCAAATTATACATATATATATATATATATATATATATATATATATATATATATATATATATATATATATATATATATATATATATATATATATATATATATATACATATATATATATATATATATATATATATAATTTTATATCCACCCTGAACCTCTGTTGACCCTTTATTTCTATGATACTCAACTAGCCCCTTTATGGATATATTTATTTTATTTGGCATTATATTCATTATATTTCTTGAATGCAAAATATAATTATATATTTGTTGGATATATATGCTAGCACACCCAACATAACAAATATAGTATCAATGATATCTTTGAATGCCCTAATAACAAAAATATTTATTGTTTATGCACTTAAAAATTTAATTAAATGATATGTACAAAATTTTTCATGCGAAGACCTTTTATTTTGAGTTATAAATTGAAGTCCCTTTTCGATAGCAAATAGTGCAGAACATTGCACTTATGAGTAAAACTTCAACTTTAGAGATTATCCAAAGAATATTTGAAAAACATTTAGTCTACATTGCTATTGCTAAGCTATTGCTCCTATTTTATGGTTTTATTATTTAATTTTTTTTTTAATATCGTACTGTTTTTAATAAAGCTCTTTATCACAACAAGTATATTGCTGAATTTAAAATTTAATAAAGTATATGCAAAAATAGTAAAAATCTAATTCAAACAATTAAACTAAAAAAACTAGAGCAAAAATCAGAACAATAAAATGATATGTGACGTGTATGATTAAGATTAAAATTTATATAATATATATCTAGGGAAATGACAAAAAGCAAAAATAAAAATCAATTGTAAGGTAATATAATTTCTTTGAAATTCAAAATTGAACATGAAATATTTCTTCCGGGGAACAATATGTTTAATTAAATGACATTAAATTGTTATTAGGAATTATACAAGGAATTAGGTAAGACATATCATCTCATTAAAAGATAAGAATGCATGAATTTTGCATGAAGATAATTAGTTATTAAAAATGGTTCCAGAAAAAAGACTATACATGTTCTAAGTTAAAATAATATCCTTGGATCACATCAACTTATAATCTGTTCAGGTTTCTAGACATTTTTTCGCATTTTGTTCAAAGGATTATTTTACAGCTTTAAAAATGCGTGTTTTCAATATTGGCTTCATTAAGTTTGGTATTATCATGTTTTAAAATAAGAACTCACTGCTGATGGCCACGTGTCTCTGATAGCCGTGATTAAATTTACCGCTGATGGCCGTAATTAATGTAAGTCTCAATATTTCTTCTGTATAATTTAAATCGCCAAATTGTCATTCTGAAAGATATATTGTTCTATATGCTTACCAATGAATAGCTTTGATCGTAC
Organism: Latrodectus elegans; assembly: GCA_030067965.1. Taxonomy (NCBI): domain Eukaryota; kingdom Metazoa; phylum Arthropoda; class Arachnida; order Araneae; family Theridiidae; genus Latrodectus; species Latrodectus elegans. The sequence continues at coordinate 51,865,951 of CM057812.1, forward strand.
AATTAATAAATGTCATTTTTAATGTGATATATTTCTAAATAATGTGCATGCATTTGGAGTACCCTTTCTCTAATACCAAAACACATCTAATGGCAAACTTCATAGTAAAATAGATTATTTTTTGTAATATTATTCAACCCAATATAATGCAATCTAACAGCACACTTTTTCTATATACGCATCTTGGGTCAAATATATTTACACGATTAGTCTTCTGGAATAGAGTTTAATTAGCATTTTTTAACATTTTTTGAGTTTAATCAGCATTTATTAACAATTATTTTCTTTATACGCATCTTGGGTTAAATAATATTCACACGATTAGTCTTCTGAAATTCAGTCTAACAAACATTTTTCAACATTCTTTTGAGTCTAATCAGAATCTAATAACATTTTTTTTTCTTGTTAACGCATTTTGAGTTAAATTATATTTACACGATTAGTCTTCTGGAATAGAGTCTAATTAGCATTTTTTAACATTTTTTGAGTTTAATCAGCATTTATTCACAATTATTTTCTTTATACGCATCTTGGGTTAAATAATATTCACACGATTAGTCTTCTGGAATAGAGTCTAATTAGCATTTTTTAACATTTTTTGAGTTTAATCAGCATTTATTAACAATTATTTTCTTTATACTCATCTTGCGTTAAATAATATTCACACGATTAGTCTTCTGGAATAGAGTTTAATTAGCATTTTTTAACATTTTTTGAGTTTAATCAGCATTTATTAACAATTATTTTCTTTATACGCATCTTGGGTTAAATAATATTCACACGATTAGTCTTCTGAAATTCAGTCTAACAAACATTTTTCAACATTCTTTTGAGTCTAATCAGAATCTAATAACATTTTTTTTTCTTGTTAACGCATTTTGAGTTAAATTATATTTACACGATTAGTCTTCTGGAATAGAGTCTAATTAGCATTTTTTAACATTTTTTGAGTTTAATCAGCATTTATTCACAATTATTTTCTTTATACGCATCTTGGGTTAAATAATATTCACACGATTAGTCTTCTGGAATAGAGTCTAATTAGCATTTTTTAACATTTTTTGAGTTTAATCAGCATTTATTAACAATTATTTTCTTTATACGCATCTTGCGTTAAATAATATTCACACAATTAGTCTTCTGGAATAGAGTTTAATTAGCATTTTTTAACATTTTTTGAGTTTAATCAGCATTTATTAACAATTATTTTCTTTATACGCATCTTGGGTTAAATAATATTCACACGATTAGTCTTCTGAAATTCAGTCTAACAAACATTTTTCAACATTCTTTTGAGTCTAATCAGAATCTAATAACATTTTTTTTTCTTGTTAACGTATTTTGAGTTAAATTATATTTACACGATTAGTCTTCGGGAATAGAGTCTAATTAGCATTTTTTAACATTTTTTTTAGTTTAATCAGCATTTATTAACAATTATTTTCTTTATACGCATCTTGGGTTAAATAATATTCACACGATTAGTCTTCTGAATATCAGTCTAACAAACATTTTTCAACATTTTTTTGAGTCTAATCAGCATCTAATAACATTTTTTTTCTTGTTAACGCATTTTGAGTTAAATTCTATTTACACGATTAGTCTTCTGGAATTGAGTCTTATCAGGTTAAAGCTTATTTCGAATCGTTAACTAGTCTTTTTTAATCTTTCACATTGTTTCCAATGGAATGTATCTTCATAAATGAGTATGGTTATCCATTTTGCCCCGATAAACAGTAAACAGAATATATGCAGTTTTATTTGATGTGGTGGGACGTCTACAAGAAATCTTGAGCAGTAGCGCAGTATCTTGTAACCCTGGACTCTTGGAATTAATTTCATAGTTTTAAAATGGGACCTACGTGTGTTTTACACTTCAGTATAGTTATTTTCCTTCTTTTCATTTGTTCTTGTTTCATTTCTCCCAATTATATCACAATAAAGAGAGTTTTGTTAAATCACATAGATAGGAAAATTTCAAGTTATCTTTACTGAAAGAAGAACTTAAAATTTTAAATTATTTCAGCAAAGATAACAAAAACAGATTTCTGGAAAATCACGATTTATGTGTGGACCTAAATTTGTATTATTTGTAATTTCATTTTAATCAACAAAATTGTTGATTTTCATATTAAAAATATTTGTTTATTTTCTTTGTGCAGTGTGTTTTAAATTAAGATATTTTATTAAACATTAATTGTCCCCTTACTTAGTTAAAGTAAAATGTTTGTACATAAAATAAATAATGTCTTTTATAATTTCATATTTTGAAACAAACATTTTATAGTAAATTATTTAGGTTTTATTAATATTATTTTTCGTTCCTTTTACTTTTTATATATTTTTAATAAAGAAACTTAATTAATAAATAGCTAAAGGGAGTTTGTTTTGGTAATGTTTTTATTATTGTTAAATATGTTTATAATTAATAAAATTATTCGCATAATATAAATGATGTAAGGTTCATAATGCGTATCAACGATCTGAACATTACATGACAATCTGAAAATGTATAAAATGTATTTTTATTTCATTTTAATGAAATATTATAAGAATTAAGGAAGCGTTAAATAATAAAAGATTTCTCAATATGCAAAATAGTAAATGCAGATTTCGTCAGCTCTTTTCTAAAATTGAAGTGCTCTTTTCCCCATATATTTTTTTCTTTTTTCTCAACTACAGTTATTTTCAAAGCACAATGAAACTTAAATTTATAGACCACCAAAATCTATAAATATCACAGATATTTTTTTTAAAAAAAATGAAGCTGCCTAAAATGTATTATATTGAGGGAATATAATTCTTAATAATTATTTACATAAAGAGTTATTTTTTAATTTTATTTATAATCTAGAAGAAAATATAAGAATGTCTAATATATACCTAATGATAGATCCTAATTATTCTTAAAACATGTTCAAATCGCATGCTTTCTTATTATGAAAAATATTTTCCAAGATAGATATGATATTAGTTACTCATATTGTTTCGACAGAAAAAAAGACGTAATTAAGATTAAAAAAAATGAAAAGATATATGTAAGATGTAAAAGGAGTTTTATGAATTTAACTCAAGCTTGTATTGAAATTAAAAACTGTAAAAGTTATTGTTAGGGATTTTGAGTTTATAATTATTGTCATTTGGTGGAGGAACTACAAAATATTGCTGAAAACATTTGAAAATATATTGCATGTCGCATATTTATTTGTAGTAAGTTTCCAGCTGATTATTTTATGCCACTAAAAAGCCTCTACACAGCCAATCGGCTTTTAATTTTGATCAAAATCATTTGACAACGACCACATCTGAGATTGAATGATTTTTTCCTGACCATGTAATACTGGAAGAGGTACTTTACGACACAGAATATTTTACATGCCTTTGTCACAGTCAGCGAACACGATTTATCTCCGAACTCATTAGTTTAATTTTATTTAAATGACTTATTTCTCAAAAACACACCACTATTTCAAAATATCATACTTTACTACCTTACATTATACTATACTTTAAAATACATTTTCATTGCATATTTTGCTTAATAAATAATGTTTAAGAAAAATTAATCAACATTGCGGTATAATAAACGTATAAAAAGTATTTTCTACACATCAATAATATATTTTTGGTTCATAGTTTAACATTATGAGATTTTTTATCACCTTATAATCCAATATTAATTTCTTTCGATTAATAATCATTTTGCCCAACTTTTTACAAATCTAAATTACATAAAAAGTTGAAGTAATTAACTTAATGAAACATGACATTTTGTTCGAAATAATAAAAGTATTATTTCACTAAAACATTTAATTTTCTTAATAATATGCTAATGATTTTAAATGAAGGATATAATTGAAAATTAAAACATGGAATTCATTAAACTGACAACTATAATTTGAAGGTTATATGCATTGATTTTTCTAATTGTATTTTCTATATAAAAGCTATTAATCTAGCCTTAACTAATTATCTCTCCGAGTATTTATAATTTGCAAATATAACATTTATAATTTGCAAATATAACATTTATAATTTGCAAATATACTAGCCATAAATATTTCCGTAATTTTAGGTGAAGTTTGGTGACAATTAACCTATAAACAGTAGAAAAAACATCGTTGCATTGGAATATTCACTCTAGAATCCTGACTCAGATTAGAGATTCTTTTTTGATCTCTAATTTGACACAGAATTGCAAATGCAATTATGTGTGAGCCACTAAATGTTAATTCAAAAGTAGTATTCACTTAATAATAGTTGTTAATTTTAATAAATTAAGAATATTTAACCCTGACCACATTTAAAAGCATAATGCACATTCATGTTGAAGAAAATTAATTTATCTTTACATAATAGTGCAAAGCGTCTAGTGTCACCCCAAGTAAATACTTTTTTCGCTTCAGTAATTAAATTAAATACTAATAATTCAATTTAAAGACTTGCTATGTTAAAAGTGATAATTTTATATAATAGGTTAGTAATTATATGCTTTTATTTTATATAAATTAAAGAAACGTTATAAGATGGAGTATTTTTTTCATTTTCATGATATTTAATCCAACAGTTTAGTAATGTTTATTGAAATTTATTTCACGTTATTGCATTAACATCAATATTTTACAAAATATAATAAAATACTATAATGAGTGAAAAATCATTTTTTTTTCTTTTGATTTTCCAAATAAATCTAAATTGCTTAATAAAATAAAGTGCATTGTATAATTTATGTCTTGGGTAGAGTAGGGCTGAGAAATATTAAGAAATTTTTATTTGTATTTGTTTTAATTTTCTTTATTTTTTTTCGATTACTGTAAGCACTTCATATTTTTAAATATTTCCTTATAAATGTCAAATATAATTAACAATCTTCTCAAAATGTATTAATTAAATTTTGAAATAACATTTATAAGTTTCAGTTTCAGTATAAGAAAGTAAACTAAAACATTTTAATTAAATGATAGCATTAAAATAAGAAATATATCAAAATCTTATCAAAATATATTCAAACACTCTATGCATGAGTAATGATTCAAATTCATAACAAATGCATTTCAAAATGCAGATATAATAAAAAGTAAATTCCAATAACTTTGAGTTTTAATTATTTTTACAGTTGAATTATGCATTTATTTCAAGATAACATTTAAAATATAGTTGGAGTTCTTCCAAATACATTTGAATTAAACTATAGTTGATTCTTGTTATCAAAAAATGCATTTTTAATATTCCGTTTGTACCTATCTGTTTGAAAATTTTCACTTTAAGATTGAATCTTATTATATTTAATTTGATATTTGTTCATTGCAATTCATTTATTTTTTTTCACTTTATATGTATATTTAGGAAATAACTATGTCCTACTAAATCATAATTAAAAGTTATAATTTACATTTCATCGTAAATTTATTTTTAGAATAAAGTTTTGTGAATAATTTTACTTTAAATTTTAATTTGACACTGAAATATTTTATTTAGTTATGTTAGCAGAAATTATGTTGCCGACAGTGAACATAAAAACAATAGCTACTCATAAGAAAAAGGACTTTTAAAATTGTAATATGCTATCTATTTAACTCTATATTTACTATCGAATTTTAAGTCTCTAAAAGTTTGTTATTTTGTCTGCAAAATGTATTGTTAAAGTGAGAGTAAGGCATTTTATTCTTATTTAGTGATGAAAAAAAAATCCTTTTATATGTTTAATTTGTCAAGTTTGATAAATTTTCATTCAAATTCATTGTGTTTTTTTTAAATTTATCATTATAATTTTCATTTAGATTCCTAATATTGTGATAGATATTATGAATACTCCTATTGACTGTAAAGTCTGTGTTACTTTTTTATATGACATACATACATATGTACGATAAGTCGATAAATTTTTCCTAGTGTAGTACAAGTTTTACAATAATTTATTATAGTTACAGTAAGTTGAATTAATGTGATACTGAATTTCGCCAAATAGTATCAAATTTAAAAAAAAAAACGTGTTTTCAAACTATCATAGAAACTTTGCAGAGTTTAACTACAAATAAACTATCACATTTCCAAACAGTCGAATTTATGATTTTGCTGACTAATGGTTTGTTTTCTTACAAATATGAAAACGCTTAATACTTACGTTGCAGTGATTTTGCCCTTTCTTATAGAATTGAAGGAAACACGGAACGGGAAAGCACGATCAAAAGTACTTTTCTTGAAAAACATTTTTACTTTTAATACTGAATTCAACTGCCAATTCTTTCATCTGGAACCACAAAATATTAGGAAAACTTGACAGAGTTGACAAGTGATGCAAGAAAAAATATATTTATGCTTCACAGTATTTTAGTTCAGTATTTCATTTCATTTTCTTCCCTTACAAAATTTCTTTAAACTTATTTTATTTAAGAAAGAACTTTGTACTAGTTTTATAATCCTTACTATTATTCATTTTTATTCGTTGGAAAATATAAATTCCTTCCTTTTTTTATTTTCTAGGTATTGTCATCATTTTTGTAAGTAGTTTGCCCAAAACTGCATTTTAGTTAATGATAATAAAAGATTAATAGTTGGAATTGCTGGTTTGTTTGTCTCTCAATGGTCATTTTTATCACACAAGGACTAATCAGACCATTAATGTAGTTTAATGTAGATTATCGTTTAAAATGGATTCCAAGCCATTAGAAACATTAAAAAAAAGTTTGTATTCGAACCTACGATCAATTGAATTAAAAGCAATATTGCTAAATATTCTGCTATCAGCTGGGCAAAAACGTTGAAATGGATGACACAAAAATTCACAATTTTCAAGTTTAAAATTAAAATATTTGGTATACTATTAAAAGAGCAAAAGAAAAAAAATCTCCTATCTTACTAAAAATCTATTTACTCCTATGGTTTAATATGATTTGCATTTTCGATCAGGAAGAAAATGTAAAAGGGAAGTGTCTAAAATAAAAACAATACTAATATTTTACAATTGAGCATACTTACATATAAATCTTACAGATTTTTAATAGCCTAACTAATTTTATATTCAAGCACCAACATAATATGGAGTGCTACGATTCCAAATACACCACAGTCAGATGGTGTTCTTGAGATTTGAAATCATGTATAATGTTAATGGTGAATAGAAAATTTGTTTGATTTTTTATCAAGTTAAAAATTCTAAGTAATTTTTAAATTAAACAAAAATTGTTATTTATTTCCATTTGGTGATATATACTTGCATAAAATTTGAGCATACTTACATAAAATCGAATCTTTTCTTAGCACATAATTTAAATTCTTATGTCAGACATTGATTGACATCATTGTGACACTTACTGACCCAATTCGCCGAGCTGCCAGCCTAATAGTTAGCGCTCTTGCCATCGGTTCAACAGTTCGTGGGTTCAAATCCCACCTTGGACATGGATGTTTATAGTGGTTCGGAATCCACTTCAAACAGTAAGTACTTGTCCAAGTAGCCCTCGTATTCAAAAATGACCGTTGAGTGACAAACAAACCAAATTGCCCCAATCCAATGTAAATGTAATTTACTATATATTTAAGTTCCATCGCTAAATACTGTATGTATAAAGTCCATATGACACTTTTACTCAGAATAAACAAGAAAAAATTATTTTTAATGAAAAAAGATAGAAATTGCTATTTTATATACACATGTCAAAAAAACTCAAAATTTTACTCTTAGTTTGATAATGATTTAAATGCTAAATGTTTTCTGATTTTTATTGTCATTATTATGTTCATTAATTCTGATGAGTGCGAAATTTTGAAATCAACTTGTGAAATTATGTCGTTGAAATTTAATTTAAAAAATGTTTAAAAAATATAAAAATTTGTTTATTTTTGAGGAAAATGAATTTCATTTGAACCTTACATGAATAAAAAATCAAATTTAAATTATCAATATTCTTTATTGCTTTGCTTCATAATGTACTTAAACTTTATGAAACATATTATATGAATGTATTGAAATAAGAATTGTATATTGTTTTAAAAAAAAACGATAAAAAATTCACAAGTTCTTTTTCTAAGGAAAAGTAGGACAAACATTATAAAAATGCAGTAAGAAAGGGATCAAATGTTATTGAATTAATACCTAAGATTTTTTTCTGTTTTATATTTTTCAGAAAATTTTTCTTTCCTGAAAAAGTAAATAAGGTAGATTATTGACAAAGAAAACATTTTTGCACATTTCCATTTGTAAAGAGGACAGAGATTTTCTCCGATTTCCCTGGGGAGAAGAAGTCAAACGTAAGAAGCTTCAAATGTTTAGATATAAAGAATGGCATATGGATTAAATTGCAATGTTTTAAATATATTCTTGAAACAGTTATTCATTATCATCAGAATATAAAACATGAAACTAAAGTTAATACTAGAAATTGAGGAGATCATTCTATGTCGATAACTGTATTTCTCTACTTACTCAGAATAAATTTTCTTTCTCAGAGTAACTCAGAGAAGAATTTTATAAATTTGTTAGTGTTTGTATACTGAGTTGAAGATCAAAACCAAAATTCAAGTCAAAATTTGAAAATAAATAGATATCCTCTGGTGACGAAATTTAGTTAAATTTGCTCATGTTTTAATTCTACTGTGCACTATGAATATTTTATATGCAATTGAACAATAAGAATACTTTATATGAATATAACTGAGCTGTGGGAATATTTTATATGAATATAATAGATCATTATGTATATTTTGTAAAGTAACAGCAATAAATTATATACCACAAAAGCAGATTATTAGGTAACTTTTTTTTGAATACCAATGATCCCATTGGTATTCATTAGTTTAGCAGACAGACGTTTCTACTGGTATCTCTAATTCAGCGAATTATTTTCCCAGAACAATAGTTCCAGAAAAAATTGCAAATCCAAATTGATTGAGATATTGAAAAGCTTAATGAATTGTATTTAAATTTTCCCCAGGAAATTTATTTCTGAAGATTTTGAAAATTTTAAAATTCGATATTGATTAATTACTTCTAATGTAAAGCTTAGTATGCATTTTATAATGCATCGGGTTTAGCTTGTGAATAACTTATGAATCAGTTTAGTATATAAGGATGGATGGATTTTATTGGTATAATTGGTGTTTAGTTTAATGTTTTTGCACACATTATTTTGATTCTCAACTATGGAAAAAATATTTATCCTTCAAATGTAGGATAAAATATTTACAAAGTATTTGAGTCATTTATTTAAAATTTTCTCTTAACATTTAGATTTAGGATCATAAGATTTATTACACAGTCGTCATCCAAAATGGTTGATATTAGCAACTACTTATATACATTTTAATAAGATATGTTAAAGTTTAGTTATTCTTTGCGAAAATTTTAACAAAACTAAGCATTGATAACTCAGATTACTTTTTTGTAGTTTATTTATCAATTTTATCTCAATATCAAATGTTCTGAGTAAGTTTTATAGCACTGTTAAAATTTAATATTCATAAAAGTTCATGTTACATCTTAATAACTTACTGATGAAACACTCTTGTTGGCAAATTTTATACACTATTTTATGCACTCCTTTTTTAATGATGAGAAATGTTAGCAACTTAATTTAGCTTCATTATTATAATTATGTTTTTACAATTAAATGAATGAAGAAATTTACTTCGATTCACATAAATTATTCATTTGTTAATATTGCTCATTGGTATATTTTTATTTTTCTTTACTTTTGTATTTCCCCCCTTTTTCTCATATACGCTACTAAACTAGCAATCTTTCATGTACAAAAGGTGTAACAAATAATAAAAATAATGACTTTTAAATAATACTTTTTAACCATCATGTGTGTTTATTTTAATACAAAAAATGTAAAGTTACAAGACACACTTAAAAGATTATAGCTACCGCTATGATTGGTACAAATTAGATATGAATTTCAACAAGTAATTTAAGTAATTTTAGGTAATAATTGTGGAGGAATCAGTGTAATCTAGTTAAAGTTTCTATTATGATAACACTTTTCTCTCACATAATTCCTTCTAATCACCATCAAGTAGGACTGTTCAAGCTCAGGCAAAAGGAGAGTGTTAAGACTGCAGACTAATAGTGCAGGGTTGAAACTAATTTAAACGGTAATGAGAATTTAAGTACTTTCGGGTAACCGGCATTAATCTGTTCCATTAGTTTTCTCTACACTTTCTGAGGGAAATTTAAAAAAATAAATAAAATCAGACGATACTTTAGACAGTTTTATCACTTCCATGTGAGAACTGAAAAAAAAACAAAATAATATATTGAGAGGCTATTTTCAACTTTAAACGGTGGAGTTAAAATACTTTTAAAGTAACCCAATATTTCACTGCTTACATCTATTTTCTTTTTACTCTTCCTTTAATACAAGCATTAATGATCGTAAATATACGATCGTTATTTATTTATTCAATTAATTAAGGGTGCGTTTTATTTTCTTTGTATAAATGATATGCACACCTGTTATCGATAAGAAAAGTGCTTCCCTTATGTGTCGTAAAGTGTGAAATATACTCTATTAAGAAATGTAATTTATTTTCAACTTTATATCACTGAATACATTAGCTACAGTGATATGATTTGCGTACAGACTCTAGTTTACATATTTAATTTGAAAATAAGGTTAATATATTTACAACTAAATTTATAACGTGCGAGATGTTATAGAAAATAATTTAAAACCGTTTTACCAACACAAATTTTTCCATGACATTGTTTTCGGAGAATATTTGAAAATATATACTCTTGATAATTGTTGCCAAATAAAATAAATATATAGTATGATTAAAAATACAATAAATTGTACAGAAAAAAAAACATTTACTATGTAAAACAATAGATTTGTATCAACCTCAACGTAAAATGCGATAAAATATGATGAAAGCGGGACATTAAGAGATTCAAGAAGATTTTCGTAAAACCTATTAATATTTCGCTATTAATAACCTTTAAATGAGGTTAGACACATTTTAAAAATAAAATATATTTGTTTCGTCAATAAGTAAATGAAATAAGTGGATTATTTTTCAACTGCAAATTGGATACATTTGTTCCTTTTGTACCACGGTTGATTCGTTTTTTTTTTTTTCTTATTATTATTATTATTTTACATTAACGAGTTTGTCTCCGTTTTTTTTATTTGCATTTCCTTTAGCTTTTAGTTTTAAAATTTGCTCCGTAACTTAAACATTTTCGTTTCCACATTATGATATACGAGTTTGAGTGCTTTCAGAATGAAATCTCATGCCAGGACAGAAGACCAAATGACATTAGTCAATTGCAATTATACTACTGTTTCAAGGAGACAAATTCATTCTAAAGGTAATTGGAAGGTGCTGATTATTATTAAAATAAGTCAGTCGAATCATGGCGCCATCTGTTATAAATTTTATGAAATATAAACACGGCTATTCTTCCGAAACTTTTTTAACTCATAATTCGCGTATTATCGACAGGAAAATACGATATGTATAATATATCTAATACGATATGTATATAATAGGAAAATACGATATATCTAATTTTGGTTAATACATGTAAAGTAGAAATAATCTGTTCTTATTTAAACACATACAATATATGTAATTACAGAGGAGTAAACATTTCGATTTATTATTAAAAACGAAAAACATTTTTATTGAATGAAAGTAGATTATTACATGCTTAAATCACATAATTTAATTAGTTATAAATTAAATGTTCTCATATATTATTTACTGCAAAATAAATAAGTAAGTTATACATGAGAGAATTTTGAAAAAAGAAATTAGTCATTGTTTTACGCATAGAGCAATTTCCAAAATGTATGTATGTTTTTTAACAGAAAGAATCATTAATCTATTTTAATCAATCAATGAAACAAATCCTTAATTTCGTGAATGAGGAAAACAATTCCGAATACGAAGTGCATGATGTAAGTGAGTAGAACGAATATCATCAGGAGTCTGTTAGTAAGAAAAAACATAGAGTCCAAAGAATAGGAATACCTTATAAAAAACATACACACAATAAAAAAGAACAGAACAACAGTGTTATAATACGGACACTGTTGCAATTCCCATAACAAAAAGAAATCGCTCACCATAAATCTTACAAAACAATTGTACAAGAAAAATGAATAGGAAAGTTTTACAATAATTTAGGTTTGATTGTTTTGTTTTAAAGTAATATTTTTATCACTTATGATAACTAAATTGACAGAATTAAGCTTCATATTTTTCATACCACTAAATGAATTAGAGCACCCAACATGATATTATTTTTTATCGAACTTTCTCTGTTTTTTCTATTTTATTGATCCGTTCTTCTGTCTTTTCATTTGTTTTCTTTTTTGTTCGCCCATTGCGCTTAAAATAACTTTCTCTGCCTTTCTTTCTTTAATGCATTATTGGCTAGTAAAAAAATTATAAGAACAAATATAAATAACTATATCATTAAATATAGAGTAAAATAGCTTTTAAACACACTATAGGTTGTGACACTTAATGTCACTTAGTAGAAATGTTGGAAAAACACTTTTTCATTTAGCCTATACCTAATTATCAAACATAAACTAATTCTATACTTAGAAATGTTTTAAATGTTTGCAGTTTGCGTGTTTGGATAATATGATTGTAAATGCAAGGAAACTTTAAAACATATCACATAAATTTACGAGAAAAATACGAGTGAAAATTATACTCAACAAAAATAGATTTTAAAATATTCACAAGCTTATATCTTAAATTTTCTCATGCCCGAATAGTATTCATTTACTCATTTTAAAACCGTAACTCTATGATATCGAAGAAGATGGATTTAGAATATACAAATGAATTTGGCTGGTGCTCATGAAAATGCTACGAAAGTAGAGAAATCTCTGAATATATGATCTAAGACTTCAATGAATTAATAGTGTATGATAGTTTTTAGGGAAATATATATATAAACATGTATGTTTTGAATGACAGTAGAATTATATTCTTGTAAAAATGTTTTGTTAAAAATGTTCAAATATATTTGTTGAGAATGTCTGGTAGTTTTAAATAAATTTATTTGAAGATGAATTTTTTTTTAAATTTTATTTCTTTCAAACTATATGTGTATGTATTGGTTCGATGATTAATCACTTCGAAAAGCTAATATTAAATTATCGTAAGTGAAGAATGTTACAATTCTAAACAATAACACAACTTTACAGATATTAATATTTGGAATCGAATTGTTCCAAATAAGTTAATGGTTAATCAAAATTGTAATGCTTGAATACTCTACAGTTTAGGAGTTGCAATAAAATATGACTTAAATAGTATTTTATACACAGTAATATTAAGTTCCTGTATTTTTTTCATAATTTATGCATAATATCGATATACTATTAAAAAGATAGAAAAATATTATTTTAAAAATATTTTAACTTGATAGCGATTCATTTTGATTAAATATTTCACAGATTTTCAAGTTCAGTGCCCTAAAATGTAAGCTAATTTCGCAACAGTTATTTTATTACATTTTTCACCTGAAATACAAAAAATGATTTTTCTATTAATTTCAAAATAAATTATTTATAATTATTCGGGTTTAATTTTACTTTAAAATATTTGTCTCTTCATACATTTGCCAAATAAAAAATACTAGAATTCCAGTTAAGTACATTATTCAAAAGTAAAAAAAAATTAAATTGCCTACATAATAAATTAAAAAATGAAATAGTTTAAAGTAAGTTAGTTTAGAATTTTCTGTAATTATTTACGCTATATATAAAACCCTCTATTATTTCCACAGTAGCTGATCTCTAACATTCAAAGTAAATTGTATTCAACATCAAAATAAATTGTATATAAATATTTTGTTATACTAATTGAAATGTAATTTAAATAGAATTTAATTAAATATAACATAGGAATCTTTATTTTAAGTGAACAATCTCAAGGTGCGAATTCAATCTGCTCAGATAACATAGCTCAAAATAACATTATGACCTTAAAATATTAAGAAATGTCATACTGCATAATTATGAGACAATACAATTATAACAACAAGCAGAAATTGCACTAGGCAAAAAAAAAAAACGTTTTTTACAAATTTAAAATTATATTTAAATGTGTAATGTTTTCAAGTTCAATGAAAAATTCTGAAGTAATTTTCCAAAAATATATATATTAAACAAATTTTAGAAAAATTAATTAAAGTATAAAATATTTTTTTCCGTCTTTTAAATGAAAATGTCTTTCTTTTGTCTATTCTGTTTTAAGCAATGTACCACACAATAATTTTTATTTCAAAAGTGCTCGGAAAATTTTTTCGAACTAACGAGTTTACATTGTTTGCATTATGATTGCTGAAATGCATTTTCCTTTCACAAGACAAAAACACTGGTCCTAATTTTGGACATTATCCAAGTTCAATGTTCGAGATTTGGTATCAGACATGAAATTTTATCTTCATTGGAGGAAAACTGAAATCTAAGCATCTTTTATGACATTAAATAAAACATTCATTAGAAATTACTTTTCTATTTTTACATACATGATGGCTATTGCTTTTATGAGAATAATAACTCTGCAATATTTATAATTTTAAAATATTTACAGATTAAAGTGGTTTTAATAAATTTTTTTGGAAAAAAAGAAAAAAATTTAAATAAACTTGTTAAGATGACATTGCTGTTTACTAATTATGGCTCTGGTGCCGTATAATCCATGATGCCAAATTCTGAGTTTGGCCATTTTTTGGCGGATTGTATCTGGGCACCTCGTTTTTATTACGTCATGTATACCGAGACCTATAAGAATTAAGTAGAAAACTCTATTTTGGTAACCTTAGTATTTACGTCAAAGCGTACGTCACGATGCGTCATCTTGGCAAAATTTCTTCACCAAAATAATTTAGAATTTGGAATTATGTATTATACGGCACCTGTGCCCTAATTATATAATATGAATGTGTGTGTGATTAAGATTGACCAATAAATTTAGTAATCACAAATATTTAACAAATTAGAATAAATTTGTATATAAGAAATACCTTTAAAAATAACCAGTGGTATTATAGGGAAAACTAAAGAGATTGAAAATAATTGTTATAATTTGATAATAAAATTGATGTTCGTTGTATTTTTTCAGTCTAAAATTTCGAATCTTTGCTGTCGGGGATTATCATCAATTCATACAATACCTTTCTAAAATAATATTATTAAATAATATTATTAGTTTTTTCAATGTATATTTTAATTTTAAAATTTTTAAGTAATAAGATATTTTTCAATAAAATACTAAAATATCAAACTCTATTTTTAAAATTACAGAATAAAACGCTATTGTAAATATTATTGTCCTGCCATATGTGTACATAAAATAGAACTTTATAATTAACTAAATTTAACATTTAGAGAATTAAAACATAATTTAAGAAAGAAACTATAATACACTATTCGGTTTAGCTAAATACCTTGTACTTGTCATTTCAATGTTTGTTTTCAAAAATGTAGTTGAGTCTTAAAATGTACAGATTTACACTCCAGTGAATTCACTTTGTTCAAAAAGGAAACAGAAGTGACAGTCAAGAAACAGATTTTACATTGAAAATAAAATTTCAGCGCAGTTGTTTCCGAGTTTCAATTCTCTTTCTTGGGAAAGAAGATTTTCCCTATGAAAATTTACAAATAATGTCTGAAAGGAAAAGATACTTTACGTCTATTTTATGAGGAAAATAAATATAAATTCGTTGAAATGCACAATTAATATATTAATTAAAATGTCTGCATTAATTTAGTCTTGAAAAACATCTATACATGTACTGGATAAATTTTAAACACGTAAAATATAAAATGTGTAAATTTAGTTTAAATATAAGTATATTCTGTAAATAAGCAATTTAAAAACACGAAAATTTACTTAAAAATTCTTCTCAGTTTATAAATCTCAGAGCATTTTACAGCATAAAAATTTAATTGTAACAATATGTTATGAAAAATGTAAAAATCTTCAAAAAGACTTATTTTATGTTACTATAATATTTCTGTGCTCCATTTATAAGCAAATAATTTAAGTTTGTATGTATATAATTTTTATAAATTAAAAGATGTATTAAAATATTGGCACTTTATAGCATCCTTGTAAAGCACTAAATAGTAGAATCAAAATTCTCAAACAACAGTTCATAAAATTTATTCTACAACTGGTAAAAACGTCAGTAAAAATAAAGCAATATTTACACATTATTTTTTAGACACTATTTTGAATTTTTTTCTACTCTATTAATTAGGTATACAGAGAACATCAGAAATTAAATAATATTTTAAATATATTTAATATTATAATATATTAAATTAAATACATATTTAAAAATGTAAATAAAATATTTCCATGTTTTTCAATCTTATTTTGGAAAAAATATTAAAATTTACGTAAAATATTGCATTTGACAATAATATTAAAATTAAAACTAATTTGCAAAATTAATCGTATTTTTTCAAGAGATCATTTAAATGCTGAAAAAATAAATTTCACTTCAATCAATTAATCAATATCTCAGAATATATTTCAAACTATACAATATTGAAATCTCCGAGTTGTGTAATTACAAACTACCAAGTTGCAAAATCAAAGATAATTAAATATGGAGATGATGAATAACAGTTGTGTATATATATATATATATATATATATATATATATATATATATATATATATATATATATATATATATATATATATATATATATTTCGAAAATTAATACAAATGTTTGCATTGAAAATTATTTCACTGGATGAATATTTTCATTCATTTTCTATTGTTTACTTTCGAAATTGTTTCTTTTCTAAAATTCTTCATATAAGAATATTGAGTATAAATATCAACAAAGTAGTAATAAATCAAATTAATCAAGGTTTTAAATATCTTAGTTTATCTTTATTTACCATTGTAATAATGTTCTTGTAATTTAATGTGTAATCCTTATTGTGCTAGAGGTCATATAAATAAAAGATAGTGGAAACTAACTAAAGAACTAGTCTTAACTGAAAATCATTGGTAAAGAAATAGCTTCTAGTAACCAAATTTTATGAGCTTTGGTTTCACTGACGCAAAAAAATGCGGATACATTCGTCACAATCTACACAAATAAATATCATTTTCTGGACAAATATTTCCTCCGCAGACAATTTGAAAACATTATCGCTTAAATTTGGTAATTAAGAATTTGGGATGTTATTTTTTATCAATTTTGTTATAAGTTATTCAAAACAATAAATTATTCCAAAAAAATAGCATTGTTATAAAGTGTGTGCCATAAATCTTCCAATATAAAAATATTGTATTTGGTTTATATATTTGGTTATATATATGATTAATATTAATATTAATCATATATATAATACATATATAATATATATATATATATATATATATATATATATATATATATATATATATATAATACATATATAATATATATATATATATATATATGTATCTATGTATTAATATGTAAACTTTACCAAAAAAATTGACAGAAGAGAAGAAGAGAAAGAAGAGAAAACGTCACTCACATACAAAAATTGACTTGATTTATTTTGCCTAACTGGATTCCTGATCGATCTTCACTACCTGACGTTGATCTTATAAAGTTTCCCTTTTCTTCCGATTTGCTTCAGTCTAAGATAAAAAAAAATACTTTAGCTTGTTTGAAAGCAAGTTCGGGTAATCTCATTATTACTAAACTTTGCCTTAAAACAAAGCATTGTTTGTTTCTTTGATTTCGTTAAGCATTTCAAATGTTATAATGCAATGTTCATGTATATATGTATATATATATATATATATTATTTATATATATATATATATATATATATATATATATATATATATATATATATATATATATATATATATATATTTATATATATATATATATATATTTTATATATATATATATATATATATATATATATATATATATATATATATATATATATATATATATATATATATATATATATATATATATATATATATATATATATATATATATATTTATATATATATATATTATATATATATATATATATATATATATATATATCAGTTCTATTTTATTTATCAGATGACAAGTGAGTAGCTCAGGTGGTGAAGGAAGAAGAACTTATAAATTTACTAATATTTAAAGATTTATTTACAAGTAGGATTATTTACACACATCATTTAGCAAGCTCCTTCACACACTGTCTCTTTTCAATTACTTCTACATCTCTCTTTGCATGACATATTAAGCACTGCCATCTATTGGCCACTCATTTTTTTTTAAGTAATATTACAGCTTAATGTTAAAATGTTAACAAACAATATATATATAAGATAAAACATGAAAAATATGAAATTGGGTAAGCTCTGAAATATATAAAAAAAATTGAAAAGAAGAAGAAAGCATAGGGGCCACGTCTTCATCAGAAAGAAGATGGCCAGCTATTCAAAAAGAAAGAACACTCCTTTCTGACATGCTCGAAGGACAAACGTCTAAAGATCTTCGCGCAATTCTCCCAAAGTTTGTTCGTATTCAATGAACTTAGGTTAAAACATTTGAATAAATATAAATGCAGAAAATTAGAAATACCAATAAATGAAACATAAATGCATTTAGAGATACTCATATAAATGAAACATACATACATACAGTAAAAAACTAAATACATAAAGCCAAAGTCAGCACATCAGATAGAATTTATATATGAAAATAGTATGAGAGTTGCCAAAAGTAATTTTAAAATTATAGTAAAGAAGTGTTACCAGTTGTAATTAGATTTAGAATTTAAAATATAAATGTAGGTTTTTTCAGGATTCTTGTAAGAACTTCAATGCGTGAGTGGCCCTTCTGTAGTTATAAAACTACGCATTACTTCAATCTTACAAGCGATTCCCTACATCCTATATATTTTAAAATAAAATTAATTGGAATATTATTATTTTTGAAGTGATCTATCAGTCGTTTAACTTGATTTTTAGTAGATTCATGGTTGTTGCAGATATTATAAATGCGATTAAGTTCATTAATTATAACGTTTCTGTATATTTTTAAAGAAATAATTAAGTTCCAGGAAATTAACTTATTAACATGAAAATTAAGTTGATTTGTTTTGTCGAAGGCATCAATATATGTAGTAGAATTATCAATAGTGATAAATAAATCCAAAATTTCTGTTTTAGTATCAAATAAATTAGTTTTAATTAGAGAAAGCTCTTCAGGATAAATAATTTTAGGAATATCTTGAAATTTTAAATTGTTAAAAATAATGAAATCATCTATGTATCTGAAAGCAAAAGGATATTGATAAAGAAGTTTTTTTCAAAATAATGTAGAAATAAGTTTGCTAGTGTGCTGGAAAAGTTTGATCCCTGTGGAATTCCACAATTTTGAATAAAAATATTTTCACCGTTAAATATATAATTGTTATAAATACATATTTTAACTAGATTATTCCAGTATTCAAATATATAATTTGTATTACATAAATTATAATTTGTATTACATAAAACATTTTCCGCTATTTAATAATTTTCTATAGTCCTGATAATAAGTATGTAATACGTTGTTTAGTTTATCAATGGAAATACTTGTAAAAATGTCTTTAAAGTCAAAGGTATTAAACTATGAATTTTATTTTTTGATAAGAAATCCAAAATAGGTTTATTATTATTAATAATCCAAGTAGCATCTGATTTAATAATATAGTCTAGTATAATATTCAGAATTTACAAGAATCAGATGTATGTATGTACTGTATGTATGTATGTTTCATTTACATGAGTATCTCTAATTGCATTTATGTTTCATTTATTGGTATTTCTAATTTTCTGCATTTATATTTACTCAAATGTTTTAACCTAAGTTCAATGAATACGAACTCTCTTTGGGCGAATTGCTCGAAGATCTTTAGAGATTTGACCTTCGAGCATGTCAGGAAGGAGTGTTCTTTATTTTTCAATAGCTGGCCATCTCCCTCCTGATGAAGACGTGGCCTCTACGCTTTCTTCTTCTTTTCAATTTTTTCATATATTTCAGTGCTTTTCCAATTTCATATTTTTCATGTTTTATCTTATTTATATTGGTAAATCTTTCTTTAGCTGCTTTTGCGCTGGCTAGATTTCGTATTGTATTGTATATTCTGTATTGTATTTTTATATATATTTATATTTTTTGCTTTATATATATATATATATATAAATAATATGTATTTACTCGTTTCAAACCAATCAGATATTAATTTTTTTTCTTTAAATTTTAATATACATATTAATAGTCGCTATAGTAAGACTTTTTGGATATAATTGAAATAAAATGTCTTAATAAATATAATAAATTTCAATTTAAGTAGTTTTCACGATGTGAAGTCAACAGTTAATGTATTTTAGTATTCAAATGTAGTATATAAATAGATTCATAGTTTTTTACTCTTTATTGAGTATTCTAAAAATAAACAATTTCAAACTTCGACATTGAGGCTTAAAGTATAAACTTTTGAAACTGCTGTTCCGAATATAAACAAGTTTGTTATTTTGGAAGGTGTTTTGATACAACCAGAAGCTCTAACCAAATATATGCTATATATAACTTACAGAATATCTTTATATTTTATTTTTACTTCGAAAAATCAAAAAAGATTACTGCAACATATTTACCGTATTTTTAGTAAAAATATGCAACATTAGTATGCATTTTTAAATACATCGTAAATAAATTTATAATTTGTATTACATAAAACATTTTCCGCTATTTATTTTTAAAAGTATTCTAAAAGAACGCTATTTTTAAGAAGACGAAATAAATATAATTCTTGGATAATTCTGATACAACTCATAATTTTGTATACTTCAAAATTTGTGATTCAAAAACTTCTAAATTATGTCCAGTGCTAATTTTGTACAGTAATAATTCAATATTTAATAAAACATTCATGGTCGAGTTTTTATGTAAGTACTACAGTAAATATATTAAATTACATATTTTTCTAAACATATTAAATCTAAATAGCTTATAAGTATTTCTTTATTAATTGTGCAAAAATTTATGATCATTTATGAGAATATTTCAGATTATATTGTCTATATTAACTATATATAATATCAACACTTTCAATTGCATTTTATAATATTTTTTGTATCATAAAACCACTTAATGTTATTTTTTAGAAAAATCAATGTGAGTAAATAATGTATCAATGCACATATTATTAATGTTCCAAAATATTTTGTGCATCTATAATCATAATATCTTGTCAGCAAATAAAGTAATAATTTTTTTTCTAGAGGTCTGTCTATTGTTCATAAATCTTTTAGAAAACCACTTAGTATTTTTTGAAATTTTATATTTCTTCTAAAAAAGGAAGGAC
Organism: Latrodectus elegans; assembly: GCA_030067965.1. NCBI lineage: Eukaryota > Metazoa > Arthropoda > Arachnida > Araneae > Theridiidae > Latrodectus > Latrodectus elegans. Next base: position 51,887,308 of record CM057812.1, read on the forward strand.
TTCAAAATAAAATTTAAATGATCTTCAAGCAAGTAATAGTCAAATATAAAATTTTCCATTTCAAGAGATGAAGATAATTTCAATTTATTGAAAAGGGAAACATTTGAAAACAAATAAAAAGCTGATAGAATAATTTTACAGTGATTTTTCTTCACACAAGCATTTTTGTCCATTAATTTAAAAATATTTTTTTTTCTGAAATATCAAAACTTAATTTAAATAATCTCATTCGCCTAATGTTATTAGAATATGATTTATAACTATAGTTTTTATATTTATCTTAAATCCACATTTTATAATATATATTACACTAATATTAATTTAAAAACAATTAAATAATTACTGGTATTCATATTTTTCCCTTTACGTGTAAATAATATATTTTGTAAATATTAAAATTAGAATTTCATGTTTTCATGCATTTTACTCAGATGAAATTTTAAAACATATAATTTTTAAGTAAAATAGATTAATTAGATTACTAATTAATCGAAAAACCATTTAATATAAAAATTTTATCTAAAATTATTATATAAAAATTGTTCTTCCTATTAAATAAAAAACATTTAACTGATTTAATAAATATTTAGCTAAAAATTTTTCAATTCTATAAAAATTCCTTGCTGTTGCTAATATGAATAAACTTTTTAAGATTACCATTTTATATAAATACTTAAGTTGATAAAAAATATTTAAACGTGTTGTAAAATTAAACCAATAAACTGGTATTTCTGAAAAGAAATTAATGTAGACAATAATGGCATCTTAAACAAATTTAAGGAATTATCTTTAAACCTTCTAATCTGACCCAAACTATACTTTCATATTATTGTCAAAAAATCATTTTTACGTTTAATCTTTTGCTTAATTTTTTTTTTTTTTTTTTTTTTTTATTTTTCTTTTGTAAAAGAAGGAAATGAAATTGTGAAATATTGATGTTCTACTTACATGTGGTCACAATATATATTTAACACAATTTATAATGATTCTTATATCACTTCAGTTACAAATTATTTTAAACTTTTAAGTAATTTAAAGGATGATTATTTGAAAAAATATAAAATTCTTGTGAGAAATGAATTATTTACATCCTTGTTAATATATGTAGCTTAAGAAAATAATTTATTTAATTTTAAACTAGAGAGAATTACGCATTTATATAAATATTTAGAATTTACATTTATTTATTTATTTAGCTAATCTCATTTCCTTTATAACCATATTTTTAAAACTAGCGATATGAGATCAAGAATTGATTAAAATTATTATATAATTATTTGAATGTTAATATTATTGTTATTTTCTCTCTGTACTAATTAATAGGGGATATAACATATTCAATAACAAAAATAAACCACTTACAAATAATTTTTTGAACATTTCTTAGAATATTATTTGTAAACTTTTTATAAAATATATCAGAATTCAAGTATGTAATCAATTACAAAAATGATGTGTTTAAATTTCGCAAAAAAAAATTTAAATTTTATTTTTCAAAACTAAATGTAAAAATATGAAAAAATGAATAATGATAATGTAAACAAATATACAAAAGTTGTAAATTAATTAGTGGCAACTTAACCTTGAAACTCGCAGAAGGTGGGTGCGCAAACAGGACCTGAAATTGATGAGCTGGTGCTGTTGTAGATATGTAGAGTGCAAAAACCAGTCGATATGCTGAGAACGGTGGTTGTCGTGTGTCGTCAAAGAGAGGAGATTCGTTTCCATCGCTCTAAAGCATATTTTTGAAAAGGTGATCAGCGGTGGTAGCTTAAAATCAAAGTTGCCCGTGGTAAAAATGCAGAAGAATGAAATGCTTTACCGTATAGGACTGTAGCACTATAGGTTCAAGCATTTCATTCGGGTAGGAATGAGACTGCAAGTTTTTAAAGCACAGATTCAACTTCCATTCCTCAAGAGCAGATTGACATCCTGAGCGGTCTCCGAACCATAGAATACCGACAGACTCTCCTAGAATTATCCTTAGAGTTTATCACTACAAGCACCATATCGTATTGCATGACAACTCTCGTTGTCATATCGCAAACAATGTCACTCTCCTATTGCGATGGTGGCAGTGAGAAATCCTGTAACACCCTTTCTACTTACCCGACATGAGTTCTTGTGAATTTGATCCGTTCCTGAAGTTGAAGGAGTCCCTCCGAAGTCTCAGATTTCAAGACCTTTCTTCCATACAGCACGCAGTAGGGCACTCGCATCAACAATCAACACCTTGTCACTGGTCTACAAAGGTTTCCCGACATTTGCCAGGAGATTATAAACGTTGCTGATGATTACATAAATGAAATGCAAGGCAATTTTACTTGTGTATTAAAAATTTATTTATACCTATGTCGACATTACTTAATTTACAAACTTCGTATTTTGTTGTTAATTATTTTTGATTATTCTTCTGATGCAAGAAGGATTTAATGTTTAATTATGATTTGTTATTAAATTTTGCTATCATATCAAATCAATTCATAGTGTTTTTTATCAATTAGATTTATAAATCTGAGCAGTTACTTATTTAATCAAATAAAAATGGTAGTTATCTTGAATATAACTTTTAAATTCTATCAAATCTCTTTAATTAAATGTTATTTTTCATTGTCATGTAATAAATGTCCTTGTAAGAATAGTAACTGCGAATGGTAACAGATAGCGCAATTACTTAAAAGTGCTTGTTAATGGACTACAACAATCCCACTCAAAAAACTAATGTAGATAATTGTAGCATAGAACACTCTCATTTATATATGAATGAAGCACTATGCCATAGAACTCACTATTTTCTTCTCAGTTATGTGTTTAAAACTAATTGGTTAAATTATGTTATGTTTTGTTTATGTGTATTTGTATTTGTGCATTAATATGCGAAAATTAAACAAGTATATATTCGTTTATAATTTATGTAAATAGCTATAGTACTACACTATTTACATTTTAAAATTCAAATTCAGTGAAATTATTACCCCAAACATTATTTTCATGAAAGAGCATTAATTTACATATTTCACGAAAAAATGTATCGTATACTTTAAAATATATGTGTGTGTGTGTGTGTGAATATAGACCTTATATAAAATATTACTACTGATAGAAGTAAATAAAATGCATGTCACTTTTTAATTCCCAGCTAAAGGTTAATTAGTAACTGTGTTTGCAAATTTAAGTTTCATATAAGTTTTAATGTATAAAATGTTTTTTAGAAATTAATATTTAATCAAAAATTGATCTATCCTATAAGAAAAATGTAATTTTACTAATTAATTATAATGTAAAACGACATCTGTATTTGCTTATACGCTTTTAAAATTCCCATTGTATTTAATTATATAGTTTAAAGTATTGTATTACAAAATATTCACATATATTGCTTATTTTTAATACACCAATAGTAAAAATAATTTAAATTTGTTTGCCAAGAATGTACTTCTTTCTTAATTTTATTTATGATGGGTAAAATTTACAATTTTAATAAAATGTGATTTACAATTTAATAGAGAAAATAAAAAAGCTGCATCTTGAATTTATAGTCTGTAGAAAACTGGTTACAAAGGAGAGAAATGTATACATATTTAATATTAAGTGCATAACTTTTAATATCATTGAGTTTAAAATATTTTCCCATAAAATATGTTTACTAAAAAGTAAATCAATTTATAAATGTTATATTTTAAAGACAGTTTAAGTGAATATAATATACTGTGGAAATGAAATTGAAATAAATTCTTAAATATAAATTTTAAATTATTGTAGATTTTTGAAACACAACAAAAAGAAATATTTAAAAGATATACTATTAAAACCTTTTGTTCCACAAAGCAAATTTTTTTGTGTTGAAATTTTAATTTTTCTTATGCATAAAATCGCTCGAAAAGCTTGTTTAAAAATGTTAGAACCAGAATTTAACTACGTATTTAAAGGGACTGTTTTGTATAATATTTATCCTACAATTTTGCCACAAGTAATATTATATTTGGTTAAAAAATTATAAAAATATTTTATTCCTTATTTTATAAATGCTCATGTAAATCATTTTACCTTAATTGAATGTAAAATTGAATATACTGTAACAGCACTTAAAATAATAATTTTTTAGACGTGTTGATGTATAACATACATCGTCGATACTTAATTCGTTCTGATTGATTTTAGGATACTTCCTAAGCAACTGTGTGGCATATAACCCATACATTAAGGTTTCTTTGACAAGTTCTAGAAATTTTAATTGTTACAGTTTTATTTATTAACTTATTCCTTTAGAGAAAGCTTTGGAGTGGCGTCAAATACTGTAGACATACACAACGAAAGTAATACCGTAAAAGCAATTTAATTGAATACATAATTTCGCTAAAAAATGTTAAATTATTATTTCTTATTAAAATAATATAAGAAATTTTCTATGCATTTAAAATAATAATTATTGCTTATCATAAACCAGTACAAAATAAATATAAGCTAACTGACGATGAAATACAAATCATGGTTTAGGCTACATGCGGATTTAGTCAGATCAGCAGCATATAAACAGGAAAATATGACTTGTATTGAAAATCAATGAAGGTACAGATTCAAAACTAAATGAATACTGAGAGGATAAAGATACATATGAAATTTAAATTATAGGTGAATATATTTAGATGAGGGTTAAAGACAGTCTGCAATAAAATCATAAATGCAGTTCCATAAAAATAAAAATACTATTATTATGTGATTGAAATTTCATTCCAAGAAAGTATGGTAACAGTTTAGTGTTATATGACAATAAATTTCATTATAATTGATTACTTTTATGTATCAGATCTACTACAGAGACGCAATAATGAATACTTTCTATCTATAAATATGCTGTCAAATTAAATTATTTTTAAATTGCAGAAACTAACTATTATAAACAACATCATGTAAATGAACATTGTGTACATTCATATTTGGAATCTTCTGTCAAAGCTTTTCCTACACTAAACTTTAGGAATTACTTATTAGCACTTCTCAGTTTTTCAATTTTTACATAACTCTAGAGCGCATATCTCAGAATATCCCATAATTTATACCGAGATCCCATTCAATTTATGGAATGTCTCAACAATTGGTTGAAAGCATTGCCGGCATTGGTAGATAAAATGACATTCAAACATTTAGATTTCAATTGAGAGAATTTTGAATGATGGAAACGGACAATTCCGTTCATGCTCCTTCAAGTCCATGCGCCATTTCATTAATTGTAATTTATGCAGAAAATTTGCAATCCAATTTATGAGAAACCAATGAGTGGTGAGCAGATGATTTGAATGAGCATATGATTTGAATTGGTGAAAGGTAGAATTCAGATCAGGGTAGAAAAATAATCAAATACGTTTTATGTGGGACATGTAAAAACACAACGTGTGCTATTTTGCTCTCGCATTATATTGTTGAAATATGGAGATTCGCTTGATTCAATTGCTGTTGCAATAATTAAACTTAGGATGACAAACCTATGCCAATGGCTCTCAAATTACTATCGGTTTGAAATAGAAAAATAAGCATATTGTGTAAACAAAATCTGATTATGTCATCACAGCATATACGTGATTTCTATGATGGTGTCGAATGTAGCTAAGCTATTTGGAACACTCAGTGACTTATATTGCCATCAGAATTCTACATGCTAAACTAGGAGTCCTCTCAAAAAATGACATTATGTTATATCAAATTTTGTCATTGGGGCAACAGACTTTTCATTTGTCTCACCACTGAATTTTTTTGGGGAATTTTAGTAATTTTTTTGTGATAACATTCCTTGGAAGTCTATACGATGACGCTCTGTAGGAGCAAATATCAGACTTATTGAAACAAGCCTATATCTTGATTAATGATCCATGATGTATTTATCAGTTTGTAAGATCAATCTTACAATGTTGTCATCTTAACCATAGTAATGAAAGTTTGTTGTGATTTTTGTGTGCTCAGCAGGATGACCCAAATTATCTTATTCATGGTATTAATTGGCTTTCGACCAATGCCAGTATCAGCATCAGAAAACGATAATCCACATGCATGATTGGTAACCTATCGAATTTCGGCACTTGCTGGTAAAACCTGTCTTCCATTTTCCATGCATAATATATTTAATAGATCCGACTAGACATAGTTATTTTTGAATATAATGATTTCTGAATATTTACATAAAATTCCTTTCTTTTATTAACGCCTCAGATGTCGTTTAACTCTCCTGTCTGATCCAAATAAATAAAAATGGGAAACATTTTCATATGTCAACTTCTTTTCTTCATGGGATTTTATCGTTTTTAAGATCATTCGTTATTACTGTTGCAATTTAACTGTATACATATTTTGCATCTAATTCATATTTGTGTATTTTTTGTGGATTCGAAACGTTATCAATATAAAGAACAAAAGTTACAAAAAAAATTAATAAAATAAATAATCCTTGATTATTTGAATTTTTTGGATGACTGTAAATAATTTCAAGAATCTGAAGTATACAGACAATTTAAATATTTATTTAATCAATTAATATAATAAATGACAAATAATTTTAAATGACAATTCACATCAGAAGAAATTCATGATAATACTAGAAATATTAGATATTTTATTTTTTGTAAAATATATGTGTGCTCTCTGGAAAAATTTCTTATATCATATTATTTTAATAAATTAATGTTAATAATAAATAAGTAAATAATTAATATTTTTATTGAAGAAAACTGCTTATTTTATGTATCTTTTTTATCACATGGTGAAAAAAAATACAAAGCATCATTAAATAAATATATTTCGATTGTAGTAATACCGAACATTTAATACAATATATATAATTTAGATGAGTATAATTATTTTAATTTAATTTCATTATTATATATATATATATATATATATATTATAATTTTAATGTGTGGGAAGGAAATGAAGTCCTTTAACATGTTCAGTACTCAACTATAACCGTTACCATTTATATATCACTGGTTTGATTCCATCATTAATAGTTACTGGAATAGTTTAATTGCAATACCATTCGTTAATTATGAACAAGTCATAGTGAGAGTGATCCATCACCTGCAATTTGTTGTTCAAGATGTCAGTATTCTGGAGAATGTGAAATGCATCATGCAAATTTTAGATCGATTTTTACTATATAAATTGTATGGGTACAACATGCATTAATAAATGTGCGTCACTTTTAAAATCATATTATTACATAAAGTTGATTTTTCTAATGAATTATATAATTTCTAAATTACTGTTAAGTTAACTGTAATCAGTTACTGTAAATATATTTTAAGAAATGGTGCTTTTCTAACACGCATGTTATAAAATGTAAATGAGCATTTTATAGAAGTGATTTCCTTATATAACTAAGTTTTATTTCCTATTTTAGTAAATAAATATTTGCATTTAAATAAATGAAAGTAATTGGTGTATGTATAGATTGTTTATATGTATATAGACATATTTTTAAAACACATTTCAAATGTTGTTTCAGTAAATTAAATGCAGTGTTTTGTTGAGTCACATGATATTTAATGTCTTTAATCATTTATCCTTGAAAAAGAATATTTCAAGATATAATAAAATATATAGTTAAAAAATATAAGGTTGATATGTTTCCAAACATTTTAATTTTTGAAATGCCCATAATAGCAAATACTGTCATGTTTAAAATTATCAACGAAAAGAAATTGGAATTATGTTCATGAAATGAAAGTCAATTATTGAAATTTTTACACATTTCACACACCTTTTCACAACATATCAGATTATTTTGTGATTTTAATTATCTTATATATTACCATACATTTTTGATAAACTTAGAATTTCATTTTGTTTAATTTAAATGTCAAAATTAAAACTATAATCAATTATTTTTTTCAAGGCTGTAAATTTTATTTCTTATAAATAGTGTCAATAATATATCAAATTTTGAATACTTTTATTTCAATTATTGTTGGCTATAAATATTATTTGTAATGTTTGTTTACATTTTGTCAGTTACTTCATCATAAAAAAATGATATGTACTTTCTATGTATATAGCAAAATAACTGATACGAAAATTTTATTTCTAACATTAGTGGCCAACTTTTTTAATATGCAAAGCTTATCTACAAGGTATTTCACTACCTAATTCCTTTTTATAATGTGATAATTCAACTATAAAAAAATCGATATTGATAAAATCCTCAAAGAATCAGGATTGTTTCATAGTATAAAATTTAGTGGATTAAACATTTGATTCATTTATTCATTGAATAATAGTTATCTGAGGATTATACGAATGATATTCTTAATACTTAAATGTAAAATAATCAAATAAATTGTAAAGTTTTCCTATCAGTTTGATTATTTTAAAAGGAAATTTACGAATATATCCAAATAAATTTAGTTTTTGCTATACATCTGTATTTCAAAGCTTAAGTACTTAAAAATATTTGTTTCTAAAAAGTTTTGAATAAACTCCGTACTATTGTTTATTACAATTATAACATTTCATGAAATCGTCAGAAATGCTGAAATCTGTAAAATCAATATTTAATTATTTTTTGGTAAAAATAACTAAGTCTGTTGTAGACATAAGAGATAGAGAGAGAGAGAGAGTACGTACTTTACTTAAACAAAATAACGTACTTTATTTAAACAAAATAAATGTAATGAAAATTATCATAAATTTTGCAAATTATCTGTAAGAAAATTATTTCTTTTCAATAAGCAGCAGAAAACCTGCGTTTCTATTAATTTAAGATAAAGTTTTTAAAAATTAAAATGCTTTTTTATGTCGATATTTTGATTAAGTAGCTGCTTTCATTAAAGTTTTCCTTAATTAATTTGAAATGTTATGCAATACATTAATTTATAAGGATAATTAAGAATCTTAAATTTGATGAATGTATTGTGTAATTTGCATCTTTAACTCAATTTTAAATTACATAAAAAATTTATTTATGAAAACAATGTTTATTTATAAAATTTTTACATCCAGCAAAAAATTTCAAGCAAATCAAAAACTGAACATCCTATCCAGCGCACTAAAACCCACAAATTCCAATTTCTATTTCTTTTAATATTATATAATACAAATACTATTATTCTTTTATTTGAATTTTTCACTGACATTTAAATTTAAATTGGAGTATAAATTGAGAGATTCAAGGCACTTGTATTTCCCTATTTTTAGCTGAATATATTGTATCTTAATATTGAATGTATATATGCCCAAAAACTTTGTAAAGTAAATGAAAAGACAAATTGTACATTTTGTTTTACAAAATATTTTAACATTTTAAAAAGAATTGTTTTCTAGTAAAATTTATTAAATAATAAATTAGATAAAAATAAATATCAATCAAATCAAAGTTTTAGCATATATATATATATATATAACACACAACAAATGTTATTTACATGGATTTTATTGAAAAGATAATCATAAAATATGTGCTGTAAAAGTTGATGAAATATTCCAGGAAATGAATAATTTTCATAGTCAAATTTTAAATAGAAAAAGGGCTGATATGAATTGAATAATACTAAAGGCATAAATTTATCAATTTAGAAATATTTCTAATGTTTCATCAATATTTATTTATAAATATATATTAATAAATTCCTAGTAACTTATATGATTAATTTATTTTTGCATATAATATCTATCTTTACATTTTAAATTCATATGATAATGTCGTTTTAAAACAAAGAGAAAATAAAATACTCATAATATCTAGCAATAAAGAACTAGATATATTTGTGATTTTTTTTAATTAATTCATTGGTTTTTAAAATAGCTAATTAAAAGAAGTTAAAGTTAATGTTAATTTATTGATTTTATCAAATTAATTTTAACTATTTAATTATTTACTTTGATTAATTAATTAAAATTTAATTAGTTAATTAAAAAATCATAAATATATCTAGCTCCTTTTATTGCTAGATATTATGAGTATTTTATTTTCTCCTTATTTAGTTAATTATTTAATTAATTTTAATTTTTCATATTCACAAATATTTTTATAAAATAATCAATCCTTTTTTTGCTTTTTTCCTCTCTACAAAATTAAATATTTCATTCAAGAATGATAGAATTATGTTATAATAAATTAAAAAAAATAGATATTCCTTAAAAGACATTTAACATTAAGTAAATATCAATTTTGCTTAGAAAATTTTAATGAAAAGGGCTGTTTTACCTAAAACTATATATTTCAGGTTAATGAAAATTTTAAATTTCTAAATTTATTTTTTATCAAATATAAATTCTTAAAAATTTGTAAAAATAACTATAGAATATATTGAAAAATGGTTTTCTATTTTGTTTATTTTATCATTACAATACAAATGGTTTTCTATTTTTTAATTTATCATTACAATGCAAATGGTTTTGTAATTTTTAATTTATCATTAGATTTCAAATGGTTTTCTATTTTTAATTTATCGTTACATTGCATGAATTTAAAGTATATTTTCATTATCAAAAATAAATGTCTTAAATTTTACTATTCACTTTTTTATTAATTACTTTAGATGTACTATATTTTCATTATATTTTCTTGCTAACTTTCAAATATTGTATCAACCATTATTCTTCCCTTGAAATTATTTTAATTTCTTAAAATTACTGATTAAGTGTTACTAAATCTCCTCAAATAACATGTATAATCTTATATTTTTATACTATTTTTAATGCATTTAGATTAAAAATTTTGTAATTCATCTTTTTTTTTAAATATTTTATCAATAAAATGATATAAGGTATCTTAAGAATTAAATCTTAAACATTATAAAATGTTAGTTAACTACTTACTAACATCCTTAAGTTTTACTAGATCAATTTAGATGACATTTTTAGAATACGTCATACAATTTATTAGTTCGTAGTTCAATGCATTTCAGCTTACTTTTATAGATTTTTATCCATAGATATTCTAATTAGTATTACCATTTTATATTAAAGATATTTCAAATCATGTATTTTTCTCACCAATTGTGTTGAATCAAGTCTAATAGTACAGTAACATCTAGCATATTCCTGCCTATATCAGCAAATACAAAACAAAAATATTTCTTGTGAAAAATTTAAGAAAATAATGTAAAATATTTTCTCCTGAAATCATTTTACACTGAAATAATAATTATTATAGGAAATATTTTCCAAATGTAACAAACAAACAAACAAAAAAAAAACATTTGTAGTTTCCAACAAAAAGAGTCTATTAATGGATACAGTATTAGGTAAACAATCTTTGAATCATTATTTTTGAAAATTTTATTATTAAAATGTTTTTCTTAGACACTGTTGGCAATTACAATTACAAAATTAATTTATTTAATGTTATTAATGGATTAATACTAAATAACGCAGAATTATCATTAGGCATAATATTTTGTTCTAAGATAATCCATGTATTTTTATTAAAATAACCTGTTGAATCGTAATAGCAGAAAATAATATCTTGTTAATCATATTTCAAACGCTAAAAATAAAGAACTTTAAGAAAAGCTTGTTAATTCAAAAATGTAAAACGTTTAAGCAAATATTAAATAGAATAATTATTGGTAATCACCTTTAAAATGCCGAAATTAGAAAATAATATGATGTCCATATATTACCTTTAAACTTCTTTAATTTCTTAAGATTTCTTTTTCAGTCTGCATGACTTTTCTTCTTGAAATCGTGATATAAGTCTAATACTGCTAATAACTAATATGTAGTTTTGAGATTTTTTCTTTATTATTTTTAAAATATCTTTCAATTATACTGGATTTGTTTTCATTTTTAAAGATTGATGTTTGTAGGACAAAGTATAGTCAATTTCAAAACCCTATCATATCAACGCTGAGCTGTCAGCCGAATGGTTAGCGATTTTGCCTTCGGTTAAACAGTTTGTGGGTTCAAATCCCACCTTGGGCATATATGTTTGTAGTGGTTAGGAATCCCGTTTAAATTGTAGGTTCCGGTCTAATTAGCCCTCGTGTACAAAAATGACCGTTGAGTGACAAACAAACCAAACCTATCATATCGGCATGAAATATTATTAAAAATAATAAATCTTAGTATTAATTTTTAAATAAATATTTTTAGAATACAACCATTTAAAACCAGTATTCAAATTGTGTGTTAAACATTTTCAAATAATAATAATAAATATGTAATTTAAATCAATATATGAATAAGTTCTGTTTTGAATAAATGTACTATGAAATAAATGAAATATATTTACATGCAATATTTCTCGATCAATTGTATTGCAAACATTCATAAAAATCAGTTAACAGTAAAAAAAAAAAACATTATTACAATAAATTAAATGTTCATATTTTGTCGAACAAATGGGAGAAAAAATTAAATGCCCTTATGATAATTTTCGTATTTGTGTCAATATCCTTTTACAATAATCCACTTCAGCAATTTAGTAATTAGTTTACGAATTGTACCACAAATTATAATCCCTACATTCTGTATGACTCTTGTTTTCAACGATGTGATTCCGGATTACAAAGTACTCTAAATTTCAGTTGTGTGGAAATCTTCGAGTACGTACCTCAATCACTTATACATTTACTCAAGTACTAACCTGTGAATACTGCCAAGGAGTAGGACAGAATGCATAGGGACATTACAATTGGAATGATAATAGGAATCCTGTGTGTGTGTGTGTGTGTGTGTGTGTGTGTGTGTGTGTGTGTGTGTGTGTGTGTGTGTGTGTGTGTGTGTGTGTGTGTGTGTGTGTGTGTGTGTGTGCGTGTGTGCGCGTGTGTGTGTGTGTGTGCGTGTGTGTGCGCAGCTTTAAAGACTTTGTGTACTAAAAGAATGTAACAAATTAACATATATTAGTTAAATTTGTAATTCTTACTACTTTTTGCTTTTTATCATACGTTGCAAAAAGGCATTGTACAATGTGCATTTGTATTAATATAATTCTGAATAAGCTTCCTTATAAAAAAGAAATGCTTTCATAAATAATGAGTTCAGTAAAATATTTAAAGGTTAAAACAGATGCAATACTTATGCCGTGTTAACGATGACATGGTAAACTAAACTTTATTATACATCTAAAAAAATCGCAATATATTATTATATTATGCGAAGTTCCACTTGAAAACTGTACTGAGAATTCTGTTTTTCAATAATAAATTCACTCATTTTAAAAATGCGTTTGTAATTATTATTTATTGTTATAATAATGACAGACCATGATAATGAGACTATGAAATATAAGTAAAATAAAATCTATACTAGAATTAGGAATTTTTAAGTGATTTTCCAGTATTTTTACAGTATAAAACATTCATAAGTTTCTTAATCATTTACACAAAATACAAGCGAAAAAAATGTATCATTTGTTTTATTTATCGGTATATTGCCAATTCATATATATGAGGATGTTATATATTTGTGAGACGCAGAATTTACAATTTAAATTAAATTCTAAACCACTACAATCATACGCATTTTTTAGAGATAAACTATGTCATGCTCATAAATTTTGCTCATAAGTTCTCATAAAGTTTTATTATTCAGAAATTTTCATGTATACGAATATATGCTTTTAACAACGATTGATTTTTTCATATATTTACTATTATTCTAAGTAACAATTTGATAAAAAAATGTTTTTGGTTGTTTAAAGTTTATAAATATTTACCCGAACTCCAAAAAATTATTAATCTTTTAAAATAAAATAAATTGAAAAAAAAAGAAACTAAATGGATAATGAAACAATTCAATATGATTATTCTAAAATTATATTTTATGTACAAGATTTTTTTTAAAATAGATATTTTCATTAATAAAACAAGCAAATAATTAGGGACATTTTATCGAATTAATTTATGAACATTTTCTGCATAAAATTAAGAAATGTTTATTTTAACTCATTCATTAGTTTTAATCAATTTTTCCAATTACTGTTTTCTTTAAAATTTTCTAGACGATGCTCTCTTATTTTATACGAATAATAGTATAAATCAGAATATATGTCAGATTGCTTTACCTTTAAAAAATTAATGAATCATAATTTTTTTCATCTCAAAAACAATTTTCAATTCAATGAGGTTTCTTTCAAAAAATGTTTATCATTTTGAAAGACAAAGCTATTTTTAGCAATTTGAAAAGAAGGTATAAAAAATTATAAAAATGAATATAAAATTTATAACACAAAATATTTTTATTTCTGTGTGTTCTTACTTAAGAAAATAAAAATCTCTACAGTTTTAACATTTGATATATTATGGTTTAATATTCCATATTTGACAAAGTAGGTATAAAAAGTATATTTAAAAAATGAATTGAAGTTTTTTTTTTAATTTATGATAGGTATTAATAAAATTCCTTTTTTTTAGAAATTAATTTTGTTACTTTAAGTAATTCAATGACGAATCTTCATCTCTCCCACTGTTTGTGTATATATATATATATATATATATATATATATATATATATATATATATATATATATATATATATATATATATATATATATATATATATATATATATATATATATATATATATATATATATATATATATATATATATATATATATATATATATATATATATATATATATATATATATATATATATATATATATATATTAGTATATATATATATATATATATATATATATATATATATATATATATATATATATATATATATATATATATATATATATATATATATATATATATATATATTGTTAAACTATCATATTAAAATAAATTTACTGAAATTTTCCTTTCTGTATGAATTGCATAAGCATTTTAAAATATTAAGCAAAAAAGGTATCAAGATTGTAATTTATTTCTGATTATCATAATATGTGATAAGCAAAGATCGTTAAAAATATTCTTTGAATCCTTAATGTATTCAGATTTCAATGTAATATTCACAAGTAGGTTACTTAAAGAAATCCTAATATCACCACTCATAAAAATACAAAATATTTCATGAACTTGCAAAATTAATCGGTCAAAGTATAGGGGTGTTAGTATTTTAAAAAATAACCTCGAAAGAAATTATATTTCAGAGAAGGTATAATGCAATTGTTTTCCCTATAAAATATATTTCAAAAGGTCAGTTATTAAAATATTCTTCCGAAATTTCTCCAAAAATGTTATTTAATTATAGAGTATTAAATTTTATGATCAATAGATATGTTATTTTTCACTTCTGTACTTGACTTAACTGTTAACTTCATTCCAAAAAATTTTTAATGAGTGTTATGCATTAGAATAGTTGATACAAGAAAAGATGAAAATAAATAACTGCTGTTCTTTAAAAAAAAGCTATTAATTATAAACAAGGAAAGTGATGTTAAATGACTTGTTATTTGTGAATTGCAGACTTCATAATTTATTTTCTGAATAAATGGTTTCTTATATGTTACATTTGTTCCAGTGAATAAAAAGCAGAAAATTAGAAGTTTTATACTATTGTGAGTTTCATAAATTCATTGTAAATAAATCTTATAACTTGAGATCTGAAGAACATATTTTATATTGCGTAAAAATTTGTTGTATAGATTGCTTTATTCAAAACAATTTTTAAGGAAGAAATTTATATATTCGTTTCTTTTTAATTATTTTTACTGCTACAATAGGTTTCTCATCATTAAAATTAATTGGATTTTAATAAATTTTATTTTTACTTCATCGTTCAAATTTATTTAAAGTTAAATAACTTGTCACACTTACTGAATATCTTAAGTTGGTTAACACCGATATTCAGACATTGTACTTGCTTAATTATCATAAGATTAACAGTGTGTATGCTCTATCAAATCTTATCGTAAATTGAATAAATCATATAGAAAAGGTTACATCAGGCATGCAATACTCGATAAAATATGAATACTCTCCTTTCCATACTGATATTTAATTAATACTTTTAGCATTTTCAAATGACATCGATGATTTTTTAATTAATTTATCGTTTTAAGTTACAATAAATCATAAATCTCTCTGTAAGTGAAAAACATTATAAAAAATAAATTCATAATTGAAAATACTTCTAACTAAGTCATCAGTAAGAAAGAAGCTGAGGGAATAGTATATGAGGAAAAAGGTTCAATGTAATTCAATCGTAAAACTGAATATGCCAAAGAAGAAGCAAAATTAGTTTGACTAATAAAGAAGATATTATTTCCAAAAAATACAAAAATAAAAAAATAAGATAAATAACTGTAGTTCTTATAAATTTTTTAAAAATATAATTAAAAATGAATTGTTATATTTGATTATTGTAAGAACTAAAAAAAATAGCTATTTTCTTAAGCATTAATTATTAAATGAAACAATAACAGAATTAGCTTAGCTGTTGATTTATTCTAAATATGATGATATTGCGTTTGCCTAGTGAAATTGGAACTTTTCTTTAATTATTGAAAAAGGTTAGGTGTCAAGTGCCCTAAAGGGCACTTGACACCTAACCTTTTTCATCATTATAACATTGACTAACATTATTCGGCAGCAAAGTGCATCAAAAACCAAAATTGCATTGGATATAAAATTATTTGTTAGAAATTTCTAGAAAATGTAGATTGGATGGCATAGAAATTTGGAGAACATGATTGTTAACCTATGAACCTTACGCTTTGTTGCGTAATTTGAAAGGATTTTTCGCTTTGTTGCGCAATTTGAAATTAATTTGAAAGGTGTCAACATTATAACATTGACTAACATTATTCGGCAGCAAAGTGCATCAAAAACCAAAATTGCATTGGAGATAAAATTATTTGTTAGAAATTTCTAAAAAATGTAGATTGGATTGCATAGAAATTTGGAGAACATGATTGTTAACCTATGAACCTTACGCTTTGTTGCGTAATTTGAAAGGATTTTCGCTTTGTTGCGCAATTTGAAAGGAATTTGAAAGGTGTCAACATTATAACATTGACTAACATTATTCGGCAGCAAAGTGCATCAAAAATCAAAATTGCATTGGAGATAAAATTATTTGTTAGAAATTTCTAGAAAACGTAGATTGGATGTCATAGAAATTTGGAGAACATGATTGTTAACCTATGAACCTTACGCTTTGTTGCGTAATTTGAAAGGATTTTTCGCTTTGTTGCGTAATTTGAAAGGTGTCAACATTATAACATTGACGAACATTATTCGGCAGCAAAGTTCATCAAAAATCAAAATTGCATATGAGATAAAATTATTTGTTAGAAATTTCTAGAAATGTAGATTGGATTGCATACAAATTTGGAGAACATGATTGTTAACCTATGAACCTTACGCTTTGTTGCGAAATTTGAAAGGATTTTTTCCCTAAAGGAATCAAAAATTTGAACAAAAACTGCTCATAAAGGAATCCCATTACATTTCATCACTATACTAACCCTTTTTCTATTGCATTTGTTATAAGAAATAATTCCATTTCAGAATTTATTTTTTGACAGTTGACATTTGTCGATAAACACCGAAAAAAAAACAAGGTTGTTCAAATTATTTTCAAAATATATTCTTTATTATTTAGAAGTTAAACGGAATGGGTTTCTTTCTCAAATGTAGTTATTGGATGATCTTATCCATTATTAATTATCCATTCACTATGTGAACTTGTGTCACTTGATTTGAAAGATACTCGGGAATTTCTTAAGAAACTAACTCTTCTTCTACAGTGTTCTTAAATAAAATTATGTTATTCATTTGGAGGAAATAGTTAAAGACATGCATGCATTAAATTTTCTTTAACAGGAAACGAATAATTAAAAATATTTGCCTAAAAATCCATTAATCATCATCTGCAGCAGGATTAGTTGTTTTAAATTTAAGAATTTGAATCTTATTAATATTTTGAGAATTTGCTCTCACCAAGGAAAAGTTCTAGATTGAAACTATATTTTATGTGTGTTACCCAGGTTTATCCTTTTTTTTTATTAAATAATATCTAAATCAGGAATCTTTTTCTATCTTCAAATCTTTTTCATCAATTTGGTTTCAATCGCATTGAAGAAAATTGATTAGCGCTTATGTTTTCGCTTCTGTTGTGCATCTCAAATGCCACATAATGTATTCCACTTCTTGATATATTCAGTACCTAAGAAAATGAACCATTTTTATTGGCAAAGTGTAAAAGAAAACTTTATCTGCAGTGACTAACTATATATTATTAATAACATTTCTGAGAAACGCTCCCCTTTATTTAGTTACCCTCTAAGACTTTGTTTGACTAATTAATTTCTATCATTTTCAATGATCATTATCAGTTAGCATTATAGTCAACAGTAGTTTTTTTTTTTTTTTTTTTTTTTTTTTTTTTTTTTAAAGAAGTCTCCGGATTCAAAATCTCCATTAATTCTTCAGATTTTCTTTCCAGTTAACGAAAACTGTTTAATGTTAGTTTTGAAAATCAAACTATAATTTTCATGAAATTTATATGCGTAGTATTGAAGATCTTTCATTATAGAAATTGTTAATTATAAATAAATAAAATAATTATTTTATTTAATCTTAATTTAAGAAAATAAGAAATAGAAAAAAGTTAAACTTAAGAAATAAACTGATTTATATTGCACCATTATTAACGACACGATTTTAAGGATATCGACTTAATATTGTTAAAAACTAACAAAGTGGTTATGTGTTCATACCAAGTATATATAACGCAAGTAATTATTAAAACACAAAGTTAAAAAAAATTATAATATGTAAAAAATATTCTTTAGTATATGATATTAACAATACATAAGCAATAAAATACATGCTGATTATATGCTTATTAATAACAATATGCTTCATAAATTAAAGTCAAAATTTTAAATTATTATAACAAATATATACAATTATTTTTTGGGTTAATGTAAACTTTCAGTCATAGAAATATGGATTTTCCAGTAATAAAATATTTCAATAAATAACTAAATGAAATAAATAATATATTAATTAGTTACTTCAAATTTAATATTCGACAGATAATTAGAGGCGTAACATTGTGAGGGACACAAGGATAGTGAACAATTCCTTCATAGATAAATTATGGTGGTATCAAATTTCTATTAATAATGCGACTTATTTTACTTAGATAGCGATAATAATTACGGTGGTTCACAGATATGTTAAATAATTAATTTATAGTGGAAAAGCGAAGTGCAACCACCCCTCTAACTTCCCCTTCTGGATTCAGGCATTTCTGAAATGAGGGGAATTCGAGAGATGGAAGCAGATTGGAAAATCGGAACTAGTGCATAATGACATGTGATTCATTTTAATGAGATCACATAGTTAGTTCTTTCGACTGATAATATATATATATATATATATATATATATATATATATATATATATATTAAAAAACAGAATTTTTGTAAATATATGTATTATGTATATTTAATGTTGAAATAATTAATTGCCATGCCACACATAAAAAATAAAAATCTTTACAAAATTAGAAAGATTTTTTTAATGTTTAATCAAAGAAAAATTTGATATTTAAAGTGTAAACCATAATGTGAATGTATTAAATATATTCAGCGGTAATAAATGCATAATCCAAGCAAACAAACTATCAAGTTTAAACTGGAAAACAGTGTTTAGTTATTAAAAATGGTTTCTTACAAATTGTTTTAATTCTCCTTGAATATAAAAATTAGAAAAATTATTTTTTCATTTTCAAAGTTTTAGTAACATATATTTGTACTAATACTAATTGAAAACTTCAATCTCTATGTCTGAATTGATTTCTCTTTAAAATACTAGACTCCATTATCTTAAGCATATTGTCAACAAATTGTATTTTTTTTAATTAATTTTTTTCTGAGATGGCTATTTATTTTGGCTTGTTGAATATGGAAAATAAAGAAGATATTTTATATGTTTATCGATACACACTCTACCAATAAGTATTTGGACACCTGTGATAGAAAAGATAAACTAATTTCATTCAAATTCAATAGTTGGTAGAGATTCCACGAGAGGCAATCACAGCGTGAACCCTCCGGAGCATACTTTTTACAAGTCTTTGTCTTACAGCTAGTGGTATAATCTTCCACTCGGCTTGGATTAGGCATACAAGTTTCTTCACCAATTTTGTCTTGGTAATGCACCCATTAATTCGGGGATCCAACTCATCTCAGCGGTTCTCGATATAGTTCAGGTCTGAGCTCTGGGCAGACCAATCCATTCGATGAACTCCATAGGCACCATACCAAGCTTTGGTTAACCTCGAATCATGACAACTGGCATTGTCATCCTGAAAGTATCAAGAGTCCAACCCGTGAAACAGCCACAACGTAGGAATCACATTGTCTACCAAAATGGTGCAGTAGGCATCGGCGTTGAATATACCGTGAATGGAGACCAAGGGTCCCAGTCCATGCCATAAGAAACACCATCAGACCATAATTTGACCGCCGCCGAACTTGACTGTTGCCACAACGCATTCTGGCAGGAAACGTTCTCCAGACAGATGCTAGACCCAGACCCTGCCATCCGAACTGTAAAGGATGAGCCTTGATTCGTCGTTCCAAAGACCTTGTTTCCACTGATCTGTGGTCCAATTTCGATGTGCTTTGCACCACATTAACCGAGCAGCGTGGTTGGACTTTGTGATCAAAGGGTTATGGGCAGAAGCACGATCATGAAATCCCAGAAGATTTGCTTCCTTACGAATGGTATTCAATGAAACAATACTCCCGGATGCCTGTTAAAAATCTTCGCGGATGATGGCCATCGGTTGGGTGCGTTTCTTCCGAATATCTCTGGACAACACTTGTCTGTCTCTACCTCCCAGTTTCGTTTGTCTGCCAAATCGGGGCACATTCCGAAAATCACCACTAACCTTCCACTTCTTAATCACATCGGCCACTGTTGATTTTTGGTACTTCAGATCGCTAGATATGTCCCTTAATGATCGGTAACATTTGTGATACCCAATAATTATACCTTTCTCGAAATCAGAGAGCTCCGAACTGATCTGTATCTTGTATTCGACTAACGCCGATGCCGTTTCCTATACGATAAATACCGGTGGAGGCCGTGACGTACCTCAGGACAGCTAAAATCGTCATTTGCATAGATGTCCAAATACTTATTGGTAGAAAAGATATATTAGAAGTAGAGATACTTATTGTATAATATACAGTTTTGGTAAATTGATATAGCAATCATAAATACTGGTAAAAACTTAATTTTTCCTTAACACTAAGGAAGTGAAAAAAATTCCTAAATATTGAGCTGATTTTCTGAAATATTTAATAAACAGATACATTGATTATTTTCAGCTAAGAAGAATGACTTGTTAAATTAATTTTTTTAACCTATATTGCAAATATGTTTTGCATAAATTTTTTATTGTTGAAAATGTTTTATTTGATAAAATTTCTTCATTGTTATTTGCAACCTTTGCGCTGAATGCACTCTAAATGCAGAAAATATATAATAACTTATTACTATAATGTATGTGGTTTTACTAACCTTTAAATAACCATACCTATCCTTTCTCTGTCTGTCCACACCGTGACATAAAATAATTCTAATAACTAAATAATCCAAGATTACTGCTGAATAAAGTTTAATTTTAAGGCCTCTCAATAATATTTAATGTAATTATTGTATATTATGACTGTCTAAATCATAAAAGTCTGCAACAGAACAAATTACTAGATCATTTAAAATGAAATAAAACAATAATATTCATGAATATATGAATAGTATAATAAGAAAAATCGTATTGAAATTTTTGTAAGAAAATGCAAGATTTTAATCATTCTTTGTCATTTTTTATACATTTTGTACATACCTCATTTTCAATTAGTATAGTGATATTCTGTTAAAACAAGACAGAATACCACCATTCAATTCCTTTTTCAAAAAGTTCAATAGATTAGTAATTTTAACAGGCTTTAGACCCTTTCTTCTAGTTATCGTTTCAGGCTGTCTGCTCCACACATGGCTCAAAAATCAAATGAACATTTTACTGGCTGATAATGATGTAATTAAACTCTTAGACACAACGATATTTGTACATATAATCGATTCACTTCTTCCGAGAACCTTATAGCAATAAATTCAAGGGCAAATGAATGTGCTATTGTAATTTGAGAAGTTTATTCTACTAATTTTATCTACTTTTCTAACTATTTTTTGCTAAACGACGTCAATTTACAATCGTAAATTGCATTGGTGTCGTACCTAGTGGAGGTTATTCCTCTGTTTAGTTGTTAAGTCACTATTAATTGACTAAGAAATACAAAACAGTTTTTATTAAAAAAATGTTGAAAGGAAAACAATAAAAATTATCATGAAAAAACTATTATGAAAATTATCATGAAAAATGAATAAAGATTGTAAAAAAAAAATTAATTCGATGCAAAAATTTGGAAAGGCTAATAAGCCAAACTGACTACGATGATTAATCAAAACCTATTGATGTTTCCAGAGTAAATTTTATTATTTCTTGAGAAAGATTTCTCATAACGCTTCTAGATCAGAAACAGATATCCTAAATCAGTGAATATAAACATGCTATATTCTTATCTTCAAATAGTCCTTCAAATTCATTTTTATTTGCCTGCAGAAAACGAGACAAATTTCAGCATTTTACATTCTAGTGTTGCACACACACAATCTATGATAGAACTTATTACCTTCATGCACAATACCCACAGTTAGAAAAAAAGATTCTAACTGATGTATGCAAGTTCTGGTTCCGATTTCCTGAAAGAGAAATATCAGAATACAATTTGCGCTATTTCTAGACATTAAGTCTTTTGATTGGACTTGGAGAAAAACAGAGAAAATAAGATGATTAATTTTGTCAGCTTCAAAAAGCACCTTTTTTCTAGAGAAGCAGAAAGAAAAAATCAAGGACTAATATTATAAAGATTTAAGAAAAATGCGTTTAGAAAGAGTAGTGGAGTATTCTGAGCTGATGAGATAACAGAGGTGTACTAACCTCCAAGTCAGATGACCTGAAAAGAAAGAAAATATATACTCTTCTGTAGAAGATTTGCTCTATCAATACGAATATCATCAGATGTGTTCAACCAAATATTGTAAACAAAGTATTTCTTGTGACCTCAAAATAATTAATCCCAACATAATAGTTCCTGCCATTGATCAAGCCAGTTATATGAACAATTACTGCCATGAATTCTTTTGCCAGTTATTGCCTTGAAATTATTTTGTGCAGAAAGGTTGAAGTGGATAATGTCTTCATCATGGTAATATTCATGATAGGACATATCGCAGTGAAAATGTATGTGTGTTAACCACTATTCCAGACAGTATGTCTTCTAAAAGCTTCAAATATTCTGCACATCTACGTAAATCTAGCTACGTATACAGTAAGACAAAATTATCTTATTTCATATCAGCCCATGCATTTATCAAATACCATTCTGTCCATCTCTTGTAAGTTTCATGTTTATGTTAAACAACATCCTAGAATGTTTATCACAATTATTAAAGTTAATTTCTTTCATGAAAAGGTGCCTTATCAATGAGCATATCAGAAGTTAAACATATAAAGTTTTTTACTACGAATAAAAATTTGAGAAAGCTTATCAACTTCAAATCCACATTTTCACTGTTACTGTAAATGTTGCAAGTGATACATATGTATTTCATTATTTTCAAGCTTCTACATATTTTGTTGCGTTCAACCTGTTGCAACATAACTTAGGGTACGATACTTTATGCCTCATTTATGAATACTAGCAAAGCCTTCTCTAGTTATGTTAATATTAGTAATTCCGAAGCTATGGTAAGAATACTAACAATGTAAAGGCGTTTAAAAATGAGAAAAGAGAGCATTGATTAAAATCCGTTTTATTGGATATCTTCAGGCTTAAAATTTTGAAAGAGTTGATTACATCAGTTTCACATCCAAAATCAAGAATAGTGTCAAGTTTTGCTGAGTTAATGTAGTTTGTAATCCTACAAACAATGTCAACGTAAGAAATAAGATTTCTGTAACAATGCAAAATTTGATGATTGAAAAGTGATAGACAACGTACTTAGTTGTAGCAAAAATCTTATTATAATTTAAGGGCTTAACATTTCAAAGTCTCTGGACCCTTTATAGTTGCTAAAAGTAATTAACTGCCTGATACCGGTTGCTTGTACTCTTCTTCTCAACGCTATTATTTCTTGTTATAAAGTCCTCGTGATGGCTGCTTGAGTTCTTCCTTTACTGAGAATTTTGCATATACTTCATTTAATACTTTCTAGAGAGATTTCCAATTTCGAGTTCTACAGACTTTTTAAGGAAGCTGACATTGTCAATTATATTTAAATTATGTCTCTTGAGATTTGCGGACCATATCTGTCGAATGGACCCCTCATCTTTGATTTCAAGAGTTTTTAATTATAGGCCCATTACAAACAGATCTAGGGGTCGGCCCAATCTTAGATGGACTGATTATGTATAGGAGGACTTTAAAGTGCTGAAAATGACAAATTGGAGAACTGTCTCCTCCCATAGAACACAATACAGGAGTGTTCTGAGAAAAGCTTAGGCCCATCCAAGGCTATAGTGCTGAAGAATAAGAGATACTTAAATCTGGGAGCATTTCACCTGTCTTTTAAAAGAATATATTTTTGAAACTCCAATACCACTCATAGCTCTCACTCACTTTATTTTGTCATTGTTACCAACAGGCTTCTTCTACGTGAATATAATCGAAGCAACTATGACATTTCAATCATTTTTTTTCTATATTATCACTCACTGTACACATACGACACCTCTTAAAATATAACTTTTCACATGAATTCTAGATATGGCTTTTTCCTGAGAAAAAATAGCGAGTTTATTCACAAATCAAGAATAGAATTACATGTTTAATAAATATAATCATCTTAAGAATACGCTGAAACAAATGTGTCCTGATCAGAGCAAAATTTAAATTAAACTGGCTGTGTAGTTAATATATCAAGCTTATGTCTTAATATATTATTTTTCAATCTTGCGAAAGCCTGTATCTAAATCATAAATAAAAAAGCAGGAATCAGGTGTGTAAACTAAATATACTAATAAAAACATTTAAAATGTAGCATCATATTTGTTGATGTTAATAATAAATTCATCAAATACATTTTTATTAGTTTTCCTGCTAAACACTAAAGAAATATTTTTATAATACTCAAATGAATTCCAGAAAAACAACGCAAATAGTTTTAGAAATGGAAAATAATTCAGTCAAATATATTCTAAGCGATATTTTCCACCATAGCAACTCATTTTGCCAGGTATTCTTTTATTTCGTTTTACAAGTGCATTGCTCAGTCACACGCTTTTTATTTTCTCTATTTTCTACCTGGCTTCCTCAAAACTTCTCATCATCATCCTCATCTCATAGCCTGTTAAATGATCCGTTTAATTATTTTCTCCTCTTGGCAAATATGCAGAAAGTTTCTACAATGTTATCATGGTACTTCGGAAACTATTTTTATCCGAGATAGTACGCCTGGTCAAGACAGGATTGATTTATTTCTTCCATCATTGCTCATGCTATGAACTTATAAAATTTTCATCTTTCTGATTATTTCTTTGAACAATGAAAAGTATGTCGTATCTCTTTTTTTCAGTATAATATGCGACTGCTCTTATTTTTCTTGATTTGGTTGATTTATTACCAAATGTTTAGATCTTTATAATTTTCTCTCGATATATATTTTTGGAATATAGTGAAATCAATTTTAATCTATTTTTTCTGTATTTTACTGAGGGGTTTTATTTATTCACTTGATTGAAATAATTGCTTTCAGTTTAATTTTTGATATAATATTGCGTTTGTGAATTTTTATTCTTGTTTAAGGGAAATATAATCATTAACTTAATTTCAACTGCAATTAAAAGAGTTTTGCTTTGATTTATATTTAAACTAATAAATTGTAAGGTATGATTTCTCTACTAGGATGCCAACTTGTGTGTTGAAATAATGCTAAACATACTACAACATATTTAATATTGCTTATGTAATATTATTTACACAAAATCTGAGAATATTAGTAGCATTAATAAAAATTGGATTATTTTATTAGTATCACATGTAACACACACCTGTTGTAAAATTTAATAATACATAAATATCAATTAAAATCCTTTGAAAAGTGAAATTAAATCTGAATATTACTAACTCTATCATGTGAATATATATATTTCTTAGGGTAATTTTGATTTTGTAAAGCATACATCAAAAACCCTATAAAATGAAATTTTACAACTCTTAGAATGGTTTAAAATCTTATACGTTAATTTAACTTTCCTCGTAAGAATTTTTATTACACACTTTTCAAATATTGACTTTTCTTTAAATACTAATTAATTATTTATTTTTCTATGTTAAAAATGTAATATTTACACCTTACATCTTGAAAAAAGTATTATTATTCACTTGATTGAAATTATTTCTCATAGTAATATATACATTGTGTATTTCTCACATTAATATAGATACTTATTGTAGTTTTCTTAAACTTTAATGTACATTTATGGTCAACATCGATCTATTTCCTGTCCGATATTAATCAAATAAATTCTACCCGATATTGAATCTATAATTGGAATCCTATTATATTATTAATTTTATAATAATTTGTATGTTAAAATTTCATAGTATTTGATTAACATTTTTACATTATGTAATTAATATTTTTACTTAAGTTTGAGCCATACAACAAACCTAACAAAAGCAAAAAAAAAAAACATTTAAAAGTTAAAACAATATAGATTTTAAACTAGAATGTATAAATTAACAAATAATGAATTAACTATCATAATGAAAATTTTTATTTTCATTTAAATTTATTAATTCAATGATTTGTAGCCTATTAGCACTGAAATAAATGTCATTGTGACATTTGGTATTCAGAATTGATAAGCATTTTTTAAGAAAAATTATATGCAATAATATAAAATTATGACGGGTCCTAAGGTGAGATGATGTCCTGGATATGACAGGTTCCGGTCAATTCGTCAGCCTAACGCGAAGCAAAAATTCCCTCTAACACGCTTGTTACTGAATTTTATTGTCCCACTGAAAAGATAAAAGACTGAGGCCATAACATATCTACCTTCTCCAAACACAAATAATAAAAATAACGGATATTTTATAACGTCTGGATTCAAACTCACTGAATGTCGATAACTGGAGTGGGGCCCTTACCTACAATGCTATATACATACCTTACCTGCATTATTATTTATATATAATGCTCTATATAATATATATACATATATATATATATATATATATATATATATAATATCTATCTATCTATCGATATATATATATACTCAAATTTTTAAATCCCTGGTACTTTCGGTTATAAATTGTAATTAATATTTTTAATTGCAAGTATAAATTTTAAACAGATATTGCCATAATTTTTGTAAGGATTTTTAAAGTTCTTCATGAGTGAATTATACTATTATATTTAATTAGTTTAATTAAACTTTTTTAAATAAATCATTAAATTTATATTGCATATTTTATATCATTTTTTTTTTTTTTTTTTTTTTTTTTTTTTTTGCATATTTTGATTTAAAACGTTTTAAAAATACGTTTCATCTGTTGGAAATTCTTCTATATCTTGATACTAAAATATTTTTAAGAAATAGTTTGAATGAGATTTATTTTATAAAGCGATTATTTTGTCTGGTTTATAGATATTGAGTATCATATTGTTTATCAGAATTTCTAAATTTGGAAATTTTTAAGAATTTCATAAAAATTTTTAAGTTTTCTCTCCCTAACCATTGGAAACTACTACAATAAATTGTACCAGTGGTTTTAACTTTAACCCTAATCTTGTGCATTCTCGCTTCTTTGTTCCTTTTAATAATTTCCTAACAATATTTTATTCTGACATTAAAACGAATTCTGTACAGGACTTGTACATATAATTAAATTTCGTCAGATGACTAGTACGCCCTATATTAAGTTTTGTTTCACGATATAGCACATATTTCCGTATTTACAAAATTTGATATTTCAATTTGTTTCAATATAGCTGTATGGTCTAAGATCTAATCACTTTTGATTAGTTTTAGTCTTTCTTTAAATTTACAATGATTTCAATAATTTGTATCCCTATTTCTTAATAATGTATGTTAATGTGTTAGAATCTCATCTTCTTTTCAGATTTATTTGATAGGAGACATTTAAATACTATACATTTAAGATAAATTATACATATGATTTAAAATTTAACTGTGAAAAAGATCTTCTGAAAAGCTCAATGCTCATGGGTAAAAATTGTTATATTTTTTATCTGCTGCGTAATTAATGCAGTAGTTCAGTTTTATAAGAAACTATACAAATATTACTTTATTAAACTATACTAAAAACTGCATGTTTCATTTTTTAAATTTATACATTTGTCTTCATTCAAATGTTTAAAAGTTAAATATTTTCTTCTTCCCCGATGACATTCCCTCGAATGTTATGTTGATCAAAATCTTGAATTCTTGATTTACTTTGGTTTTCTGTGATATTACCGTTGATTATAAGCCATAAAACTATTTTATTAAATACTTCTAAAAATGCAAGATATATTTAAATTTAATGGTGTCAATTCTCTGATTGACTAGCTATTGGCTTAATTCGACATAATATATGGATATATTTCTTGAAAATTTTAGAAATTTTAGAGATTTAAAATCCACAACAAAATAATGAAATTTTATTATTAGTGAGAAATATATGTACAAGTTTCATCTACTACAAATATACTATTTAATCACTAATATTAATACTAAGTTTTTTAAAGGAATTTTAATAGATTTGTTATTTTCTTCCAATTTTTTTAAATTCTATAATCTAAGTTTTCTTTTATTCCACTATTTACTATCTAAATGTATCTGACCCTTTTTACCATTCCATTAATAAATGCTAATGTAACTATGTTCTTATTTAATTTTTAATATCAGGCATTTTGATTCTGAATAGTAAAAAAGAAGGAAAGATTGAAGAAGTATATTAAATAAATATCAAGAAAACAGAACTGAAAGCGAGTGAAAACTTCATTTCCTTAAATGATTTCAGAATGTTATCACAAAAGCAACAAGTAAAAAATCACTTTGTTTTCATTTGAAATAATAACTTTACTTCTTTTCATAATGTATACCGTTGGTGACATTTTGTTTCAATTCCAGGAAACAGGTTTCAAAATAAAATTTTGACGTTTTTTTTTCTGATTAAAAATTTTCTTTTAACATTTAAATTTTTTTATTTGGATACCTCTTTTAATGATACTTTTGCTATGTAACTTCAAAACCTCATTTATTTATTTTTTTTCATAACAATAGTATATTTATTTCTTTTTTAAAAACGTGTCCTTAGTTTTTAATCTTTAAATATTTTTCATCAGTTTTCTTAATTATTTGTTTCATATTTTATTCTCCTTTATCTAATATTTAATACTATTTTTTTCATTTTGAGTGTTTTGATTTACTTATTGATTTGATTAACTTATATTTCATATTATCATTTTAATAATTTTATATATTTCTTCATTTTTTCAAAAATATTGAAGAGTGTTTTAATCATTTGTTAAAATGACCTCCGGTATTATATGTTAATCATCAGTT
Organism: Latrodectus elegans; assembly: GCA_030067965.1. Taxonomy (NCBI): domain Eukaryota; kingdom Metazoa; phylum Arthropoda; class Arachnida; order Araneae; family Theridiidae; genus Latrodectus; species Latrodectus elegans. Next base: position 51,916,859 of record CM057812.1, read on the forward strand.
TATTTGGCTATATAAAGTTACTTTAATCATATCATTAAAAACGCCATTGCCACTTCCTATTCATTTATTGCCGAATCTTCAAGTATCAGATATTGAAATTATTCTATAATATTTAGTATGGACTATGGTTCCTTGGACTGTTTTCCAATCTATTTCTTTAAAAATATGATTTTTCATGAGTATATTTCCTCAGAACGCTTTTCCTAACACTTCTTGTTTAGCTTTTTACCATTTTAAAAATTACTCTTCCTTTATATTTTCATTTCAAGTTTTGAAATTTTTCCTTAGCAAATAAAATTAAGCTTAAAACATAAACAATTAATTCAAAACTATAATATTTATTCTTCATTATAAATATACCAACTTTTCTTGCAACCCGGAATGAGTTTCATCAAAAGTTAATAAATGAATATATATATATATATATATATATTATATATATATATATATATATATATATATATATATATATATATATATATATATATATATATATCAAAACCTAATGTTATCTCACTATTTTTGCTTCTTATAAATAAATTCAGAAGAAGAATTAGAAGAAAGGTTTTATCGATAAATTTTAAAAATATAAAAATATAATAAAAGTTCAATATATACTTTATTCATTAACTTGTCATTTTGCTGCATTTTAAAGACATTAATATTAATTTTATTAAATATTCGAAATTTTAAAATGTTTCCTCCTTATTCAACATTATTCTGATAGAAATGCTTCATGAAATATTTTTTAAAACCAATTTTTATAAGCGTCTATAATAACTGCAATGCCATTGGTTCTTTTATCTCTGCGTTTTTCTCACAAAGAAATTAAAATTTTTATTACTTTCTATATTTGAATTTTTAATCATATTTAGTAAACTAATATTTTAATAGATATTGACGGAGCATGTATTTTCACTATTTACCTGTAATGTTCATCCACTTTTTTCTTAAAAAGTTTTATTCACCTATTCTACATTTTTAATAATATTATCTTATGTCTGACTTAGTTCACGACATTTATATTTGCATATTTGTAATTAAATGCTATTTTCATGACCCATACGGCAGTTAATATATATTTTTTACGTCATTTCCAAATGAAAAATAAAAGTTTTTTTTATATATATATTCAAAATTTTGCTTCATTTAATAGATAATAATGCTTATATAAAACATGTAGAGAATATGTTTCATAACAATACCTTCATTATTATTTGAGATATCGTATTAATGGTTTATAGATATTGTGAAAACAATGTTTTCCAAAAACTGCCTATATTTAGCATGTCATGTCAATGACGTTGCTACTTCTCTCTGCATATATCAGCCAATCAACGGTCTCATACACATGTCTATCAGTTTACACGTTTCAGAAAAACATATACAAATTAAAAAGTTAACTAAAAAGGGAAATATTACTACTTTTACAACTTCTGGATTAAAAAGTTATTTTCTATTTCATTTTTCAAAAAAAATGTGACGTATTCTTAAATTTCAGTAACTAAATTTTATTTGGCTTACTGTAAAATGAAACACTTTTGTGTTATTAAATTTATACAAATAAAAAAGTTTGATACATATAGTCGAAAAACAGCTTCCCAATATATTCTAATGAAATAACAATTGGTTTCAGTTATAAAAGCACATTACATATCTGAATTGTTAAATACTTGACTCACTTTCATTGAATATAAAAAAGGTATTACAAAATAATTTGCATTTATAATATAATAATAAATTAATTTAAGTAGTAAAATTATTATGAACTAAACGAGAGTTTATAAAAATATGATATAATAAAAATAAATGCTGTGAAAACTTGTGTGGGATCACATTTAAATTGTTGATGTCATTTTGAATGATATATTCAAAAGTTTATACGGGGTAGATACTTTTTTTGGCATGTATTATCTAATATTGTAAAATATTTAACTGCTTATAAATTATACAACAATAAATAAACTTCCTCCACTTCCACATTGACTCCGTTATTATGTATATGAGTAATTAATCAAATAAAGTTATACTCATTATGTAATAATTACCTTTCTATAAATAATTAAATTTTATATACCTGCTGCCATTTATATAAGGAAAATATCACATTCTATAAAATAAAAAAATATCAAAAAAATGTTTGGCGTTTATAACATACATATATATATATATATATATATATATATATATATATATATATATATATATATATATATATATATATATATATATATATATATATATATATATATATATATATATATATATATATATATATATATATATATATATATATATATATATATATATATATATATATATATATATATATATATATATATATATATATATATATATATATACTAAATATATCGCATGCATATATATGTCTGTGTATATGCATATTGTTTGTTTTTCATTTAATAATTTAATTGTAGATGAAATCATTTTTAATATAAATTATTTATTGATATTTGTAATTTTGACTAAATAATGGTAAAATAGTTTAAATTATTAATTTTTTAAAAGATATTTCTTTCTCTCTCTCTCATTGATTTTTTTATAATATTCTGTGTCAACCGAATTTCCTTGTTTGCATTATAAGTGTTAAATTTTAAGTAAAAGTCTTTAATATTTCTGAATGATATGTTCATTTATTTTTATAATTTAAATTTAATTTTTGTGATATGATTTGAATTTAATGACATGTTCATGTATTTTAAGGACATTTTATATGATTTTATTTATATAATAAATTTATGCACCATGCTTTCTGTATGTGGCAATCCATTTATAAAAAATAAATTCCTTACCTAAATAGCATTAGACATCAATAATTAAGTTCAAGGATATTTAATAATTAAAATAATTTACCAGATACATTAGGTAATGTATGCTACATAAATTCCATAAAATAAAATCTCAGCGTTATATATGTACATCATTGACAGGAAAATATTTTAGAGGAAAGATTGGAAATTGAATTATAACAAACAAAATAAAAAAATATTATTATGTTTAAATATTCTAATTTTTATATATTTTAAATAGATTATAAATTTCTACATTATTTATAAAATTTCAATAGAAATTTGAAAAGAATCTGATCAATATTAAAGTGTATTTTCACCTTTGATGGCGAAAGAAAAAAAATCTTGTTACTATCATTTGTCATAAATAGCAATTCTGAAGTGGACGAGGAAAAAAAAATTATCGAAACAAACTGAATAGAGGAAAGAAAAGGGATCAACTAAAATGTAACCTACATGGAAAAACATAAAAATCTCAGTACAGAAAAAAGCAGGGAAATAAAAAGAACGGCGTCTACGTCAAGCGAAGGCATCTGAACGTTGTTGATTATTTGTGTTTGCTTACTTTTTTCTTCCATTTTATTTATCTCTTCGGGTGTGGTGTCGAAGAATTTGTCTTCGATTTTTCTCCTTCCAGGAGCGAACGAAGTAGCTAATGGAGACAGACTATTGATCCCCACGAGAAGAAAAGCAGCAAACGTTGAAAGCTTCGAACAAATCTGTCACGATCACGAAGATGCACTGCAACCAAAGAAAAATCCCTCAAGTTTTTTTCTGCAAAAACAGTCGACAGCTTGGACTAACTCTGTTGTCATGAGGATGTAATAGAAGCCTCAGTTGATCATGTGACACAAATAGTACGACGTGGTTACCCTGAGAGTTTGAGCTGGGGTCCCGACTCCTAAATCAATAAAAAACTTTTCACATAATTTTTTTTTTCCAAATAAGTTCAACTCACAGTTTAAAGGTATCGCCTCTTTCAGTAAAAGAAATACAATGAAACTTGGATGAAACTCAAAGGAATATAAAAGGGTTATACTATTTTCACCGAAATATTTCCAGTATATACATACATACAAACAGGTATATTTCATTTTGGCCTTTATTGTGACTGGCATTAGTCTGTTCACTGGGCTGTTGCAATCTTATTTCCTTTAATTTTATTTAAAATGTGCAGCATGCTCTATAAAATAACATTTCGTATTATATAATATAATTATTGAATTATTTACTACACAAATTATGTTTAAATAGCTAAAGAGCAGTACCTATTTTTTATATTAACCATATATGATAAAATTTATTTAAATAAAACAGTAAATAGGTGCTTACATTGTATATACATACATATATATACATATATATATATATATATATATATATATATATATATATATATATATATATATATATATATATATATATATATATATATATATATATATATATATATATATATATATATATATATATATATATATATATATATATATATATATATATATGTATGCATGTATATATATATATACATGCATTTGTAAAATTTGCAACTAAATTAGATGAAAAATTAAATATTATTATTATTGGTTTAGATTTATATTTTGTTTAGGATAAACAAGTTAATTTTTCTCAGTTTTTTTAATTTTCTTTTTTTCCCAATGTCTTTAATTTAATCTAATTCCAAAAATTTTTTGTCATTATTAATATTATATTTAAATAAATTTATCTCTTCGTGTAGTAAATTATCATTATTTATTTTATTTTATTTAAATACACATTTACAATCACTTTTGCAGAAAATGAATTTCATTTGAAAGAATAGCGAAGCATTTGGAATTACTGTACTTAATTTAAGTTGATTAATTAAAATTAAAAATAATTTTAGTTCAAGGAATGTTTTATTTTACCATGATTTAAGGTAATACCCTAAATCGTGATAGAGATTATACCAAATGTTTACTCTATAGATTTCACTTTTAGTTTAATAAAAGTGATGCATTTCAAGTTTTGCGTTTGAAAAAGTCAGTAATAATCCCAAATGCAGTCATTTAAAAAATTAAACTGTTATTTCGCATTAAATATTTTCTCGAAATTAAAATTTTCATTAAAAGAAATTATTACAGCATACTTTGCAGAAAGCACATTAAATTTTTTTAATTGTCAGTGCCGTTGGGATGACAGATTTAAAGTAAATTTCTGTAAATTTGGTCCAATGTATATTCCTCTTTTAGTAAATTTTAATCCTCAAAGCAAATATTTTATCGCATATATTTTTTGCATTCCATAATATTATTTCTCCATCGTTATATTAGTTTTATATTTTTTTACTAATTTTCAAAAATCAAATAATTTAAATTAAGATAACTTATTTGATACGAAATAATTTTAAATAGATTATTCGAGTTCTTTATTAAAACCTATTTTTTTTAAACTTTATGCAAAAATAAACAAAAATAAATTATAATGTCATGAATGCAGAATTTTAATAACGGGATTCATTATATTTGCTTTGAAAAGTTATGAAAATTGTTGAGTTTTAACAAAATTTAAGCAATTTTTTAAAATTATATAAGGGGACAGTTATAAAGGAAACTAACCATCCAATTTAAAATTTCTTTAATGTATACTCAAATAGAAATTAATGCATAAGCTACATTTCTTATCTTAAATTAATTTGATCCTCACAAGCTCTTTAAATAAAGTACTGCTAAAGAAATTAAATCGACATATATTTTTCTTTAACTATGACATTTTAATCAAAACCAATGTATTAAATATGATTAAATTCATTACAGGTATTTTAATCCATTTATGCATAATTTTAAGCTAGTGACCATTTAAAAACAACTCAGCGAGATAAAGCTTTCACAGTAATGATTCAGTAACTCTTTGTTATGATAGTAATTATGTAGTAATTTAAATTTGAATATGATCATATATTAACTATTAAATTTTGAATAATAATTATGTGACCATTGTAAAAGTAATTTATTTATTTACTAACATTTAATGTTTTCTAATGTAAACATGTTAAAACATATTTGTTAAATCGTGTACCACAGAAAATAATACAATACTATCATTTTAAAAAAGAAAATCGAGAATAAAATGAAATAAAAACCTTTCCATGATGGGTTTTCTTTTTTAAAGAATAAAAAATATTTAACAATGTAAGAGGCGTTTCACATTTCAAGATCTTACTAATAGGGTCACTTAGTGTAATACTTAGTTACAGAACCCAGTAAAAAATGTCTCGGTATTAAATCCTTAAGTATCACTTCTATATCTTAACCATCTAGCTCCCTAAGACTAGAATAGTAAAGGCCTTGGCACGTACGTTGGATTTTTCTGACACATGAAAAAATAGTGACCTCAATTTAACGTTTTGTTAGCCACAATTCTTTTTTATTTCAACTTTTTTGATAAAAAAGAATAAAGATAAGGTCTTTTAAGAGACTAACTGATCGGAACTTTGAAGTGACACTATTGTTTCCTTCCAAGTGGTTTTTCTAGATATTTAAATGATATAAAAAGTGACATTTTTGAACATTTACGTTCGGAATCTTTTTGAAAGTCACTTTTATAAGAATATATGCACACATTCAAATATATATATATATAGATATATATTGACTATAAATATGAATTTATAGCCTTAATTGATTTAATAAAATTAAAAGCATTTAACAGTATCATACACGAAATTTATATTTCCTCAATAACAAAAATTAGGGAATATTTTTACCTTTTAAAATAATGCAATAAATATATTCATTTTTAAGATTTGGTTAAAAATTTTGATTTTTTGTGATTTATGAAAAAGGATATGTAACTTCATATCTATGTTCACTAAAGCAACTTTATATGCAACATAAAACTCATTACTTAAATTGGAAAACGTTAAATGTTTTTTTTTTCAGATTAGAGGAATATTAATATTATGAAGCAATATAAATGTTTATTAAAAACAAAATGAAAGTTTTATATTTATACAAACGATTATTTATTTTTAAATATAGAACAAGAAAGCAAATGGAAATGAAAACCTATTTTTCATAAATATATAACATTTTTCAGTACAACATTATTTAAAGATAATTTGTAAATGTTAGAAGTCTCTCACAAATTTACGCTATTTTAGACTTAAAATGTTTAATATAATAAAAATACAATTTTATTTCTCGTGTAAAGTAATTTTTCCAATGTAAAATTTAATATTTATACTTACTGTAATTTGGAATAAATAATATAAATTAAATAAACAATCAAGAAAACTTCTTTGTCATTATTTATCTTTAGATTCTTCTTTTCTTTACCTGGAATCATCCATTACGGGAAAGAAAAAGTTTCTTTTTCCGATTCTTAGTGAAGTTACGAGAAAACATCAATACATCAGCCATGTTTGGAATTAATCATTCAAATGCATGGTAACATATTTGGGGATCAAAGTTACTGTAAAATGATTTTGCAATAAATTTTCAAAAACAAGTTTAAAAAACATTTTAAATGAATAACCTTTTATCTTTGTGTGTGTGTGTCTGGGTGTGTGTGTGTGTCTGGGTGTGTGTGTGTGTCTGGGTGTGTGTGTGTGTCTGGGTGTGTGTGTGTGTCTGGGTGTGTGTGTGTGTCTGGGTGTGTGTGTGTGTCTGGGTGTGTGTGTGTGTCTGGGTGTGTGTGTGTGTCTGGGTGTGTGTGTGTGTCTGGGTGTGTGTGTGTGTGTGTGTGTGTGTGTCTGGGTGTGTGTGTCTGGGTGTGTGTGTCTGGGTGTGTGTGTGTGTGTGTGTGTGTGTGTGTGTGTCTGGGTGTGTGTGTGTGTGTTTGTGTAATATTTTCTAATTTGTGCTCATTGAAAAGGTATCATTTCGCATTAAAATTGTTTTTCTGTTTTTTCTTTGGTTCATTCAGTTGTAAGTTACAGGCATTTTTCATAAATGTAAAATTGAAGGCTAGACCATTGAAATTGTTTATTTTGCTTACGGTTGGAATTCTGTAACAAACAATAATATGCAAATTTAGATATGTCAATTCCAATCAGATATTTTTGATGTTGAAAATGCACCTCACACTAGTGGGCGTATTAACGAAAATGTGGATAAAATCGCAGCAATTATTATCCTCATCAAGGAACTAAAGATCGACATTAAAATGTCTTAAACCTCTTGAACAAAGCGAATCCAGAACATGTTCAATAATGCTCTGAAACTGAACCAAAAAACATGGATTTCTTTTTTCCCGACCTATAGATATGAATATAGGTGTATTATGTATGTATATATGTATATATATATATATATAATATATATATATATATGTAATTAAGATTGAATATATATATATATATATATATATATATATATATACATATATATATATATATATATATATATATATATATATATATATATATATATATATATATATATATATATATATATATATATATATATATATATATATATATATATATATATATATATATATAAATATATATATATTCAAATTTTATTTATTAGACATTATGAAGAAAATATAAAAATAGTTTTACAATAAAATATATTTCACATGACGGCTAGCTATACATCCTAATTTCAGGAATCATATGATATACATTTTTTAACTCTGGCGTCATTTTGTTCTTGGTAAGTCTGTGAGCGTGTTTTGAAATGCTCTCTTTAAAATGATGTAAAACGAGTGGATTATTAAGTAAAACTAATATTTTTTTTCATATTCCCCAACAACTAAGCTTTTCCCCAACAGCCATACTTTTATTATTCCTTCATTTTACTTTGAAATTTTGTTCGGCTTTAAAATTTATATCTTACCAATCACTGTCACCGAGCGCGCGATATTTATTTATTACAATCATCCAGAAAATTGGTTGTGGTGCCATTATTTCTTGACCTTCATATATTTATGAAGAGTAAATACTGAAAATATAAGTGCAGAGCATGAGTCAAGAAAATTACTGTCAAAATTTTGATTATCTTTACACAATGGACACAAGAAAGAACTCCAAAGTTTAAATGATACAAAAAAGCAGGAAAAACAGACTTGGCCTATAAAAATACGCAAAGCGTCACATTTGCACTTCTAGCAAAATCAAAAGTATTCTCTGCCATATTAATCAGGAAAGTCTAAGGCTTACTGGTCAAACCACACTATGCCATCTGCTAAGCAATAGGTCTTCTCTTAATCAATAATTTTACGTAATAAAAAGAAAAGCTAATGAAAAGTTTCTGAATGACCCTTACACCTTTCTTCGTCAAAATCTCATCAGCCTCATTTCCAGAATTAGTTAGAATTGACTATAAGTAAACAAATATTCTTCTTCCAAAATTTCTGCACAGCTAAATGTGGATATTATCTGTACATCGTATGTTTGCAATAGGAGGAAGAGCTGATATAATGTCTTACAAGATAACCGATCGATGGAAAGAAGAATGTAGGTCACACAGTTGTTTTAATACCATGCAATAAGCTCCTATTTTATATTCACAATTTGTGGAGTCACTCCGATGAGAGTAGAACGATAAAACAAATTAAAACATACTACAGCCTAGCGCCGTCTTTATCATCCAACGTTGATTCTAAATAAAATCATGTTTCTCTAGGATACCTAGTTTAAGTAGTTACATGCATGAAGTTGCATGTTCCTGCTGTTCGTGCATGTATCTCATACAAATATATAACTGTAAATGAGCCAACAGCAACGAAATTCAGGCGCAAGTAGATTCACAAAGAATTCCTGATCATTGGGGAATGTCAAGATCAGTAGCTATGGAATATGCATATTGTATTAACATTTTTTTTTTAGTTTTATAGTTTCTCTGTGAATTAACATCGTAGTCATTTTAAAACGCATTGTTTGGAGAAGCATGAACATTAATTCGTAGTCTTGTTGATACTGTATATTTACAGCGAGAAGCTGATGGAACAAGTGCCAATTATTTGAATGAAGAACGCTGTCTTGCTAATACTAAATTTACTTCTGAGCAAGGATCATTTTTTATGTCCAACAGTTTTGGTGGCAAAGGATTTTATTTTGCTTCTGCTGTATCATGCCAAACATTTGGTTCATTTGGACATTCAATGGGTAAGATTCTATTATTGGTTTTTAGGCAGATTATTTAACCTAATTAGATTATTTCAGATTTTAAAAGAGAATTATTGCAAATAAGCCATTTAAAATAAGCCATTTTCAATATTCATTATAAATGGACGGTTGTGAGTCAAACATTGCATTGAAGAAAAGAGATGGTGCTTACAGCACTTGTTATACTATGAATCTCTTGATTCTGGATAATTTCAAGTTTCTGTATGGTACTCGGGGCAGCTGATAAGAAAATTTCATTGCAATAGCTAAAAATTTGTTGAATAAGATCTTTAAGGTTGAATTCAGAGTTTCAAGGCTACAAAATTATTTGCAATCCCCCAGCTTCTTACGAACAGGGAGTCATTTAAAAATATTTTCGGAAATGTAGACAATATATTGGTTCCAATGCAATTAAAATCAAGAACACAGCCGAAATGTTTTGTGGTTTCAGTTTTTTGAAGAGCTACACTTTGAACAATGAAATTAGGTACAAACTGACGGCTGTTTAAAGTGAAAAATAGGAAAGGGGTTTTGGTTTGAATATTTGATAGGGCATTATTAGAATACCAAATACTAAGTTTCTTCAGGGCTCTATTCATTGTTGGCTTTTATCGTTTGTGGTGTGTTTCCTCTTCACTTCTTTACATTTCTAATTCATTAACAGAGTCGTTCTGATTCTAGAGTCACTCTCCAAGATTTCAATCATATTATTAACATAAACAATAAACATTAGAGGGTTCAAGAAAATGTCTTATGGAGACCAGATTGTATTTGAATGTAATTAGAGTAAGTATTAAGATATTTCATTGCATAAACCCTCTAGCCAAAGTAATAGCTTCTTGATAATTTGACTAAAGTAAGCCATTTGTTGAACATAGGAGTTAAAACGTTGAAATCCGGCCTCAGAGTTACTTTAAAGACCCAGGTTCTTCACAAATCAAACTTGTGTTGGATATATCATTTGTTCTATAGACTTTGCCTATATTCTATTAAGGTCTATAGTTCTGTAACCGTAGAATTGTTTAGCAGACTTATTTTCTCATGTGAAAGGATCATAACATCAATTTTCCTAGTAGAGAGAAAATTAGATTTAGCTTATATTTATAAACTTCAGAAACACACATTGGGCATTCCACCCTAGCGTCTTAATAAATTCAGGGTGCATACAGTCTAGACTTTTGGTTGATAAATACTGACATCAATGGGTGATGTGATTATCAATCTTATTTCACTTGTGACAGTTCATATAGCTTCCTCTAGGCGATTGATTGTGAGTTGGCTCAATCTTACACATAAACCAAGTTTTTGTATTTTATACTGTATATCATAACTTCACTGTATATTATAACTTCTTTAGATATAATCCCTAAATAATTGTTGATAATTTTTGTGATTTAAATCATAAAAATGTAGGAATTTTTAGTTAAAATTGACACATGATTATCAAGAAGGGCGTGTTCAAATGTTCTTTTTTTATGAATATTTCTGATTTAATTTGTATAATATAATTATTAAATTCAGATTAAAATCTAAAATGTAGAATTTACATTCCAGAATTCATTTTGCAACATCAAAATTATAGTCTATAGACACGTGTACATATTAACCTTAACCAAATATTAACTTTTTAACTATAAACTTTTAAGTATGAAATTTATTGTAACTTAATATAAAAAAACTAAATATAACTAAAAATTTTTTAACTGTAATCAATAACCTAATAAAAACCAATGTAAATATAAGAAACTTTAAAGATATATTCGTAAATATATATAAAGTGAAAAAATTCTGAGTATTTAAACAATATTTCAATTATCTTAACACACTTATATATTATGTAATTGTTATTAAAAATTATTTAAATAACAAACTTTTTTTTAAAAAATATGCAATTCTCATAAATATATTTTATAAGACATATAAGACTGACTTCAAATCTCAAAATTTTACTTTTTTCTTAAAATAATTTGAAATTTTGGAAATTTGTCAATATTATTTTTTAAGAAAAGATAAATTTTCAGGAACCATTAACATATATGTCGAATTTCAGTGAATATAAAACCACTCTTTTTCATAGATTCTCAATTTTCAATAAATTCACAAGATGGCAGCAGTGAGCTCAGTATTGACAAACGATGACAAAACGGAATAAAATTTGAGAAAAAACAATCCTAGCAGTTTTTGTTTTTCTAAACATTTATACATCTGTCTACGGATATATATTTATAGATATACAATTTACATAATCCCGCTTGTGTATAGTTGTGGAATATTCAGAAAGTTTAGTTAAAAGAAACAAATTTGGAAAAGTAGCAAAAAACTTATTTTGTTTTATTCACGATTTGAATCGATATTCGGTTTGATTTATTTCAGTGCGAGAATAAACTTCATGAAATTGAAAATTGTATACTGAGTCACTTTTTTAAATTTAAAATTTATATATTTAGATGACATTTTCAAATTAACATTTATTTTTTTAAACACGACCACGTTTTAAAAGTTTTGAAAACATGAAAAAGAATTTTTTTCTTATATAAATTATTTAACACAATATATATAGTAAAGCTAAACATTAGTTAATTTCATTATATTCCAGTGTTTGCATATAATACTCAAATATAATTTAATTCATATAACTTTGAAATACTTACATAAAATTTTGCATAATGGCAAGTATTTACAGTGTCATATGTGCTATTATGTCAACCGATATGAATTTCATACAGTTTTAGTAAAATCAAAGTTAGCTCTCTTAAATTTTCAAAAAGCTAATTAAATTATGCTTGATAAGTTTTCACAAGAATAATCATTTCAAAATGTGTATTCTATCGTCTTATTTTTTACAAAAAGATTTTAAATTTCACTATTATCTATGAAATTGAATACTAAACCAAATTAACTTAGAATCCCCTATTTAAAAATATTGCAATCGTATTTAAAATAAATATGTTGATGTTCTTCTTGTGTCTATTTTTGACCTTTTTAAAGTGATAGTTCTAGGTTATTAGACTTTATTATTGTATTTTAAAAAGTTGTAGACGGAAAAAGTAAATTTTTGATTTCAATAGGTAAATATTATTCTTCCTAATGTCCATCTGCTTTGATGGAATCAGGCTACATCAAGAAATCCGTTGTTATTAATGAAGTAGATACCTGAGGGGCCGTGGTACCCTAGTGGTTAGAATATCAGCATTCCATCCGGAGGAATGGGATTCCATTCCCAATGCCGAGACCTAACGAGTACATGCGATATACGTGCTCATTAAATCTGTGGAATCGAAAGTTCTGTGGTCGGTCGTTGAGCAGTTACCATGGGTGCAATTGTTTGGAGAAATTTTCCTTCCCCTTCAGATTAATGTCAAAATTGAGGGAGTGGGTCCTCTGGAGATGCTATCTATGGGAGATCCAATAAAGAGCAAAGACGTACTTTCACTTTCATGGTGCTCTGATTAAAACGAAAGAAGCTCCCTATTCACTTAAATTCGCAATGCCAAGGTACAAAGAGCTTGGCTTCTCTGAGTGTCATAAGTAACAACACAACAACAGATACCAAAAGTAAACAACTATGGATATTTTCCCAATCCTGTCCAAGTCAGTCCAGGATGCACTGAAGTGATGTCTGCTCTTGTCGGCTTTCAGGGCAAAGAGGAAACATTTTGCTATCTCACCCTTATCAATGACATTGCAATCGCCTACTTGTAACCTGGGGCAAACATGTTTTGGTCTGCCTGTCACAACTGAGAATAGGGAAAGTCCTAGTTTTTTGCTTTTACACCAGTTGTGAAACGAATGTTTTAACACTTTTTGTTTGTTTTGGGTCTTTTGTCACTAAAATAACTTTAAATATGTGAGCTCTGAAACGAAAATGACAGGATGTTCTAGTCCCTCCATTGCAAGAGTGATGACTAATTTATTTCAGTAGACATTAACTCTTGATTGAATCCTTTGAAAATGTACATCGTACTGGTGAGAGATAAGCTTTATTTTAAGCAAGACAAATAAACTGGTTTTTATCTTCAACACAGCCTCAGTTTTGGGATGTTGAATTGAAACACGGCAGTCAGATAGAATTTAGAGATTTCTGTAGTTGCTTTTTCTCATGAGTCTCTTTAATATTACGTTGACAGCAATTAATCACCTTCGAAAAAAGGACCAGAAATCTGTATTATATTGCTTTATAGAATATTTTCTTAAGGTGTTTTATTATATGTATATTCCATTGCATTCCCGTATAACTATTTTCCTGCCATAAACATACATTTTGAAATTATTTGGGGAAATTTTATTGATCATTTCCAAGGCCAATTATTTAAGCAAGCCCGGTGCACAATCATTTTTATTAAAAGAAATAAGTATTCCATAATGAAAACTAACTTTGGAAAGTCTTTGGTTGAATGTCCAATTATTTAGGTAGCAAGTAGTTTAGTTGTCTCGGTCCATATTGGAAGATTTTTGTTAAAATACTTTATCAAACTGGTCTGTCTTCTGAGGAAAAGTGGTTAAGATCTGCTTCATAATGAACCATCTTTCAAGTTATCTTCGTTTTATCCCAGTAATAACGTTTTTCGACGTACAATTGGACGTTTCCTGATTTGCTTAAATTAGTTTCAATGGTACAGCAAAAGATTTTACAGCTATATTATAGAATGGGGCTAATTAGTGCCTGAATAAAAGTTTTAAGAATAACTGCGCTTTCTCTCCGTTCTTACTTATGATGTACTTAATGATATTTAAACTTTTCCTGGTTTTAAAAATGACAAATTCAATATGCTCCTTAGATGTAAATTTTTTGTCTAGAATGAAGTTCAAGTATTTTGCGTGTTTTTCGTAGGTGAGCTTTTGCTGTTTGAGAACCAATGATAGTCGATAATTATAGTGGTGCTTACTAGTAGTAAAGAAAGTTGTTATTGATTTGGTTGGATTAAAATTCGTTTTTAGTTCATCTGTAAACTAGGAATTAGCTTTCAAAGAGCTGTTGAACTTTGATTCAATTCCAACAATAATATATCCCGAACTCCAAAGAGCAATATCATCTGTAAATATTCCAATGTGAGACACTGGAGAAATACTTTTTTTTTCAATCCCAGTCATATACAAAGCAAACAGCGTTGGGCTGAGTACAATTCTTTGAGAAACATCCTGTTTAAGGTGGTAAGTATCTGAGAGAGAGTTCTATTGAACTTGACTCTAATGTATATCTCTTTGAGACAGTAAAAAATCCATGCCAAACATTACTCAGGATTTAGAAGACATCATTCAGTTTAATAATTAGTTCAATCTTCCAAAATATATCGAAAACATTCATGAGACCTAGCAGGGACATTGTGCTGAGAGTATCTCTGATAGTTTGGGTGGAGAGCAGAACATGGTCTGTCATTCTGTGGCCTCTTCAAAAACCAAATTTGTCTCTAAGGAGAAATTATTTTTATAAAGTAATAACTGAAATCTATTAAATACCATTTTCTCCATTATTTTTTTTTGTGGTACATGTCAATGCTATAGGGCTTAAATCCCCAAATGAGCAGGAATTCCCATTGAACTTCTTATTTGATATGATTGTGGCTTTTTCCCTATTTGAGGTAAATGTTTCTTTCCTCAAGATTGGTTAAACAGGATAATCTGTTTTTGTTTCCCAAAGTATCCCGTTTTTCTAAGCATATATATATTCCATCTAGAGTTTGAGACTTGCTGAAGTCAAGAAAAGCCAAAACGAGTATAGGTTCTTGGTTGTTAAACTTAGTAGCCAGAATAGGATTGAGATGATCAGAGCTATGGAATCTATGAACAATAATTCTTGCTTTATGCAACATCGGTTTGACTTCGCTTGTAAATTTTATTCGGCTAATATGATGGTAATGAGCAGTAATTACATTGGCAGAATAATTTTCATCGGAAATCAACTCACCAATGTCCTTTTAATTATGCTACAGCCTTCATATTGTGATTGCTCTTTATTGATTCCTTAAGTAATTTTCCTAGTTTTGAATCTGGTGGCCATGAGTCGATTTTGTTGCAAATTTCATTTCATCTGTTTATTTTAAGTTGAGTGTAAGGTAATTAGATTTCTGTATTTTAATTTTATTAATCTCGGGTATTAAGTTGTCTACTTAGAATCTAGCAGATCCTAAAAGCTGTGTTATTTTGTGCAAAGACGGATCTAACGTAGTAGGATATTATAAGTACTGTGTGACAAAATGTTTTATATTTCCGCCGGGGATAATGCCCTCATCATGCTTAAGAATGATTTTCCTGAAAATTTGCCAATATTGGTTTGCATCCTCTATAGGTGACACAGAGACTAGTTCTTTATCCATATATTCTTTGAAAGAGGCTCATTTAGTTTTCTTAAGTTCCAAAATTGGCCATTAGTGTTTGATACTCTTTGTCTTTTCTTGAATTCTATGATGGTTGGGGAGAGTAGTTTCAAATGTCATTCTGTATTGTCTAAGATCACTGAGAAAGTAATTCTAAGTTGACCATGGTAATGCTTAGAGCTTTAGATGTGTTAGAGCTGAAAATGGTAAATGTAGATGTTCCATCATTATATATCATTGTCATCTACGTATTGAAAAACATGAAAGTACTATCATTATCATTTAAATGTCTCAAAAATGAATATTTGGCGTTGGTATTACCAATATAGAGTTATATGCAAGTACTTTTGGTAAAATATTTGATTTAAAATAATAATTAATTAAAAAATGGATAAATATAAGCGTGAATGGTGCCGTAATTAGACTAAAGTTTTATGAACTAAATGTTGCAAACAAAAAAAAAAAAAACAATCATATTCTTATAAATTAAAAATTATATTTAGTAGCATGCTGTTTGTCATTTAGTAATTACGACGTCGGATCATTTATCGAAAGCATTTAGTCAACATAAGGAATTGTATTGCTAACATATCAAGCAAGTGGTCTTGTCGGCGTTCCAATGATGTACTATATTTTAGGCCTACATTAAGACAAAGCGGACATGTTTCGACGGTTGAATTACAGCTTGCCGGTAATTCAACCGTCGAAACATGTCCGCTTTGTCTTAATGCAGCAATCCAATACTACTCATATTTGCCAGCTGATTTTGGCCTTTATTGTAACTGGCGTTAGTATGTTTACTGGGCTGTTGCAATCTTATTTCCTTTAATTATATTTTAAATGTGCATCCTTCTCTATAAAATAACATTTCGTATTATATAATAAAATTATAGAATAATTTACTGCACAAATTATGTTGAAATAGATATTTGCAGTACAAATTACCTTTTTTAATTGAAGCATATTTGATAAATTTAGTTAAATAAAACAGTAAATATTTGCTTATATTATTTAGGCTTTTTTCTGAAGCATTTGACCATGTGTAAATATGACTAAAATTATTTCGTTTTTACTTCGTTATTAACTTTGTTTAATATGAAGAGAAATATTGATTTAAAAATGAATACAACTAGTATTCCTGTTATTTTTTATAAAGACAATGTTGAAATTCTTGATAAGCAAACGTAAAAAAAAAAAAAAAAAAAAAATATATATATATATATATATATATATATATATATATATATATATATATATATATATATATATATATATATATATATATATATATATATAATAATAATTTTTATTTTAATTTTGATTTTATGAAATAAATAGCATTTATTTCACTGATTTTATGAAATAAATAACTTTTAATTATAAATTTTTTTCTTAATTTTTAAAAAAATGAGCAAATGATTAGTCCAAGAATGATCAGTTATATATATATATATATATATATATATATATATATATATATATATATATATATATATATATATATTTATATATATATATATATATATATATATATATATATATATATATATATATATATATATATATATATATATATATATATATATATATATATATATATATATAATATATATATATATATATATATATATATATATATATATATATATATATATATATATATATATATATATATATATATATATATATATATATATTTTACAATATATTTTAAAATATACAATAATTTCTTAATGAGATTTAGCTAATTGTGTTAAATATAATATATCTAAATAAAAGCATCTATATTTCATTAATTAATGACATAATTTTCATTTTAGTTTACCAAATTTGATAGCTACATTTGTCTTTTAATATTTCGCATATATCAATTTATAACAAAATTATATTATTTTAAAACTAACATTCTTAGTTTAATAATGAATTAAACTAAATAAATTAATGATGTAATTAATGATGGAAATTTGTAAGATTTATAATAATTTCAATGTTGTTATTTAAAACCCAACTTCAAACTGAAAAATATTTAAAAGGAAAGTCATAATATGAAATTATTTAACTTGCTAAAATAAAAATGCTTTTCTTTAAATAAAGAAATAACACTAATATTTATTTAATGCCATGGTAACAGCTTTGTAGACTTAACAGGATTATAATTTTTGAAAATTTAATTACCTGCTCCATGTAGATGTGTGAATTAGCCACAATTATGCTAGCAATTATTTCTATTTCCTCCATAAGTATTTCAACTTAGTTAATAGATCTCTGGATTAGAATAATATATTCATAATATGATAAAAATTCCTCCCACCTGGGTCATTCGAAATGCATAGAAACATGAATTTAATTATTCAAATTTTTACTTTTCACTCGTGTTTAACAACATTTGAAGGAAATTTGCCAGTTTGCAAAATTCATCACATTACTTCGAGCTGTTCCACAAGTAAAATGCTGTAGTAATAGAAGCTGTCAGGGAAACTCCACCTTCTTAATGGATTGTTGTCAATTAAAAGAAAGAAAAATGCTCTGGGTTTAATGAAGATTAATTATTTCTCCCGGAGGAGAAATAAAGAAACGCATTGCTCCGTACAAAAATTACAGACTGTGAAACTTTGAAATGGCATTTGAAAAATTTAAGGAATAATTATACGTATTAGAGGTATTTTTCATGGTTATAATTCAAACTGATTTATCACATGTTATCATTTTAGTAATGCATAGCTTAGAATATAATTTTGTCAAGTTTTTTAGTTAAAAAAGTTAAACAAAAAAATTAATATATACATAATTTAACAGCTATTATAGTTTTAAAATATTTTTTGATAGAAACTTGTGTATTATTATTATTATTTAGTATTTTAACTACATATACAAATCATTATTTATTCCACTTTCGTACCTTTTCTTATTGATTAAATCACCAAGTTCTATTCATTAAAATAATATTATTTGTTGTAAAAGTTAATTTCATCATTTGTTTCCTCACTTTCCGAGAATGAAATTATTTAAAATCTCAAACACACATAATGTGAAGAGTTTAACACATAAATAATTCCAACATTATTGATATTTAATAAATTTTAAACTATAATTTAAAATTTTAAACTGTTTTGATCATGAACGCAAAAAAAAAATATGCATTTGTTTAGGTTTGATATCTTATGTTCTTTAATTATCTTCATCATATATTAATTTAAATGAAAATAATTAACTTTATAATAAATATTAAATATATTAAAAATTTCATATTATTATTATTGTACTTTTTCAAGGGAATTTTTATGCCTCTAATGAACACTAAAATTCTTATGCGCCTCAAAACTGTTGTTTTAAATCAATAAGCACTTAAATACCATTTGTTCCATGTTTTTGTCTTCTGATTCATGCATAATTAATGGCCATCCATGCTTGCAATAACCAATAAATTTGAATATAATATTTCTTGTAAATTTATGGAAAATCAATAAATTACAATTTAATTGTTTGTGCAACAAAAAATATTGAGTAATTAAAATATAACCATCAAGAAAATAATGAATAATACTATCGTTTTTTTACACTTAAATTGTATATACAAATTGGAAAATAAATACCTTATTAAAAAGTTATTTACTAAGCATTTTGTGTTATGTATAGTTAATTCGAAAGTAAATGCAAATAATTGTATGCATATGTAAGATTAATTAGCTAATCTGGTCTAGAAAAGCAGCATTACACACATGTTGCAGAATTAACGTAAAAATTTATTTATTATAAAATAGTTATTGAAGTTATAGAATTGTATATATAGTTTTAACGTAAGGCATTATGGACTCGCCTTCGCTTAAAAGTCAAACTGAACTATTTGATGCAGAATGTTCCAGATTTACTCTTGTTGAAAAATAAGAAATATATATTGCAATTTCTCTTGGACAGTTTTGGTGTTACGTTTTTTAAATAACTTGAACAAGGCTTACGAATTTTCTTTTACACTATCCTTTTAAAAATAATCTATTGAACACTTAAATTAACATTTAAAATAACTTCTTAATCAGTTTCGGTGTTATTTTTTTAAATAACTTGAACAACGCTTGTGAATTTTCTTTTACACAATCCTCTTAAAAATAACGTCTTGAACACTTAAAATAACCTCTTGGTCAGTTTTGGTATTATGTTTTTTAATAACTTGAAGGCTTATGAATTTTATTTTACACTGTCCCACAAAGAAATTGGTCTTTCTTGAAGAGAAAGTGCATTGGATATGTATGGAATCATTGAAGCAACTCTCAACTATTAAGTTATTTGTTAGGTTGTTCGTAAATGTTTCAATAGTTAAAAATTTAGATTTATTTGGGCATATATAAATTATTTTAAATATGTATTTTTTTAATTTAAAATATTTTAAATATAATGTAAATTATTTTAAATATTTAAGAAAAATGTTTAGAATATCGAGCATAAAAAAATGAAACTTACTGAATTAAGTAAATTCAATTTGAATAAAATTCATTGTTATTGTATAACTTATAAAATTAAAAAAAAAATTTTTTTCATTTAAAATTATATTTTATATTTTATTTATCATCTTTAGCAAAATAATTATATCACACACTATCCAGTTATCGACAGGTGAGGGAAGAGGCTTCTGCGCAAAATGGGAGGGAAATGTTTTTGATAACTTCTTGAGCATTTCCAGAACACCAATAACTTGCTCAAAGTATTTTTGAAGCACTTAACTCTTATCTTGATTGATATCGAAATTTCTCGTCGTGATAAAAAAATATTTTGGGCTTTTCTTGAAACTTTCGTTGCGGAAAATGTTATATTGTTTAAATTTACTTTTTTGCAATCAACTTGTTCATATCTTCTACATTTTTATTATTTGTTTTTATTTATTTATTTTTCTTTTCTTAATTAATAATATTAAAATCAATTTATATTTAAAATAGTGTATTTCGTTTTTCGTAAAATTACTTTTTACAGAATTTATTTTTATGTGTTTCTCTTAAAAGCATGAAGTTGCAGAAAAATGCATGTTTTATACCTTATTGTGTGTTGCATCCATCAAACAATAAATTTATGCATTCTTTTAAATTTAGCAGCAATTTAAAAATTTTCATTTAAAGCATTAAATTAGTGGACATCAAAGACGAAGTTATATTTAAATAATATTTCAAATTTTGTTACACTTAGTGTAATTAATTCTATTTTTTATTTAGATTTGTTTGATTTAAGATATATTTTATTTAATTTTAATTTCTTTAATTTCAAATGTTGTCTAATTCAAAATCGTATTCTGATTTTTATTTCATTTTCAAATATTTGAGAAGTTTAAGATATGAGACTGAAGTTTTATTAAACACATTTATAATCCTATTCTAATAAATGCGACATTGTAAAACTACTTATCCTTAAGTTCAACTTTTCTAAATTATACATTGAAAATATAATTATGAAATGGAATATAATATTGAGTCTACAGTGAATGTTTAAAATATAAAATTCCATAAAATTAATAAGAAATAAACTAAATGATATTTAATAAAATGCTTGAAATGGAATATTCAATGTCAAAAATCTTGAAATAAATGCTAAATATTTGTGATTATCATACAAAATTTTTAAATGAATAGAAATGCAATTGATTGCAAAGTTCTGTGTATATAGTGTAAATTTGTGTTATAATAATGTTAATTAACATAAATATATGAAAGTTAATCTAACTTTGATAACACAATTTATGTTTTCGATTCAAACTCGTATTGAAACTTAAGTCAATAATTGAACAATTTTCATACCGTTTAACATTAAAGTTATTTCTTAACTTTTTACTTACATTTGCTTTTTCCGAGAACAATATTTAAATTTTCAGATTTATAATTGAAACCTTAAATGCCATGATATTGAAAATGCATTGTTTCTATATTTGTCAGGTATTCTCAAAAATGGTTCCTTGAATTATTATTTGCTTTTTAGGGAACAAAAAATCATTATCTTATGTAAAATTGAAAATACTTTTTACATAAATAATACATGTGTTAAAGAAATCTTTGAGCTGCTCTGTCCCAGTAAAAATATAATATTATTTTTTTATCAGTATTTATTGACAAACTTTTATTTTCCCCATTTTAATGAAAAAAATAGCATACTATTGGTTTGTCTACTTTGAAGATTTATACTCATATTCTTCATGTAGAGTTAATCTAAATTGCATCTAAACTTTAAATTAAATGATAAATTAGCATGAAAGATATATTTAATGACGGAAGTAAAATAAAGAAATGTTGAAACGGTATACTTATTTTAGATCGAACTCTTCAGCTAACAAAAGGGTTTTATTATATCATAATATACTTGGTAATTGTTTTATATTTAGATCAATATCTTGGTAGAAGGATCTTTTGTATTTATGATATGATTTAGTAATGATGTAAGCAAAATATATTTTTAAATAATCTTACAAAATAAAAAAGGAAAATTATATTTAACTTCATTTCTGGAAATCATTTTCATATTTTTTTCTTAAAAATTCCAAAGTTTTCCTACATATTACTTAGAGTAAAGTTATTTTAATGTATTTAAATATTTGCATATATTAATAAAGATTTCGATATTATATTAAAGTATATTAGTAATTTAAGAAATTTTCAAGTATTCTGAAAATTCTACAAAAATGGCTTCTTACCTCATTTAAAACATATTTTTCAATCCATTTCTCAAAGATAATTAACACTTAAATATATTTAGGCATGTCATTATGTTTAGTTTCTAATGCTTAAACTATTGCCAGCTTGCTTTTAGAAATATAAAATTTTGATTACTTCAAATATTTTTATTGAAATTTAGAAGAAATTTTGAATTATCATAAGCCATTGTTACAAAAGTTTACATGAAATTGTGGTAACAAATTCTCTATCACTGAATTAAATTTTCTAAGGATTGTAATATTGGCTTTTATTTATAAATTTTTGCATTTATGTATAAAATTCAATATTGTAATTAATTTCAAAAATAAAGTCTTTTTCACAAGTAGAGTAATGTAAACATGCATCTTTTTTTAACATTTACAATTTCTTTTGAAATTTCCATTTAATACCAATTTATTATTGTAACCATTGACCATAAAAATATTTAGTAATAATTTTTATTCATTTGATTAAACTAAATATCTACTCTTTTTAATTTTTTTTTTGGTCCAATCCAACTCAATCCAAAATTTTTATGGATGCAATTAAGCATCCATAAAAATAAAATATTTCATTAAATTAATTTTCGTTTCGATAATTCAATAATTTTAATTCACAAAATTATATATATATATATATATATATATATATATATGTGTGTGTGTAGATATATATATATATATATATATATATATATATATATATATATATATATATATATATATATAGATATATATATATATATATATATATATATATATATATATATATATATATATATATATATATATATATATATATATATATATATATATATATATATATATATATATATATATATATATATATATATATATATATATATATATATATATATATATATATATATATATATATATATATATATATATATATATATATATATATATCATATATATATATATATATATATATATATATATATATATATATATATATATATATATATATATATATATATAGTTAATATATTCTCCAAAATAGTTCTGATGATTTTTCTCAAGGATCAAAACAGAAATTTTAATCAGTCAATTGATGAATGATAGATTATTTGAATGTTCTGAAAACAAGAAATGTGTTATTTCAACTTGAAAAGTTTTAATGTTGTCTTCTTGAGAAGTAAAGTTTTCAATAATATATTCAGCATGCAAACAGTATCCTAAAAATACAATATCTGATAATCCAGATTATTAAAATGCAGATGCTGGTTAATGTTATTGGCTCCTCGGTGAGCATGCGCAATGCATTTTATAAAATGAACCACTCCTATTTCGAACGTAATTTCGATTATTATATCAATTCTTCTGGAAAGATGTGCTTTATTCTAATATATAAAAACATTATTTATAAAATAAACATCTATCCATTGTGTGCCTCTGATTTACTGCCAGCATTTAATATATCTTGGCTTATTTTAGTGGCTATACGTTTCTCTATTTAATTGAAAAACGTAATCTTTTGAAGTACCAGATAAAGATATTGAATAAATACTAATTTTATCGCAATAATCTCTAATTAAAATATTTTAATTGAATTCATTTTAGTCAAGTGTAGCGAGAACAATTGGTTTTTTATTTACAAGTTATGAAAGATATTACCAATAATTTTAATCAGGTTTTCGTAAGATCATATTTCTGACATTCTATATAATAATTACACTGATATCTCTGGTGCAAATCACAAACAAATAAAAAGAATTCCCTTATACTTTGGAACATTTTTTTAGATTTAAATATTTTACTTTGATGAAACAAAAATTGATTTTGATCAAAAAACATTGATGAAATAAGGGTTCTGCTTGAAACAAAAATGACACAAGTTAGTTCAGTAAATATTCTTTTTTAACTATCACTCAGAAGCAACATTATCGCTCAATCAATTTATACTATTTAGTTTTGGGTAAGCAATTTTTTCTTCATTTTGTCACAACGCGGTGAACAATTTCGCAAAGTGAGTTTGTTAGGCTTAAAACACTAGGCCTTACAACAGTACATTTAAATTAACATTTTTATTTCATAACTGTTGCTATTAACAGTAAAAAGAATGAAGTTACTCAATGTCATATTGATTATTTACTTTAGAAACTGTGTTCAAGGAAAGTATGAAATCTAGGAATGCTTCGAGGCATTCTGCAATGATTTCCAAAATATAAAATTCAATTAATGTCTTAAATAAAATATATGCCTAAAGTGGAATTTTTAAAATTTATCTACCAAATGACAAATTTTAATCATTCAATCACAATGGTATTTTTAATAACGTCAGATTGTTTAGTATACTCTAAATTCTTGCTCAAATATGCTTGTTATTTGCAAGTATACATTCAAAGCTCTATTTGTGTTCTTTCTTTTAATATTTTCTTCATTATTTTTTCAATAAATAATTATATATATATATATATATATATATATATATATATATATATATATATATATATATATATATATATATATATATATATATATATATATATATATATATATATATATATATATATATATATATATATATATATATATATATATATACAGGGTGATCTTTTTAAAGTGACAGTGTTTGGATCGTCCTGCAGCGAGATCTAATAGCCGAAAAAATACACCAAACTTGTTATTTAGACTAATCAAGACTTGATAAAAAGGATTCCCTTAAAAATAGTTCCAAAAGTCACCGCTAGGTTAATTTGTGGAGCTGCTTTAGCTTACCATAAACAGACTTAACAGAAACAACGCGTTTCAAAGAAAAATGCAAATGTTGTGCAATGACAGTGCCTGCAATAGCGGCTATAAAAGTAAATAGAAGACAGCTCGGACAAATAATCTCAGTTGATGAGCTCCAGTGGCCATACCTCTCACGTTAAGGGTGAGTGCGTTAATGATAGTGGAGTATCAAACTTGTCTTTTCTGAAGGAAAACATATTTGAAGACAGTGCGGGATATTCCTCGTGATATGTTACGTA
This sequence comes from Latrodectus elegans, assembly GCA_030067965.1. Classification (NCBI taxonomy): domain Eukaryota; kingdom Metazoa; phylum Arthropoda; class Arachnida; order Araneae; family Theridiidae; genus Latrodectus; species Latrodectus elegans. Next base: position 51,942,736 of record CM057812.1, read on the forward strand.
TGGCTGTGTAGGAGGTTGAGCACAGAATGCCCGGTGTTATTTCTGAGAACAATGCCCACATTGAATGTTGTCTAATTTCTCACCGGGGAAGTTAGTGCAGAGTAAATAATCATTAATAATTAGCTGCAAGATTGTATGTGTTAGTATTTTCCTTTTCTCACATTTTATACATTGTAAAGGGCCACAAAATGCCTTAGCGACCGTTTTTGGTATTAAAATCTTTGTTACGGAATCTTTTTTTGGTGTTTTGATTAGTCTAAATACCAAGTTTGGCGCCATTTCGGCAATTAGATCGCGCTACAGGGGGCTCCAAACACTGTCACTTTAAAACAGATCTCACTTGTAAATATATATATATATATATATATATATATATATATATATATATATATATATATATATATATATATATATATATATATATATATAAGAAAATATTTTCTATTGATATACTCTGTTTATCTAGATTTTATTTCAAAGAAAATTTATTATATTTTTTGCGAATCACTAGTTAAAAACATTTGTTATGTGCATACATTTTTCTGATATGATAACCTCTTATTTTAAAATTCTCAAGGCAACAATCCTTGATACTAGAAATATGCTTACTTTTAGTTATTTATTTTAATTTTGTTTAAACCATACGGATGATCAATCTATGTTTTGCTTTAAACATCAAGCATTTTAAAATATATTAACTAATTCAAGTAAAATTCAATTTCTTAAGATATTTCAGGTTAAGATACGAAAATGCTTTTAATATAAAAACTTTTCTCTGTTTCTTAAATTTCTGTGTTTCGATATGAATTTTGTCTTATATCTATGAAAATATAATTTAATCATGTCTCACCTTCTGTCATGACATTTAACTTCACTTTTTGAGTGAGTTAAAATAACTTCTATCTTACAGACTATTTGTTTAAGAAGCATTTCAAGTAAATTAAATTGTAGTAGCTGTTATTTTAAAGATATAAAAATATCTAGTTTTTCATTTTCTCTCTTCATTTAATGCATTTTCTTTCCATTTATTTTCACTGTCAAATTTCCAATCTCAAAGAAAACTTTTCTAGAAAGAAATCATACTTGTGGAAGTAATTTAGAAATGAGATTATAAAATTTATAAAAAGCTGCGAAGCTAATTTGTGTACTTGGAAATATTTGAAGTATGTATATATATATATATATATATATATATATATATATATATATATATATATATATATATATATATATATATATCTATATGAATTATATCAAATGTCTTGTGTTTAGAAATGTCTAATTAATATTTTACAATAGTATTTAAATAAGATATTTATTGCTATATAAAAAAACAAAGATACAGGAGTGGATGCAGTAAAAGTTTTAAATTCATCTATTTTATATTTGTATTAAATTAAATGCGAGTGGAAAGTTTGGAATTGGTTTTAAAAATTTTTTACACATATTCATTTAATAAATAGTATAGGAAATTTATTTTAAACTTGATAGTATTTGGTCAAGCAATATATTCAAAATTTCGCAATTATCTAACGTTGATAAGAACCTCTTATTTTAAAATATGACAGTTAATATAGTATAAGATATTTATTGTTACAAAAGTGGTTTATCATTTATATTATGTAAATACTATTATATTATATTATTGGTCACAGTTTAAAGGAAAATATTTTAAATACCAATATTTCAATTTTTCATATTCAAATTTTCTATTATTTTTCTTCTCTTTCGCTTTTTTTGTGAGCTTTATACTTTTCTGATGTTTAAAAAATTATTACATGAAAAAAACAGATAACGTATTTAGAGCAAGATATTGGAAAAGTGACTTTTTCTTTGAAGCTAAGATCGATTCAGATTTATTTTACTCACGCTAAAAAATAATGAAGAAGAAATTTTTCTTGATGGGAAGTCAATAGTTAGCAATATCTAAAAAAACATGACTGTCTTAATGACGTGTAACCATTTGCGTCATAAATGGATCAATAGCTCTGACAAATAATTTTACAATAATAGAAATAATTAATATGAATGAAACAAATGTAATTTTGCTTTTTAATTAAGAACTTAAACTTGTTATACACTTTTTAAGAGAAAAAATAGTGACTCAAATTTTTTGTTGAATATAATGTCACTGCAATTAAGGTTATATTATATTGGTAACTTTTTTGAAAACAATTATCAAAATGTGTCATTAAATTTACTGGACAATTATCTTTAATACATAAAATAATTTTATAAATTAGTAAAAATTCTTATTTTCTGCTTTTATAGAAAGTAAATTACAAGCATATTTCTTGCCATTTTTATCCATATAACAATTTGTTTTTAGTTAAATTTGTTAAAAATTAATTTTTAATTTAAACTGCAGAATTTTTGAGAGTTTTCATTACAAGTTTTTTCTAGCTGGAAAACACATGAAATTAATTACTTAATATTTATTATAGTAGATAATTTCAGCTACTTTTCTTTGAATGATATACTTTTTACACACATACTTGAAAGTGAATAAGAAACCCCAGATATATGCTTTATTTGATTCTTTTTTACAGATAGTAATTCATTCGTTTGGCATCGTGTCCACATACTTCTAAAATAGATTTATGTCCAAAGAATATTATGCAGTGCTTCGAAGTATTAGAATTTGTGAAATAGAGTGTTGTCGAATGTATATTTCATGTATATCCCACATACTTTATATGTTTGTAAGATTCAGGTTTTGTGGTGGTATCGGAAGTTGTCGGATTGATGCACAGGACAAATTATGAATATTTCTGGTTTGAAGCATCAAAATAGAAATGAATAATCGAAAGATACATTTGAGCTGGCAGTATATTTTAGAATTTCGTGGTTTGTTTATGCTTGAGGAATACAGGGTCACCTTTTCCATGCCAGAAGAACTTGTTCCATGTCAAGATGCTCCCATCAAATACTTGCGCAATGCAAGTGTGGCAAGATAACTTCATATTTTTTCCAAAGTCAACATCTTCAATCAAAATAATGGAAGGGTGGAATTATCCACCACATTTTTCATTCCTTATCTTCAGATATCTAATGTTTTCTTTCATGACAAATTTGCAAATGAAATTTTGCATTTAAAATAGATATAAGTGATTTTCTTACAGAAACACTATATGCGTACCTATCCTCTAATATATAAGTTTTTCACTGAAGTTACGGCAATATGTCATACTCTTCTGCTAATGGATACCGTAAATTCTTTGAACTTTTGCGTGTATACTGACAGTTTGAGTATCTTAGAAGCGTTTAAAAGCTTAAGTTTTCATTATCTTCTGGTTATGTCCAAGATTTCCCAATAATTAGATTCCCTTCCTGGTAAGGGATATGATATAAAGTTCTGTTGTATCCCAAGTCACGCGTAAGTCTTGAAGACAATGAAAGAGCTGATGCAGCTGCCAAAGCTGCATTAAATTTATTTAATTCATCTGTCACTCTTATCCATTTGCGAAGGGCTGATAAAAAGTTTGATTTTTCCTTGGCAAAAGTCTTAGAATATGCAGGTCTTCAACAAATGTGCCCTTTTTCCACCCGTGATCCCATCATCAGTTTTACGTTTACGAAGTGATGGTGTCCGATTGACTCGCCTTCGTATCGGACGCACGCATTTCACACACAGACGTTTGTTCTTGAGAGAATTAAATCCATGATCTGAAACGTATGATGAACCATGCGCTTTTCATCATATTTTATTTTCATTTCATGGTTTTAACCAACAACGTTTACACCTTATTAGAACCAATTTTGTAACTCCTTTTGAATCAATTGAGGATGAACCCGTAGAAACCTATGCGTTTTTTAAGGGCAATGTATTTTTTTGCATTATATTTCATTTCTATAAGAAATTTTTAAATTATATATATATATATATATATATTCTTCCTTTTTATATTTTATTATTAGATTTAAAAATTATACATACACTGATTTTTGTTTTAATTTTAACTAATGATTGAGTTTTTTTTTTTTTGAAAAATTAATAAAAAAATTAAATAAATAAAAAATTTAATCAAAAAAACTTACTTTTGGAGCAGCATATGCCTTTTAGGACCTTGCGGCATAAAACCAATCCAATTACTAATATATAAGCCACTGCTCAAAATTCCAGCAGAAATCTGCAGGATAACAACTTGGCTGATGATTTTTGTCATTTGAAGCACAGTAGAATTTCTCTTCTGTCATACAATTTGTCAGAGACGACAATGATAATTTTTCTCGAAGGCAGCTCAACATGAAGTTACAAGTTCCAGATAAAGAATATGAGTTCTGATTCTAACTTTTGAAGACTTTTACATGCTTGTATTTGAAAACCTAATAAGGTTTGTTGCTTCAAAATCAAGGCCCACCCTATTGCCAAAGGCTTATTTTTACAAGTGCCACTAATAAGCTTTTTTTCGAATGGTGATGATTGTCTTATTTCCCATTTTACTACATTCTTGTTATGTAAATAAAAATTCCTTCTGACTCAATATTCATGCTAAAATTTTGATGTCTTTAAATTATTGCATACTTTCGCCTTCTAGCAAAAGTTAAAAAAAAATATCTCGAGTTATTATAATTCTTTGGGGAATGTGTGCATTAATTTTAAATGGAGAGAAAAAAGGTGCAAAAGTTTTATATCAGAAGTAAAGATGAAAGTTTTACGTATTTTATATCAATTTAATATTATTTATTTTTAATATTCTTCACTACTTGGCTATTGAATTAGTATCTAGTTTAAGGAAATGTGACATTACTGAATATGCGCCCCTCTCTAGTCATTCTGAAGTTTTCTCAGAACGCTGTTGTGGAGATTCTCTAATGAAAATATGTAAATTGTTTAAAAAAATATAACGTAATTAAAATGCATTAATACTCGCATATTGCCCAAAATTAAATTAAAAGCAATTCTCGATAAATATAGTTATTTAGCGTAACAAATTGGACCTTTGCAAAAAATGTTTTACTTTCATCAGTACAATGAAAAACAAATTAAAATGAAAACTTTGAGAGAAATATAAATGAATCAAATAATTATATTTATTTTTGATATTTAATTTAAAAATACACACAAATCTTGCAATGTTAATGAAATCCCGTATGAGAAAATAAATATTATTTAAGATGATAAAATTTCAAAGAAGATGCGTTAACTTGTAATCCATAAACGATATAATTATTGTGTAAAATAAAAAAAAAACTCAGTGATAAAAGCATGAAATTTTTTTTTAAATGAAACTATTAACTTAATAATTCAGAAACATTACTATTAATTAAATCCAAGTGTTATCCATTACATTTCAAACACTGAGATCTCTATTAATTATGGGAAAATAGAAGCAGGATTTCACTTATCTAACATTTATAGCATTTTAATCATTTACATAGAGCTTAACTAGAGAATAGTGAGTGAATGCTCTGAAACCACTTCAGGAAACATCCTAATTTTCATTCAAAAAAAAATAATAATAATCTCTACCATGCAAAATCTAATGTTTGTAACACTGTTATTTTTAAACGTTTATTAATATAATAAACAACACGTATAGTTATTATTTGTTATATTTCTTTTAATAATTTGATTTAACAGAAATTATTTTACCTCAATCAACGTATTAATTTCTGTTGCTATGCTGCTATTGTTTACTTTCAGTTTAATTAAATTTAAATAGCAATTCATTGTGTGTACTATGTTAATAAGTATTTCCCCAGAGCCTTCCTCCATTTCGTTTTACTCTACGTCAGGACATTGCAATTGGTGTTTCCTATGTCCTAAACGCTTCAACACTATAAGAATTACACAAATTTAAGATAAAAATACTAAATACGCGGAACTAAACAGTTGGGCATAGGTGCGTTATAATTTATGACACCAAATTCTGAGATTGGCGATTTTTTAGCAGATTTTCTTATGTATCTGGCAACCTCGATTTTCTTACATCATACATATGGGGACCTATAAGAATTATGCAGAAAATTCTATTTTGGTAACCCTAGTATTTACGTCATCGCGCACGTCACGATACGTCATCTTGCAACATTTCTTCATTGCGAAAAAGATTCAGAATTTGGAATCATGGATTATACTGCACCTGTGCTAATAGATGCCCAGCTACAGTAGTTTTCAGCAAATGTAAAAATCGATAGATTAATTTCTCGAAACTTAAATTGAAGCCCGTAGATCAAAAACAAATGTACGACATATCGACATCTTTAATATACCTGATGGTTGTATACTCTTTCTTTTGAATCAGCATTTGTACATGAGAAAACATTGTTCATAATGGTTCAGACAAAAGTTTGTTGACAAATTTTTGCTTGGGTTGGAGTTATTCCAGATTATTCCAGAAAACAAAGATTTTTTCAAGACATACGTTTACGCTTCCTTGTAGCAAACACGATGAGTAATGAGACTTGCATCTAGCACTTCAATTCAAAATCAAATTGACAACAATTTGTGATATGAGAGGCAAGGAACACTTTAAAAAGATGTAAGCTCTATAGTTTGCGATGCGAATGATACTTTATTCATCAGTTAGTTACTTTGAGGAAAGGAAAATCATGTATAATGAATATTATCATGCCTCATAAATCTTCAAAGAAAAAATTTTGAAACAACCTAAATGAAAAATAAAAAGTGCATCACCAAGATATTGTTTTGTTTCATAAATTGATCCCAAGAATATCAAAATTGCACTTTGAATTATACACTATTTTTCAGACATCACTCTCAATGGCTGTAAATTTGCAGACTACAATAAACGTTCCAGGAATAGGAATTTAGCTTTAAAGAAAAGCCAATAATGAAATTGAAGAGCAGACAGTAATGTTAAGGCCAATAATAGATAGTTTTATGAAACTGAAACGGAAATTTTGGAATAAAATGCATAAATTTTGATGATGTTTATGTCAGGGCCTAAACTCAAATTTACCTAAAAAAATTTTCTTTTATTAATCATTCAACAAATTTGTTGAATCATCTATGCTACAGAATGTAAAAAATATTCAACATCTGAATTTTATTATGTAAACACCAAAATGGTGAAAGAGAACTCAAAACAATTCATTTTTCTATGAAATGAATCCTCAAACAAACAATTAATATTATTTGACAGAATTTCTGCATACATCATTTTATAAATATTCTGTTTAAAAACGATCATAAAATGTGGACTTGTATTACAGTTTTTATAGACAGCACGGTTATTTTTAAAATATGTTATTAGCATTAACTATTTATTAAAATATTGGGAATCAAGAATAGTTTGAATAAATAAAAAAGCGCCTGTCTTAATTGTCCATCATTACAATGTCTTTCATTCTATCATTAGAAATATCATTAGAAAATAAAAATATTTATTGCTTATATCTAATAAAGAAATTACTGGTAGTTTATCTTAACTTATATTAGTATCATGAGCGAACCATGTGGAATATCAGCAAATGTTAAATCAATGAACAAATACTCTAATTACTAATGACTTGGTTTTAGAATATCTAAGTATTTATTCACTAATTAATGTTTCCTATTCATTCAAAGAATTAATTTTTGTGGTACGATTTTCTACAGGTGTGGCATCGTAATCTTAATTGCATTCATTTTTAATGGGTAATTTATGTCTTGCGTTTCTAAAGTTATACGTTGGTTGGCTGGTTGGTCGAGCACTCAACGAGCATTTCTTATAAACGAAGATTAAGTAAGTCCTGAACCTACGGTGTGTGAGTGTGTTTCTGTGTGTAAAGTTGATTCTAAATCATTACAAACACCCACGTCTACCGGGAGAATTTAAGACGAGAAAATGAAAGAATGCTTACTATTTTTCTGTCATTAGGTAAATTATAATGTGTCCCTTCCTTATATTACTAGGCACAATTTCCATTTTAAAGACATCAGTCAGTTTCGTAAGCTTCTTACATATTCATCTTCTTGACCACTATACATATGCAAAATGTATTCGAATTTATTCGCTGAATTAGAGAATTTTTCTTCTTATAGTCTTCACATCAAACACTAATCACGTTTTTTCTTAGGAAATAGGTTTTATCTGTTAAATTCAACAATTTTTTAATCTTTAATAAATGACCATGTCTTCAATTTGTAAGTAATATTAATAATGAAATGACATATATAAACATTTAAAAAATATTTCTTGCTCGTAAAAATTTATTGGTAAAAACTAAATTTCACAGCTTACATCTATTCAATTAGACAAAAAACAAACTTACATCTGTTCAAAATAACAAAAAATAAAAGTTATTCAAAGAGGAAAGAAAGAAAAAATTAGAAACCCCACAAAAATATTATATAAAATTAAAATGATTATGGAGACAATTTATAAAAAAATATTTCTTACAATATTAAATTTAGAAAATTAATTAACAAATCCGTGGTTAAAAATAATTGAAACAATTCCATCCTTATTTTGGTAAATTCAGTAATGAAATTTGTGCTTAAATGATTCGAATAAAATTAAAACATTCCCTATTTATTTTATGAAACCAGGATTTAATTTCTAATCATTTACATCATAAATCAAATTTTAACCTGTTTCTATGAAAGTTTATTTAAAATAAATGAAATTTAATAAATGAATTTTTTTCTCACAATTTTAGTTAATATAAGTGCATATGAAATCAATTATACATTGATAAAAATTAAAATTGTTTTTAATGTTTGATAATAATATGATTAGTATGCTATTATGATTAATTGCTTACTGTTAATAGATATTTATTACAATTTTAATATAAATGACATAAAGAAAGATATATCGCAAATACAAAAAAAATATGATTTGTAATCGAAACGTGCCAAATTTTGAAGTTGAGACAAATAAATCACTACTTAACTGTGCAAAAACGTGATTTGTTAAATTTTAAATTTATGAAGTATATTTGAAATATAAACATTCTCATTATAGCACAGCCATGCAGTCATTTATTGATTTATGGCTTTTAATTTGGCGTGTTCTGTAAGGAAAAATAAAAATATATACATGTACATTCTGCAAACAAAAATTCAAGTTTAAAAATGGATAAAAAAAATCGAAATTTATTTAGTAATAATTTTAATGCAATTTTATTTAACTGATTAATAACTACTTCGTGTCCTGTGATTAATAATCATTTTAAGAAACTCTTTTTCATACAAATATTAATACTTCTTAATAAATTTCAGACAGATGTTATTTTAGTTAAAATTCTATTTCTGATTGTTATATAGTTTTATCATAATCGTTCAAGAATGCCAGAAAAATAATATGTAAAAATGCAAATATCAGAAACAATTATATATAAAAAACAAAAATTAGTATAAATATCCATTTTAAGAATGTAAATATAGAATGAATGACGAAATGTAAAAAAAAGCATGTTAAATTATAAAAGCATAAATTACACAAATATAAAAATTAATATGTAATAACTACACATTTCCAAACATTTTTATATCTGCCAGGATTTGTATTCACCAATTTTAACATTTCAGCAGATAATATCTTTTTAATTAAAAGAAAAAATACTTGCTTCTCTTGAAAGTAATTTTAAAATGAGACATAGTAAAACATAAAGAAATATTGTGTATGACAAAGAAACATACACATGGCATACAGTTTCGTATATAAATTTCAAAGTCATTTAAACTTATTTTCTTTATATATGGCCATGCCATTTACATTAAAACAGTGTCCAAAAACATTTGCAATATAAAAAAGAACATGTTTATAAGAATAATGATGTACTTAAGAAAAAAGAACGCTATTTGCAATGTGGCTCCTTCTAGATTAAATTTGTGAGGTTAGAAGAGCTTAACTTATAAAAAAATAATTGAGTATGAAAAAGTCTACCTTTTTTCATTTTCTCCTATTTTTTATAATGTTATTTTAATCATGGAAAAATGCATAGAATATAAAACAGTGTTGACTTAACACGCATTATATAATGCTCTTTTATTTACTTTCTAACATTCTGTCAGAAAAAAAGAGTGCGTATTAAGGAATGTAAAATGTTTAAACGAAAATCAGTAAATTGATGTAGAATAATACATTCCTATGAGCAAAATTTATTTCTGTTTCTAAATTTTTTTATCTAGTTTTATTTAGTATAACTTGGTAAGGAAAATGTTTTAAATTACACATGAGTTACTTTTCATTTCCTTCAATAAGGATTACTATTCTTTTTGCCACACTACAATATTTTCTTTACTTTCAAAATGTTTACGATTATGAAAATCATATTTAGAAATGAACTAATGATATGAAAATGCGAATTTTTTAATGAAAATTAGTACCATGAACTAGAGGTATGCTGCAGAAGTTGATCTAAAATTCAGTCTCAAAAATAATCAGTTTTTCTGAATTTGATTTGCATTGTATTCATACTCTTGATGCTTTTATTTTTCGAAATCACACACACACATAAAATAAAGAGAGTGACAGACTGTGTATGTGTGTGTGTGACAGGCAGATAATAATATATATATATATATATATATATATATTCATATAGTTGTATAGCCTCATAAAGAAGATTAGTTCCTCAATCGCTCCATCACTTCGATTTTATTCAAAGGGAAGAATTTTTATTTGAAATGTTTTATTTAAAACCAGAACTCATGATCAATAATGTAATGCTCACTCTTTATTACAAAATAATATAACCAGTGTTTGTTTTTTTTTTTTTTTTTTTTTTTTGCAAGGACATATGCCATATAATCCATGAGCCAAATTCTGAGATTGGCGATTTCTTGGCGGATTTTCTTATGTATTGCAACCTTATTTTTGTTACGTCATACATATGGAGACCAATAAGAATTATGCAGAAAATTCTATTTTGGTAACCCTAGTATTTACGTCGTCGCGCCCGTCACGAATCGTCATCTTAGGAACGTTACTTCATCGTCAAAAAATTCAGAATTAGGAATCATGGATTATACGGCAATTGTGCCCTTTTTGCTTTTTATTGTAAATGGAACACAAATGTTAAATTCAATTAAACTGTTGTTAATGGATGAAATGTATGTTATGAATTTCATTCCTCTTTCACTCATCATGTTTATTCATCACTTGTTGAATAAGCTCAAATATTCAATTTTCTATTGATAATTAGGTTTTTGAGCAAAAAGTTAAGCATTTTGTTTCATTCACCAATCATAGATATTTCCCATTCGTATAAATAATCATATGTATATATATATATATATATATATATATATATACTCAGTGAACTAAATAAACTCGCAAAATTTTTTGTACCGTATTCAGGTCTGAACTACGTATTTTCTTGCATACAATTTCGATACTTTTACGTTAAGAACTAGATATTCTGATGAGAAAGCTTTTTTTTTTAATTTTACTTCAATTATTAAACTCAAAAGAGTTTATTATACTACTATTTACAGAAATATTTACCATTAAAATCCTTATATTGAATTTATTCAACGCAAAAGTAATTTCAAATAATTATGAAGCAAGTAAATAAACAACTATATTTAACAACTAAATGTACAACAATCGCAACTGTCAAATTATGATTTATTGAAATATTTTTGCTGAATTAATAATATTGCATTCTTTGTCTATAAATCATTAAATAAGATTAATTTAACAGCAGTTGCAAAACTAATGATTCATCTAGCATTTTCTTTTCTTCAAGTACATAAATGGCTCGAGTATTGTTGAGCTTTTTCTTTCTTGTGTGTAGCAATTGAATGTGATCTATCGTTACGATAATTTTATCCAGAAGATAAGTATTTGATATGTTATCTTCCACAAACACGAGAAACACAACTTTAACAGCTAAGTTAGCATATTATTTTTTTTTCCTTTATCAAACATTAAAGAGCGTATATTTTAATTCAAGTCTTACATTCCTACAACACTGTATAGTAGAATATTTTGAAAAAAAAATTTTTTTGCCAGCTTACATTGCGCATAAGTCAAATCTTAGCAACTTAGAAAAATAAAATATTGTGTAGATGACTATTAATTTGTTAAATGATATTTCACAACAGGAGACATTTTAAGGTAGAGTTTTTTATTATCTGAAAAGCATAAGTTAGTATTTTAAAGTAAAATTCCCAAAATGTGTGAAAAAGAATTCAGTACTTTTTAAATATCTCTAAAATTGAAACGTGATCCATGTTTAGAAGAGATAAAAATATACTTTTCATAAACTCTTTAATCTAAAAATATTAATCACTTAATCAGTCATTAAAATTTATTTATAGACTCATATATGAGCTTTTTCTTTTTAATTACTTTTTTGATAACAAAATAAATCTTATATACCATTTCTTTATAGATATTTTGGGTATCTGGGCACCATAATTTTTTCTTGTAATAAATTAATATATTAATCTTTTCAGTTTTTTGAGAAATAACTTACATTATATATATATATATATATATATATATATATTATATATATATATATATATATATATATATGTTCTTAATAAAATCATTTGTAATGAAATTCAGAAAAACGAATGTTATCATTATTTTAAAAGTTACCTATTTCTAAAAAGTTGAAAACTAAATGTTTTTAATTTATTTTTGCCATCTTACTAATTTTAAAAATCATATCTGAAATTTCATACACAATCTATTCAATGTTATTTCAAATATAATAAAACATTTTCATTAGTAATATTTTAATCGTATTTTAAAGCTATTACTTTCTTTGAAACTATTGCTCCTTATAAATATTTTTTATTTCCAAATGTTAGAAGCAAGCAAAAAAACAAAAATGCAAAATAAAATAGAAGACAAAAACAAAAATTTGAAGAACGAAGTAGTAAATCAACTGCTTCGTTCAGAAAAATTTAGAACAATATTGCTTCTAAATATCGGTCACAGAAGTATCGACCTATGGAAATTTGACTTGTTTGCAAATGACATGCCTTGGTGTGAACTGCATATGGACAGTTAGGAGTCGGAAGAATTATTAATTGGTACAGATGCTTATATAGGCAATTCATGAGCAGTTCAGATCACAGTCACTGACTCAGCTGTAGATGATACAGGTATAAAATTGTGGTCAGTTTATCATTATTTCTAAAGTTGTTCTAGTGAGTTTACCATACATCATTATTTCTAGATTTCAAGTTTCTCCCAAAACATTTCTTTTTAACATAAAGCTGTATTGCTTTAAATAAAGCTGATTTATTTGATATCTGGATAATTACAGATCTTTTATTTGAAATATTATCAATGAGCACATAATCATTAATCCCAATATGTGCTTATATTCAGTGCAATAGCACTTTGCATTATGAGATAGGAAATAATTTATTAAATGCGACATTTAAAGACTTAATGCGATAACAGCTCTTTGCTGATGTTATTTTTTCAATAGTCATTTGAAAACATGCCGTAAATTTACATCCATGGTTTTGAAGTTGGGCTAATGCGATGTACCTCCCCCTAACCTCTCCTGCCCTCACTACTCCAGCAAATTCAGAAGCATACTTTCCAACAGGAATGAGAGAATAAAAATATTTTTGAACATACCCACACCAGAATTTACATAATTGTATATTTTTGATCTATCAGTATAAATATAGAGCCATTAAATTTCCTGTTATTTAAAACATATCGTCTTTAGACTAGAGATCTAAAAATTACTTCATAAGTGTCTCTTTTTGAAATAGGCTGCAGAAAATTTAAATTATATTCAAATGATAAATATTTGCTGGGATTTAGTAACAAAGAAAGAAATTATTGACTGCAATTGATGTGATCTGCTGTTTTTGTTTCAAGGTCAAATTGTACAAATAACTTCTGCGTTTTCAGAAATCTCTGGTACTTCACTGGTTCCCAAGCATTATTGATGTTGTTAATGACATTTCTTCTAAAAAAAAGTACAGCTTTCTCCTCCATGTATGATTTTGTCATCCTAATAGAAAAACACAATGCATGCAATGGTTATGATTTCATCTCTTCTGTAATAAGGTAGAGTTCTTGATTATATGTAATTTTAAGTTTATCTGAAACACACTTTCTTCTAAAAAACTTTTATGCTATTTTACTTTTTAATTTAAGACCATAGAACCAAATCATCATCAAAGGGAAAGGCGTATAAACTTGGAATATATTTAATCTCCTGTACCAAATCGTTGATATAAATATTCAGTACTATAAAATTAAAAATCATTTCGCAGTCCAGCATGGACTAATGTATACTTAGACAGGTCAGTTCCTCATCATACTCCACACAACTGTTCATTATTGAAAGATTATAACTAGTTACAAGATAAGTTATATGAAGATCTGAAATAAACAAAAGCAGTTTTTAATTATTTGCTTCGGTCAAGTAAGTATTTTATATTTTCACTTTATAATGCCACTAGTTGGTTTGTAGATAAATATACTTTAAAATCTGTTTGTTCATCAATAATAATATAACTTTTAGAATTATGGTTTCTTTCACTGTTCACATACTCTAACAGCTATAAGATTATCCGTCATTTCAGCTTCTTTTCTTATTCTATTTCTAAGTTACTTTTGCTTTTCTAGATATTCTTTCCAAAATCTTCTGTAGCCTTAACTCCCCCTTGGTATACTCTTTTCAACACAATGCAGTAATTTCTGCATCAATTTTATTACAAGTTTATTTGATGTGACCTGAAAAGTCAAATTTATCGATCCCTAATGATTCTTCTGAAAAATCATTAAATTCCATACCCATTTAGCTTTTTTGAAATTCCAAGACGTCCTGTATAACTTTTTGGAGGTATCTTGTTATATTTTAGCTATATTATTGTTTGCTATAGTTTTTCTGTGTCCTGAACCAAGATCAACAGCATATTTCCTTATTGTATTCGGGACAATATGTACTGAGACCATTGAAAAATCTGATAATATTCTGGGACATTTATATTGCAAGTACGCGTCTGGATTACTTGGTTTAAGTTCTAGTATAATTTATTTTCAAAAGACCTTAGGTTTCTCTACCCACTGAATTTAATTCCTTATATTCCCATAAGCTCGAGTTAGCGTTTATTTCCACAATAAAAACTGTCCCAGATATATTTTGAATTGAGAAATCTGGTTTATTTTAAGGATAATTCTAACAACTAAAAATCCTAAAAAGGGAATCCATCTTCTAAACTTCGAGACTAATTATTTCGCCTTTATCATTAATTGTTCTCGTTTTAATTATTTTGAATCAGATGTTAATTTATCTTTTACGATCACTACTGGCAATCAGACAAAAATGTAGCAGAAGTTACCTAATATTATCCAGGAAAAGTATAATATGTCAAGTTTATACATTGTAAAATATGCCTTATTTATGATCAAAATATCTATCATGTGAATTTAGAATAAAAAATAGTTTAATAAATTTAGACTTTAACATACCACCCGCATTCTTTTTTGTAACAGATTAAGACTTGCCTCACCACTTTCTTTATAACATGGGTTTCCCATAGAGAGTTTGCCAAAGCGGTAAGCCATTTTGCCGGTTTAGAACTGTTGTACAGAATGCACCACGAGATTCATCTACATTGCCCAACTTCCCATAAATAATCATAAAGTGTAACGATACATTATGTGACCTTTCTTCCAACTTATATTTAGTTGACATATAATTTTAAAATAATCTGAAAAATTCTTACAAATTTACGTAAAATCAATAAATTACTGTTTAAATGGTTCGTATAATATGAAAAAAACAATTTATCAATAAATCTGTTACAGCCAAGGCAAACATAAAAATATATTTTATATTTTATTTCAATGCTAAAATATTTGTAATAAAATAAAGAGTTTATAAAAATCTAAAATTAAAATATTTACCTTGTATTTATCTGTTTGAAAGTAAATGTAAATACCAATGAAGTATGTGTATATGTGAAATAGTAAACCAAATACCAAATTGGTGTATAATATTACCCTAATTAAACCAAATATTTTTTTCATATGAATTATATAAACATTTCCTTCAAACTATAAAAATTATTCGAAATGTTTAATAGAAATGTAACCTTTTTAAATCACTAATTAAAAATAATTTCTTGACTTTTTTATCATTTACTAAATTAATATGAAATATTAATATTCTAAGTTTCACAAAAAACGTATTTTCTTTATATATATATTCATAATAGAATCCATATTTCAAACCTTTATTGTTTCTAAAAGTAATTATACGTTATATTATTCTATTATCAATACTTATATAAGATGAGGTACTTCAGCAGTATAATAAAATAAAAATTAAGAAAAAGCATTTTCGATAACTTCTTGAGATTTTCCAGACTTCCAATAACTTGCTTAAAGTAGTTTTGAAGCACTTATCTTCTGTCTTGATTGATATCGATGCACGAACTCCTTGTAAGAATCCATATTTAGCCTTTTCTTTTTGCAAGATATTTCGTTAAGGAAAATGAAGATTTTATATTTATTTTTTGTCTTCGTTGTCTTAATTTTGTTATATTTTTTATAATCACATGTTTTGTTCAATGTTTTAAAAGTATATTTGATAGTCCATTCAATGTATATTTTATATATTCACTTTCACTTGCCACAAAAATAATTTTGTAAAAAATACTTTTGCGTAGTTCTTTGTAAAATAAAAAAACGTAAGTTTATTCTTCATTTTGTTATTTTATAATGCTATTGCTTCATATGTATCTAATAACAAAATTGAACTTTCAATGTTAATAATAAAAATGTATTTCAAAATCGTCAGTGTTCGTAACATGCGAAATACATAAATTAAATTGCTAAACACTACATTCAGTATTCTTATTTTAAATAAGACATACGACAATTATTTCCTAAATGTTAAAATAATAAAAAATTTAAAATTAAGTTCATAGTTTTAATTTGATTTAAAATATCCGAATAATGAGATGGAATTTTATTAATATTTTTCATAGTCTGTTTTTATTAAAAGTAACATGAACATTTTTGTATTCATTACAGTTTATTTATGTGTTTATAAAATGCATTCTTATTTTTATTTTAAGCAATTCTCAATTTATAAAAATGTTTTATTATGACCGTTCTAAATTTCAATCTAAAAAAGCCAAAATTGTCTTACCTGCTTCTGTGAACTGATTACCTTATTGCATATCCTTTTTACATTTAATATTTACTGATATTTCCACAATATCTATGATTATTCACACGTAAGTATTTTTAATAATATTTTGCCTAAAGTCTCCTGTTTATGCCAAGTAATAACAAAAATTTTACTTAGTTTTTGTTATATATTTTCTCGTCAAATGTATTAAATAATATTTTAAAATTGTTCATTTTTCTACAGCTTTTATCAAAGTAAAATATTTTTCCTTGGTAAATAATTGTATACATAACATTTGGATATGTTTAAAGATATAAACAAACTAAATTCAGAGACAAAAATGTTTCTGATCATTAGTAATTTTTTTAAATACCGAAATTAATTAGTAAAATATATTAAGAAATACATTGAAATAATTCAAATAAAGTACAAAGAATGAAATATAGAACAATTATTCTGATACTTTATTTCATTTTTGATTTTAGTAATTGGTGATTAAAATGAACTATAACTTTAATTAGAACTATTTACATTAAGATATCGCTGTAAAAATACTAAATAAAAATTTAAGTATTTAAAATAATGTAATACTTGTCGTTTAAGTAAATAACAATGTATTTTTTCACAAGTATATGCATTTTTTCCTACATATGATGAGTTAAATGAAATATGACATAACAATAGCTGAAATGCATTTAAATGTAAAAATTCACTTAAAAAACCATAAAAGTTTTAATCAAATATATTTTAATTTTATTTATGTCAATATTTTTCTGTAGTAGATTTAATGCATACCTTATAATATTTGTTTTGAGATATAAAATATTATTGATTTTATTGATAAACCTTAGTTTATAATTAGAATATTGGTGACCTTTCTATTCACTTTCGCAAGTATGTTGCCAAAACTTCATTTGAAAATTATTATATCATTAAATTATATTGTAAAACCTTACATAAAATTTACGTATTTATTTCTATAAATTAGTTTTATCTACATATATATATATATATATATATATATATATATATATATATATATATATATATATATATATATATATATATATATATATATATATATATATATATATATATATATATATATATATATATATATATATATATAATATATATATATATATATATATATATATATATATATATATATATATATATAAGATTCATTAGTTATTTATTAATATTAATTCAAATATAATTTGAAACTAATATAAAAATCATCATCAGTAATTTATTTTATTTAAATTATATTTTTCAGTTTAATCCATATAATAAATTTTTACAAATATAAGCAATAATAATGTTGTTGTCAGTTGAAAAAGCCAAGCTTGTTAGTCGAATGTTAGTTGATGTTAAGGTTAGTGAAGTTAAGTTAGAAAAGTGCGTCTTTTCGTTTTAACCTGAGTAACGAGAAGGTGAAGGTACGTTTTTGCTTAAAGAATACTCAGATAGATGGCAACACCAGATGATTCCATCGCAATATTTTCACTTTGAATTGAAGGGGGAGAAAACAATCCTTCAGACCACTAAATCCAAGGTAACTGTTCAACGCCACACCTCAGGAATTTCAATTCTACAGAATTAACGAGCACGTATGCAGCATGTACTTGGTAAGTTTTTGGCTGCATTGGATATCGAGCCCAGCTTTTCCGACGGAAAGCCGATGACCTAATCACTAAGCTAGCATGGCTTTTAGACAATAATTATAGAAAATATTAATAATCCTTTAAACGAAAATTTACCTAAACTCTGATTTAAAGCAATTCGATTATTGTACCTATTTAATATTCCAAATCTACAAACATAAATCAGAAGTGAAATTGCAAAATAATTAGAGAATCCTATTGTATCAATAATTAGGTGTAATATTACAGCTTAGCATAAATTAGTGGCATTCCTATGATGAGGATAGATTATTGATGAGGATAGATTCAGACTGATTCCAGACATTGTTAAACAATTAAAAAACGTGTTTTTCTACTTACTGCAAGCATAAATGAAGGGTTTGAGCGTTTCCAGATTTTCCTGATTCTTTCTCATGTGTCATGTAAATACGAACTAATATCTTTTGAAGTAATACGTGCTGGCCTTAATTTGTAATGGCTTTCAATTGCTAGATTGAAAATTATTCGTAATCAAAGATGCATTATCAGGTAGTTATACTATTAATGTATTCAATTGCAATAATTTTCATTTCTCTTTTTCTGAAACATTTACGGCTACTTATTGGTCATTTATGCCATTGTGTTAAATCTCCATTTCTTAATTTAGTTTAATATTTTATTATTCTTCTTAGGTTCAAAGTAATATCGAAATTTTCAATATTAAGGTATTTCAAAAATGCTCCCACATTTTTTAAAATAAATATATTGTGGACATTTGAAGGTTAAAGTTTGCTCAAGAATAATACGTACTAAATAATTGATTTATTTTACTAGAATAAAAAGCAAATTAAAATTAACTTTCATCAAATTAAACCTAGTGTTACATTTATTTTCTAGTAAATTAAATAAGATTTAAAAGTTAAAAATCCCAAATAAAGTATTAAATTAGAAAGTGTATTAACACATTAATGTATACGTGCATACAAGTATTGAAAATTAAAAAAATATGTAAACGCATATTATAATAGATTATCATTTGTATCAATTTACAAATATAATTTCTTAAAATATGATACAATATATGTTTGTACCATTATTAATAAAATTGTAATTAAGATAATTTTAAATAAATTGAGAGCAATTTGTGTGAATTTCTTTAAAAAAATTTAAAATCTGCATTGACATTTATAGGCACAAAATTTATTCAGTACAAATATAATGACATATGCTTATATGCCTAATTTAATGTATTGTATAGTGAATTCAATAAAAATATCTCTTGTCTTTTTTTTTACTATAAGAATCAAGTATGCTATTATAATCTACAAGTCATATATTTTTAATGCTACAATGTATAGATTGTACAATGCATAGATAAATTATGTGTAGAAATTATAAATAATATAAATATAAATTATGTGTATAATAGGAAATAATTTCATGATAATGTACATTATCATCAATTGATAAGTGATTTATAAGTGTTGTTCTTGCTTATCCCCCCCTGGTTTAGAATAAACTGAACCAGGTCCAAAAGACCAAGTCGCGAAATTAGCCAGAATTCCCCCTCATTCAACAGCTGCCCCACCGAGGCTTTATAAGTAAAATCATTAATATTAGAAAAACCACTTTTTATAGAATATTTAAGTTTTTGCAAACCATGAAATTGTTATTTAGAATCATGGCTCAATAGAATGGCCCATTATTCTCATTGAATCAATAATAGTATCACATTTTTATGAAAATAATAGGAAGCCGATATATACACGTGTGTGTGTGTGTATATATATATATATATATATATATATATATATATATATATATATATATATATATATATATATATATATATATATATATATATATATATATATATATATATATATATATATATATATATATATATATATATATATATATATATATATATATATATATATAGCGTTTTACGCTCCACAGGTTCGATGATCAATCCTGTAGGTGTGCAAGGTCGACTCAGCCTTTCATCTCTTCAGTGGGTTGATAAACTGAGTACTAATCATGCTTGGGAACTAAACACTGGAAGTTTCACGTTAGGCTGAACACCTAAATGGGACATATGCTTCAAACCCCAGGGCCCTCTGTCAGGAAAACTGTTATGAGCACTGTAGAATTAGGCCCACATAGGCTGTCGTGCTACGGAGTTTAGTTCTAGAAAAATTGTATTTCAGTTTATACATAAAAGTTACTGGGTCTGCATATCCATTTAAAATTATAGTTTTTCATACAATACCGCTTAATCGATTGTTAAGAGAATAATGTTTCTGTAAGGTATTTCAGTCTTCACCGCATTATTTTGCCTTCCTTGAAGATTTTTCATAGATAGTAAGAGACATTTTTTCGTGTAACCGTAAATGAGGACTCAGAAAGCTCCCATCCATCCAACAGAAGTGCATGCAGACAGTCAAGAGTCTCTGCAATCAAACCCAGGACATCTCACTTTGAAGAGCACTATCCTACTACTACATTGTGGTCACCATTAGACAATTTCCTTTTACAAACCCCTTAACTTTTATTTCTTCAAAAAGATTGTCATTAGAGTAATAACAGTGAATATTGATTTTTACTTTAATTTGTGATGCTGTATTGACATGAAGTTATTACCATTGCTAGTAACATTTTAAAATATTTTGTCAATCATTAATTGCGATGGAGAAAGTTATTATTTACTTATACTGACCAGGAAAGTAATGATTAACTAAGATATATTTGCTAAAATACAAGGCGATGTATTCAAAAGTATTACAAGAATGCAATTTGACAAGTAATTATTTTTTAGATAAATGTTTATTATATACATTTCTTTATAAATATACCTTTTTAAGGCAATACGCAATGAATGATCAAGTACATAAAACCATTATTAATCTAATAATATATGCAGTATCATCCATATATTTCAGTTATTCGTCAGTAATTTTTTTCATAATTACGAATTTTTATATACGAAAGTAAGGATCAGCATTTGATTAAATTTTTAAAACACATTAAAAATGTTTTTCATGTAAAAATGAGCTTAAAACACTTGTATTTGTCTTTGCATTTAAATTGTCTCAATGGAGTTTTCTGAACATATTAACGCAAAAGAAGATAGATTTTGCACATGTTAAAAGCTCCAAAGTCGTTATGGTAACTTAAATATTTGTTGAATGCAATTGTGTGCAACAGTGAAAATAATGTACTACATAATACACATATACTAACAAAAAATCAAAAATAAAATAGAAAATAAAAAATATATGTTTTAAAATCATTAAAACATTTTCATATGGATTAAACTTTTATAATATTATTTTTTAATATTACACAATAATGTATTCACTTTGTGGCAAATTTAAACTATTAGGTGCATTATGATAAATATTCCTTAAAGACTTAAAGATATCAGTTGAGAAAGAATAAAGTTAAGGCTTATTGTAATTGCATGCCAAATGTGTTAGGTGCGATGTGTACAAATTAAACGTTTTACAGTAAATTATACTTCATCTTCAGTGAGGATGTTTTTCTCTTAAATTAACCATTTTAATTTTATACAGAATTTTGTTCAATAACCTTTAACAGGCCGTGTGTACAACTTGTTGTCATGTCGCATTTAGATGAATGCATTTTCTTTGAATGAAATATTTAAAATTTTTCTTCAATATTTTGTATTTCTTTAATATTTTGAATTTTTCTTTAGTATCATATCTTAATAAATTATATGTATTCATGTGTAAAAAATAAACTGTTTATTTTTTTTTAATTTGTGCTGAGATTTACAATTTTAAGAAAAAATAATACCAAATTTTGAAAGAAAGTATCAATTTCGTGAAATTGAAAAATAGTTTTCAGTATTGGTAATCAGTTCATTGTTTTAAAGTTTTCCTTCTTATTAGCAGTGGAAATAATTTAAGTATACATATATTTTAACTCGGCATGTGCAATGTATGTATTTTCATCAGCCAAATTCTATATGCTTAATTAAATCTAGCCGATTTCACAGATACTATTTTGCATTGGAAGCATTTTGGGCATAGTTTTCATAGAATGATGGGTATAAATATTGTATTGTTGACCCTTCTTCTCAGCACTATATACTAAAAATTTGCATTTTACTATAACATCAATTTTTCCACGTATATTTGTTCGTAATTAGAATTTCTTAAATGCAATATTAATTAATATTACATTTAAGTTTAACATATTTAGAAAAATACTAAACGAAATTATAAATACTTTTTTCTTAAGAAATGTATTTTAAATGCTACATAAGCCATTTACCAAAAACATATCTATAATCAATAACTGAAGCTACAAAACGTAAAATGGCATTTAAAATAAATTATGTAAAATTTTATATTCCTCATCATGCATAACATCTGTACATACAAATATAATTATTTTTCAATATTTTTATTGCTTATTAGAAATATATCACACCGCAATATTCTTTCATTAATTAAAATATAAACATTAAATCTATTACTCGAAGGAAAAGAATGAGATTTTATAAATTCAGAAAAAAGTTCTAGAGAATATTATAGTTAAAGAGGCAATTTATAAAAATTGTTTCAATAAAGATTGAATTTGTCAAATCGGAGTGAAGTGTCGTTAGAAAAAACAATGAGGCCAATATCTCTTTCATAGGTCATTTTCTTATCAGTTTTCTCTATCAAATCTCCAAAATATATAAAAACCAGAACGATTTGTGTTAATTTTATTTATACTTCAGAACAGATTTTGTTTATTTTCTTACTCCCTCTATCTGCTCAATAAATTACTTTTATCATAAAAAGTATCAGCAGAAACATAAATTAAATCGACCGAACTTCTTGAATAAAAGTCACTTTTCCATTTTAAACAAGTTAATTTCTTTTATTGTCAATTTAAATTTACATCTCCTATGATTTGTTAAGAAGTTATTATAAATTCCAAAACATTTACGTTTTGAATTCCTAAAAATATAGTTGCCGTTGGTGATTTAAGGCTGAAAAAAACTATTTTATACTTTTAATATTTAAAAAGAATACAGTGGAATTGTAAAATGTTACTTATTTAGAGAAAGGAAATGCTTAATGAAAAGAAAAAGTAACATTTTTTGTGGAAAGAGAAGTTAAGAGTTGACAATAATTTAACTATACACACACACACACACACACACAATTTGCTTAAAAATCTAAATACTTTTGATTTTCATGCATAAAATACTAATGATCCAAATATTTTGAGATATCCTTACAGTAAGTATAAATGAAAATATTTTATAAAAGCAGCTATAATTTTACAAAAATATTTTTATATTTTATCTCATTTTATGCCTCATCAATATCAATTATGGGAAATATTTTATATTATTCTCGAACGCACTCACAATTCATTCACAGAATTATTTATTAATATGAATATAACTATATTTTACTTTTTAAATGACTTAAATTGCTCAAAATTTCTTATAAGGAAGTATTGAATATCGTAAAATAAATAATACTTCATTATTTATAAGAATATATATTATATATTTATATAATATATATAAGAACGTCTTACATTTAAATGTTTATACTTTTTAATTTAAAAAAAATAAAATGCAATTTAGGAAATCATTTCAACGTAAATTCAAAATGTATCACTTCTTTTCAATCTCGATAATCATTAATTGTACATTTGTTAAAAACATCTCCGCCATCTCAGAAAAAACAAATTAATAAGTATATTTTAATATAAATCATGTGAAAATAAAAATAAATAGAATATGTTAATCTTTGATTGGATCTTAAAAATAGTAACTTTTATTGAAATCAAAATTCAAAATTATGTGTTTAGGAAACAAATATTGAAATATTGATAAGTTCTAACAGACAACATTTATATATTTGTTTAAAAATTATATGGAAATTGAAACTAAAAAAGAATTGTCAAAAAATTCCTTAAATATAATGCTTAATTATGAATTTTTATAGAGCCTTCAGTTAAACCAAGAATAAATTCAATTAAAATATCCAAATCGTATTTTTAAGGAATAAAACCATATCGGTGTTTAGAAGTAACGAATTTGTCTAGTGAAACAAAATAAAAATCTTCAACGAAATTTGTACGCCAGATTCTAAGTACAGAAACAGCTGACAGCAAAATGCGATTGGAAATTTCAAATACTTGTTTTTACTAAACAAGATAAATGTATCAATAATTAGAAATAAACAGATTTTTTTATTTTCGTTCATTTCCGTACTTATGTTATAACAGTAATTTGCAAGTGTATATTTAATGAAAGTTGTTTTCAGCTAACGATCTGAACATGAACTCAGAGTAGTTGTCATCATTGAAAGAACTGAATTATGCAGTATCAAAAATATTTGAAGCTGTGATTTAAGTACTCTCTCTATCTCTCTTGCTTCTGCTGCTACAAAATTT
Organism: Latrodectus elegans; assembly: GCA_030067965.1. Classification (NCBI taxonomy): domain Eukaryota; kingdom Metazoa; phylum Arthropoda; class Arachnida; order Araneae; family Theridiidae; genus Latrodectus; species Latrodectus elegans. The sequence goes on from CM057812.1 coordinate 51,967,815, forward strand.
ACAAAACTATATTAATAAGGAATGTTTGAATTGAGAACGATTTATTCATTATCCAGATCATGTAATAACCTAAGGTCATATGTGAAACTTTAAAACGTTTTTAAGATTAAATAAGTAACACATAGGATTTTTTCAGCAGTTAGTGTTGAACAATGTGACAACTTTCAGTAAAACTTCTCCATGTAGCTCATTTTTATATTATTTATAATTAATCCGATGATTAATTTTCTTGCGAAAGGTATAAAAACATTTTTATATCCAAAAACAACAACAAAAATATTCTTGGGGTCCTAGCCGTATTGGGGTCTTATCTCTGAATATAAGCAAATTTCAGTATATTTAATGCAAATTTGTAATTTATATTACAATGTAAGAAGAAGAGGAACTAGTAGGATATTACCCACCATTGGCGACCATTATGACACTTTTTGGTCGCCAAGTTTTTTAACGCGAAAATTTTCCCAAAATTCCAAAATTGCACATTTTAGAAAATTTTAAATCACATAATTGTTTAAAAAATCTAAAAAAAATTATTAATGGCATAATAATAAACTTTTTTTGGGGTTTGCTAAGCAAATGGGAAACAGATAGGTTAATAAAAATAATGGATTTACTTGACATGACATTGACGACACATGTCGAATATTCTCGGTGATATTATGGAACAATATGACAATAAATTAATAAAAATAGATAAGAAAAAGATAATAAAAATACATAATGAAATACATAAGAAAAATATCCTAAAACAAAAAGAAAGTGAGGGAAAAATAAAACGAACAAAAAGAAAGTGGGGAAAAAATAACAGCTTACGATATTGAAAATATATAATAATAAATTTAAAATATATATAAGATAATATATATATAATATATGTATTATATATATAATAAGAAAACAAAATAAAAAAGATATAATTAATAAATAAAAAAAGTTGTGAAAACGAACAGTTTAGGATGTATAGATGCTGGCGTTAACTAAACACAACAGCTATTATAAACAAAATGCCCGAATTGAAAGCAAAACGAAAACTTCAAATGTTGTTGTCACTGAAAAGAACCATATATATGGCTTAAAAATGACGTAAAACAAGAAAAAAACCAAATCTGGCAACAAAAAATCTGAAAAATAACAAAAACTTAAATATGCAACACGATAATCGGAACAAAGGACACTAGATTTGGCGAAAAATCACTAGGGAGGGGATATCATACTCGAACTTACACCGAAGGAAAATATATAAATCAAACTTTATTATATTTAGTCTGCAAATACAAATAAAAATAAATTCCAATTTGGGAGAAATGTGAACACTAACATTACATAATAATCACTGTTTCTAGAAATTTTTAGTTAAATTGCATATTATATATATATATATATATATATATATATATATATATATATATATATATATATATATATATATATATATATATACTTAAGGATTGAGTATAATTAATATGATCTACTTAATATTGCTTAGAGTTTTTATGTATTTTGAGGTTACGGGGCATATACAAAAATGCTTTCTTATATCTTAAGATGTCATTAAAACTTAATACTGACACATTTTGTGAAATACGTAACCGTCTCTCCATATCTCTATATAAATGTATGAATGTATATATGTATGTAAGAATATACTTCATTTGCTTATCTAAAAATTTAAGTATAATTGTAAATAATTTCAAAACTAAATAAATTAATAAAAATCAATTATTTGATATGAATTAATGAATTTTAATTATTAATTCATTATTTGAATTATTAATGAATTTTATTTGCAGATAATGTATAATATTAATAAGTCTCAATCATAACTAGAAACATAATTTATGAAATTAACAATGTAAATAACTTAAAATTTCACAATTGTATTTAATATTAAAAACACTAGATCATATAAAGTTTGCTGATGTTAAGAGTAACGATTTGAGCTTGATACTGCTGCCAATAAAGTACTAATATTTATAGTATATCATAGTAATTATTTACAGAAAATTTTCCTTCACTAAGAAACATAATAACAAGTAAGATATGTTTGATTGAAAGAAAAATTGTGTAATTTATAAAATTTGTGGCAATCTCACTTAGCTTAAAAAACAAATCAACAGTTGAATGTTGTTTTAAGACATTTAAACAATATATTTTTAATATAATTTTGATTTGAAGTAAATAATTTTCGAAAACAAATGTATTAAAGTGATATTGTTTGATCTTATAAGCCAATACCTATTTAACTGATAAAATAAAATAAGTTTGCTTTACTTGTAAAATTTCATATGTACTTCTTGCCGACAACGAAAAATTATTCCAAAAATGGTATATCTGAAATTTATTCGAATATTATAAATTAACCAAGTCAGTTTGTTGATTTGAATAACGAATATAGTTAAATTTCCGTTTTTTGATATTGTGTGACCGATTCCATTTTTTCTTAACTTCAAATTGCCCTCTCAACGGAAATCAAAGAAAATCATAGAAAGTTTTATTAAGTTGTTTCACCTAATGATAATCCATGATCATTTTAAATTATATTAGATTACAAAATTTAAATTTAACTTAAATAAATAGTATTAAAATTGTTAAAAAAAATACATTAAATTAATTATTAAATATTTTAATTTTTTGAAAGAGTACTATTTCAGCTCTAGTTTTTAACGATACAAATATGTCATTTATATTCACAAAATTCAGTAATTATAACTGATACACACACACACATTTTCAGCTGATATATTTTAAATTATATTTGTTAACAGTAATGAAGGACAAATTAAATTTCAAGCTGTTTTCCGAGAAACTTTCTTAACTGTATTTTTAAAATATAAATATTTTAAATTATTTATATTTAAAAATACAGTTAAAATATAAATATTTTTAATTTATTCTTTTTTATTTCTAGTAAAAAAAATTTAAATGTAGTCAAATATATTGATAAAAATAAAGCTTTTACTTTATGATGGTAGAAATAAAATGAGCTGGTAATAATATTACATTAGATGATTAAACGCATTAATGTATTTACATGACTCATTTAATTTTATAAAAATGAAAATAAATTAAACATTTTTTAATATTCTTGATAGTGTAATAATATACAAAAACCATTTTAATATAAAGCCCTAACATATGTAAATTCAATAAGCAGTTTATGATACATTCCCCATAACTGTAAATTGGGGATGCACTGTATAAAATAGTTCTACAACTCACTTGCTTGCAAAATAGATTGATAAATCAAACAACATAAAAATATTAGACATATGTGTTCACACGATTATTTATATTCAAATACAAATGTAAAAAAATCTAAGCTTTGCATATTTTACATTTTAAAACATTGATTTCAACTAATAATTATCTTATGAAAAAATCATATTTAGAATGGGTTTCATAGATATTACTATTTTTACACCACTTAAGTTTCTTAGAATTTACATTACTTAAGTCACAAAAATATGACATTAATTAATGTTTTATTGAATTTAATAAGCTTTAATATAAACATCATTAAAAATATTTAATTTCAAATAATTTCTCTGTTATTAGAAATGTCAATAAATATATTTAATTTATTAATACACTATTTACTAAGATCACATCAGAGAAAAAAAATTAATATAATGAAAGAAATTTCTTATAAAATTAAATATAAAAGTAAAATTTAATTATCAGAAAAATGAAAAACAAAAATCCTAGTAAAATTATCTTATGTATAAAATAATGAAAAGTATAATTATAATATAACAGTTTCAATTTAATAATATTAGTATTCCATTATCAGCACAATTTGTCAAAATATTTATTAAATGAATTCAAGTTTTTCAATGTGAATACTTTAAATCAAAATAAACCAAATATATTTATTTATTTTAAATTATTTTTATTTTACAGAAAAATGAGAGAAGGTTTGAACAACAAAAATAAAAAGGCCTGAATGAGAAAAAGCTTTTCCTCAGTCTATATAATTTTCTTATATAAATTTTAACTGCAACTTAAAGTTATTTCTGCTTAAATATGGTGTTGGCTTTCAATTGCGAAAAAATACTCGGCAACATTTATTGAAAAATAAAAAAAAAGTATCATAGCTATAAGATGGAATAATACATATAAGAAAAAATGCGTTTTACAAAGTACCTCTTTCAGGATTAAATTTGTGAAATTAGAGAAAACTTTCTTCATGAAAAATAATTGAGTATGAAAAACTCAACTTTTCCTTTTTTTTCCCTTTTCCTTTTTAATGTTCTTTTTTAACGCTGAAAAAAAAACGAACAGACTACCGAACAGTGTTAATTTAACATGCATTGTAGATGCGTGTTTTTCATTTTCTAATATTCCACCAGTAAAAGAAAGTGTGTTAATCGTAGATAAGGCTACAACAAAGTAAAATAAATCGACTGGAATTCTTAAATTAGTGTTGATTCATGCATACATATATTTAAACAAGCAAAATACATTTTGCTTTTCGTTTTGTTGTTGTTTCAGTTTTATCTCGGAGGGACATGGCGAGTAAATTGCAATAAATTACAGAACATTTACGTTGTACTTCCCCAAATTGTGATTACTAGTTCTGTTGCCAGACTTATAATACTTACCTTATTTATGAAAAGCTTAAAAAGTATGAAAGTTTATTTGAAAATGATGTAGCAAAATGAAAGGGAAACATTTCATTATCTTAGAAAACTCGTCTGCATGAGCACATTATATGCTAAAACACGTGGTGGAATATTCATGTTTGAATACAAAACATTTTTAGTGTTTTATTTGCATAATATAAATGTCTCAGGAACTTAGAGCTTTTATTATATTTTTAGAGTAAACGAAATAAATTTTACATAAATGTATAATATTTGAATTTTATAAATTTTTAACTCGTTATTTGTTTTTTTATCACATATTTAAATTCTTCTCATTAAAAATGTTTCGCTAATTCGTTTTGATATTTGATTGACGACTTTCCAATAAAAATTAAATATTTCCTCCTATCATTTGTCAATCTATATTTGGTATTTTCCAAGATTCAGTTTGGAAAAAATGACAAATATAGATTAAAAAAGTAATTGGTTAGAGTCATAACACTCCTCATTTTTCTAAAATTTGATCAAAAAGAATACAAAATTGACTTTTTAAAGGGGGGGATTAGGGCATTTTAGGTGGCTAGAAGTGTCTGGAACCAAACTGAATCTTGTAGAGGAGCCATCTTTTGCTATATATTTTAAAACAACTGTTTTACCTATGAAGTTTGTTAAACATTAAATTTACTAAGAAGAGAAGCAGAAACGATAACAAATTTTTTTTAAGTTTATTAACTCTTGGAGTCTGTTCTCACATTGAATTTCGGGGTAGCTTTTAAAATCTGGTTTAGCCTCGAATTAACTTCATCTGCAAAAAAAAAAAATATCAATATACCAACATGTTTACAAATATAGTGTCCTAGTTCTCTGTGGAGTTCAGCTCTAAATATCGAATTATCCACTCGGTTAGATCCAAATAAATATTCTTAAAAAATTCCTCAACAACAATCACTCAATGAGATCTTGCATTATCATTCATCAGAATTAAATCATTACCAGTTACATCGTCACATACATGTCATGAGTGAGATCCCTCCCTACACAAACTATTATTCCCAAACCACTGTAACTGTGTCTTTCCACATTGTTATTTTTGTTATCTAAATCATCATATTCCTTGAATAACTCTACAGTGGGAATCTGGACCCGTCTGTAAAATACACAGAAACCCATCACTGCCTGGTCCAGGAAATGTTTCTGTTCTCCTGCCCAAAAAAACATGGTTTTTTTTTCTACCATCCGATTAAGACACCAAACTGGTTTACTTACATAGATAGATTTGTATGGGGAAGATATCTTTACACATTAGTAGCGGATAGTATTTTTCCCTGATGCCACAAACCGGTCTGCAATGTGGGGCACAGAAATGATTTTTCCTTCGCACCGAAAGAACTGTAAAACGGTCTTCTGTAGGTATTGTAGCTCGTGCTCGGCTAGTAATATGTTTTCGGGAGCTCACAGAAATTTCTGTTTGATATTGATTCCAGACACCGTGGACCTCACTTCGAGACATATTATACCGTTTAGCAGCACCAGACTGTGACATCCCTATTTTAACCAGTCAACTTACAGAATCAGACAGACGGCTTCTTTAAGACATTGTGAGACCCCACAAATTATTGTCAACTAATCTGCTAACACAATTTGAAATTCAACAACAGTTACAAGCAAAGTTATGTAAGCTTGATGTATGTATAATTTTCTCTAGCACTTATATATTTATTTTTTTTACCAGAAAGTGTAATAGCTAACGTTTCTGTATGAATTTTAATAAGATCGTTTTCATTATTTAACTTCATAGCAATTGAATAATCATATTTTAAATAAATTAGTTTTATATTAACCTGATGTGTGTGTGTGTGTGTGTGTGTGTGTGTGTGTGTGTGTGTGTGTGTGTGTGTGTGTGTGTGTGTGTGTGTGTGTGTGTGTGTGTGTGTGTGTGTGTGTGTGTGTGTGTGTGAAGGAGAAATCTAATAATTCAAAATGAAAAATTAAATATACTTAAATCATTCAATACTTATTATGGGATACTCCATTGTTCTTAGATATATTTTATTATTTATTTTGAAATGATGCAACAGGTTTAAATTGCTATGTTATGATAAAACAAACACGTTGCTTAAACTAATAATTCTCACTCTACCCTTTTGTTGGATTCATACTTTTTTGTGCATAAGAGTTCATGAAAAATCAAGTTATGGTCTGAATCTGAGCTATTAGTAATCGGAGGAATTATTATCTGTAGACAAGTTGCCATGAATGTAAAACTCATGTGGGTTTTAGGCTGTCCACTAATTAATGACATCTTGCATTATTAATTTTTAAAACAAACTTTTCTCTTATATAATATAATAAACTGGGTATATTTCTGCTCCTTAAGTATGACTTGAATAATATAATGTAAAACTCATGTGGGATTTAGGCTATCCACTAATTAATGACAGCTTGCATTATTAATTTTTAAAACAAACTTTTCTCTTATATAATATAATAAACTGGGTATGTTTCTGCTCTTTAAGTATGATTTGAATAACATAAGTATAAAACATATTCTGCTTAACACACACAAAAGTGATTAAACATTTTACTTTTAAAAATTATTTTTGTAGCATAAAAGAAATTAAACTCATATCATTTCCTTAATATTTATATTTATTTACAATTAGAAAGAAATGTTAAATGATATAAAATGCCAACGTTCCAAAGGAATTTGATAAAAATAAGAAATGCTTTGATTTAACTATGTGAATAATGTGTGTTATTCGATTTCATTAATCTAACATATTATCGAGTTTGACTATTTTTAATATTTGATTAAAAATATAATTTTAATTTTAGCTCTCTGTAAATTTCTAAATTCAATTTTTATTTCAAATAAAGTTTAGCTTCTTTTTATAGTTTTTAATACCTAGAAATGTGAATTTATATATGTAATCATGTACAGAGCTTTATAATATGATTTGAGCTAATATTAAAATAAGCATAATCTCATTTACTTCCTTACAAAAAAAACTATTTCTAGCAATTCTAAATGATTTTCTATATCATTCCTTAATGCTCATAGAAAATAATTAAAATTAAAACCTAGCGCATAAGATCCCAAACATAATTAAATAATACTATCGAGCAACAGAATGAAAAAGATTATTCTATTTTTATAATTCTTAATCGTTTTAATCAAGTTAATAAAACAGAAAAGAATAAAAGGAACAAAAGTTAGGAAATTTGATGTAAAATGCATTAAAATGTCGACATTTGATTCTTCCTCTGAAACTATGATTGATTAAGATTTGTTTTTCTTGAGAAGAAGTATAATAATGAAAGAAATTCGTTGATGAGAAATCGATAGTTAAGAGTATCAAAAAAGAAACCTTTATTTTTTTTTGCAGTTGGATGTAATAATTGGCATTTAGCTTCTATTGTAGTCTTAGAAATTTTAATGGGTTTGTAAAAAGAATTAATGTAAAACTTAAGAAATATTTAATCTTACAGTTAATTCTAAAATTAAGAAATAACAATATCTTTCAGTAAATATGGGAAAAGGATATCCATATATTCGTTCAGATTCCCTTCACAATGCAACATGAAAACGTGATATGGTGCACGTGCATACATGGATCTATACATGATAAAGTTGAAAACGAGGACACCAAACATTGTCTTTTCAAGATAAAATTTAAAATAACTCTATAAAAATAATTATTTCAAATAATACAACCAAATAGTTATGAGTAATGTACAAATTATTCTTAAGTGGCTATTTAAATATGTTAATAAATATTTATTATTATTTTAATGTATATTTTATGTAAAATGCATGAAGGTTCAAAATTTGAAATAAAAATTTCAAAGTAATTAATTTCATTTTGTTTTATATTCAGTATTTACACTTGAAACACGTTTTAATAAGTCTTGCAAATGCATGCTATTATCTTATAAAATGTATGAGGAAGAGATTTTCCGAAAGAAAAATTCTAAGATATGTGCACACATTACTTAAAGCTGAAAAAAAATAACATTTGGTTTCTTCTTAAATTTACTATCTCATGCCTTTGTCTTAATAATCGTATAATATGAAAATACCATTGTAACTATTAATTTTAATTAGTCAATCACTGATATAAGAATCAAAATACAGAAAATATAGATACAAATTTTAAAAATTGGAAATCAGATTAAAAGATTTTTCTAATTTCAATTTTTTTTCTTTTTGAGTAAACGTATAATTTTCATAAATGTAAAGAATTAAATAGATTACAATGCTTACTTAACTGATGTTGTAAATATTATTTTATTCATGTAAAATGATATGGCAAAAAGTGTTCGTTTTCTTTCTTATGTCCTTGCAAAATTATTTATAATATTATTGAATAATTATTTATAATATTAGTGAATAAAATAGTAATACTCTTTTTAATAATATTTTCAAATAATTAAACGTAATTAGTGAAAAATATTTCTGAAAACATTATCGTAAAATAAAGAATGCTAGCCTTAAAAATGTAAAAAAAAATAAAAATATAGATCTATTTTACGCAAAATAAAAGAATTAATAAAGGATTTAATTATTCTTATAAGTTAGGAGAATGTTTTATTGGAATAATACGTTTTGTATGATTATAAAGAAAATACAAGCAAAATATTTCAAATTATTTTAACTGTTACAAAATATATAGGAATCTTCAAATTAGAAATTTGCAATATTATATTCTTCGCCATTTTTGCAATAGTATCTGAACTACTATACTAAAAGGTATCCAATCAAATTTCCCCTTAATATTATTTTTTTTAAATTCCAATTTTCTCAGGTCATCGAATGATGCTTAGAATAATCAGGTAATGATGCTTAGAATATTACAGATGCTCATCAGCAGATGTCAGAAGTAAATCGAGGCAATATCCTTTTTTATTAAAATTGCTAAATATCGTTCCATGATATTTCTTCTCACCAATTGAAATCCAACCAGTGTCATTCCATTATATGTATCCAACCAACCAGTGGATTAGTGAGGGTCATACAAAATGACATTCAGGACACATTCTGGATCATTAAAAAGAAAATCGTTTGATTGAGATGTGTACAATATCCATTCATAGTAAGAACGATATTAGAAGTAGTTTAAAATGTTAGTTTGGTGACCATTCGTTCAGATTCCCTTCACAATGCAACATGAAAACGTGATATGGTGCACGTGCATACATGGATCTATACATGATAAAGTTGAAAACGAGGACACCAAACATTGTCTTTTCAAGATAATCCTTTCTCTGATCAGCATTTTGATGCCTTATACATATATAGAGACTTTGAACAGAGCTATCATCTCCTGGTTGCAATGGGTGTTGTCAGTGGTTCCTTGCATTTGTGTAACTCTATTTGTAGTCATTGAAATAATGATAAGCGTATAACTAGTTTGAATGTTTGGTGGATCTGCGGTTATTGTTTTGTTTGTTGGAGCAAGTTTGAATGTTTGGTGGATACGATTGAACCATGTCTGACTTCATTAGACCAGCGCTTGTCCCCTATCTTATATGTCTGCTAGACGTCATATTCCAATAAAATAATATATTAGCCCATGTCTTACGTTGTTTCCTGATCTTCTTCAAGATACGACAAATCAAATTCCATCTCTGAATTTGACTCGAATTACCGAGGATACTCAAATGTTTTTATGATCTCCACTGTCTACAGGTTTCTTAGCAATTGAACATAATGTTAAGACAAATTCAAAATGATCCCGGTACTAATTTTAATGAAATGTTGACAGTTGACTCAAATAAACTCTCATGTACCTAGATTCTAAAAGTTTTACCAGTTTGGTATGCTTTCTTCTAGAACATTAAATTCCATTTATATATTAATTTACAAGGAAAAAGCCAAATATTTGCACGAATATTTTTATAAGTTGTGTATTAAAATAAAAAGATTAGGAGTAAACATATGAAGCATATATACAAGTTTGTAAAGCCAAAAAAAATATTTTTGAGATAGCTTCATAGGTTGTTAGGGAATAAAAAGTACGTTTAACTTCTGCTCCTGCGAAATTATTTTTGACGATATCTCAAAAACTTTCTATCTTTTCTGAATAGCGCGAAGATTTTGCTCGTGCCATTTAGAAGGCCATTTTCCAAACTTCTCGCATGTAAATCCCCATATTCTTTAAATATAGCAAAATAAGACAAAAGGGAACTTATATGTTTGTGTTTTGTAAAGATGATTTGATTTTTCTGGGACAGTGTTTTTCTCCTAAATTCTCACTTCTATAAATCTCCAAATTGTATTCAAATTCAATATCTTTTTCAAACACCATACTGTCGATTTACAGTAAATATTTTCCTTTGCTTTATTTCATTGTAGTATTATTTTAATAAATAGCAATATAAGTGCTTAACATAAATAAGTAGTTCCATCTAGTTTCAAAAAGTATTTACAAGCAATAATAGACTAAACTTGCAAAAATTATGGTAACATTACACAATTTAATATTTTTTTACAACTTGCATGTAAATATTATTTAGAAACAGATAAGTAAGTACTTTCAAATTAAATTTATTAATCCTGGAAATTCCCAGAATGTTTCTTTTAATTTTTGCGAAGCAATTTTTCTTATTTTGCATATTTTCTTAAATTGTGTTTAAAATAAACATTTAGAACTATAATCAGAATTTTCCACAGTATATATATATATATATATTTGTCTTGATAGGGACTTTAACACTATTGGAATTGGAGTAAGAAATAAAAGAAATAATATTTTCAAAATATATTTTAACGTATTATAATTTCTGGTTAAATAAAATATTAATGATGATTAGGCCGTAAATGGGATCGAGACCATTCATTATTTATCATAACCGAAGTAATGATGTGCATATTAGTATTGACAAAATTATTTATTCAATATAAACAGAATTTAAACTAAAAGAGTAGGATAATAGTAATTATTATCATGAATAGATATTTAAAGAAAATAAAGTATTTTATGGGACGGTATTCAACTTTGCTTCTGCTAGAGAAGCACTAAAATCTGAATTAGATGACTTGGTACCTCATCTATTGTATTGATACAATATTAATATCAAGAAATAGTGGGAATTTAAAACATTTTCTTAATTGAGTTTTTTTATTTTGTAAGAAATATATCTTAAAGTCTAAATTAGTACATCTGATTTACATTTCGTGCTCTAATGCTTCGAATAAAAATTATGCTGTTTCACATTGTGCTGTTAATTCAAAAATATTTCCTAATTTCTCTATTTGGAAGAATATTCTCCACTTTAAATATTTTCATTTTTGAGGGTTTGTTAGATTTATTTGTTTTACATAAATGTAATCACATTTATAAGGATATTTTAATTGGCTTTTTTATTTATCAGAATAATAAATAAATAAATTCAGAAAATATTCTAAAATTTGATTCATTTAATAAATTTAATTATGGCAATTATGTGTTATTAAATTTGTTTACACATACTTAGGTTATTTGTTTATTTTACGATATATAAGTATTAAATTTTCGTTGTTTTTAGAAGGATTTTGAGGTCAAATAGATTTAAACTTCAGTCAGGACATTTTATTTTGAAAATACGTGCTAGACAATACCTTTAACTAACTAACTAATTGAGAGAAAGGTAATTCCTAGAGTTTAAAAAAAATTTTATTGAAACCATTTCTTTTTTTCTTCAAAATGAAGATAATATTAAAAATAATTTTTGACAAGTAATTTGTTTATTGATTAGCAGTTTGGAAACCAATTTCTCTTCTGACATTTTTATCCTTTGGTAAGTTTTTAAATGAATCTTTTTTTATTTTATTTTTCTAATCATTTGTAATATAAAAAATAGTTTTCCGGAAACAATTATTGGAAACTCATTTTGAAGTGTAATGTACCTCATCAAACTTTAGTTTCAGATTAAATGCATCCATCAAACAAGACAGACGAATAAAACTTAATATCTTATTTTATTTTTATGAAAAAAAATCTGGTATTTCAATAATTATGCCAAAACTTTGACTGCTTAATAATATTGTTTATAAATCACATACACTTTAAGCAATTACTCTTTCATTAAAAGAATAATAAAGTAGCAAAAGATGCACTGTATATTTCTCATTACAAATTATATCTTGATTATTGCTAAATTGAATTTTAAATATTATTCTTCGCTTGATTTTTAGGTGATGGTCTAATGATTGTTTCTGATAATTGAACAGAAAGTTAATTTAGTACCGAAATTTATAAAATTAAAAATTATATCATGATAGAATCATGCTGTGTTGAATGGATGGTTAAGGGATCAATACTAGACTTAGATGAATAGCTTTACTTTCTTTATGCAAGGACATCTGCGATGGTATAATATAAGATTTTTTCCTGGTTACCTCCTTGGAAGTTGAATGTGTGCGCATCTGACAGTCTATTAAAAATCATTTTGAAAGACAAGAAGCTGTAGGTGTTTAGAAGCTTTATAATATTGTTTAGATAATCTTTTGTTTCTTCTTTGCACAATGCAAAAACTGCTGCTGGAATCATCGGCTAATTAGAAGGACCATTTCCTTTGGAAAGGTATGTCAAGTAGTAGACCCTAATAATTTTCAAGCAATGCATGGTAGATACTTTTTGCAGGCTGTAATATGTGTTTCTTACTTTGCAAAACAAAAATGCAGTTAATGCCCTATATAAATGAATCTTTAGGACAGTTAAGATATTAAACACATTAAAAAATTACTGCAACAACAACAATACTCTTTGTTCGAACGTCACTATGTTAGGTGGCGCTGCTACGCCACTTGTAGTTCTCTTTCTATAAAAAGAAAAATTTGAAAAGTAGTAAAGTAATATACTTGGATGAGGTATATCATAGCCGCGATTAAAGCAGTAGCAAGCTGTTAAAACTTTCTTAACCGCATATTTATGGAATTTATTGTAAATACGTAAATATTAATCATTATTTGAATTAAATATTAAAATTTGAATTAAATATCAGGCTTGAATTATTTAAATAACTTCAAGAGGAAATTGGAACTCTGTCTTGAACAAACAATAATTGTGAATACATGGACTATAATTTCTCTCCCACCGTGCACCCTTTGTAGTATCAAAAACGTCTTTTGTTGGGGCCACATAAGAGCAGATTTCGAGCCTTACACAAAAACAAGTCGATACAATCCAGATAATTATTCATCACGAATAACGTAAAATTCAATTCAACTTCCTGATAATAGTGAATGAGTTATAAATTGACATAAATTATTATCTATGATGTGTTCCTGTAATTAATAAAAAGGAAATGTATTAATATTTATAATTCCTTTTAATAAAGTTCCAATAAGTTATTTAAAATGGTTTGAAACAGTGGAAACAGAATAAGATGAATACGAAATTTCTTCATAAGTTTTATTTTCTTAATTTAAAAGAGAGTAAAATATGTAGATGTTTTATTTCCTATAAGTCACTGAGGATGAAGAGTGAGATTTTTACAGTAACTGAATTAATTTAAATTATGATAAACATATTTTACATGGTAATAGGACTTACGCTCTTAATTTTGGTGGCCCTTTTCAAATGCAAAAACTCATGTCTTGCAAAACGTGCTTCAACCATTTAGTCTTCAGTATTATGATTTCATAAAAATATTCTAAAGATGAAGCACTTCATGGTTTTCTGAAAATACAAATATTTATTATAATCAGCCAGAAAAGAAATACTTTCTATTCAGTTCTCGTCTATTATTCTTGTCACCAAAAAGCATAAAGGAAAATGAAAAACATGAGAAAATTTAATAACATTTATGAATAGAGTACAAATTTATCATAACGAAAATATAAATACGATAAAAATATCCTCTCAGAAACTTAATATTAAATCTGAATAAATTTTAATATATATCATAAAACGTTTTTAAAAGAAAAATACACTCATAAATTTTCAATATTTTGGCGTTATTTAATTCAGTATTTGTATTAAAATTAACATCTATATCAAAAGTTAAATGAAATAAATCATAAATATTATTATTATTAATTGAACTAAAATGCATAGTATAAATTTTAAATATATTTTGTAGTATCAAAATGTAGAACTTTAAAATATTACCTATTCTATCTGAATTTAAACTCGATTTCAAAATAATTTCTAAAAGTTAAAAATTTAATTTAGTAATAATTAAAGAAAAAATAATTAAAAACTCATTTTTGTTCAAAATAACTCAATTTTTGAAAAAAATGCATCTGTATGAATCTTGACTTATTAAACAATAATACTAAGCGTTTCATTTTTTTCTCTTATTATACATAATGTTTTGTTTCTTTAAGAAGAAAATACTTAAAGTATATTATTTGTAATCAAAATGAAAAATTATTTGTCTTATAAAACTTAAAAATATGTTGACACGAATTAATATGCCGTATATATATTTTTAATATATTAAATATAAAATTTTATAAACTAAAAATTTTGAGAAAAATAAATTTAACATTTTCTTTTTACAAGACAAAGGATTTAATTTGGGTAATATAACAAGAAATTAATTTTTTCTACAATTTTTATTTAATATAGATTTTTCCCAGAATTTAAAAATTCTAAGAAAGCAATGATTGCTGCAAACATTTTTGAATTAATAATACAAAAAGTATTTCTACGAAGTTTTTAATTGTATTAAATTTTTAGTGCAAGATTTTTGATGTTCAGCAGGTACTATAGTTAAAAACATTTTAGCATATCTAAATAATTTAAAAAAATTTAATAATGCATCATTAATTGTACATAATATTTAACAACTTTATATATAATATTTAATGTGAAAATTAATAATATTATTTGATACAATTGTTGCGATTTATCGTCTTAATTTTCATAATGATATTATACTAAGAATGCGCACAATGTTTACACACTATTTTTTATTCTTTAACATTTTAATTATTTACATACTTTTAGCAGTTGTAATTTTTTAAATATCCAATTGTAGCATATCATTAAATTATTTTTGAGCAATAATGTCAAGAAAAATCTGGAATATATTTTTTGTCTACCATTACAATTAATTTCCTTTATATATATTTACAATTACAATGTTCTTTTCAGGCACCTTTGCTTTCAATTAAATGACGCGATTAACAATCAAGCTTATGACAAGTCATTTTATTGCAAATACATCAGCTATTCATTCAAACAAGACAAAATAAATGAAAATGTTTTACTGTTTATTAGAATAATCCTTCCAAATATTTTCCCATGTGACTTATGGATTTTATGTAATTATGATTAAATATATTCTTTTTCAAATCCTATTTTCAATGTTTATATATTTAATCCCCTACAATGAGGGTATTTCTTTAATTCATGATTGAGTTAATGCAATAGCATGTTGAATGAATATCCCTCGCATGTGCTATAATCCTAATTATAATTTAGTATTACATGAAATATCTAATAAACATTCAATTAATAAGTATGAGTCTGAAACTAAGAAAATATCTGGAATACTTTCAGAGATCTGCTGAATAGGAAAAAGATAATATTTATATAAGTTGGAGGAAATTACCTCGGACGAAATGGGAAGGAAACGTGTCTGAAGAATCTTTTCACCATCTTGCGTGGTCAGACACTGCATTGTACTGTATGAAGAATAATGGATGTCCTAGGCTATTATGTCTTTGACAATAGCCAAAGAATAGTGTGCACTTTCCTGATCTCTGAAAACGAATTTCCATATGTCATACCCCAGCAATATTTCGGAAACAAAGTTTTTAATTCCATTTATTAAATTTTGGAAGTGTTGACAATTTAATAATATAATTTATACACAAGTCATGTGTTTGCAAAATTAAGCAAAAAGTTAGATAAAAGTAAAGTATGTATATTTTTCATAAGTAAAATAATTTATTCATAGCTCACACACACACACCAAGATTACTCCCATTACATGTAATAGAAAACTGACACGTATATTTTGAATACAAGATAAATAAAATACATATGGTGCCTATATACAATGTTATCACAATATTTACTTAAAATCTATAAACCAAGAAATATATTTTTATAAGAATTAGTCTAGAAATTTTGAAATTCTCAAAAATTAATCAAATCTACAATAGCTAACGTAATATATTACCTTATAATGTACTCAAAATTATATACATAAATCCCATAATTATGGAAATTTCATGCAAATAATCTCATTCTGCTTAATTTATGAATTAATTTTTGATTTTAGAATTATGATCTTATAATTATTTTTGTTTTAAATTATAACCGTAATTGTTTGATGTGTGGTTCCAAAATTATATTTTTAAAGTACCTAATGTCTTAAAATTTTTAAGATTCCACTAAGTTTCAAAATATTTTAAAAATTATATTTAGGAAAGAAATTACTCACTGAAGAATCACATTTATCTTACTAAAACCATTTAGCACATTTGTTAATATATAATAACCTGAATAATACGGGGATAATTCTATTGATAGTTAATTTACTATTTAATACTAGCATGTGTTAAAGCTGACTTTTAGAGAAATAATTCATAATAATAGTAAAAAATTTCCAGTTGAATAATTGCTAATATAATTTAATTTAAAATTAAATTCAAATGGAAGCTATAATCTTCAATTTATTTGCGAATAACTTAATAAGTATTTTTAACCTTCTATATCTGATGTACATTATTACATGTTTTATAATTAATATTGAGCTGGAAATAATTTTTTTCTGTGATAAATAATCCTATTGGTAAGACTACTTGTACATTTAACATAAAAACAATCCCTGATTTTTATTATCAAATAAAAATTATTAGAAAATAATGAAAACAACAGCAATATCTTTTGTTTAAGAACAGTAACAAAACTAAGCAATTGAACCTAGATTAATTGAAGATGCTGTGAGAGATAAAACTTTTAATCATACCAAAAAGATGAATACTGCATTTGAATAATGAAAATTAATATATTTAAGCATTTTTATTGTGAAATAAGAATCGTATTATAATAAATAATACAATATTACGTTTTCTGCATGATATTATCTGAAGTGATTATTAACGTATATAGTTTAACTCAAAATTTTTGATTTTAATTTGAATAATTATGCATTTATTCCCCAGTTTATTAAGCAAGTAACATCTCACATCTGTCATAGAAGAATAACGAGGTTTCATTTAATTTTAATTCACAATTTCTATTCATTAAATTTTTTTCGGTCTCTTTATGAACTTTAAAAAGAAAACTTAGTAAAAATTTCAATTAATATTTATCATGAATTCATTTTTTTAATTAAAAATTATTTTTAAGTGCAATGTATAAAATTAATGTCTACTTCTGTAATATTTATGCTAAAGAAAAACTTCAGATATAAACTTTGTGATAAAAAAAACAGTTTACTTTAGTATAAGCTATATATAGACACACACTCATATATATATATATATATATATATATATATATATATATATATATATATATATATATATATATATATATATATATATATATACATATATATATATATATATATATATATATATATATATATATATATATATATATATATATATACACTACTGGCCATTAAAATTGCTACACCAGGAAAAAAACGCAGATAACAAAATGATATTTATTGGACAAATATATTATACTAAAAATAACAAGTGATAAAATTTTCAAAAAATTTGGCAGGATAGATCCTGAGAAATCAGTACCCAGAACAACCACCTTTGAAAGTAATAACAACAGTTATACGCCTGGTCATTGAGTCAAACACAGATTGGATTGCATGTAAAAGTACAGATGCCCATGCAGCTTGAACACGATGACACAGTTCATCAACCGTAGTGACTGGCGTTTGGTGACGAGCCAGTCGCTCGGCAACCATTGACCAGGCATTTTCTATTGGCGAAAGATCTGGAGAACGCGCTGGCCATGGCAACAGCCGAATATGTTCCGTATTAAGGAAAGTCCGTACAATACCATCAACATGCGGTTGAGCATTATCCTGCTGAAACGTAGGGTTTCGTAGGGCTCGAATAAAGGTAGAGACACGGGTCGTAACACACCAGAAATGTAACGTGCACTGTTATAGCACCGTCAATGCGAACAAGAGGTGACCGAGACGTGTATCCAATGGCACCCCATACCATCCCGCAAGGTAATGGGCCAATATGACGATGACGAATGCACGCTGCCAGTGTGCGTTTACCACGATGCCGCCAAACACGGATGCGACCATCATGATGCATTACACAGAACCTGGATTCATCTGAAAAGATGACGTCTCTCCATTCGTGCGCCCAGGTTCGTCGTTGATCACACCATTGAAGGCGCTCTTGTCTATGACGCAGCGTCAAGGGAAGCCGCAGCCACGGTCTCTGAGCTGAGAGTCCATGCTGCTGCAAAAGTCGTCGAACTGTTCGTGCAAACACTTGTTGTCTTCCAAACGACCCCGTTTCTTGACTCACGGCTCGTGACGTGGTTGCACGATCCATTACCGTCATGCAGATAATATGCCTGTCTTCTCGGCTGCTAGTGATAGGTGGCCGTTGAGATCCCGCATGGCGTTCCGTATTACCGTCCTGAACCCATCGATTCCATATTCTGCTAACAGTCATTGGATCTCGACCGACGCGAGCAGCAACACTGCGATAAGATAAACCGCAATCCCGGTTCGCTACAATTCAACATTTATCAAAGCCAGAAACGTGCTGGTACGCATTTCTCCTTCTTACACGAGGCATCATAACAACTTTTCACCAGGCAACAACATTAAAATGCAATTTGTGTATGAGGAACCGGCTGAGCAATTTCCTCATTTAAACACAATGTAGGTGTCGCTGCTGGAGCCTGCTTTGTCTGAATGCGCTGAAAAGCTAACCATTTGCATATCACAGCACCTTCTTCCTTTCGTATAAATTTCACGTCTGTAGCATGTCGCCTTCTTGGTGTAGCAATTCAATATATATATATATATATATATATATATATATATATATATATATATATATATATATATATATATATATATATATATATATATATATATATATATATATATATATATATATATATATATATATATATATATATATATATATATATATATATATATATATACACACACACACACAATGTTCCCCGTTAACTTACGTTCACTTATAAAAGGATTATTTTACATATCAATTGGAAATCAATAGGAAAGTCAGGTTAAGAAATGGTGGAACTACCCACTCTCATGTGTGCAATATTTTCTCTTACATTTTAATGTTCTTAAAAATAAATTACTTCTTTACTTTACACACATTTCAGCAAAATCAGAGAAAATATTTTAATGTTTTTCAGTTAAATGAAATAAAATATGAATTTATGAACTAATTATAATTACTAAATATTTACTAAATATTTTTTTCATTTCTTTACGCTACATTGTGAATGATTGTAAATGTAAACAATGCTGTGCTAATGTTGCGTAACTCATAAACCTTTATCTCAACATTTTTCAAAAAAATAATTTAAAGATAATGAAATAATAATTTAAAGATATTGAAATATTTAACGTATAAGTCGGATATAAATTTTTGAATTAGTGTTGTTTCAACTGTACGTTTTTACGATAGTCTTAACAAATTATCATTTGCTCTGCTGCTATAGCTACCATCCCCACAACAGTTACCAACGAGGGGAGGGGTGTCTTGACTCATAATCCTAAAAAATGCTGGACAAGACTTAAGATTGCTATATTTTTTTCCGTTGAAACCTAATTTAGGAATTACAATTAATTACAAATCATTTACTCTCTTAACTTACCTAATACAATTCTTTTTTTTCTTATTTTTATCTTTCAATGCAATTTCGAACAATCATAAAATAAATGTTGTCCTATTTATTAGGTTTAAGAATATTTCTCAGTATTT
The DNA here is from genome assembly GCA_030067965.1 of Latrodectus elegans. NCBI lineage: Eukaryota > Metazoa > Arthropoda > Arachnida > Araneae > Theridiidae > Latrodectus > Latrodectus elegans. The sequence goes on from CM057812.1 coordinate 51,988,302, forward strand.
AAAATAAAAATGAATTTATTTAGTTTTTTTCTAAATTGTTATGAAATAGGGATAAAAAAATTTTAAAGCTGCAAATTAATACGCAACTATATTTCTCTCAAAAAAACTTTCTTTTCTATAGTTAATTTGTACATTAAAAATAACTTTTAGACGCATCGCAATTATAAATTTTAATATTAATGTCACGAAGAAATAAAATGATAAAGAGATATTAATATTTCAATATTTTTTAAATTAAAATTAAACATTAAGAAAAGACAATCCTGGTATCTTAGTAGAGAGTTCAGTTACTTTTAAACATTAACACAAAACAATTGTGATTTTAACTCATATCACATATTTGCACTGGATGTCATCTTATTAGTTCATGACGCAAAGAAGAATCCCTAAAAAATAGGAAACTTATATGCAATATCTTATACAGCAATAAATTTCCCTTTCAAGGAAAGAAAATCATATGATACATACATTTTTTTCTACAGTTGGTGAAGTATTTAATATGCAAAATTTACTAACAAAATATTAAAAATATTTAATATCTAATTCCCGTCAGAATGTCAAGGCCATTCGACAGGAATCGATCAAAATAAGGTACTTTACTTCAAAGGATTCTACATGTTAGTAAACGAAACCTCACTTTCTGTATTTGCCCTTAAATGTATGTTGTCTATTTCAATTTATCTTTCATTAAAAACTTCGATTCAGTTTAAATGTAAGATCAATACTTTCAATTCATACTGGTATCAGTAATTAAATTTTGACAAAGCCAATAAGTGATTAGCAATCAGATAAAAATACATTAAATAATTGAGAATTAAAATATTTCATTATAGAATCCATTTGCAAATAGTTTAAAAATTCGAACAATTGAAATTTTTAACAATTTTACTGGAACTATTTCACTATTATACTGAGTTTTTAAATTTGTGTATTTCATGTGATAAGAATACAAATCATTTTCGTAAATTTTCTTATTCATTTTAATGCAGTCGTGTCCAAAAATTAAGGATTATGCAAGTTCAGGCAAAGAAAGAGACAGAACCAAAACAAATGTGACTTATTTGTAAGTTCTATTTATTAAACAAAAGGTAAAGAGCAAAAAAAAGATGCTATATGTTTGACATCAGTAACAAAAATTTCAAATTTCATCCCTGGAGCAAATTTCAAAAAAGAAGCTATTTACAAAAATCAATATAACATGGTTGGTATGATTGTCAATGCATAGTATGCCCTTCAGACGATCCAATACACACCTAAGCATGGTGAGTATTAAGTTATCAATCTGATCTTGGGTAATATTACACCATTCATCAAGCAATGCTCTCTGAAATTCCAGTAGACGTGTAGTAGGGTGTGGATGGTTTGCAATTCATCAATGTAGCATGTCCCACACATGCTCATTGGATTGAATCCCATGTTGAGTATGCTGGCCAGTCCATACGTGGTATACTCTCCAATTGAAGGCATTCGTTTATAATATTTGTATGTTGAGGACAAGCGTTGTCATCCATAAACAGAAATTCGGCACCCATGTCGTCCAGAAGCAAACGTACATGTTATTTCAGAATGACATTCCGATAGATGTGACCTGCCATGGTTCCGCTAATACATGTTATAAATTTCATGTTATTTGCTTGCTTACTGCAGGGTTTTGCAATTAATGTGGCCAGTACTGTATACTAAATATTCAGTTGAAATTCTTTGTATAGATATCATATGTCTTTCTTGGTATTGAAAATATAATAGCAATACTAACATATTATACATTTTATGACAATATACTTGATACATGCTAACAATAAGATGACTATTTTGTGCTTTAATTTAATTTCTTTCTTTTTATTTAATAAATCAGCTTAATTTTAATTAGATAATTTACTTTCAAATTTTCTTACAAATCTCTGCAAACAGTATTGTAAATAGTTGAATATCAAAATATAATTATGCATCCTTTCATAATATTTTGTTTTAATTTCAAAAGTTACAGAGAAATTAATTCAAAAGGTACAGAGGAAATTTTCTTAATATAGGTATTTTATTCTTGTTAAATAAATATAACAGTATATCCAAAATCTTTACAATTTTGATGAAAAAATTTGGACTGTTAACAAACACAAGAGGTTCAATTTTGAAAAATGATTATTAAAAGCATTTCTGCATGCTATTTTTAAAAATAATCTTAGAAAATGCATGTTAATAAATATTAATTCTTTAAATAAAAACTTAATTTTTTTATATTTTTAACAAAATTAAAAATTGTTTTTCTAATATTTATTCTTTACGGAAAATTGTTATTTTAATGTGTATATCTCAAAATGCTTATGCTTTAAATATGCCGATTTTTAGAAAAAAAAGCTAAATGTATGTTAACAAAGAATATTAACTAACATAAATATGTATTATTTTCAAAGGAAAGAATTAAAAAAAGAACTATGTTACAAATTTATTGAATAACTTTTCTCTAATAACTAGTCTAAATCAAATTTTCTTTCATACATCATTTTGAAAGCGTTTGTTATGATAGTTAAATAATAAAATCATCTGTACATATAAGTTTCCTCCTTGCAAGTACTACAAATGTATGTATGGGAAAAAATATAATCACAAGAATGAAAATATATTTTCTTATTAAAAACCAAGAGTTCTATGTTGGAATATATATATAGGTAAACATTTTAACTGAAAATGGTTTTAAGGATTAGAAATATTCAAATGTTTTATTCCTTATTGATATAAATTGAATGAAATATTCACGAAATATTTAGTACTCTTCAACTTCCTGAAGATACAACATTTTAAATTTATATTTCAAACAAATATCTTATCTGAATAGGAAATTTTTTTATTTAAAATATTGAAGACAATTTGGTAAACGAGAGACAATCTCACAAAAATTTGTTCGGACATCGGATGATTTAACAAAAATTAATAGTGTCAGAAATGTTATTATAACGTTTTTTTATTATTGTCGTAAGTTTCATAATACATTGAATGTTTTTTTTTGATTTAACAATAATAATAAAAATTAAAAGTTGCCTTTTTTCAAGTAATTTTTTCAACTTGGAAAGTTGGTTTAAATTATATTTTGGTAAGCACATGCATACAGAAATTTAAATGTTAATATTATCAAAACCGAGAGAGACATTCTAGAGTTCCATGAATTATATTAAATTATCATTAAGATAATAAAATGCGTAATTATCGATTTGAAATCAAATACAGTTATTAAATAGATAATATTATAATTAAACCGTTTCTTCACTTAACACTCAGAATTATATATAAGGAAAAAAGGTGTTTCCTCTTTTAGTACCCCCCAATGTAGTTATATTACTGAATAAACTTTAAATTTTCCTTTAACATATTTCCATTATTTAATTTTATATTATCGTTAACAAGTAGAATAGGAATTTTTCATCAATTTAAGATGCACAAAATTTTAGGTTGCTTTAGATTACACACATTTTATAGAAATTATGTGTTTTAATTATATAGCAATTATTAGTTTATAGCAATTATGAGTTTAAACAATTATTACTTCTGGGTATTGGTTTTCTTTAACTTTCAGAACTAAAACATGAATAAAACTTAAGCAAATTTATAAAATTGCTAAATAATTTTCAGTTACTATATTCCAAAAAAAATCTCTTATATTCCAAATAACTTGTCAGCAGCAAGTACATTAACTCTCTTTAAATATAATCAAAGAAAATTATGCAAAACTGCATAACTTTGACTTTATTTTTGAACCAATTTGCATTTTTCATCTCACGATTACTTTATTCTTTTAACACATCTATTTTGTTTGCCAGTGTGCTTCAAGGTTTTACCTCGGCTACTTAATATTTTAGATCTTTTCCTTATTACCATTACCTATTCCCTTGTAAATGTTTTTACAGCTACGGAAATTTTCTATTTTTTCGAATAGATATCTCCCCATCAAAGGGTTATTTCATATTCATATCTAATTTGTTGCATGCTTCCAGTAATTTTTGCACCATTAGATGGGATTTTTTTATTTTTAATATCTTTTATTCTGATTATATTTTTATAGGATTTTCTTGATTATTCTTATTCCACTATTATCTTAACTACAATTAAAATCTTAAGATTACATTTCTTCATATTTGTTATTAAATCAGCTCACATATTTAGCTTTATACATATGAAGTATTCATTGTTAATTAAGGTTCATTATATGCAAATATATGCAGTTTTTGGAGAATGCACAATTTTGTCATAATACGCATTACAAATCAATTGCGTTTCTGTGATTTATTCACTTCTTGTTGTGTAATTAATTATTTTAGATCTGCAATCATTTGCAGCGGCATGGGTATTTTACATACTATCATTCAAAGTTAATATGATTAAAATTTTACTATATCTTCAAACTATTTCTCTGAAAATTCTTGAAAATATTTTCAATAAACTCAATCATACGTTACATTTTTATGATTATTTAAAATAAAAATGCTATATTATTATAGGAGTATTATTCTTCATTTATATTTTTACTACACAATATATTTATTACTACATTATGAGAATATAGTCATCTTATGATGACTATATTCTCAGAATTTTACGTGTTTTGAAAAAATATTTAAAGACTACTGTTAATAAATTCGTCTCATATCAAATTCTAAACTTCTCTAAATGATTAATTTATTTTAATAAAATGTGTGCGACAATGTCAATGCATTATACGAATTTAAATGTTACATTTTTAATTATAAAAATGTAACCAAGGCAATTGATTTTTATCTGAGAATTAAGGTTTACAAATAGTTAAGGTAATATAGTTAAATAGTGTTGTTCACAGTAGTTAATTGATTTTTTGGACTTACAGATATTCGAATTCATGCGATGATTACTAAACTTTAATTCCATATATTTCTGAGTAAGCAGTTTTTTTCTTTAATATATTAAAGTTTAATTTGAGCATTTCTGGAAAATAATTGTTAGATTTTTATTTTTATCTACTTGTGTAAATAGTTCTAGTATTGTAATTAGTAAATTTAGTTAATAAATACATAAAAAAATCATTATTTTAGAACGTTTTATCACAAACATGCTTTAAGAATCGTTTTTATTTTGTGTTTTGAGTTTATGAAATATTTATTTGTAAATTGTTTTTTTATTTTTAAAATTTATTTAATTATATTTATTTTAATATCAATGTGTTTGTTAATATACTAATGCAATTATTGTTAGTATTGCTATTAAATATTAAACAAAATATTTATATTTTTAGGAAGAATAATATTTTTATTCTTAAAATACTAATTATTATATGGAAATAACATATTTATAATTTCATCGAAACAATTAAAAGATATATATTGTGATATAATAAAACATACTAATTACATACATGCATAGTTCCGTCTTAACTGTAAACATCTCAAAATAGCTATGTATAAGCAATTATTTATTAGTCTTATGGGCACATTTTTGAAACACTTCGACATTTAATGATTTAACTACATCAAATATGACTTACAACATAATCTTCATTCTTAGTTCTGTCATACATTGAAAAATTGTATCCAATTTATAATTTGTTACATTTAGAAATATTTTGAATAATGATTAGGTAGCCTTCTGCATACCATGTGCCAACTTTTTCAAAGACGAATTCAGATATAACCTGTAATGTAAGAATTCCGTACACTAACTTAGGTTTATAATAAAGTATTTGGGTACAGAGATAAAGATATACTTTACTTACGAATAGAAAACGAAAAATTTGCCCAAGCCATCAATAAAATTACGTCAATATCCTAAGGTTGTCAGGAATTCACTGTCAACCAGTTAGGAATCACAATCTAAAAAAAGAGTGATCTTCTCATTGTATCTGAGATACTCTCAAAAAATCTCGTTTTGTGAAAATAACACTGTAATTAACATCGAAATCAAGATTACTATGAAACTTGGATTTTTCTGTTTTGTGTGTTTAATTGAAAGAATTTCAAGAATTGATGTAGTTTCAAGAGCCCTTTTTTGATAGAATTATTCTGGTAGGAATTACTAAATTTTAAAATTATTAAGATTGTTTGTAAAAACATATATATACCTGATCAAATAAGCATTATTCACTATTGTTTAATCTTTTAATATTCATTAGATTACTCCAATAGTTTAATGTTTTTTGTTTGAATATTCACTGAATCATCAGTGGAATTATTATATTTGAATCAAATAATTATTACCTTGTTTTACTTTTAATCACAACATCATGAATACAAGTTATTTTTTTATCTGATTTTTTTCCAGTGTGACATACATAAATAATTGTAAATTTTTATATACCTGGATTATTTTAGTATGAAAATAGCATCATCGATTTTATTTTCCTAAAATTTATTCACAGTAACTAACTAAAAAATGTCATTGTAAATTTTCTTTTTAAAAAAAAAATGTCTCCTTTTTTATTTAATGAATTGTACTTGTATATAACTATACACCTACCTAAATGATTTAGTTATTGGGAGAAGATATTTATCTAAAAAGGAAAATGCAATTTTTAATAAATTCTTAAAAACAACTATTAAATACTCGTTTCGATATTTTTCTTTTATCATATATTTGATTGAATTACTGTTATTATCATAAGGTTTACTTTTCATTTCCAATCATCCATATCATATCCTCATTTTCCAAGAAACATGCGAATAAATGTGACTTTCTTCCAAATCATTCAAAACAGTAGAATTTTCAATTATGAAATAAACTTTTATATTCTCAAAATTTAGAAATGAACATATTACATTTTTGTGAAATCTATTCAAACTTAATTCTAAAAATCTCAACATACTTCATGCATAAAAATACTAAAATATTTCTATTCAGACTGTCAAAATAACCAATATTTTTCAGAAATCCCCTTTGCCGAATGCTCTTTCTCAAACCTTATTCAAATATTTCATAACCGCTAACATTGCATGTGTCATATTTACATTTTCTGCATACAGTGAATTTTAAAATATAATGCAAATATTTTATTTGCATTATATTTTAATGCAAATATATTATCCATGTAATGATACAATGCATTTTATTTTATACGTTATTAATAGCATTCCATAAATACGCTCTAAAGATTATACATTTTATTGTCGCGATTTCATTTTTTAAATAATCCTGATTGTTTTGTTTTACCATGAATTGAAGTAAGACAAGTATTGAATTCAATAATATTACAATTTTTATCAATTATTATGTATGCAACTTTCAAAGTTGGAAACAAATAATGTAAGTAAAAAAACAACAAAAGTAAAAGTACATGGAAGTACCTCAAAAGTAAAACTGCTATTAAGTACAACAAAAGTACAAGGAAGAACAATGTTTTTGACTTGTCCGAATACGTCCGAAGAATGTTTCATTAACAATATCATATTTATCTCATTTAAAACAGCAACTTTTCTTGCCATAGTTTTCAGTACCTTATACTTTTATTTTATCATCTGAATATATTTGTTATCAAGATGGTATGCCAATATTAAAACATGGTGCTCAAATTTTTTCGCAATCAAAAAGATTTATTTATTATTTATTTATTTATTTATTTATTTTTTGCTATAGTTAAAACAATTTTATACTATATTATTGTTATTATTTATTCGCATTCAAAAAGTAAACTGTAAATTTTGACAGGTAAGAAAGAAAGATGAAAATTCATCTACATTATATCAAAAATAAATTAGAAAGAGATCAATTGCTAATTGTTCCTTTTAATAATTGTTAGGTTTTTCCAAAATTTAATCACTTTAGCTAAAGATTTTTCGTCCCCTATTAGTGGTTTCAGGCATCTATGATTTACACCTATATGCTATATGTGCTCCTTTTCCGAAAAAGAAAATGTCTCAGTGATTGTGTGATTGATTGATTGACTGATCAGTGACAAAATGATGAAAAAAGTACTTGGTTTGATCAATAATTTTTTCTTTCATGTTTACTTTTATATATTCTACAGGGAATTAAAAATATTTTTTCAATAAAAAGAAAATTTTTCTATTGCTATTTCTTCTTTGAATATAATTTTAATAGGTTATGCTTGTTATACCTATTATCTTCGAGGGGATCATGTTTCAAATTTCAAGTTTCTACTTAAACAACTTTCCGTTGTTGAACAGATCGAACTTTTTCGCACATTTATTGCAAAGGCTAAGCAAAAAAAAAAAAGTACTGTAATGGATTGTAGCTTAATTTTTAGTGGACAAATATCTAACTGGCTTGGGAATCTACTTACATTCTCATTTATTCTGCTTTCGTCACGTTAATGTTTCATGAATGGAAAATTGATTATAATTCATTTATTATGCAAATCATTTTATGACATTAACACTGTGACAATTATAAATAATCAAAGCTAAGAAACACTAATTTAATTTAACTAGCACAGTATAATAGATTTTCAAAAAACTCAAAATGAAATCGAGCATTTAATTTATCTTTAGACATGAAATTAATGAGATTATTAAGAAATCCTATTTTTCGCATTACAAAGATAACCATAAGAATACAAATTGTAAAAGAAAACCTCCATAGGAAATACACATAAGAAATAATTCATTTTCATGTTACTAAAATTAAAATGGTTAAAATTATGTAATATTTGAAAACAAAGAAAAAAAATACATTATCACATCTAATTGTTTTAACACTATGGTTCGTAAAACTGATGATTTTTTTTTTATCTTATACGACAATGATAAAATAATATTTTTTTTAAAATATATATGCAAAAAAAAATTTAAAATAAGAAATATTTAAATTCACAATTTAAAAACAATGATTTCATCTGAAAAATGAGATCAAAATTAATATACCATAATTTAAAATTGATATTTTTATGGTAGCACTTAATAAGAATGATAAAATCAAATATACCGTGTAATATGTATTTTATGAACATTTGTAGTTAATTTATTAATTTTTAAATTTAGGTATGCATTTACAATTATAGTAGCAAATAAAACATAAAACTATTGAAGTTTCTTTTTATTTATTTAAGAAACAAAAGCCATTTTTAATTTATTTCATTTTACAAAGTCATTTCTCTACAATATTTATTTCATTGTTATTAAAATATTCAGTTTAATTTAATAATATTTATCATGGAATTAATAATTTAATAATATTTATCATTGTTTATAGTATAATATATTTTTGTCCCTTTAGTATAAATCAATATTTTTAAATTTAATTAAAGAATTTTACTTCGTTAAATTGCATCTTAATTAACACTAACAATGACTTAAGCATTTTCTTAAATATATTTTAAAAAACAAAAGCAAAGTTTTATTGGTTTTTTTTTCCAAAATTAACAAAAGAGTCTTAATGTTTTTCCCTGAAGTATATTTGAATATTGAAATAGACTTTTCTTAATTAATGCCAACAGAATGAAAAGCACTAAATTTTAACTAAGAAGATTATTTTGATATTTTAAACTTTTAGATAATACGTTAAAAATGTTTTTTTATAAATTAAATATGTAAATGCGAAGTTAATTACGCTTGAATTTAATAAATTATTCATAGTTTTCTGCGTTTTTCTTTGTTTTTGTTTTGTGTAAACAGCTAAATAAAATCGTTCTTATGTATATTTGCTTTTAGATGTAACACAGATTTAATGGCTTTTACTTTTTCAGATTTTCTCAGCAATTATAAAAAATAAGATAAAATCAGTAGTTTTCTGATATTTTGAATTTCATAAAATTTCAAAATTGAGAATATATTTTCTATAGAAGACTGAACACCAAACCATTTTTATAACATCTCTTAAAAATTTATATTAGGCTGATAAACATGTATTTTTAATATTTCCTTTTATATAATTTAGTTTGTTTAAAATACCAATAAAATGATGATTTTAAGAACTGCATCTACTTTTGTTTTTATTTGTATCTCGTATTCCCATTTACTTTAAAAATTTATTGTATTTGAAATATATAAATTAAAAGATCGTAAAAATTGCAATAGTCGATTATCTATGTCAATATTTGATATTGATTTGATAAAAATGTATACAAGTTTCTAATTCCATGCCAAATTTAGTCAAAATTTTAATTATCAAGTATTTATTTTAAAATATTTTCACCTAAATATCTACTATATATTTATTTATCACATAATTTAATGTAAACAAAAATTAATCAGAGTCAAATAAATAAATAAAATGCTAAAAAACTCTAAAAACACAAATTAATGAATGCGATTTTTGATCTGTAATCCCATATCATGTTTTATATTTTGTAAATATAACATTATTTCTTTTAATTTTCAAATAATGAAAGGGACATTACAAAAAATAAAAAAAAATTGTTTTCTGGTATTCATATGAAAATTCAAATAGTTTCAATAATTTTATCAAAATTAAATTTAAAAACATTTTTTTAGCATTTTTATAATTATTTGACTTATTGATAAGAAAAATATTAGCTTGTTATACTTCCAAACATCCTGTTGGAAATAATGTATAATAATTGTAATAATGCATTTTTTTTTCCAACTTTACACCTGAAAAAAAGAACAATCATATTAATTTTTATTTCTGCATTGGCATTTCTACTATAAAAATTTGCATTGCTTGGAAAAGAATTTAAATTAACATCTTTTTTTTTAAAAAAAAAATAATAGTGTTTGATTTGGAAAATGTGCTTAAAAAATAACAAAAAACCCATTAACTTTGATCGGATGTCTGGAAAACCAACAGCTTCTTAATGACAAATATTTTGTTCAAATATTAGATTTGTTTATTTTTTATTACCTTTTGAAAATAACATATATTATAAAATAAACTCCTGTATTTTTTTTTCTTGTCAAAACATTTTAAAGGAAAATGTAATGTAGTGACACATTATACCTGCATTCATTTATAGTTGTTCCCAGCTAATATTTTCCACAAACCAACACCAAGTACATTTAGAACCAGAAATGCTTCCAAATTTCCTCCCCCTTCAGATCAATGTCAAAAATGCGGCAGTTGATCCACTGGTGATGCCATTTATCGGAGGAGTAATAGAGCAAAGACGTATTTTCACCTTCGTGGTGCTCTGATAAAAACAAAAACGTTCCCTACTGATTTGAATTCGCATAACCAAGGCCGAGTCATAAGTAACAACAATGCTTTCAAAATTCAATTCTTCTGCATAACTCATTACTATTCATGGTGGTATTTTGATATACGGTTTGACCATAGAAATAGTTCAACAAATGATGAATGAAATGAAATGAACAGCTTTTGAAAAGTAGAGGAAGACCAGAAAGTTTCAAGTTGATTAAAATCGAGGTAATATTGATTGTTTTCATTGATTGTTCCTCTTTTTACTGAATTATAAATGTGTACAGGATTGTTAGGAAATTCTCAAAAACTATTATTTGATTGATAAAGTATAGTTATTATTTGAGTATTTTATATCTTTTTGGAAATCTTTCTTGATAAGTATCTGAAATGTAGCTAAGAATTTCATTGATTTTCCACAATGATAATACCCTTTTGAATACTGTAATTATCGTATATCGTTGTTTTGGAAAAGAATCAAAATTAACAAAACTACAATAAAATATTTTTCTAAGAAGTCATCATGTGAATTATTCCCACTATTCAAATTACAACTTCGTGGCATTCATTTTTAATCCATTAATTCTATAAAAGAATACTTATCATGATATTCTGTTGGATATTCACAGAATCAAATTTGAAAGAGGTTTTAGAAAATAGAAAAATATTGACAAACGCGCATTGACTTTAGTGAAGAACATATTAATGATGTTGAAATTAAAATTCAAACTTATAAAAACAACCTTTTATTTATATTTTTTTCCAAAATTGTATAGGTTTGAATAATTAATATTAAATATTCGCAAAAAGTGTAAAATAATATAAACACGTAACTTATACTTTTTTCCTAAATCTGTCTCTTTTCTTGAAATTAATAATGTAAATTCTTATAATTAAAAACAATATAATTTTAACGAATGTTTCATACTTACATTTTTATTTTTCTGTGTAACAATTCCTAATACTATTATAATACCAAAATATTAATTCATCTAATTTTACCATTTAAAAACATATTAATTCAAATATCATCTAAAAAAAAATTTATAAAATTATGCCCCTGTTCTACAAAATTATTATGATCTTATTCCCTGAAAAAATATTTAGCCATTATATAGTATGAATAATATTGCTGTATTTTAATTTCTAGCATAGTAACTAGAAAGCAAAATATAAAGGATTCGTATTATGAAATTAACTTATATATTCAACTATATAAAGAATGCATAGATAGCGTACCTTTTGACAAAGTAAAAAAACACATCTGTATATGTATGTGTACATATATATATATATATATATATATATATATATATATATATATATATATATATATATATATATATATATATATATATATATATATATATATATATATATATATATATATATATATATATATATATATATATATATATATATATATATATATATTACGCTTGGTAAAGCAAGAAATTAAATTCTTATTCGAAGTCCAAAAACATTTACTTTATGAACGCATGTTATTTTTAACTTTTTTACTTTACTATATTTTTTTATGAAAAAATACTAAAGAGTATATTACGAGAAAGTTATGTAAATCATTTTTCTTCATTTAGCTCTTAAATTCAAATTACTGCAGTGATACTTTTAAAACATGTATGTTGACAAAATGTTGTATGTCATTAAAGCAACGAAGCTTACTGATGTTCTTAGCCATCAATTTTCCATCAAGAAATCCATTCTCTTTTCTTTTTGATGCAGAGAAATATAAATCTGATTCGATCAACTTCAGAGAAAAGCTAAAAAATCAAATTTCCACTGTATCATAATCCAATATATTCGATATTTTTTATTCTATTATTAAATGCATTTTTCATTTTTCTTCTGCAAGAAATAAATAAATAATGATAATGAAGTTTATATAAAGACATATGAAGTGTATCACTACATAAGTTTAAATATCATGCGGCATCTGCATTCTGAATAAATTGATTGCACTATTAAATATGTAACATATTTTTTTGTGACGATAAAAATAAATAACATTAGTTACCAACTTAATAGGTAATATCAAGTGAAAATATATTAACAGTATTTTTTTAGTTAAATTAAATAAATAATTTGCTGATAATTTTTTGTTGACATTTAAGCTACAATGTATAATAATTAAATATATTATTTTTGGAAATACAATGTATAATGTGATCTGTAATGAAATATTACAGTAAAATTTAGACTAGCAATTAACAATTAAAATTGATGATTTCTTAGAATCACATTTATCATTTTTAAAATTTTAAATTTCAGAGAAATATTATTTCTCTCTCCATTTATTTTTCACAAATTATCATGTTATTTAAATAACTTGAGCAAAAAGAAATTAAGTTTATTTTTAAATCTGAAAAAGGGAAATACTATTCGAAAATTTTAAATATTTTACAAAGTTTTTAAAGAAAAATGACTATTTAAATTATTTTTATATCTTTTAATCTTACATCAAATAATTTTGCTTAATTTCACAATTAGAATGATTTTAAGGATTATTATTCAATCATTGAGAAATAATAGAAATATTTGATTAGATAGTATTTACTTGAAATTATTAGAATGCAGTTTTTCAATAATATTTTAGAATAGTCTGAATATTTTGACAGTAGTAGTATTAAACATATCAAAAACAAAACCAATTCAAGTGATATACTATAATTTTAGCTGCGAAATTACTTCCCTTAGCTTAAATTGACTGAATATTAATTATAGTTTACAAATGAGTAATTAAAACATTTATAATATAGCATAACTTAAACATTAATCATTATACCTGAAGGTGAGAATAAAAATACTCTCTATCTTTACGTGAGTAATCATATTTTAAGCGAATTTATAAACATTGAAATGAGAAAATGTATGCAAAATTAAAATATATTCGGATTTTCAGAATAATCACTTAATTTGAAGTAATTAAAAATGCAAAATCGAGAAGCATTTTTAAATAAGTGTTTGAAAAATGTGTTAAATAAGCGTCGAAAACTGAAATATTATGTTGTATAACTCGTTGCTATCTTTTGAGACGAGGTTTGAGACTCGTTGCTATCTTTACAGTTGTTATATGCAACAGCAATATTTACAAACTTGATTGTCTTAAACATTTTAATCAAATTACGCCAAAGAAAAAGAAGTGCTGAATCTATTATTTAATCATATATTTTAATATTCAAGAGAAAAGATACAACAACATAGGAAACTGAATATAAAATTATATTGGGATTTTCAGAAAAATCATTTTATTTGAAGTAATTAAAAATGCAAAATTGAGACGCATTTTTAAATAAGAGTTTGAAAAATGTGTTATATAATCATATGAAAATTTAGAAAAGCATCTCAACGAGGATTTAAATATAAAGTGATACGTAATAAGTGTACGAATAAATATGCTGACACTCATGGCTGCTTATTTTTTAACAGTAGCCACTAAATGTAATCTTCTGCTTAGTTATCAAAAACTGCGATTTAAGACCCTAAGATGGAGCCCTTATACAAAATTCACACTAGTGGTAGGGCATTTGAATTTTTGTATAGTTGAATTTATCAGAAATCGAAGGCCTATCCTTCCAAAGACAAGAGATTTAAGTAGGCAAAACTTCATTGGTTTTTCACCAATGAATAGTCTTGTACCTAGAGGAATAGTAATCATTAATTTCTTTTATTCATAACAATTGCGGTTGTCACAAATCTGTAGATTGTGTTTGTTTCTGTGATAAACACTAAATTATCCATTAGGATAAAATTACCTGTTTTCAAATTAAACATCATGTGTATAAGCAAAAACAAATTTTCGATTTCAATTAGTTACTTTAATTATCTAGAATGTATTTCCAGAATGCTGAATTACTTTATATTGTATTCTACACCAATAAAATTTATTTCGTTATGATTAAGATCTCCTTTACCATAAACAAATTATCAGAAAACATTTATTGAAGACTTTCATTTTTACGAACTCATATGACCGTTAGAATTGTTCTTAGATTGTAAATTCATAGAGAAGATTGCATCCCAAAATTTTTCTTCTGACCAAATTAATCTTTCTTTATAATTAAAACATAATAAGACTATTTTTTACCTAACTTTTAAAAATTGTTCTCTTTCTATGAATAAAGAACTATTAAAAAACTACCTAATGTATACTAATGTAAACTACCTAATGTATAAAATAGAAATCAGAAGGATATTTATACATAGAAATGCTTTTTTTTATTTTATTGATTAGAAATGAGGCAGCGGAATTAATTTTTTTATCTGTAACATTTTCTAAATACACATTTTTCTTTCGTCAGTACAATTTCATTCAAGAGATCCGTGAAAAATAATGAATAGCTTTGACTTCCGCCTATGAGTGCTTGAATGAAGATAATATTTCTCGTTGAACTAAACCAACCAACTAAACCATCTGACTGATTTGCTTCGGAATCTAAACTTTCATTCATTCAAAGACATAATACATCTTTTACGGTTAGTTATTTTCTTGCGTTTTGAATATGCTCAAATTAAAAAGTTATTTTTGGAGATTAATTTAACAAAAAAGAACCTTCGTCCTTTTATGTACACCCACAGTTGATGATTCAATTGTGATGATAATTTTCTAATGTTAGAAACATTGAATAAAGAAAGACAAACATTTTTTAATGAAATATGTGAAATTAATTTTAGTGTTCTGAAGTTTTATTCTTTTTCTGTATTTGCATGCACCTGTAAAAAGTTATCAATATTAAATAAAAATGTAAACGAGATTTTCGTTTTTAATTGAAATATAACTTTGTTTTCCACTAGACATGTTGGAGTTAAAATAAAAGTCTTTTTTTTCGAATTTTAATTTATAAATGAATATGCTAATAAGAAAAATTAAGTTTGAATAAAATTATATTTAAAATTAGAGAAATAACTTTCTTTCTTAATATGTCTTAATACAAAAAATATATATAAAAATTACATAAATATATATAGAAAGATTGCTAAACTTTAATTTTTCAGCAATCGCAAGTGAACAACTCGTAAAAATATTGTTAGGATTTAAAATAAACACCAGAGATTTAAAACAGTTATGCCTCAAAACTATTATTATTGAAAAAAAAGGAAATGCTTATTGACATTTTAGTTTAATCGCATTCTTTATTTTTATGCATTTTCTATGTATAAAAATCTTAATTAATGGTTATAATTATAATTTCTTTAAAATAGCTTAAAATTACAGAGAACGTTAAAATGAAGGTAAAATAAATAATCCAAATAAGATTGTAATTTTTGATTTGTAATATTATGATAGCTAAGTTATCTAAAAGAAACTCCACTATCTAAACATTTTTTTCAGGAAAAAGTTCCTTATATCAACATTTTTATTTACTTTCTTTCGATTTCTATCAAAATTCTAACTTAAACCTATAATCGATAGAATCACCTTACTAAATTTGATGAAATTTGAATTTTATTCCATTTTGAAAATGCGATTTTCCTTTTTAAGGCATTTATAGAAAAATTTGATCTTGTAAAAATATTATTTTTTCTCTTTTAAAATTCAGATTTTATGCGCAAGATTTCTAAAAATTAAATTTATTATACTTCTCTGTAATTTTAAATTAAAATTATTCCCACAAAGTTGCTTCATTTGTTATACAAACATTCATTCATATATATAATTTTCTAGGAAATATAATTATCCCTATCTTATTGTGTTACTTTTATTTATATGATATCACTGACTCAATTAAATCTTTGCATGGAAAGAATTTAGAAAGCCAATCAAAATAATGTTTCAGTATTTTTATTCACTTATTTCACACAACAAAAATTCTTTTTCACAATCTTGATTCAGCAGAAAAATATAATCAGTTATTGAAAATAAGAAAAATGAAAGCAATTATTTATTAAAAAAATATTTTTTAACTAAATTGAAATCAAATTCTTGTGAAAATACATCCTGGGTACCACATTTCTTTCTTTGTGAATTTACTATCTGTAACATTTTGTTTACACTTAGATTAGCATGTACAATGAATTTAATCAAAATGCATCATCATGAATAAATTATGCAAAGCATTATATTTGCATGCACAAGAATATTATGAATAACAGAAAAGCTGCCCGTAAGCTTTACTCGCGAATTAAAGCACAGAAAAAAACTTCAAGCATGTTAATCTAATCATATATTCTATTTTTTACTTATTTTTATATTTTACGCAAGTTACTTAACTGTTCTTCATATAAGAAAAAGTTTCAGCGTCTTTCGAAAAAGTTTCTAAATGGTAAAGAGGGATTGCGAAGAAAATAATACGTAATTGCGATTGCGGATTATGATTCAAAGAAATGGATGATAGTGTTAACGAAACCAAGAAATTAGGATACAGCAGATATTTTCGACGTCTTTTGCAACAGCGTGGAATGTTCGAACGGTATTTAATTCTTAGTTCACATTTGACTAAATCAATGGTGTTTGTTAGGACAATTGCTTTTACTGATAAATCCTATTTCCACCTATTACACCACGATGGTCAGATTCATGTCGATATAAAACATGTAGAGATACTATTGGACTGCTGTGTTATATGTACCATCGCATTATAAGCCTGATACCATGGTTTGTGGTCGTTTTAGATTTCTTTCACGCATTTCTGTAGTAATTCTTGTAAGAACTCTGAATAGTAAGTATTAAATCTCTAAGGTGTTCTAGTTCAAGGTCTTCAAAAATATTTTTTTACCATCATCTATATTTTAAGAGGATAATATGCTATCACAGTTACGACACAATACATAAGAATTCCTTTCTCCCAACTAGTTATAATTTCTTACTAGACCTTCAAATTCTTTAATTTTATCGCCAACAGAAAACGTGTACTCTATGGTTGCACTACAACTGGCCAGTCATCAGAAGTTAGTGTAGTAAGATCAACTTTGGAAGTCGCATGAACTAGAATATCTCAAGGATGCGTATGAGTAATAGAAGAGTCTATGACAAAGAAATTATTTAATTTATTTATATATATATATATATATATATATATATATATATATATATATATATATATATATATATATATATATATATATTATTCAACGTCGGTTCTAAGAGTATCTCTCTTAAAATAATTTTAAGCTGTAAAATATTATTCTATTGAATCTATTACAGACTTCACTTCACTTTTGAAATGTTTATCGGCCAAAGGAAAAACGGGCAGTCATTATTCAGCGAAAAATGCATTTATTTTTTTTCATTCTTAATGACATGTCCCAACCTGCAACTGACAGCTACTCTGTGTATGCTTCAACGCACCTTTCTTTCCTATCTATACACAGAAGGAATAACGAAATATGTCGCTTCCGTGACCACCATTCGAGTCACTGACCATGAGTGGACACAAAGTGGACGCTACCCGGAATAATAATGGTTATTCGTGCATTCATATAAATACAAGATTGTTAGAAAGAGGTGAATAACTAATGAAAAATATTGACAACACTTAATTCTGAAAGAAAGTTAAGCACAAAAAGATATTATCTGATATCACAGTTTTATTATATAAAGATGTTTAACTGTTCATTCTAATAAAATGACCATATGTAATCAAATGGCCATAAATTCTCGTAAAATATATATATTAATGTATTGTACACAAAAAGATATAATCTGATATATCAGTTTCATTGTATAAGGATGTTTCACTGTTCATTCTAATAAAATGACCATATGTAATCAAATGGCCATAAATTCTCGTAAAATATATATATATTAATGTATTGTACACAAAAAGATATAATCTGATATATCAGTTTTATTATATAAGGATGTTTCACTGTTCATTCTAATAAAATGACCATATGTAATCAAATGGCCATAAATATTTCTTAAAATATATATATTAATGTATTGTACACAAAAAGATATAATCTGATATATCAGTTTTATTATATAAGAATGTTTCACTGTTCATTCTAATAAAATGACCATATGTAATCAAATGGCCATAAATATTTCGTAAAATATATATATTAATGTATTGTACTCAAAAAGTCATAATCTGATATATCAGTTTTATTATATAAGGATGTTTAACTGTTCATTCTAATAAAATGACCATATGTAATCAAATGGCCATAAATATCTCGTAAAATATATATATTAATACATTGTTATTTCTTTATCTGAAGTATGCAGACTGACTAGGGTTGATATTTCCAATTTAAAACAAAGAAATTATTTCCGATATTTAAATTTTTGCAACGGATATGCATGTATGTTTTTCCCTGGGTTTTTTTTTTTTAAAGAATATTGTACGCGTTTACTTTTGAATTATAAACGTTGTCTCCCTTTGTACCATTCATTTGAATATACAATTTTCTTAATATGCTTATGAATTATTAACAAATATTTGCTTTCTATATAATTATGAAAATAAAACATTATTTGATTATTATAAAATATTTTATATAAATTTTTATGAAATGAAAATAACTAATTGGATTCAATTTATTGTTACATCTTAAAATCATAGCATACTTTATAGTTCGCACAAAGTTCTTTGATTATCATTCATAATAATTTAATAAATTTATTATTTTCAAATAATTTAAAACGTTAAGATAATTCAACTTATTACAAATATGGAAGTTTTATTAAGAGATTTTTCACCTAGATTAAGGGTTAATAATACGATGCACGTTTTAAAGTAATGATAATTGATGCTTAATATTAATCCATAAAAGTCAGTATCTTGAAAATCAAAAGATTAATATTTTGAAAATGTTTGGGAATACTGATTTTTGCTCACAAGTAATACATTCTTAAATTGTTTGATTTCTTTTAATTTCACATTTTTTCTGATACTAACCTAATTTTCTGAAGCAATTCTCGTAACAATTTATGCGTTTGTCTATCTGAAGTTTTTATACAATTTATAATTTTATATGAAAATTATTTTAAGCATTTTTACCTAGATTAATATTAAGTAATTCAGAGATTATACTTTTTTTACTTAGGACGCTGAAAGTGAATTTTGTAATTTATGATAAATTGTCTACAAATTAATTTCAGACAAGTATTTCTTTGACCAGTGTTAATATAAAAAAAATAATTGAAAATATAAGGAATGGTCACTTCTTTATCATTTAGAATCAATTTAAATGTATAAAACTTATACCATTTTTAAATTATATCTTTATATATATATTTTATTTTTATGATTCCTAATAAAATTTTATAAATAACAAAAAAATATTGACTTAACTTTCTTCAGGAAGGAAAAGTCAAAAAGAAATCACACTTTTTGAACATCAAAAAAATTCATTGTTTCTTAAGGATCTTAAAAAGTGAACCTTAAATTCTTCAAGTGAGTCATAATATAACAGATACATTTAGAGGGAGAGAGAGAGTGTGTGATTTGCTATTGAAAACATAAAATATAAAAAAAAGATGTATGCAAATTTAAGGAAAACCTTCTTTAGTTATTGACAGTGAAATAAGTCATAGACACCCGATGGCTTAGTGGTAGCGTTTCACTTTCCCAAGACTCATGTCTGAGGTTCGATCCTTAGACTGGGCAAGTTATATATGATAAATTGCTCTAATATGTTTTACCTATAATATAAAATTATAAGACTCAGCCTTTATTCCCTTCAGTGGGTAGATAAACTGAGTACCAAGCATGCTTGGGAACTAAACACTGGGGGTTTCACTTTAGGCTGACCACTTAATCGGAACATATGCTTCGCACCCCAAGACCTCTAGATCACGAAAACAAAGATGAGCGCTGTAGGTCTTATGACCCACATGGGCTGTCGTGCAGCAGCGTTTAGAGTAGTAAACCACTGACATTTACAGATTTACTTTTAAACTAAACTTACTACTTTTGCAGAAATTGTTTCTTCTCTTTGCCTTCAATCTTGCATATGAACAGAAACAAAAAGCAATATAAAACTCTTCCGATTTCTCCATCAAACTCAGTCGTCTAGCACATTAAGCATATTTGATAAAAGTTCCTTAATTTTAAAATAGAATTTTTAAAAATGTTAATAACTCTGTCCACAAAGGTTTTATTTGAAAAGTGAAAGACAAATGCATTCAACATTAAAATGATTTTTGATGAATATCTTGGCTATTCTAACATAGGTTCACTACTTGTTCAATGAATGTTTTAACATTTTCATAATAATCCCAAATTTGATTTTTTTAACAAATTAAGCATTAATTTATAAAAAAAATAATTATAGACATAAAATTATTATTGCGAAACAGTTACATACTTAGTTAATTCACAATAATAAAAAAACTGTTTTATTAAAAATTAAATACTATAATAATGGGATTGCATCTCAAACGTTAAGTCAATAACTGTGCTTTTTGATATGAAGGATAAAGCAAAATCAATAAATTTGTTAAAAATAAATATGAAATTCTCAGTTTTATAAATTTCTTTTCAAGCAATTTTTTAAACGTAAAATTATAAAGATTATGACTGATAGTTTACTTCTGTAACGAAGTTATAAAATGTATTAATTATTTCCAAAATGCTCTGATATGTTTTACCTATAATATAAAATTAAAATACATGTTTAAAGAGAGTAATAAAGAGATATTAATATTTTATTACTTCCTTATTTACTAAACACCATCTCATAAAATGATATTTAAAAGATATATGATCCATAGTTAATTAAAAACCCTAATTTTCATAATAGATATTCTCACATATGTTTATTAAAACGATGTAATCTAATGTATTTATAAAAATTCAAAACTTTTTATGTTATCATTAATTAAATTAGGAAAGAAATAGGCTCATATAAATGATTTAAAATTTTTAATGATTTTTAGAGGCAAAGCCAACCGAACTGCAAATATTTAAACAAACATCATGCTATTAAAACATTTCAATTTGTTCAATAATATTTAGTAAAAATTATTAGTGTTATAGAGATTTTATGATATAAAAATATATTTATAATTAATAACATATTTAATAATTTAATAATATAAGAGATTTATATTATATTATTTATTAGATTTATTTATGACTTAAGTTTTGAAAATACTGTGTGTGTGTGTGAAAATGCTTTTTGATTTCATTTACATGAGTGTTATGTAATCATATCATATCTATTTAAAATAATATTTTATTGATTTATATAAAATGAGTTTTATCAAAACCCATTTTAAAATTTTTACAATTTTTTCGTATAGAATCATTAAATACATTAACGGTTTAAGTTTTAAATATAGAAAAATTCCTTATCAAGAGAGAAAGAGAGAGAGACAGATCCTTACAAAACAAAATTTGAAATTACGAAACCTTTCTTCTGAGAAATAATGAAAATTACTCACACTACGCATTTTATGCTATTAATGTGGCAGTATATTTATATATAAAAGTACGAAAGAAATACCCGTATTTATTTAAACGTGTAGTTAATAATGAATGAACTTTATGCAAAACAATGCAATTAATTTTATAAATTTGAAGTAAATAAGTAGATAAATACTTTTAATAAAAATTTTAATATTTGAATAATTCATCAATTTTTTTTAACCTTTTAGAAATAAATTTGAGCATCACATGAGTTTGTGTGAATCACACCTGTGAATTCCACTTTCTTCAAAAAATATGCGAAACAAAGTAAACAAAATATAGTTAAAGTCTATCTTATATAATAAAATTAATTTCATACAACCAAAGCATCTAATAAATATTCTTGATATTTCGTATTACTTTTGTGCATTGTAATAACTCCATAATATATTAAAATGTTGAAGAATTTATGTGCATTTTGATGCGCTTATTATAGTCAATATTTTAATCTTGAATTGAGATAAAATTTGATCAAAAAGTTATAAAATTCTTAAAATCAGAAACAATGTAATTAAATAATTTTAAGTGGTTTTAATGTAATATTTTATGGCATTATAATGTTGTAGTGATTTTCATTCTTGTATATATTTCTGAAGCCAGGTTTTCAATTAATTATAGCGTAATATGTATTTAAATTACATTATCATTTACTTAAATAGAAGATAATGAAGAAATGAAAGAAATTATCAGTTTAAAACACTAAATATGACACCGTTTCATGCAATGTATTGCTTTTATATAACATTTTTAATGTTTCATTTAAATATTTGTTAAACTTCATAACTCTTTTGTGCAGACAATTATTTAAATTAATAAATACACATTTTTATAAATAAAACCTATCATGAGCATAAAAATTCTCAACTTCAATTGTTTATTTATTTTCAAACGAAAGAAAATGCTTAATTATACAATGAATAAAATAGTCTTAGATTTAAAATAATTTCAACTATATTTAATGATTTTTTTATAAAATAAACACTAACATGGCAAATAATGAAAAGTGTCGATTAATTCAAGAAAATTATTTTCAATACCTGAATTTTGATATAAATTGGTGACTAATAACATATTGACATGATATGAATCCTAAAAATGTTATTGAGCGTTTGAAAATGTAGAAGTAAAACAATTTACATAAAAAATTTAACTTATCTTTGTATAAATTGCTGGCTGTATATATTTGTTTGTGTTCATTTTTCTGGACAGTTAAAATACATTTAAATAAAAGCATAATTGTCAATCCAACATATTTTTCACAAGCTCTTTTGTAAAATGTTACGTTAAAAATTATGCTTTTCCATGGCAGCTTTGCCTTAAATAAATTATACAAATTGAGAAATGTATTTTATGTGTATTTTAGAAGTTTAGAGTGTTTTTATTATCATAAATTTTAAGGTAATTTTATATTGTAAGAAGGAAGGAAGCAGCATAATTTTGTCTTACGGACAATATTCAGGCATATATTTTAAGCTGTCTAAAATGTTTGTACTTATATGCATACACCTGCTTTGTTAATGACATTTATGAATACTTTAATTTGCATTATTGTTGAATATTTTTTTCTACGTTAAAAAATAAAGTATAAATTCTCACATTTAGATATTTTAAGTTCAATTTAATAATTACTTCATAAATAGGTAAAGATCACAATTCATATGTTACAATTATGAGACTTAAAAAAGTGCAATTATGAATGCGATTCTTTTTATTTCTCTATTTAGTTTGACGAATTAAAATGCGTTAAAAAATAAAATATGAGGACATTAGAAATGTTAACTTTTTCTTACATTTTTAATTTTTTTTTTCAATATTGAACTGTTATCTTTATTGCAAGATAAGGAATAAAAATTTTTATCTTTAAATGTATATCAATTTAAAAACTATTACATACATATTTTTAATTAACTTAATATAAAATTAAATGCTTAAATATTTTTTTTATTGAAACTGAAGATTTCAGTTAATATTTTCCTCCAACAAAGAAAGAATATCATAATTACTGTAAAATAACATCTCTAATTTAATTAATGCACATTTTAAGCAATAAAAAAAATTTATAGTATAATATATTGAAATGTTTGAAAATAAATGATCAATTAATTTTTAAGCACTAATAAAAAGTATCCTTCAGGTTATAAATTTTTTATTTAAAAATTTCGGAACCTGTTTGATGGATACATGGAAGCAATTTTAAAACTAATTACATGTACAGAAATCACCTTTAAATAAACTTTAATTCGAAGCTGTGAATGAATTGAGAAAACAACTATACTCTACTTATTTAAATAGTTTAATGCATTTTAAATATCTACAGAAAATTTGTTTTTATTCCTCATATAACATATTCACATTTTTCTAAGACGTCGGAAAAATTTGCATGTAATTAGCATTTAAATAGTCAGATACAATATTACCCGTACTTTACAAATTAGTTTTCTTTGTATTAAATCGATATATAGACAATTTCACAACAATCTGCATCAACTAATTGAGAGAAAGTTTATCATTATCATGGATTTCACAACATTACGTAGAGTACGTGTAGTTGCAAGCTATCAGAACAGGTTTCTATTATCTAAACGTGCAAAAATCTTGGACTGTTATGAGCACAGCTGACACACTATCACACCACGCTTTGGGCTGAGAATTGACGTGAGGCTTTCTCTGTGAGCTTTCGAAATTCATAGATCAAATCAATTCAATCATTACAAAAGCAACACTCATTATAACTTAAATTTATTTACAAATTGAATTTAACATAACTGTAAAGAAATGTGTACTTCATACTTAACAATTTTGTACAAATTCAATTATATGATAAGGTTTTTCATAAAACAAAAAAATAATAATTCATTTTCAATTAAAAAGTAAGATTTTTAAAAAAAATACAATGAAAACACTACTGATACATCGAATAATAATACTTTTAAATATTCATAGGAAAAAAATCTGATATTATCAATGCTCTTTCATCTGAGTTATCACAAAAGTTAATTGTGATCTTTTCCCAAATGCACTTGAATTTGAATTCCACATAAGGGTTTTTTTTTCAATTTTCTCACTCCATTAATTTCTAACCTTTAATTATTAGATAAAACAAATACATAAGACATGAGACATCATTCTTCAGATTGAGTGAATGCAACATTACATAAAAAGTAAAATTTACATTAAAAATTCATGACATTAATAGAATCATCACTCAATGATGAAAGCCATTTAAAAACCTAATCCAAATTACAGTTTCATTTCAAAACTATAATAATATCAAAAACAAAGTACAGAACATTTTACAATATAACAAAAGCATAATTTAAATATATAACATACAAATACATATCTAAATCCTATAATGACATATGGAAATTTTATCAGAAATGGAAACTGTATAAAATTATGAAATAATTATAAATCGAAAATTTAATTCCTTACTCAAACACCTTTATAGACTTGTCTTCTTATACATAAATTCAGGAACCATTCATTTTTAAATTTATTAAATTATAGAACATTAATTAGCTAAAGTAGAAGTTCTAAATTCTATTTAATATGATTTATTTTTTAAAATTATCTAATACAATCAATTTTTCTAACAGATATATGTATGTGTAAATGTAAGTGATTTGTAAATCACAGTAACTTTAAAGAACATCTATCTTATGTGTAATTATAAAAATCTATTTTTATTTTATACTATTCGTAATTATAAACATTTCTATTTCTGAAGATCCTTAAAATTTGTTTGTAAAGGATTATCTAATATATGATCGGTAAAATTTCTTTAAATGTTTTTACACAATATTTAAATATTAAAAGCATGCAGAAAATCAATATATTTCAAAAAAGGCATTAAAATAAAGAGACTTAAAAATGATAACGAAAAATGCTTATTATTTGAACTATGATTATATTTGTTCAGTGTATATATATTATAATTACGAACAAAAGTTGTTTTGTAGAATAAAAACATTAAATATATTCTAGTTTTATAACTATTTTGAAATTATAAATTAAATAATTATTACTTATACTTATAATGTAAGATATAATCATTTTTAAATTAGCTTATTGCGAAAAAACATTTAATGAAACCGAAAGTGAAATTTCAGTTAACATTTTAGTATTTTTATAATACTCAATTGTAATATCCTAAAAAAATCCACTAATATGTTAAAATAATGGTCCTAAACTAAATAAAAATTGTGGTTAAAAATATTTTGATTTAGTTTTTTATTTATAGTGTTTTCTTTATTATTATTCATTGAAATTTTTTTAAAAGGGAATCATTACCTAAAAATTTAAATTGCCTTATCTTTAATAAAATAATATTTTAAATATCTATATTGATTATTTCGCTTACATATTACTTAAGAACTTATTAAAATTCTTTTACAGAGTTTAAATAGTTTATCCATTATGTTTCCCATACATTTTCTGAGAATGACATTAATCTTATAGAAATAACATTTATTGATTTATGTAGAATAAAGTATATGATATTGACATTTATAATAAATAACGAATCAGTCAATAAAAAGAAGAAAATGCAGAACACTCAAAATATTTTGCGAAAATTGCATGCGATATTCAGCATGTAATTTTGACAATAAAAATAAAACACATTTATTGTATTTTATTAATTATTGTGATTTATGCATTCAATAAATTTCTGTACATAATAAAAAGTTTAAAATTTTGTTTTATCCTGAGAAAAATGACACAATTATTTCAAATGTGATTTCGTAACATATTTTAATAATACTAATTCCCTATTAATTTCTAATATATAAAATGTCTTTAAGGGTAGCTACTATTTAATAGTGCTCCATGTTTAATGTAATTCAATAAATAAATAATTATTTTTAATTAAGGGTCACTTAATTAAAATTTGACTTTCAATAAAGAAATTTTAAAATGTATATCGAAAAGATAAAATCTTGTAAAATCATTCATGACATTTGATAGATTATAAATATTTATTATCTATAGTTTCTTATTTCTATTTAAAAAACTGAAACATGTGTAAGGATGGAGACTTCTTGAAGATTAATGAAAAATAAGATATGTTATTTTAAAGAAATTATACAGATGTAAAAATTTTGAAGTTTTTGAAAATTTTATTAAAGTTTGTTTTAACATTACACTTGAAATCGTAAAATACATTTTAAATGTTATCAAAATATACTTTCAGATATAAAGACAATATATGCTTGTATATATAGTCTTTTCTTCCTTAAGTTAGTATTTTACTTCTTTCGTTCTATATTTTTCCTACAAAATGTATTTTTATTTACAAAAAACATGTATTTTGGCAGAAGCGTTTAAAAATAGGCACAATAAAGAATCAGAAGCTGTAAAATAATTTAGTACAAAGACTAAAATTATAGCTAAAATCTATTTCTGTTGTAATCTAACTACAATAATGGGAGTTGGCAGTGAGTGCTTATATTTGATAATATTATAGCATATGTAATTATTTTAAAAGTAAGTACAGAAGACAGCTACAACAAGCTAAACTATTTAGAAATATACGACTTTTATAAAGATATCGAGACTGTTTCATTTAGTCAACATTAAATTATTCATTTCACAATTAAGTTTATGTAAATAGTGGCAATATTGATATAAAGCTCTATGTTTTGTTTAACCTGTAAAGAATCATATGCAAATTATAAATTTTGTAACAGTAAAATTAAGCAATTTAAATTTTTATATCTTTGTATAACTGAATTTATATAACAAAGAAAAAACAATAAAATCTACAGTAAATCCAATACTTTAAAAATAATTTCAATGTATATCTAATCTGTTTTTTATAACAAGAGAATTCAATTTATCACTAATTTTATATTTCATAAATATATTCAAAATCTTCAACTTGAGCAGGATTAGATAAACATTTAACACACATAAAACATGTTATAAAACTTTCATTTTTCAAAGCATTAAATTAAATAAACTAGCGTAAAATTTGTGTATAGAATAATTGCTTAGAATTGTCTTTGAAATAACACTATAAACTTCTATATTTTGTAAATCTGTTCAGCATGTTTTACTGTAACAGTATATTTTATAATATAAAAATTAAAAATATAATCACATATACTTAATTTTTTTATCTCGTAATTTATACATCTGTCAAGTTATATAATATTGTCCAAATAGTTTTTCAAGACCTACGTATTTAGAGATAAAATTTAATTTAAAAAGTGTTCACATTCTGAAAATGTGAAACTTGCACACCAGCTTTAATTTTCAAACAAAAACTGATTTTACAAGTTTATAATTAACTATACAGAGAAGGCCTCACAAATCTTAGTTGTGAATGCATAGATAATTAAACATTTATGTATTGGCACATGATATCAGCTTTTATTCAATGCAATGGAATTGCATAGCTGAATGCAAATCTAACATTTGTACTGCGTAACCATTCATATATTTATCACTCATTTTCATTAAAACATATCACCTCATAAATCTATACATTCTTAATCAATCATACAATCATGGTTTTGAAATAAATAAATTATTACATAACATGTGTGTGTAAATACAAATAAAGTAAAACAATAAAATACACAAATTATTTTGATTTCTAGATTTATAATAATCTAAATCCTTAAAGAAAAGAGTCTAGTAACTTTAAAAGTCCTAAAATTACACAATTTGAAAAAATTTTCATTATTATAATTATTAATTGTAATCATAACTCAAAATATTATTAGTGTATAGGAAACAATTTTTATTCCAGAAATGTAAAAATAAAATTTTAATAAACTATGAAGCATTTTTTGAAAAAAAAAACATTTAGAGTTAAAAAATTTCCTTTCAAAATATATTTGATTTTATTGACTATACTATGAAATTCATTATTGTATATCTTCAATTTGAATACACTCATATTTTTACAGTGGTGTTCTATTTTCAAAACTATCTTGAGTTTTAATCATAAATAAAAATATAACATTTTAAAATGTTTTAATGATATAGTAATTTTAAGAAATTCATTTAACTTTTTATTAAAATTTAAGTATATAATGAATTTAAAAACGTCAAATAATCAAATTCATATTTTATATTTTAAAATATCATTCTGCAGTTAACAGAATCGGTGAATTTACACATAATAAATAACAATTCAATGGCAATTAATCCACACACATGATTTGTATTTTTATCTAACTCAAACCTATTTTTACTGTCACTAACATAGTGACACATATACATCTATCATATTCCCAGTATTTATTCCACACATTATATATATATATATATATATATATATATATATATATATATATATATATATATATATATATATATATATATATATATATTAATTGTATACAGCTTTTATGTTGACCAAGGTGTATTTTATACAAATATTATTTGATAACGCCTTTCATTGGTCATTTTTCCCAATTACCAGGTTCCAACTAATTCTCATCCAAGGTATAGCTGGTGTAATACTCGTATACAGAGGCACTTATTTTGGGATAGAATATTATTTCGATGTTAGGCCCGTTTGAGCAGACACCGAAGGCTAAAAGAGTGGAGTGGCTCTAGAAATATAGAGAAATTTGTCAGGCATAACAATGAAAATCACTACACAAATAAATTATGCAAATGTTAACATATTTTGATGTAATAATGAATTTGGGATCAGATGCACACAAAACAAGCTTGATTTAAAAGCATTTACTGTATATTAAAGAAGTTATATGTCACTATATTCATAATTGATTTTTGCTGAGAAATAATCAATTATGAATAAATAATAAGTGAAGAGCATGGTTTTGGTTAAGTGTCAGAAGATTAAATAACTCTCTCAGTAAAAAATATTTAGATAAATTTCAAAATTTCTATATAAATATTTGATGTTATTGAAATGTGTTTTAATATTTAATATAATAAATATTTCATGTATAAAATATTATTATAAATATTATCATATATGTGTTTTCTACAAAAATTATTTTAGATTCTACATGTAGTAGAATTAAAAATAAATGGTTTTTAACGCAAACAAATATTATTCATTTAAGCTAATTCTCTCATCCACTAAATAAATTTCTTTCTTCTGTTTTGAAATAATAATGCATTTGAAAAACAAATTGGGTACGTTTTGTATGAATATTTATAAACAAAATTAAGGATGTTAAACTTAATTTCTTTTTCTAAGCAAGATGAAACAAAGCACATTCATATGGCTTGAGAAACCAATCGACATATTCATAAGAGATTTGAGTCTCAAACATTCATGAATTATATATAAAGCTGAATTAGGAAGCAAAAAGAAATAACTAATTATAATTTCGAAACTAATGTATCTAATTACAAGTTTATTCACAGGACGGCTAAAGAAGCCTGAAAAAAAATTTATTACTTATTTATAACGAGACCCGAGTCTCGAAAAGCATAATAATCCTGTAAATTTTGGCTTAGGAAGCCAAAACAAAAATTATATTTACAGAGCAACGATCAGATTGTACAAGAATTTGCCACCAGATCCCGTCCATATTCAATCACTTTTTCTGAATTACGAAGAAGCACGGAGAAAGTAACGGCCGAATGTTATCTCAAGGTATTTTCAACTTTCACAGCTACATTCAGAATCAAATGTGGCTAAAGAAACTAATACACATATTTATAATAGATTGGCGTCTCAAACACTCATTAATTATTTATAAAGCTGGCTTAGGAAGCTCAAATAAATAACTAATTATAATTTCGAAACTCATGTTACCAATTACAAAATTTGTTCATAAGAGGGCTGAAGAAGCCTAAAAAATTGGTAATTTATTTATAACGAGACTCGAGTCTCCAAAAGCATAATAATCCTGTAAAACTTGGCTTAGGAAGCCGAAACAGAAATTATAGTTACAGAATGAAGTTCTGTCTGTACAAGAACTCGCCATAAACACAAGTCATATGCTATCACTTGTTTTCTGAACTACGAAGAAACACGGAGGAAGAAACAGCCGGATGTTATCTCAAGGTATTTTCAATATTCATAGCAACATTGAGAAATTTCAATTTTGTTTATCCAAACTTTACATAAAAATGGCTCTCTTTACTAAATAGTAGTCCTTTCTATGCATTAACACTTTTATGAACGTCATATAGTTCTAATAAATTACCTTACTTATGTAGTAATGGCTAAAACTAAAGTTTTTACTCGGATTTCTATGAAAAATTACCACATAACATTATCTAATATATTAAAATCGACACAAAATATCATTTTTTAATTAATTTATTTAAAATCTGTAAAATTTAATAAAACTCTTACATAGGATGTTCACTCATGTGAACCGTAAAGTGAGCTGTCTTTCAGGGACGGGACACGCTGAAAATAAATTAAAAATAAATACTTTTTGTATTCTTTCCAAAATAATTATATCAAAACATGAATAAATTAATACAAAATTTGAAACATGAATTAATATGTACACGCTTTGCTTGTATTTA
This sequence comes from Latrodectus elegans, assembly GCA_030067965.1. Classification (NCBI taxonomy): domain Eukaryota; kingdom Metazoa; phylum Arthropoda; class Arachnida; order Araneae; family Theridiidae; genus Latrodectus; species Latrodectus elegans. The sequence goes on from CM057812.1 coordinate 52,020,221, forward strand.
ATAATCCTATGTTAAAAATGACTTGTATAGTATACATAAAATATTGTTAAAATGGACATATACATGTTTAAGTATACTAATTACTTGTTAAATTATTAGTTCATTTTAAAATTCAAATTTAAGCTTAACCTATTTTTAAAAATACTTATTTGAATTTAAATACAATTTTATTTTCAATTAATTCTTTCGAAATTACTAATAAAATTTTTTTTTCTGAATTTTTATCTATTTTTTAAGAATTATTTTATAAGCTAGATTTTGTAACTTAATTTTTAAAATATTTGTTCATTGAAAATAAGCATTAAAATTAACATATTGAAACATTTAATATTAAAAGAGAAGTAATTTTTAATTATTATATGAAATAAAAAATGCAACTAGGACTTTTGAAATAAACATGATTAACTGAAATTTAAAACCAGAGAAAGGACTATTGCTGTTGTTCTTATTAATGACACTTGGACAAGCTAAGCTCGCTATGCCTTGGCTATACGAATTTAAGTCAATCAGGAGCGTCTTTCGTTTAATCAGAGCACCATGAAGGTAAAAGCACGACTTCTTCAAATCCTCCGATAGATGGCAGCACCAAAGGATCTACTTCCTCAATTTCGGCATTGATCTGAAGAGGGAGTAAATTTCTCCAGACCATTACACCCATGGTAACTGCTCAACGACTAACCACAGGACTTTCGATTCTACAGATTTAACGAGCACATATATCGCATTACTCGGTGATTCTTTGGCGACATTGGGAATCAAACCCCAACCTTCCGGATGGAAGGCCGCTACCCTAACGATTAGGCTACCACGACCCGCATTGCTGTAAATGTATAAAAGAATTTACAACTATTTAGCAAGGACATTGATGACAAAGAACTGATAAACTCAAGCAAACGGTTTTATCAGATAATATATTTAACATATATAATATATTAACTAATATTAATTCACAATTTTTATATATGTAATTTATTTTATTGCAATAGTTCTCTAAACTAATATCAGGATTAGATTTCTTTGATTAAATTATTTTAAAAAAATATATACACATTTATCATTCTTAAAAATAATTGATTACGTAAAATTTACTTTATTAAAATTACTGAAACGCAACTATTTTTGAATAGAATTACTAAACCAAAACACATTTTTGTTTAGTTTTACCTGATAAATCTAAAGCTAATGTTTGAGCCCGCTGTCATGAATCAGGTGGTAAATGATGGCAGCTGCCACCACTTTCAATATTAATGAGCACAATGGGATGTGAATGTTTAACTGTTATGTATTCCAGACCTATGCATAGAAATATAACACAATCAGCAATATAACATAATAAGCAAATACAACACAATAAGCAATATAGCATAATAAGCAAATTCAAAATCTCACATTCAATCAAGATTATATTTTGAAATATAGACGGTGTTTTTATATATGTTTTTATATATATATATGGTTTTTTTTACATATGACTCAGCAACAAGATTGTTACTAGAATTTTCAGTTAAACGATTTAAATATATACAAGCTTATGTATATAAAAATATAAAATAAAAGATATTGATTAAATTATTTACATATTTTAATCTATATACATATTAATACTTATAAAAAATAACGCAAATATGTATAATAATATTATTCCAGACATTTAACCTAATTTTAATTTCATAAATTAGTGCAAGCTTTGTTAAAACCATTTACACTAAAGAAAAGTGATATGCCATATAATATTTAAGGAAATTTAGTCACGATAAAATCAAATCGAAAGTACTAATACGAAGTTCGTAAACTTTTTCCTAGTTCAAGATATATCTTTAACTAAAAACAATACATGATTCGTTGCATTTTCAATAATTATTTATGTACATATTATAATCTGCATAATGTTCTAATAATCTGTTTGTGTTGCCTTAATATGAGTAAAATCTATCAATTTGTTATATTTTATATACATATATATACATTCATACAGATATATATATATAATAAAAGAAGTACGTAACAAAATGTTTTGCAGATTGGTCGCTTAGTGGTAATGTATCAGTCTCTCAAGTCTCAGGTTCGACGTTCGATCATAAGGATGAGCAAGTTCGACTCAGCATTTTATCCTTCCAACGAGTCGATAAACTGAGTTCCAAGCTTGGGAACTAGGAACTTGAGGTTTCGTGATATTTGCACCTAATCGGAACATATGCTTCGCACCTCAGAGCCACTCAGTCAGGAAAACAGAGACTGGCACTGTAAGCCTTGTGGACTTCATAGGTTGTGTCGTATCACAGAGTCTGGTTCAGTTTAACAAATTATTCTGGAGTTATTGCAAAACTATAACACTGAATACAATTATCTGTCTGTATGAAGAAAATTTCAAGTTTTACAAAATCTATTTAAAGCGAACATTTCCGAATTGTATATGCTTTTAAATTCTTGCAAAAATCACATTGCTCCAATTAATATATTTCTCAAAACACCTCTCTGCCTGAACCTTTATGCATTATATATTGATATATATAATAGCTTAAAAAGTAGCTGCAGTTTTTTTTATTAGAATATTGAATTGCTGTTTTGCTAACTTGAATAGTAAAATTGCATTTTGCATTTTCATTATCAAATTATTTTCTACATTGGCCATTTTATTTGTTTTGTATGTAAGAAAAACATATCACCAGCTAAAAAACAATGCAGTTGCTATATATATGTGTGTGTGTGCTTGTGTGTGTGCTTGTGTGTGTGTGTGTGTTTGTGTGTGTGTGTGTGGTGTGTTTGTGTGTGTGTGTGTGGTGTGTTTGTGTGTGTGTGTGTGGTGTGTTTGTGTGTGTGTGTGGTGTGTTTGTGTGTGTGTGTGGTGTGTTTGTGTGTGTGTGTGTGTGGTGTGTTTGTGTGTGTGTGTGTGTGGTGTGTTTGTGTGTGTGTGTGTGTGGTGTGTTTGTGTGTGTGTAAGGTGTGTTTGTGTGTGTGTGTGTGGTGTGTTTGTGTGTGTGTGTACGTGTGGTGCGGTGTGTGTGTGTATGTGTGTGTGTGTGTGGTGTGTGTGGTGCGGTGTGTGTGAGTATGTGTGTGTGTGTGTGTGTGTGTTGTGTGTGAGAATGTGTGTGTGTGTGTGTGTGTGTGTGTGTGTGTGTGTGTGTGTGTGTGTGTGTGTGTGTGTGTGTGTGTGTGTGTGTGTGTGTGTGTGTGTGTGTGTGTGTGTGTGTGTGTGTGTGTGTGTGTGTGTGTGTGTGTGTGTGTGTGTGTGTGTGTGTGTGTGTTTCACGGATAATTTATGAAGAAATTCTAAAAAAATTATATTTGAAGGAAATAGGTTGACTTTTTTTTATGAAAACACACTCTGCTTCATATTCTAAAGTAAATAAATCTACTGCTAATAAATCGAACTTAATTTTTATTGATAATTCCTCTGCAGAATTAGAATATATATTTTTATTTAAATAAATGAAATTCTTACATAAATAAATATAATAAACCGTGTCAAGCAAAAAAATTGACATATACACAACCACACGTTTTACCAATAAAAAAAGGAAACTCTGAAAAGACCAGAAAATTATTCATATAATATACTTGACCAGTTTCTAACTAATCCATTCAATAACATGTATTTTAATAAAATATGCATATTATATAAATTTTGAAGTATATTGTTTCTTTATATCATTTGCTATTTATAACAAGTTTCAGTGTATATATCTTAACTTCCACTATATCCAAATACACTATCTTCTATAATCACTTTATTTTTTATATTTTGCTTTGTATTAACTAAGTAAATTGTTGATTTATGTAAGAAATCAATAAATATTTATCATTTTCCATTATTTCAAATATTCAACTAATAATTCAACACATTTCTGAATACTATAACTTGATTACAAGATACATTTTGAAATGTTATTAATAAAATTAGACAAAATGATATATAACTAACAAAATCGTAATTTCAAATTGTTGATGATCATTTCAGTGTCTTCTAAAATTTTGATATTTCCTGTGATAAATAAAGATGTATCGATAAAATATATATTGTAATAATGCTAATAATATTAATTAATGACACGCTACCAGTTGCCAATAAATAACTGAATATATTGTTCAAGTGTTCACTTAGTATCTAAAAAATTCTCGTTCTTGGAAGTTGGGTATTAAGATTATAACACTTTTAGGTTAAGCGTAAAATTTATGAACGTTTTTATTTGTCATAGAAATGCGATAAATCCACACATTTTAAATAAAGAGTATGCAATACGTACTCATATAATGTTTCAGACAATAAGAGAAAAAATTCATTTACACTTTTAAGTTTGTAAGCTTTTAAATTAATTATAATATGTAGGATCATTTGAAATTTTTTGAGGTGCTTATATCATACTATAATATATATATATACATACATACATACATATATATATATATATATATATATATATATATATATATATATATATATATATATATATATATATATATATATATATATATATATATATATAAACATTTTTCAATAAGTGATTAAATTACTGTGATGCTTTTTTCATTCTATTTATATTGCAAGAGTATGAAAAATTAATCACATTTATAGTCAAATAACATATTTAGCCTGTTGTTGTTCTCGTGTGTAAACTAGGCTGGCAAATTGGGGTGCGCTGCTCCACTTTTCCAACTGAACCGTATTTGATGTGGAGTCCGACTTCTTCAGTACACACATATGCCATAGGGACCCATTTATAGGGTAGTAAACCATTCACACCTCATTCACAAATAAGGAAAGGACAAAGACAGGATAGATAGAGAGAAAGTACATCCATGTCTGAACCGGGTTTCGAACCCAGGACCTCCCTATCCGTAGCCAGGCACGCTGATCTCTGGAAAAGTTGACCGGCACGCATATTTAGTCTAAAATGTGTTATTAAAATTACCACAATACCATATTGCACACAACATATACAACTGTTAGCAACATTTTTTTTTTACAATTTGCAAGATATCAGCTTCACATCTATTAGTCTTCACGTAAAATAAAATATTTTGTTCATTACATTTCTCTATCAAAGTTTCAAAAATAATATCTCTATTATTATTGCATTGTATAAAATTATTATAGAAATATAATTAATTATTGTCTGAGACAAAACAGATATTTTTTGTTCTCAAAATTTATTTTTCGTTTAATAATGCACACAACATTACGTTTAATAATCCACTTTACAATTATATAACATGCCAAGCAAAAATTGTCCAGATGTTCAACCGCCCGAATGAGAATACATTTTTGATTTCCCATTTTTCTCACAAAGCTTTGATTGGTACCAGCTAAGAAACCTCAACAGATATCCTCTATAGCCAAGATTTAGAAACCACTGCCGTTTTTTTCTTTTCTGGATCCATAGACAAGAAAACACCAACACCAGTTAAACAGATGTATGTTATTTAAGTATATCATTTTTTTCTATTCTTAATAAATTTTCATATACCAAATCGGAAAGCATGTTAACTTTCCTTTTTATAATATAAACATATTATATTATATACTTTCTTCAATCGCAAAATGTCCAAATATAATATATTTAGCATTTATCATTTTATTAATAATCTATAATATGTGAAAATAATTTTTAAACGTACTTTATTATACAATTTCTTCCAAGAATTTTAAATCTAATACTCATTGACATTTTTGTTTGCTTAATAAATATTATCTGTTTTTAGAAAAGTTCATAAATTTATTTTTGTCGTAACATTTATAGCATTTACGCAATTTCTACATAACTTACTTTCTACATAACTTACTTTGTTGGAGAAATTAATTAAAATATTTAAATAAACACAAAGTATAAATCAAGTACGTTAAATAAAGTTACTGTCTCAAATACTTTTATAAAAAATAAACATTCATAAATATGTATAAAATTATACTTATTTATGAATTATTATGGAAAGAAAATTTAATTCATCAGAATTTGCAAAATTGTAAGATACATTTCAGTATGTATTTCTCATATTTCCAATAAAAAAAACAGACTTATAAAAACTAAATAAAAAAGATACATTTTATTCAGAAAATAACTGATAAGCATGTTTACTCCTAATATAAAAATAAGCATTTTAAAAATTTATAAGAAATAACGTTTTATTTTCAATAAAAAATTAGATAATAGATGCAAGCACATATCTCATTCAGGAAAGCATAATAGTGCAATAAATATCAAAAAGGAATAAATTAGGTTAAAAGCACACACAACTTCATGAATAATATTTTCTTTTATTTTGAATAAAAGCATCAAGATTAAAATAAGTTTATTGTGTGTGTGTGTGTGTGTGTGTGTGTGTGTGTGTGTGTGTGTGTGTGTGTGTGTGTGTGTGTGTGTGTGTGTGTGTGTGTGTGTGTGATAATTTAATAAAAATATCCTCTGCATTTTTCACTTGAAATTTAGATTTTCTTGAAGATAAATATTTTGCTATACATACTATTCAGTTACGTAGTAAAATTTCAAGGCTTCAACTATCCTGTGAAAATTACTAATATGTTTCAATTTTAATAGCTTTTACTATAAGCAAAAACGAAATTTCAATCAAAGGTAAGAGAAAAATCTCAAAATAAGTTCCAAGAATTAAAAAGACTTCAATAAATGTAAAATTGGAGAAAGAATGTTATTAAATAACATGTAAAGCATTCATGTTTGAATTATAATGTTCCACTTTACATTATGTTAATTCACATATATTATTTTTCTAGTTTATATTCCCTAAAATGTGTTACCTCGAGACTCTGGCACGATAATAAATTTTCCTTCTCCTCTTAGGGTGGCACTCCTGGAGAGCGAAAGGGTGCTCCTGAGCGAATGCAAGGAATGTAAGGATCTTAGCGAGTGCAACGAGTGTAATGAGTGAAGAGAAGTTTTCTCGTGATACACAGAACTCCTGGTGTCGGAGGATTCCGATGATGTCGTTGACGAATAGCGTGGGCTTTCGGGACTTGTTGAGCGTGGAGACGACGACAGATCGGAAGGCTCCTGAAATTTCAAGTTGTTTGTTAAAAACATTTTCATGTAAACAATTTATATATATATATATATATATATATATATATATATATATATATATATATATATATATATATATATATATATACATATATATATATATTGGAACTTTATATATATATATATATATATATATATATATATATATATATATATATTATAGCAAGATTAGAAATATCAATAGCGAAAATTGTAAGATACAAGAAGATATAAAATTGAAAAAAGTACAAGAATAGATAAAACACTTATGTTTAGAATTACCTTCAGCACAAAAGCAGCTAAAATTGAATTAATAAAACGTAATTAATAGTATGTTTTTACAAAATTAATAATCTAATATTAGATGAGGAGAATAATAATCAAATACTGAATGGAGAATAATACATTTAAAATACATTAAAAATACCAATTGGAGAATAATAATATATTTATAAAATAAGTCAAAAAACCAAATTGAGAATAATAATCCAATACTAGATGGAGAACAATACATTAAAAATACGAAATATAGTAAACAGTTGGGAAAATGTTCAATATATATATTTTAAAATTTCAAAGGAAATAGAATAAAGGAAAATGGAACGAAGTACCAACATGGCCACCTTCATCGGGGGGTGTTGACCACATTGAAATAAAGTATGGCTTTTCTGCACTGGCCCAAGACATAGTCTTAGAGAATCAGGTACCCCCCCCCCCAAAGCCTTATTAAAATGTTCAAACCAAAATATCAAACCAGAATAAAAGAAATAAAAGTCAAGCTAATATACATAAACCAAAATCCAATGTTTCCAAAATACATTTAATATTTAGTAATCAAAATTAAAATTAAATCCAGATCCAAATCCATATTCAAATACAAATACTAATTTGTAAGAACCGCACCAAATACTACATGTAAACCAAATAATTGAATACATAAATTTAACGAGTAAGTGTAAACACTATTGGCATTTCAAGCTTCTTATAAGACTTTCAAGGCTTGGGTGACCCTTCTGTAGTATAAAACTACGCCTTACTACCTATGTATATTTTCGCAACAGAAATTCGTATACATAATGTGTATGAATCACAAAAATGTAAATAGTATAAATGTGTGTGTACCATAGAAATTTTTAATACCATAATTAACCAATCACATGCTTATTTATACATCTTACACAAATCATTCATGAATTCCAAAAGAAAATAAATCTGTAGCATAGCATGGTTTTACAAATGTAAGTGAATTCACGGGATTAAATTAATAACATTAAAAACTATGATATTACGGTGACATAACCATTCCACAAACTAAAACTCCTACGATTGCAATCCGTTAAATCAAGAATTCATGAAATTGAGTTTGTTTATAAATTCTTGAAATGAGTAGAAAATGTTAGTTTAGCATTACAATGCTAAGGAGCTGAATAATGATATTGAGTACTCATACTCAAAATTACCTTTAATAATTTTGTTTGGTTTTTTTCAAAATGGTAAAAATTCTTTAAATAGTAATTTTGATATAGTGAAAAGTTAACTTTTGAGAACGTCAAATTATATGTTAATATTGAAGAGGAAATTTCGTTTTCCTAAATGAGATTTCATAGTTATTTATAATTTCACCAAAAAAAAAATGTTTCTCCAAAACATAGCTAGCACTTTTTCAGGTCTACCTACATATCTGCGAAGAAGTACAAAGTAAACACATACAAGATACAGGAATGTTGTAAAACCTCAAAATATGGATACTGATAAAGATTATTTTCTTCAGTTGTCAGCAAAATTTTAAATACTAATGCAATAAGTTAATAAATTATTAATTAAAAATAAAAAGAATGACACTGCTTGCTCCATAAAAAATAATAAGATTAATTGAGCAAATGAAGCATAATCAAGCTGTGTTATGATTTCCATACTGATGTAACGATAGGACAGGTACGAAGATTGTTAATTATGATAAATTTGATGATTTTACAATAAAATTTTATCAATGGTTACAGATCAGTTTTATTCAATAGCTGTCCTATGCAGCTCAGAGATTTACCAAATTAGTAAATTTTGATTACATAATTGAGTTTAGAAAATTTGCATCTGTCAACAACAGTCAGCAATTTTTCCTATTAATGAGGCTATTGTAATCGGAGATGCGCTGTTGGCACCGGATACGACTCAAAACAATCTAAAGGTCATTCATATGAAATTTGGTTGTAAGAGATTTGCTGTCTGCTGAAAGCAATCAACAATTTTCTTGATGAAACATATTATCAGAAGAATTTTACGCAGCTTTTTCAATCATCTGCATTTGAAAGGAGTATTTAGGTATGTTAAATTTTTTTTGTTGATGATTCATTTGTGTGACACCTTACCGAATAATTAAAATGCATATTCATAAATTTATATTACATAGTCAATGGTTATTTATGATGCGAAATTCATTATGTAAATTCACGGTCTTAATTAGCATTTTTAAGAGGTTTTTTTTTTTTTTTTTTTTAAAGTTTTGCCATAAATCAGGTTTCCCAGTATTTGATTTCTGATGTTTTATGATATATGCGAATAATTATAGAAGTTTCTTTAGAATATTTTGAGTTAGATTTAATTTTTTTTAATTACATACATGGAATTTCAGGAGTTTTCAAAATTCTTTTAATGTATCAAATTGTTTCTGTTGGCTAATTTTAAAAATATCAGATGTTCCGAACAATTTATTTCTTAGAGTCAATGGAAAAAATGCATTTTCAATCTCATTAATTCTATCCTAGGAATAAAAATTATGCTTATGTAAATATTTCCGTTTTGCTGGATTAAAAAGTACTATAACATATTGGAATATTAAATATTTAAATGTCTCTAATTTTGAAAAAAAATATTTGAAAGTACACCAGATAAATGTGATAGTTTTCCTTCCATCCACATTGACGAATTTGACAAGTCCTGTATTTTTGATAAAAATGGCATGTGAGTTCTGAAAAAAAAATCCCATACTTCCAAAAGACTGCTCCAAGCCATTTTTCTGAAATAAAAGTTTACCATTTTAATCATAGCATTATTTTTAAGGATTTATACTTTACTTTCTTTTCGAGTTATAACATTAAGAAACAATGTGTATCTTTACTAGTTAAAATTCCACAAATATTGCAATGACTACTAACCATTCAAGACTTAGGAATCGATAAACATTCAAGGCAAATGGGAAAATGCTATTAACTAAAATGATACCACATTCTAGAGATTAGTGCTTGAAAACTGAAAGTTTATGGTAAACATTTTTTATTTTATGATAATTAATGTTTATTTAGTTACCTTTGTTTTCACCTTTGTCTCTCCAAGGCACTTTTGGCTTTCTTCAGGTGGTTCAGCAGGTGTGGCTGACATGGTTGCATGAATGTTGTTGACAGAGCCTCGACTGTCTTTCATCTGTCCCTCATCTGCAAGCATACATTTCAGTATGATGTTACTACCAACTTACATGAATATTTAAAATTATTAAATATCAGAACTAATCTTCAAAATATTTTGACATTAATTATCTGAGAAGTTTTCATATAGCTGTGTAATACTTCTTCAAATTGTAATAAAATAGTTTAATGTATATTTATTAAATATTTTCTAATTTTGTAGTATTTTCAAAAATAATTTTATTTTTTTCACAAATATTAAAAAGATCAAATACTAGTAAGCAAAATTATTAGTATAAAAAGCAAAGTGATAACATTTTCAACATGATATAAGCAAAATTGAATTAAGTACATATATGAAACCATATTATAATGCAATAGATAGGAACAGAAAATGAATTAAAAATAATCATGCATATAAAAACGATTTAGTACAAGCTATTTTTGCTTCAGATATTTCTGGTGATTTAAGTTTGCATTGATGTTTACGATCTTAAATACCTTTTCTGCACAACAAGTGATTGATTGTACCTGGTATTGTGGAGTGCCCAATAAGTGTGCCATAACTACCCAGAGAGTGTGTGGGTCTTTGAAATTTAGAAGCAAGGTCCAATGAGAAGACAGATTGACTTCATTTGCCACCACCAGGGTAACATTTCCCATAAAAGACATTGACACTACAGAAGATTTAATTTACCGTAGCCACACTTGGCGAAAACAGCGAATCTTCAAAGCAGTAAGAAAGAAGGCTCTTAGCAGCCAGGCCATTGCTAGTATATCTTAATTTTAGTTTAATTTTAACTACACTATCTCACAGCCTTTAAATTTAACTTTAAAAAGTTTCACATTGTTAATATGATCTAACATTTTCTTACTCATATTTTGTTATCCCTTTTTATTAATTAGCTGAGATTTCAAGGGAAAAAAATTAAAACAGAATTTTTTGCATTTGAAATTTCAACTAATTTTATAAAATATCTTTAGAAAGAATATCTTTATACTCAAAGAACCTCAGAATTTCATAGCCAATATTTAGCACAATACTGTCTTTATGGAATATCTATATTGAAGAAATACAAAATTCTCGACAATTCATCATCAAACGAAATCAGAAATGAATATTTTCTTGGTAAAATCGGAAATCAATCTCGTTTTTATAATTTGAAAAGCAATTAGTTTTAAATGCATTTATTTAATTCTCTGCATATATATATATATATATATATATATATATATATATATATATATATATATATGTATATGTATATATATATATATATATATATATATATATATATATATATATATATATGTATGTATATGTATATGTATATGTATATGTATGTATATGTATATATATATATATACATATATATATATATATATATATATATATATATATATATATATATATATATATATATATATATATATATATATATATATATATATATATATATATATATATTAATGTGTATATATTTACTTTAATTTAGTATATATGTACTAAATTTAAGTAAATATATAATCACAGGAATAACTAATATTATATAATAAATAATAAAAAATAATAATGATTAATAAATAATAATAAATTAATAAGCACAGGAATAACTGTGCAAAAGAACAAGTACATTTATAAATGAAATCATTTTTTTTTTAATTTGTAAATATGTGCATTTGAAACATTCCTAATATGCCCCAAATATTTTTGAAATTCGCTTATTGTCATATAATTTTATTTTTCCAAATCAAACTAAATATGTTAATACTTCCTAAGTGTGTTTTAAAATAAATACAGAAAATAAAAAACACCATAGCTTTTTTATCTTAAAATATCACTTATATATAATTTTATGTTGATTACATTTACTAAATTTAAAACAATTTTTATTTCACACTAAGTTTATAAAACTACATTTAAAATAGTCAAAATTATTTTTTTCAGATCAGAAAAAATAATTTCTTTTTTATTTTTACTAACAATGATTTAATCAAAAATAAAAAATATATACTAAAAACATATTTTTGAGATAGTCGACGGAAAAGGGTAAAGTAATTTTGTGATAAAGAGTGTTATGCTGTATATTAAAAAATATATTATACTATATTTCAATGTGTATATAATATATTTAAATGTATCTTTAAAACAGAATATGTTATTTTTCAAAGCAATATAAAATCTATTTTTACATCTAATTTCTATGTTACTGTAATAATGTACAAAATATGTTAGTTCAATATGAAAACTTATAAGCATCCCATGATATTTAAAGAAAAAGTGGAGAAACATTTATAAGAGAAATAGCTTATACATTAGAATGATCCATCAATTTTTCGAATTCAAATGTATATTCTGCTTTTTGATGATGATGATGATATATATATATATATATATATATATATATATATATATATATATATATATGTGTGTGTGTGTGTGTGTGTGTGTGTGTGTATATATATATTGTTTTTTTTTAAATTTAGAAATGTTAGTTTTTTTTTTTTTTTTTTTTATTGTGAACCAAAACACGTTTACCATAACAACTTCTGTCAAAGCTTAAGGACCTTGTCCTGCTGTACTCATTCCTCGCAGTTTCTTCCCAACTAGGTGCTCGCTGTTCTGCTTGTTGCTGAAAAAATTAAAATTAAATTGTGTTTTAAATATAAATTATTTATTCAATATAGTAAATTATTTTGAACTGTAAAAGAAATTCCTGATAATATATCTTATGAATGTTTTTACACTTGTTTCAGAATTAAATTAAGTTGATAAAGAAGCAGATATATGTGTTCTAACTAGGCTGTTAAATTTTAATCCATATTTTTTCTTACATACATCGAATATAAATAGAATGACTGATTTATTTTTCTCAATAAAAATGTTTCAACAGAAATATTAAAGAAAAGGGAATTGGAAATATATAATGTAATTTTTTAGTTGTTTTTTGATAAGGAATTTATTACATTTAAACAGTTATATATAAATTAATATATTAAAGTAAGGTAAAAAAAAAAATAGTGATCTTAGTTCTTGTTTCACAATTTTATTTATTATGAATCTAAAAACATTTGAATTCATTTCTGTTGCTTGAAATTACGGACATATCCTAAATTTTATAATTTTACAAATCGGTAGCTAATCGAAATGATTTCCGGAGTAATTTTTCATTTTTAGTGGAGAAAACAATATAATATTCTACACATTATAAAAAATTTTAAAAAAGAATCAAAGGCAGCCATTTTAAGAGATACATTTCGTATTAATCATAGAAACTTCTAATCATTACTAAATTGCTAACAAATAAAATATTATTTTATTTAACTTTACGATAATTTTTGAATATATTTGTTTTTTTTTTTTATATTCTAAATGTGATTTTAATATTTAACAACAAAAGAGAAACATAATATTGAACATGACATCTAAAATTAATCAATATTTATATATTAATATTAGAACTTATATTTCGAAAATAATGAAATATAATACAAAGTATTAAATCAATAAAATTAAAAGATTTATTTAATATTTTCTACCAATACATAAAAGTATTTTTCAAATGAAAATCAATGATTTTTAGAAAGAGTGTAAATAATAGCACGCAATTTCAACACACATACAAGGAGTAATTTCATTTATATATTTGAACAGTAGTAATTTCATTTATATATTTCACAGACAGTGAAATGCAAAGTGTGGTTGTAATAATGTATAAAATTTCAGGGCTTAAATATAATGCAATATATTTTAAGGAATGGACGAGACAAGAACTTATTTATATAAGGTATGATGGGTTAGCTTCACTTATTCCTGCAAGTTTAGAAACTACATTATAAATTTATGGTCTGAAATTTGATACAGCGAAAGAGAGTAAAAAAGATAAAATATCAAATAAATAAAAGTTTACAAAGAAAAAAAAAAAAAAAACTAAATGGAAACAAAGAAAAAGAAGCAAAATATGAAAACGAGTAAATTATCACAATAAATGCGAAAATTGGTTTATCAATCTGGGTAAAATTACGAGAAATTATATGCAGAGTTTGAAAATTTACTACTTTCGAGTTATAAGCTCCTTTTTCTTGAACAGAGGGATAAAAAAATTTTTGCCACTGCAATTCATGTTTACGCACATTAGCAAAGATAAATAATTACCATATGATCTATTTAAAATATATACACATATAATATATAAATGTAATGCATGCATGCAGGTAGGTAGAAGACATGCATACCATTTTTACGGATAAGATCGATAAATATATGTTGTTGTTAATAATGATATTTGGACAAGCCAAGCTCGCTATGCCTTGACTATGCGAATTTAAGTCAATTGGGAGCGTCTTTCATTTAATCAGAGCACCACAAAGGTGAAAATACTATTTTTGTTCTTTAAATCCTCCGATAGATGGCAGCACCTTATATACTAAATATATTAAACTTAAAATAAATTACTAAAAATTTTTTCAGTCCATTACATATTCAAGAAATTACTTTGTATGTTGATTCAAAATTTGTACTTTAAACAGTTAAATGTTTAAAATAAATGCAAAACTAAGAATAAAGTTTACCTGCATATCACGAAGTTGAACCTGTTCTTGAGTGGTTTCGTTTTGCACGCCGACGGCCACGGGCGCGTTTTGCTTCGGTTCCGGCTGTATTAAAAGACGGTTGCATAAGTCATCTCTGGCTTCTTCCTGAGCTGCCTGCAGTTGAGCAATTGGAATAATCACTGAAATAGAGTTCAAAATCTTATTGCAATATTTGAAGGAATTTCTGCTCCATTAAGTTATAATTTTATTCAAAATTTAATCAATTTTCACAGTATATATTTAATATAATTTGTTGATTTTACATATAACATAATTTTATTATATATATTTTTTTAATTTAGCCGAATTAACTACAAGATGATTTGCAAATTTAAAAAAAAAAATCTTAATTTATTTAAAAATCTTTCATCATGTATTTATCTTTCCCTTGGACATTTAAATTACATAAAACTGTGCATTTTGAATCAAAGATTGTTAATCAAATCATTTTTAATTCATATAAATGTTTTTAATTTACTATAATGGACAAAAGAATGCAAAAAAATGTCATTGTTTCTTAAAAAAAAATATTTTTAAGGCTCTAAGTAACTTATTTTACTACCAATAAATACATCAATTTTTAAACTTAATAATAAGACTTAACTTTAGCAGTTTAATATTAAATTTTATGTTTGCAAAAAAATAAAATCTTTTCAAATATTGGAAAGAATTTATTGAGGCTGAAGAATTTTTAAGAAAACAATTATCACCTTCATTCACAAAATTCGATGATATTTCAGGCTAAAACTCAAGAAATGTTAAAACCAAAATCTATCTTTCATCTATGAAAGTAAACTTATAAATTTTTCAAGTCTTAAGCAATATTTTTAATATAAAGTCTCTTCATATACTATCGATCAATAATTATTTGGGCACATGTGATAATTAAAATAAAAACAATTTATTCATATCAATAATTGATAGAGTCTACACATGAAGCAATTTTTGCCGTAACCCTACGGAGTATACTTTTCCCAAGCTTTTGGATGATGGACAGTGATATTTCCTTTCATTTAGATTTTGGAAGGTTGCTGCATCCCTTAACTTATTTAATCTAGTTCAACCCAGAGGTCACCTAAAGGATTCAAGTCTGGTTCCATAAAGACCCAGTTCAATCCATTATCAGAATATCAATCCATGGTGAACATCGCAGTATGATAATTGGTGTTGTCATCATGAAGAAACAATAATCATCCCGTAAAATTGTCACAATCGTAGGTGCTCAGCCTACCATGAATTGTGACCAATGCTCTCATTCCATGCCACAAAAATATCCCCAGACCATATTTCCATCTTCGCCAAACTTTATTGTAGACACTATGCATTCCAGAAAAAGACGTTCTCCAAGCAACGGAAAAATTCAGATTGCGTCATCTGATTAGCCATTACTCTAAAGATTCATTACTCTAAGGAAGATGTTTCCATTCATCTACTACCAAATTTCGACGTATGAAGCACCACATCGACCAAGCACCATGGTTCAATTTTGTAAACAGAGGCATCCTTGTGAATTGTATTTATCACAACAATAGTCTCGGAAGTTTATTGAAACTCATGGAATATGTAGGCCATCGGCTTGGAAAGATTTCCCCAAATTTCTTTAGACAACGCTCGTTAGTGTCTATCATTTAGTTTCGTGAATTTGCTGGGTTGACACCCATTCCAAAAATAACCACTCACCTTTAACTTCTTAATGAATACACATTCTTGATTTTGAAATGATTAACTTACTTGAGATATATCTCTTAAGGATCGTCCATTTTAAAGATAAATGGCGTCGCCTTTTTCTATGTCAAGCAGCTCTACATTTCAATGCATCTTGCATACGACTAAAGCCAATGTTGCTTCTTGTACGATATTTAAGTACAGAATGCATTTTGTAGATCCAGAATGCAGATATCGTCATTTGCATTCATGTAAATCATTACTAAGCTTTACCAAGCAAGTAAATTTAAACCGTGTTATCATTCTGTGCATTTTTCCAAAAATAACACAAGAACCATAAAAAGAATAAGCCATTAGCTGTCGCATGTCGGATTAAAGACACCAAGAAGTAAGCTTTTTTTCACGAGCCCCAGTTTTGATACGTCTCTTATAGATAAAATCAGAAAACAATTTTGAAAAATTACTAAAAATGAATTTACTATATATATTATATATATATATATATATATATATATATATATATATATATATACATATGTGAGTGTGTGTGAGTACATTACATTATTAAAATACAAAATTTACGTGATATTGTTTAGGAGTTACACAAAAAATAGAAAAGAAAAAGATTATTTGAAAGTAATTCCATAAAGCCAAATTTTTTAAAAAGAAATTTACTAATTTTAGCTACAATAAATAAATTGCTTCTAACTATAGAAGATTAACCAAGATATACAAGATACATTATATATATATATATATATATATATATATATATATATATATATATATATATATATATATATATATATATATATATATATATATATATATATATATATATATATATATATATATATATATATATATATATAAGTTGAAAGAATTCAAGACAATATATACATAAAAATGTCCATGATCAAACTAACCAAAAATTACTTTAAAATACAATAATTTGAAAACAATATAAAACCATCGATAACAAATATACAACAAGTAAATTTGTTAGAGTTTTCCCTTAACATTCAGCCAACTTTCATGTAAAACTGTATGAATTTCCCAACAAGTTATTGCAGTAAATCAAAAGTAATATGTTTCAAAATAATTAGAATTTATGTATACAGTTCTTTTATTAAAGACCTAATTTTACGCGCATACAATGTATGTTAGCAAGAGAGGAAATATCTCTATCGATACTCCCCGCAAAATTACATTATTTATACTTACATTAATAATTTGCTACGCTTTTTTCAAGACTTCTGAATTTAATTTGGTATTTTAAAAGTATTCCTTGATTAATGAGTTTTGTGTTCAACAATATTTGCACTTCTAATGGAAAATGTAATACCATTCATGTCAAGAAAGATATTCCTATCTGGCAAAGGAGATTGTCCACTGCATGTTAACAATGAAAATATGTCAGAGCTATGTTAAAAATAATAAAAGAAAATTTAATTTAAAGAGTTTATTTAATTGCAAACTTGTTCATTACTTCCACAGTATTGTCAAATATTCTTAGGAACAATATATGAAATATAATATTTTGTATTAAGTGGCATATTTCTACATTTGCGCTTCACGAATTTGGCAACATCATAAGTACGTGATATTGTGCCAGGGATTTAGCTTGAGATATCAATAATGAAAATGACAAAATTTTCCCTCTCATGGGGACATAATGACTTACCTTCTGAAGTGATTAGAGAGCACTTTCGCCATATGCAGCATACACAGCATATGCAGGATACAACAAATGAAACGCCCCCCAATATGGAAGTAATGAGCCACATTCGGTTTCCCTTACGACGTTGTCTTTCCATTTCAGCTGCTGTCATTGGCTTCGCCGTAGTGACTACTGCTGTAAAATGTTTGACAATGCACACATAAATTTTTACAAATGTTAAAATAAATTATATATCAATGAAATTACATTTCCGTTTTAAATGAAAAATGCAAACTAATTTTTACTGTAGCTTACTTTTTCCTTTTAGTCGTTGGCTTAAGTAAAAAAAAATAATTTATTGCCATTCAAATTTTTAATAAAACCACCACAACAATCCCTTGAACACTTATTAAAATTCGGTCGAATGCACATTAAATTATCTTTTACTTCAGTGTGAAGATGGAAAACTGTCAGCTGACATTTAAAGGAAATGAGTTATCTGAAAATAATCAATTAAATGTTGAGAAAAATCTATTTAAAAATTAATTTAATTAATGATTTTTTCATTAATTTCCTCTGCATGCCTTATATTCTATGTATATGAGGCATGCAGAGGAAACTATAAATCTGTTTTTTTAATGTAATCAATCAATAAAGTAATTCCAAAATGCGGGAAATGTACCAATGTTAACCCACCCTAACCAGGAAAATTTTTAAATTTCATTTTATATGAAATTATTCGTGAGATATTGTAATAAATACATTTGTCATCATAATATACTAGAAATTTAAACATATTCTTAAAGGACGAAACAAATAATCTATTATGATCATTCGTTGTATACTCCATAAAAATGCATATTATATACATTAGCAAAAATATATTTATCATTTGTTATATACTCCATAAAAATACATATTATATCACATTCATTTCATAAGACTTTATATTAAATGTTAATTATTTTAGTTATTTTATGGCAATATAAATATATGCATTATTACAAATAAGGTTCTTCCTAATATAGTCAAAATTGTTACATTGTTACAAAATTGTCGAGCATCAACATAATAAGTCAAAATTTTATTTCAAGACTACCTTTAATAATTCTCTTAGGAGCATTTAAGCGCTACTATTTCCGAGTTAAAATGTGAAAATGTAACAATTGGAGGTAATATTTACCTTTCACTTCCTTAGTGGAGACTGACATTACATTTTCTGTAAAGGCACTTTCCCCAATGTTATTGTAGGCAGCTATGAAAAAGTCATATTGAGCTCCAGGTTCAAGACCAGTAATAGTAACAGAAGTGGTGTTTGTAGGAGCTTCCTTATAGGAATACACAAGAGAGTCAGACTTCTTGAACCGTATGCGGAAGTTTTGGTCAGCACCACCGTCAAAGCCAGGAGTCCACACTATTGTAATGGAATCAGTGGTCTCATTCACTGCTTTCAGATCCTTTGGTGGCTCAGGTGCTCCTTAAATAAACAGGAGAAAACTCATTTCTGAAGATATTTAGTTAACACTTTATATTAATTTACTTATAATTCATGTATAAAAAATTTCAATCTCTTCTAAACCTGATTACCAGTAAGCCAAGAAATCAACACTTAGTATAAATTAATATATGACATCACAACTGAAACATATACTTTCGTTTCCTTACTCAATTTTTACTACAAAATTATTAACTAGCATCTAATGCATTCCTATGCATTTTTTCATCATTTTATTATTTTAAATTCTGGATATTATTGATTATAATATAATATTTTTAAATGTTAATTATAATTTTAGAAACTTACACTGGTATTCAAAACTTAAGCAACAGTTGCTATTCTTGCCATAACTTCACAAAAAATCATTTGATTGACAAGAAGTTCAGAAATGAAACAAACTTTTGTAGCTTAGCGATGATAGAAACAAAGTTACACAAAACTGATCATATTGTATATAGTATAGAATCAAACAAAATACGTTTTGTCTTACTCATTGTACCGTTACGCATGATTGTCTATCAAAGAGGCACAACAAGCAAAAGGAAGGAGGAAGAACGTCAAGCAAACGTTCCTTCAAATGGTAAATTCTATCCCCTTATATTATTAACCGTCTCTCTATATTCAGTATAAGATTATCCAAAAGTTGTTGTGATAAGAGTACTCATTTCACAATCAATAAATTCAGCTATTGGGTGTTCCCTGAATTATGTAACAGTTGCACAAGACATCTTCTTAAAAATATTTTACATCTGTTCTATGGTAATCGGAGAATTACACAGCATGAACCATTCAAGTGATGTCTTCACTTATTATCTTCACTTCACTAAGAATCAGGCATCTATTATGGCAGTGCAGTGGTATTAAAAACGAATTTCATGAAGTATACACGGTAGCTGAGCACTGGTGCTTACTGAGTGGTTTCGGCCTCATGAACAATACACTATAAAACTCCAATCACCCAAATCAATTGAGACCAGATCCCATTCAAATAATCAAAAATTCGATTAATTGGATTTTTTCGAGAAAAGGTCCATTTTAATTAATTATTGTATTTTGTTAATGGGAAAAAATTATATAGTTTCAAAGTAAAAGATTCTAATGAAAGGGTAACGCTTTTACATCTTAAGGTACTTACAAATGTTTCATTAAATGATAGTTCCACGTTTGCTGCAATTTGGACATGAAGGTCATCTTCTTTCTCAACACTTTCAATTAAATGACCATTATTTGCAAATTGAAACACTCAGTGTAATTTCAAAAATAATAAAAATATATCATTCCCTTGAAGGAATAATGTCTTGAGATACAATGCAATTTCTGATATTATTAAACGTCCTGCTGAATTGTATATTTTTTATAAAAATGTCACAAGAAGACTGAATTTCAGTAAACAATGGAAATAGCAAAGATGTGTAACCGATTTAATGCATCCCGATGAAGATATCACAGAACCAAAAGAAATACTGTAAAAGATATTTATAAAAGCATTTATTTTCCAAATTAACACTTTGATTTATCAAGAGGAATATAGTGAAACAAATAAAGGAGAATGTACATTAATGGGCAATGAAAAAGTAAATATAATTAAAACATTTATATAGGCACTTCTAATAACATAAAAGCTAAGCAAAATTATAAATTCAAATTTTAAAAGATTAAGTTAAGTTCATGGAAAATATTTTTAGCTTATATTCATATTAATAATAACTGGAAAAATTAATACTAGAAACCCTTGGGGTTGGATCCTAGAAGAGCACACACCCTTGACGCGAAGGATTTTGGTTGGTAATAATTGTTGCTTGCCCAATCTTCATAACCCTATTTCGATACTCTAGATATGGTGAATTAAAATATTTTTGGAATTTCGTTCTGGCATTTAGCTTTTTACAGTTTCTCAGGGTGTGGGTTCTAATAAGATTTCACCAGCACTTGTTAAAAATATTGAAATTGCAGGAGTGGTAATCAATTTAGATACTTTCTAAAAATTTTCAAAGAAACTTTGAATGTGATTCTATAAAAAAAAGCAAGCATATACTTATAACCAACCTTAAAGATGACGTAAAAAATTTCCTTATTGAATATAATGGAAATGATGACATTTTAACCAACTTCAGGTTAATAATGTTTTTACATTTATAATTAAACATAATAGGATCTGATAATATTACTAATGATTTGTTTCATAATTTTTATTGTATTTGTCCCCAGGTTCGTATTTATTTATTTATTCAGTTTGGAAATCAGGTTTTTTAATTGTTTCCAGGTTCCTAGAAACTAGCCAATAATATATCCAATATTAAAGATGGAAATTTTAATCAACCTATCATCGAAAATCTAATAAGTAACAGCTTTATGTGTTTATTGGAAGAAGCAATTCATAATGAATTTTAGATATCCTCTTATTCCAAAAAAATATGTGCAAAAACCATTTTCATTTCAGATGTCTGAAATCTAAAGAAAATAATCTTAATTATCCATACAATATTATCGAAAAAAGGTACCTGAAAAATTATTTTAATATCCAATTTATTTTAGAAATTTAAAGAGGTTAAGATTATGCTTAGTGGTAAAGTAGTATTCAGAAGTTGAAGAAAACTGGTGTCCAAGAGAGCATTTTTTTTACATTTTTAATCCTTTCTTAAGTCAACGTACAGTTGAACAAATACTTGATGGGGCGAAGTAAGTAATAAATAATGGAGAAGGTTTGTCCACCATGTTCAGTCTCTCGACCAGATTCGACCATTTTTATAGAACTTGATTATCAATTAATCAAACTAATTACATATTACTCATATTAATGACGTTTTAAAATGTTTTTGCATTTAATCATTTCAGTTGCTGATATATTAATTATTATTCAAAAAAATAAAACTTTTCCATAACATTTTCTCTTTGGCTTAAGATATTCAGCTCTTTACGCTCCATTGGTCAACAGTAAATAAATTTCAATTTCCTTCAATAAAATGCAAAATAATGATGATTTGTAAAAATTTAGTGACAAAACCAACATGAATTTGAAGATGAGGAATCATTTATTTTCTAAAGCAGAAATTTTTCTTGAAAGCATTAGAAAGAAAGTTAAAGGATAAAAATCATTTGTAAGAAAATTAAGAAAATTCTTTTCGGAAGAGTAAAAGAATACACTACTCTCGATTGTAGCAATTCTGCATTCTTCACAAGAGCTCCCTATTTATATTTAAAAATGATTTTAATGAAAAAACATTAAAAAACATAGTACTTTTAACATTTGAATTCATTGTGGTTAATATTTCAGTGATGTCTTATGCTAGTTAATGAATAGAAGATTTAAAGTAACAGGTGGCTTATTAAGAATAGTTATCCATATAATATCTATAAAATCTTGAAATACCATTGAATCAATTGTTTGACTAATGAACTTCATCAAAAATTTATTTTTGTTATAGGTATATTAAACATGATATGATTCTAATTTAATAGCACTAGGTAAATAAATTGCTTAATCACTTATACCCTGAAAAACAGATTTTTAAAACAAAGTCATAAATATTTTTAAAAAAACATACATTTTTATATACTTCTTAATCACCTTTTTTGCTAAGGGAGAATTTGACAAAGTCATAACCCAAGTCACTCCTCGCCACACAAGTGTATTCTCCGAAATCATCTTGCCTCACTCTCTTGATAGTCAAGATACTGCACCATTGCAAATCGCCTGTTTTTGCTGACCGGATGTCATAACGTCCGATGTCAAGACCTTGTATGATAACAGTACTGTTGAATGACCAAACGAAAGTGATGTTTCCATCTCCTTCAGCAATGCATCG
The DNA here is from genome assembly GCA_030067965.1 of Latrodectus elegans. Lineage (NCBI taxonomy): Eukaryota > Metazoa > Arthropoda > Arachnida > Araneae > Theridiidae > Latrodectus > Latrodectus elegans. The sequence continues at coordinate 52,043,857 of CM057812.1, forward strand.
AAGTTCTATAGTTGACCCCAATTCCGTCGCCATTTTTGTATTTACGAGATTTCTGATGATAGTTGGCTTATCTGAAATTGAAAGTCAAAAGAACATTCAGAAAAATTACAGGATACAAGATATATTTGCATCTACTAACAAGTGTAGCTATGAAACCAGCCTCTCAGGCTTATTATCTTTAATATTATAATCAGTATTAGAGTATTTTGTATACTGTGTGTGAAAAATTATTCCAGTACAACCGTAATATAAATCCTATATTGATGTATAAGTTTAAATTTAATACAAAAATATTTAAATAACTTTATCATCATATTATTCTTAATATAATATATATTTAAAATACAAAACATAAGCATGTATCGCATCGAAAATCATTTCAGTCAAACACGAATATTTTGTATCTTTTAAACATCTGAAGACTGCAAACTAAACACCATTATTTGTTTAAACGAGTCGAAATACTCAATGAAAAAAGTTAATAATTTTATATCTAATATTCAGATGTAATGTTTTAGTTTACCTTTCTAATTCATTTTTTTTTATTGAAATCTAGTCATCGACAAATGATCTGGGTGTATTTTCGAATGTTTAACTGAGAGAAGACATTTTAACACAATCTGCCCGTTAGGAATTTAAATTAGCACTAAGAGTTTATTTAAAAACATATAAAATGGCCTTTTACATTAATTTTTTACTTCTTATTATATTTTAAATAAAATATTAACGTTTTTTTTTATTAAAATTAATAATTTTTCAGAATTGGGATTTGTGATTTTTTTATATTTATATTTCTTTTTTCTGCAGTACATTCCACATATTAGGAACTGAAGTTTTTAATGTGTTTATTTAATTTTTCTTCTAAATGAATTAAAAACAGTAAACCCTGTTTACAAAAACATATTTGGAACAATTTGAAAGAAAAAAAAACCGGAAACGTAAGAGCAAAATTGCAAGTATTATTTCTTTAAAACATAAGCTCTGCATTACTCACAAAGTACAATCAATCTTGCAACTTTTATATCCGGCTCTCCAATCCCATTGAACGCTTCACATTCCAAAGTACCAGAATCCTGTTTAGACACATTAAATAATGTGAGAATAGAGCGTCCATTTTCTGTGAACTGTTGGTTTTCTTTCAGTATGACAGTTCCTCCTTTAGTGCTCCAACGGATCATATCTGGGATTATAGGATTTGTTGAAATGCTGCACTCGAAGTAAGCATTATCACCCTCGGCAACAACCACCATTGTTGTAATATTGGTGACAACAGCTGGATCTATAAGAATATTTCAATGTTTTTAGAAAATCGTCAATTTAAAACAAATATTTAGATTTCTAATACTATAGTATTTAAAAAGGAAAACATTCATGAAATTATAGACATAAAAGTATTTAAATAATAAAATGTTTGAGAAACTTGATGTAAATGGTTGTGTAAGATAAGTCACTCTGAAATAAAAATCTAAAAAATGAAACAAACAGGAAACTAAAAATATGTCATACATTTTTATATTTCTTATGATCACTCAATAATAACCAAATACATATTTGGTTGACATTAATTAATATAATATTGATTGCTCTTCGTTTCTTTTGCCATAAATATTTAAAAAAATATAAGTTGAATGGGTGCAATGACTAATGATAACAAATATTTTGCAAAAAACACTCAATAAATTATAAGTGTAACATATTTAAATACGATTTTATTCCTCATTTTCTCTGTGAATTTCATAAAAATAAAAGAAATAGAAATGGATAATGTATATTACAGACATTATCACATTTAATACAAACTAGTCTCAGATTCAGATATCAATTAAGGGTGTAACACATATGATAAATTTAATGTTATGATTATATATATATATATATATATATATATATATAATCTCTTGTTAATTCTCACCACTGAACTGAGAGATTATATAGAACTGAAAGAAATATATTTTCATATTACTAGAAATAAAAAAGAATTTCATAAAAGCTCTAATTAGTTATTCAAGAGAAACGAAAATCTGAAACGGATGGAAATTGGATAATGAAAATAAAAATAAATGATGAGATAAATAAAATTAAAAATAAAAGAAAAAAATTAAATCGTTACAGCAAAAAAATATGTAAACTTGATGAAACATTTATGGTGTAAAAATACCAAAATAGAGACCGATTAAAAAGCAAAAATTAAAATAAGGTAAAAAAAAAAAAGGTACTACATATAAATAAATACCAAAATATTAAGTCAAATAAATGGACGTGAAAAAATGACATAGTTTATAAGCAAACATATTCTAGAACGCCAGGAATAACTTTCTCTTAACTTAAAATAATTGGCAAGAAAATCATATATAATGTTTTGAATAAAAAGGCATAAACATGATACGATGGATTTGTAATAATTGATAATTTATCTAGAGTCAGTAAACAATTTCTTTAAAAATATATTAATAACAATATCACAGTTTGGATGAATGCATAAATTGTAAGGTTTCGTAGCATTAACACTGCTATTTATCACTGAAAATTGATAAATATATGCCTGAGTCCTTTATCCTGTTTGAAAATACTGGATTTTATGTCTAATATTTAAAATTTTGTGTGCTTTAAAATTTTAACTTTTTCATATGAAATTATCATAATTTAATACTTAATTTCAATTTTTAGTCTTATCAATAAGTCACAAAATCCATTAAATTAGATGCTCGTTGTAACGAACCTCTAGTTTACTAACACTCACGATTTTGAGAAATTTTGACTGGTCCCCATAGGGACTTATAGATGCATAATGTTAATTACTATTCACGTGCTAAATTTTTGAAAACTCTTATTTTAACGAACTCACTTTCTTCCATTTTTCGTTTGCATCTAATTCTGTACCATATGACTATTTATCCAATTTTTCTGACATTCATCCGTTTTTTTTTTCCATTTATGCGTGAGAAACTATATTGACGGTATCTTTGGATAAACTTCGAATTGAGCATAACTTACTGCAGCATTAAATACTAATCGATTACAGAATAAAAAGTTTCGATTCTGAAAACGAAATTAAGAGAAACTATTTTTTACTAATCATATCATAATTTGTATCACTAGAGCTTAAGCTATTAATGTACACTAGCCTTATGTATGATTTAATCCGGAATTATTTGGAGGAATTCATGTGGAATTTCTCTAATTTAATCTAACTTTCGACTTTTCAGGCATGTGCAGCTATTTCTAAAGCTTTGATGTAGGATGTGTGGTAAAAATTTTATGATATTTACCATTTTTTCTAGATAATTTTATTTAAGGCATGAAGTTTGATATCAAAAGAAAAAGTTAAACATTTGCAGATTAATAAGCATGTGAGTGCAAACTGGTGCTTCAAGTGAAAAATGATCCTAAGATACTTTTGAAGGAGTTATCATGTCTTGAATTCGCCTTATGAAATTGACATTCTAAATACAATGCTTAGAATGATGTTGCAGAAAAAAACTAATTCTAAGAGGTATGTTATAAAAACTATATTTGACCTGTATACGTTATTAAATAAACCACTGTAACTGAAGAAAGTCAAAAGCAATAATCTGTAATTTCTTGAGTGAAGATAAGCTCCATTAATTAAAACTAAGAAACCTACGGCTCACTTAAATTTAAATTTAGGAATTTTTTAATCTAAATTCAAATTCGCAAGACTTATTAATAGGATATTATTGAGAGAACATAATAAATAAGAGTGAAAAATCTTTCAGGTATCAAACATAATGTAAAGTATTTAGGATTGTGACCGTCAACAAAACAAGCAGATTGATGGCTGACAAGATGAAGGTACTATTCGAGAAAAATAACAGTGAAATTATTTTCTACATCGAATAAAGTTTGTTTATAAATGTGTAGATTTAAAATAGAAAATGTAAGTACTCTAATTCTTTATTCCTCATTAAAATCAAAATTATTATATGTTTTTAAATATGAATTTTATCTTACATGTTCTTCAGATAATTACTATTGAATAATTTTTTCTAATATTGATTTACTTATAAAGAGAGTGCTACAAAAATCTTCTTCATTAAGGACTTCAGCATTTATATGTCTATTACAAAAAAATGCTACTGAGTGTCCTTTCTCTGCATTATATTTTTCAAATATTTATATAAATATGAAAATTTATAGTACAACCTTTTAATAAATTGGTAGTATAAATTATAAAATATTGATTATGAATAATATAATATTAATTATACACATATATATATATATATATATATATATATATATATATATATATATATATATATATATATACAAAAATTAAGTAATTTCATATGGAATAATTTCAATGCAATAACGATAATTATAAAGAGTAAAACGTTTATTTATTAACAAATAATAAAAAAAATCTACTCTTTATTTAATTATCTCATTTATTTAAATAAAATATTGTTTTAATATTAAACAATCGTATTAGTTTAAAATTATTTGCCAACAAATTTCGTTTTGTATTAAAATTTTAAAACTTGTATACCTTAATTTATTTTGACAATTTTTAATATTTTAACATAAATTTATTACATTAATCGCTCATAATTTTTACAAATGTCAAAATAGAAATAGAAAACAATATTTCGAAATTTATATGAGAACACTTTATTCTAATATCGATCTAATCCTAAGAGCATTTATATGAATAGACAAGCAAATATAAAGGAAGTATAAACAAGAATGAGAAAAAAGTACATAAAATATATAACAATAATTTCTCTTCCGTAATTTCCACATTAATGAAAAATTAAAAATTTACAATTTTTATGAAACTGAATCAATATTGTTAGACAATTTTACTGTGGGAAATCGAAACAGAATAATAATTTATTTATTGTTCGGTTTTATATAAATCTTCGATATATAATCTTAAATATCTGATATTTTAAATAATAATTATGAATTCTTCATTTTACATATTCCCTCAAATAGATTCATTTACATTACTTCCGGTTTTATATGAAAATAAAATATGTCAAATTTTATTTCCATTTTAAAACAAATATTTTTACAAATTATTTCTCTTAAATTCAGTATTATGAAACACAGTTTTCTTCAGCGTTTATACATTAATGAATTTTTAATAAGAATAAATCTATAAAACTTTATAACTGCAAAAATCAGTAAAATTTATTCTTGCAAAATTAACAGTTTATTTTAATGTTGCTACATTCGCATTGTTGTTTACATAACATTTTTAGTAATAATATTATTTAGTAATTTTTTTATTTATATAAATAGAAACTATGTTGAATATCACATAAGAGTAAAACAGCATAACTAAAGTAATGTGACAAAATTATTCTCAGCTAATGCCTGGATAGAACATCTTCTAGGAATATTCAAAAACTTTTGAAAAACAAAAGTTTAAAGTCTTTATTATTTTTTTCAAAGAAAGTATATAACTTTTTTTTAAAAAATAAATTTATTAAATTGAAACTCAAGATAAATGTATGTGCTAAAAATAAACTTGGCAGATTGCTGAATACACTGTTTTTTATACAGGCCATTGATCTTCACTTGCTGCTTTTTGATGGTTCGATTGAAACTGTCATGGCGATGAAAGTATTCAGACTATTATCAATTGTAAGAGTTTAGAAACAGATTCCTTATATTGTTGACCAACAAAATTAATATTATTACATTTTCCGTTATTGCTTATTGTTAATTTATTTCTTTCGAAAAATTTAAAATGCTTATAATTTTAATGTAACAAATTCAAACATAGTAAATATTGTATACAATGTACGATTATAATAAATAAAAAAAAATTGAGTTCTGAATTTTCTGGCTGAATTTAATTAAGTTGTTATTTTACATGTACTGATTAATTTTATTTAATTTAAGTGCATTGTATTTTGAGTTATTTAATAAGATTTTTCATCATTTCTTAAAATTAATGCGCTTTTATTTTTATCAAAAGACAAATGTTTTACAATTTTGTAAATTTTCTTTTTGTATATTTCTAATTTACAGGATTTATATATTTGAAACAATCAATATGGTATGTGATTAACTGTTGTTTTCTAATTAGTTTTGTTCTTCTTGTTAATATTCCAAAATTTATCCGTTCTACGTTCCTCGGTTAAATGTAAATAACATTAAAATCATTTTATCCAAGTTTTATCTTCCATTCATAGTTTCCGATTTCAATTAAAGCTTTCGAAGCAGAAATAAATGCATTTTCTAAGAAAAACTATGAATATTTTATTTATAAACTATGAAACAGTACTGCTTTTGTTATGGGCAATGGGAAACGGTAGTAATGTCGATAACATACAGTTAAAATTGTTTCGTATATAATTCTAAATAAACATTTTTTCAGAAATAACAGCAAGTTACATAAAGTATATATTTTAAAGTATACATAAATTAATTTCTTACTATACAAATATACGTGGAACACTCAGTGATCATCTTCATCGCAACACGGAAGCTTGTTTATGTTTGTTAAACAACCAACATTTTGACTTCGAAAGTAGATTTTATTTGTCTTAATTCCTTTTAAATTAAGGAATAATTTTTATCAAAATCTTATATATATATATAAATTATATACATACATATATATATATATATATGCGTGTGTTATCTTTGCCAAAAAAATTAAAACTTTTACAATAATTTTCATTATTATAATATTACCATCTCACTGTCTTGATAATCGTGCGTTTGGCAAATAAACGGTACTTCTATAACAAAGCTGCTGTCCAAAATTACATTTTTCAAGATGGTCCAAAAATGTTGTTTTCTTAGCATCCATTTTTTCATTTGAATTTATTTTCAATTTTCAAACGCAGAATAAATACTAGTTTATAAAGAATACGAAAATATATTAAGAAATAAATTTGTTTAACTTGATCATTGTTTAACCGTCCAAAATCATTTTTCTGATATTTTTAAATTACCTTTCTCATCTAATTCTGAAGAAAGTATATGTTGTATTTCTCATTAGAATTCAGAAATTATAGTCTCAAAAATGCTTATTTGACAAAAGGATGTGTATAACATTCACATCTGCTTTTGCATATAAACGAATTGTTGGGGCAAATTTTATTTCTTCAAAGAATATTTTTCTCTAGTACCATGTTTCAAAAACACAGAAGTACAAAGTGCAAAAACTGTGCATGTCACGTGTCTCATTTATTTAATTTACAATATTTTCATTTCGAGTCTACATCAATGAATAATACTCATATTTTTTTTTTTTTTTTTGAAAAGATTATAGAACGCAAACTTACAAATCTACTATGTACTGACTAAGTAATGGAAACAAAGAAAATTATTGAAAACATATCTGAAAAATAATGAAGGGTTTAAAAATTTTTTGCAAAAAATTAAATAATATCTGAAGTAAATAATGAGTAAGAAAGTTATTTTTCGTATTTCAAATGAACGTATGTTGACTTATTACAAAACTAAAACTTAAAAATTATTTATTTGTATTGAGAATATTTTATCCACATATTTTAATAATTTGTGCTTAAATATTATCTACGGTTTCGTGAATCTAGTATCATAAATATTCATATGAATATTCAATGTATGTAGGAATTAAATATTAATTAAAAGACGCATAACACCTATTTCGTTTTTCGATTTTAATTCATGTATAGTTGAACATACTATATTTATATATTTGTAACTAATAACTAAGTATTGAAGATATATATATATATATATCTTCAATACTTAGTTATTCTTAGTTATTTATTATTTATTCTATAAACAGATTATAGTAAGGTTTTCATTTCTCTATTTATAAAATAAAAGTGTTTTTACAACAAGCTCTTCTTCTGTATTAGCACTATAGTACAGAATCATCTTTAACCACCTATAATATATTTCTCCAGGCAGCTCTGTCCTTGTTTTTAATTTTCCTGTTAATGAATTTTAAGGTTTTAAGGTCATTCAAAACATAGCCATTTTGTACTGGTATTACCTCTTAGTGTATTGAGTATGGGGTCTTCCAATTCAAATCTTAATCACTGGGTTTTACTTAAAATCGTTAGTAGGGGCATAAATGTTAATGATGTCTACATTACAAAAATTATATCAAAAATTAATGAGGTCTACATTACAAAAATTATATTAAATGTTAATGAGGTCTACATTACAAAAATTATATCAAATGTTAATGAGGTCTACATTACAAAAAATATATCAAATGTTAATGAGGTCTAGATTACAAAAATTATATCAAATGTTAATGAGGTCTACATTACAAAAATTATATCAAATGTTAATGAGGTCTACATTACAAAAATTATATCAAATGTTAATGATGTCTACATTACAAAAATTATATCAAATGTTAATGAGGTCTACATTACAAAAAATATATCAAATGTTAATGAGGTCTACATTACAAAAATTACATTAAATGTTAATGAGTGTACATTACTAAAGTTACATTATATGTTAATGAGGTCTACATAAAAAAATTACATTAAATTTTAATGAGGTCAGCATTAAAGTTTTTACATTCTTTCATTAACTGGGACAAAGTTCAGTATATATCTAGAAACCTGCTATAACAATCACAGTTTTTAAATAATTTTAATTTTCAAAAATTAATGGTCAATAAATTTTATTTTATTTGCTTATTTACTATTTTTTAACGATCGAATTTCGTTAATTCTTTTTTTATGAATCTAAATAAAATAGTTTTTTTAATTATAATGTTTACTATAGTTGGTTTACCCATAACTTCGCTCACTTAAGTAACGAATTTCATCTTTTCAATTATTAAGTATTTTGCTGATAGCAACTATTTATTAATAAAACAAAGTGGAAGGAAACAAATCAATAAATTAAACGGAGGGTAATATTTGTTTTTTTTAATTAAATGCTGTGATTTTATTTCGAATATTGTACACACACATACACATTTCAAATTTCCTCGCAGAATTTCCATTAAATATAATATTAAGAATTTAGTAAAATAGTTCCTTAAATATTTTCAGGCAGGTTTTTATCTTCTGAGCAAATTTCCATTTACCTCTTTTATTGAAAAAATATGTCTGATTAAATTGCTGTATAGCAATAATAAACAATAATAAATTTAGGGAGAAGAAACTATGAGCTTAAGAAAGCTCTCCTTTCTCAAAAAATCATCTTTAACATATCCAAACAAAACTTTTGATTTAGCCGTGAAATTTTATTGATTTTTAAATACGAATTCAGAATGACATTTAAATTGATCCTAAATTTTTATGTTTATAAATTTTACAGTTCTAATTTTATAATTTTTTTTATCAGTTATATCATGAAACTGAATTCATTTATTGTTTTATTTCAAAGAATTATCAAAACATAATAACATTTTTGAAAATTAGTAAGAAATTATTATTTTTTATGAAATAATTATTTATATAATCGCTATTTAATTTCTTTAAGATTTAAAATATTATCTATCTATGAATTATTGGATGCAGTAGCAATTTCGCTTTATGAATTCATTTTTCTGGTTGTTAAAGTGTATATATTAAGAGTTAATTAAATGATGACTTCTTTAATACATCGGCGAAATAAATATTTTTATATGTTTAAAATATCTGACAATCTATCATCCGATGGTTTCCAATAAACATATCCATTGTGTGTCAATTATTATTCTTAATTAAACGCAATTAATTAAAAAAATAATAGTTATTTCTTCAATTTCAACAAAACTGAGAAAAACTATTAACAACTTACTAAAAAAGAATTTAAATTTTGTAATTAGAGGAATTCTCTTTCTAGATCATATTATAATCTTATAGAGATAAGTATTCGCTTAAGAAGTTTAATTTTATAGTCTTAGTTGAAAATTTGTACAGCTTATAAATTAATTTTTTTTAAGTTTTATTTTGTTTTAATTGGGAAACGGAAGATACCAGGTAACCGATAGTCTTATGCAATTATGATAGGTAAATCATGTATTCGATTTACAAATTTATTTATAAATTAAGAAGAGATTAGAAAAAAGAAAAATATGTTTATGTAATACTTAATCATTACAAATTATATTCTTAACGACAACAATAATTCATATTTATGATTCCTCTGCTATAAAACTTCTAATGCTTAAAGTTTGAAGAACTGAATAAAAAAAATTATTTTAAACAATGCTTCAACATCATTAATAATGCATTTTTCCTAAGAAATATGCAAGCCATTGACAATATAAATTTGCGTTCAATTTCATACCACATTACTCTAACGTACATTGCACATTCAAGATGATGGTGGCATTAGATGTTCCTTCTTCGTTTTCAGCCATACAAATGTATGTCCCTCCATCCTTCCTTTGCACATTCATAATATAAAGCACCGATCCCGAGGACATAACCCTATGCATGTGATCATCCATTTCAGACATTGGAGGAATGAGAGATGAATCCCTGGTCCACGAAAACCAGGCTACTTCTGGATAAGCATTCACGCTGATGTTAACAGTAGCATTTGTCCCTTCCACGACATCAACTCTCTGGTAAGGCTCCGGGAATTCTGGTTTATCTGAACAAAACAACAGTACGTGCGCATATTAACACATTGTCAGAATATAATAACATATTCAATACGAATCCATTCATGATAATAATTCATCAAATTTATATAGCTAACATCAATACTCAAAAAATAATTTCATTTTGTTTTTAAGTACGTTTTATGTACCTAATATAATAAAGTTTACAAACATGTGGATTGTAGAAATTTAAAATATATCTGCTTAGGCAGTATAATAGAAACGTTTGATATGAATTTTAAAGTTTTAGCTTAATATATATATATATATATATATATATATATATATATATATATATGCATTTGCATAAAATGTTTGATTAGATAATCAAATAATACCAATTAACTAATGCTATAGGAATCTAGAAGAAAAATTTTTTAAATATTAACAGTTAAATTAATCTATGAATTCAGTTTTGCAAGAATATTAGCACATTATACAACAATATCTCTGAATACAGAACATATATTTGTGTATGTTAGATAAATTAAAGTATATATAAATAAAACAAAATATATTTCACTGCAGATGTAAACAGAAATTTACTATTATCTTACCAGCAACTAATTACAAGTTTGAGAAATATTTAAAACAAAGAAGAAATAATATTGTTCAATGCATTGAATTGCATATGAATACTGATATACTGATAATTCCGTGTTTTGCTCCATTGCTTTTTTCAAAGCTGAAACTTAAAGGAATTGACAGAAGGGCATACCAGAAATTTAACTTGCTGCTTAATTTAATCCAAAACGCGATATCCTACTTGGCCCGGAGATAAGAACTGACAAATAAGAGTTCTTTCTTGATGTTGTGTTGTGTTGAATAGTCCTTCTTACTTGGTGGAATGATTTGTCTGGTTCGTTCCTATAACGAACGAGACTCTACTCTATAAAATAGACGCTTTCGATTTTTGTTACAACTATGAGGGACACATTGGGGCATTTATACTAATAATACGCTAGCAATGTAATTCTTGGACCAGAAGAGCCACTAACATTTGAAAAAAATGTTTATATTAATCTAGAACGACAGTCAAAGATTTGAAGACGATCAGATACTGTCCTTATTTTAATCATAAACTAGGCCAGCCAAATATTTGGTTATGTTTCGTAAATTACTCGCCAGGCAGCTTCCGGGCAACCAAAGATTTTGTGTTCCAGGAGTATATCCTAAGCAAAGTTGCAGAGTGACATCCGTTGGAATGCACCGAAAATTCCATTCAATTTTTCTAAAAGATTTTTCTTGCATTCAAGTTTTTCGACAAAAAAATCGTTTTGAAAAAATTATCATATTTTTAAATGCCTGCTACCATTTTTCATATGTATTTATAAAAGCATTTCACCTTTTTCGAGTATTTCTCAAACTAGCTGCTAGTAAGATAATAAGAAATTTTCGTTTATATCTGCAGTGAAATGTATGTGCCTTCATTCAAATTGATTTATAAAAAATGCTTAATTTTCAGAAGAAAATGTATCAATACAGGATTTTACTTATAATTTTATAAATTGATAGAATAATTTTATGATGTAATAAGATATGTCTTACTCGCATTTTAGTTTTTTAAAATTATCAAGCTATATTCTTAAATTGTATAGCAAACATATTACATATTGTTTAATAAAAGTGAATGTAATTTCTACCATCACGATTAATTCCTAAGTTTAAATAGAAAATCTTCATCGATTCTATGTAAAACACCCATTTCTTGGTGGTAGAATTTCATGAATTCCTCCTAATTAATTTTATTTGTCGTATACTACATCTCACATATAATTTCTTATGTTTTTGATATTCATGCTTTGTTTCCTTGATTTCAAATAATACTATTCAGGAGATTTTATTATCAACCTTTATTGATATTATAGAATAAAATAGCGTATATCCCAACAGAGAAATTAAATATTTCGTTCTAAACGTTTATTAGTACAAATATATCTATTTATGAACCGTAATAAATACAAAAGTAAATTGAAAGAGATAATGAACCGCTACTTTATTCTGAAATACCAAAATCTGTTTAAGACTTTACCTGAACTCTGGACCAACTTGATAGAAATTACCTCCCAAACGCACTAAGTCAACTGTTAGGATCTGTTATGTTATTTTTATTAATTTATTTTTTTGGAGAAAACCTTGTTTTTGATGAATGATTTTCAAATAAAAAATGTAAATAGATACATCGTTAGGTGTCAAATATGGACTATACTAACGTATCATACTTTACACTTGAATTTTTTTCAGTAATTCTTGAATTAGGAGAATAGCAAACATTTTTTGCTTAGCATTTAATGCAGAAAAATAGCATCATTTCGCAACACGCATGAACGTTTGTATGAATAATTTGTGAATTTGGAATATATTTTTCTTGCAACTTAAATGACTTACGTCTCACTCGCATTGTTATGTTACTGGTCACTGCTGGCAGATCGTCGCTTTTAGCTTTGCACTCGAAGACTGACTTGTCATCTGCAGATGTCACAGGGAATGTTAGAACACTGCGTGTCGAAATAGCACCAAACTCAGCACTGAGCGTCTCTTCCACGTGGTCACGCACATGTCGACCGTCCCTTTTCCAAGAAATGCGAGCTAACGGGTTGCTGCTACTCGACGTGCACGCCAGTGTCACCTGAAGGAAGAAGCAAATTGTTAGTTTCTATGGGAAAAATACTTCGTTAGTATTCATAACCTTAAATCTTCATTAGTACTCATTTTATTTTAATTCAAAGGAATTTTAGAAATGTTTTGAATAGTATAATAGAAAATTTTTTATGTTGGCATAACCAAGGAAATAGCCTTAATATTCAAGAGAGATTGTTGACCAATATTGTGATTATTAATTGAGAATTCTATTAATAAATGAAATTTTTAAAAATTCGAATTATCCCTTTTCTATTTAAACTAAACATAAAGTGGACGTTTGGTCATGTCTTTCCTTTTTTCTTTTTCTGCTATTTTATATTCCATGTGTTAAAAGCTTGAATCAATGGAAAACGGCTTCTCAAAACGATGCTTCGCTTCGTTTTGTATATAAGAAAATTATTGTTCGTATATAAGAAATCGTTTTATTAACAAAATAAACTTGGACTATATTCTCAAATGTTTGAGAATATTTTCCAATTTCGTGTTCCTTATTTACTGCCACTCGAAGAATGCGATGTAAAGGCAGGCAGAAAATTCGGTGACATGTGGGATACACAAAGTTATTCTAATACGATTTGACGCAGATGAAACGCGTTATCTGACGTCATAGATATTATTACCAATTAGAATCGTAATAAAGTGGCTGCTTAAAATCTCAACTGGAACGAAAAAAACAACGACTTTATGGTTAAAAACAAGAAAACATTAAAAGAGTGCTATGGTCTTTATTGTGACATAAATCACCAATTATTCAGTGGTAATCAAATCAGATTACTTTATAAATAGTTTATAATTATTTATGTTATTAAGATTTTAATTATACACAGAAATATTCGTGTTACTTATTCCTTATATTAATTATTCTGTACAAAACATTTTTTGTCTAAGTTCACTTAATCAAATGTAAAAATAAATAGCAAAATAATATTTCTTAATTATTTAAATGTAATTAAAGTAATTATTTATATTTAAATTTGTATAAAAAAGTTAATTTCAGTTGTATATGCTAATATATATGTTGAAATGCTATAACATAAGTTTAACATAAAATTAATGCATGATTTCTGAAATATAAAGGTTTATGTAAATATGTTTAAGGAAATATTAATTATACATTACAAAATATTACAATTAATTTAAAACAAGGACAGTTCAAAATGTTAATTTCTCAAAGAATATAAATTATAAAGTATATCGAAATGCATTAATGAGAGAGTGAGAATTCAGTATCGACACAAATATTCCTAGATGAAAAAATATAACATTATTTCTCTAATTATTATTGCGAAAAATGCAAATAGTTTAAAATTTTTTTATGAATGTCTTTTATTTTTAATTAATTATTTGTTTTAGTTTGTTATTGTTTACTTGTTAAATTATATTTTAACGAGCTATTATTATGTGAAAATAGTGGTTTTCATGGCATAAAAATTACAAATCATAAGTCAATCTTCTTGAAGTTTTAAGTTAATAGGTATAAGCCAAGTTACCATAGATATATTGTAAGAATGTTCTATAAACTTTTATGCTCTTTACAAAGGAGGTATAAATATTAATTTTAGCCAAGCATTGAGTCGAAAAGGAAGCAATGATTCAGTAAGCCTGACTTAACTCTAAAAGATGTGTGTTTCTTAATTATACGTCATAGAAATTGAATGTTTTAATCTACGCAAATGTATCAATTGATGTTTTGGTAGTCATTGTGACTCAGAGAATTAAATACTGTTGTGTCTAGAAAAATACTAATCTTTATTTCTAGTTTATGACATAATCGTCACCAAGAATAAAATAATAACATTGTTATAATTTTTACCCGCTCTAACATTTTTAAGATACATAATTAAGGTATCTACTTTAGCTGATCTAATCAGCATTTCTAATAGCCATTTAATTCTTTAATACTTTTATTCTTTACTTTCGTTGGCAGTATAATTAAAGAAAAATAAATGTCTTTATCCGCGCATTTTAATTACATTAACTGCAAGAATTGAAAATAAGTACGTTATTTTAAATCGAAACAGTGCATAGCTTAAAATTAATTATTGGTCTTATTAATTATTATTCTCTCTTACTATCAAGGGAAAATAATAAAACATTTGAATAATTTAGAAATTCAAATTGCTTTTATTTTTGGAAAAGAAAAAAATCGAGAAATTAAAGCAAAAGGATGGGATTAAATTTCTGCATCGTAATCTAATAAGATGTTTTCTCTTTTAATGTTACTTAAATTAGAATTCAAAGTTATATATTTCGCACAAAATTTTAATTTCAATGAAATCGAAAATTCTAAAATACCTAATAACTAAGCACAAAGTTCGATTTTAAGCTAAATTATTTGAAATGTTTTAGATGATCATTTAAATATTCCATTATAAAGTAAGTTATTATTATTAGCATGTAAAATAATATCTTTATTATTAGTATGTGAAACAATCAATCTCAGCAAGTGATAGAGATATTAACTGAGTTAAAATTTAAAAATCCTTATTTTTATGTATTTTTCATAGTGTACTTATAAATATTAAAGGAAAGGCTTTGTTTTATTAACAAAATTGCTTTAATTGCACGTAGATGGCGCTTTTGTAAGTACGTGTAATCTGTTCAATAACTTCCTTTTTCGTTTCGCTTGTTTATGAGCAACGCATTCCTTTTTGTTCTGTATCGCTTAAGCTTTAATAAACAATCTACAGTTCACTGCAAATTGGATTACACGCATATTTATTGCTTACGCACAAACATTAACAATTTTAGTTACAATTACACATATAAATCATTTTTCTTCGTTATTTTATGAGCAAAAGAAGTATATAAAAAATTGAATAGTTTCTGAAGAAGTTTTAAATTTTTAATTAAAATATGATACTCCATATTGATAAACAAAGAAGTATTATTGCATAAAAGAGAAAAAATGATGATATACCAAGATATATGGCATGTCAAATACCCAGTAAGACTAAGCTTATATATAATGTATGTATTTTCTGCATCAATTTAAATCGTTGATTAAAATATAAATTCCTTTCTCACTTATTATTTTTCTTTGAGGGAAACTGAAGCTGCAATCAATTTTGAAAGAAAGTTGATTTATTCTATGTATCATGGATTTAAGGAAATTTTTTTCAGATGGATTATTAAATCCGTTGTGCAGTATACTCAAAACAGTTGAAATCTCTAATTATAAATGATTAAATTATGTAATGAAGAAAATCAGCATATTTTTAGCTTGCTTTTTTTCATCAACACAATATTGATTTTAACTGTTATATTTGTTTTATTTATATAATTTACATCAATAAGAAAATATAAGATTAAGTATTAATTTTATTTATAGGATTTGTCATTTGATTTCAATTAATACAGTGTAAATAATGAAATGCAAAGAAAATTCGTAAATTAACATTATAATCTGATTTAATTTAATGATAAAATCCTAATTGTTATTCATGAGTTTTGTATTAATATAATTATGTCCTCTTTCATTTTATCGCTGCAATCGATCATCGAAGCGATTACTAAGCAGGTTCCGTCAAATATAAAATTTTTTTTTAATAAATATATGATAGTTATTTAGTTTATAAAATGCAAATAAAATATTTGTACTATTTTCAGTAATTCCTAAAATTGTAAACATTTTTAAATAATATCCGACACAAATATTTACAACAATAATTGCGATTTTTTTTCTTCCCAGTTAGGATGATTATCGTATGAATATAATGGAATTGTACATACAATAAATATTGAAGTAAATTGAAAGTACATTGTAAATAACATTTTACAAAGTAAATTGATTGTCAAATGTAAATTTATTTTACTTACCTCATCTCCAGCCTTAGGATCACATGGCTTGACTGTAATTGTGACGTTTGATGGAGGAACTATAAAGTAGAAATACATAAATTATTATATAATAAAATTTCTGTATATATATATATATATATACATATACATACATATATATATATATATATATATATATATATATATATATATATATATATATATATATATATATATATATATATATATATATATATATATATATATATTATGTATTCTTTATACAGTAAAAGAGTAAAAATTAAACTTCCTATAAGGTTATACTAAAATGAAATAAATGTGAAAAATACATTTTTTTATTTGATTATATTACAAAATTGCATATTATTTATAAATAAGTATATTTATATAGAAATAATTTACTGCCTTGAAAAGATCACTTGAAAAATTTAAAATAAATTACAGCTTTTTACAAGAGGAAATCCCAAATGTTATTCCTATTATTTAAATTCATTTTTAAAAATTCAAAATAAACATTAAGTAGTTTTTGATAGGAAGTCAAGCATGAATTAGTACAATTGAACTTTATGTACGTAAATCTAACATTATAAAACGTATAATGTGAAGTATACGTCAATAAATACACTTGTACATTTAATTTTGGACAAGTAAATCAAAATAAGTTTTAGAATAATTTAGGGTTTATTTTTTTAATAATTATTCATTAGGAATTCATAAAGTGTATATTTACACATATAAATACAATATATATAAAGCAGTTAATATTGTATAGAAAATAATATACAGTACATGGAAGTCAAAAGAATCAATAAATTGAAATTCCAACTAATAGGTATAACCAACGCAAAAGCAGCAAAGAGAGATATATCAATACAGATAAAAAGAGATAAAACATGAAAATATTAAAAGATAAATTAGATAAAGTTTGAAAAATAACTGACAAAAATGTATGTAATACAAAGATTTTAAAAGTATTCTTTTTTTGTATTGCATAAGCAGTAATAGGTATTTGTTAGGAAGGTGATGGTCAGCTATGCAAATTAAACACTTTTTTTTCTGTCATGCAGGAAGGCCATCTATTTAAAAATCTTCCCACAATTCCTTGTTATATATTTTTTAATGTGCTGCTTTGCTTCATTCTCCTAATATGGATTTAGGGGCATTCATATATTCTTTACCTTAATCACTTTTCGGATAAACTACATGAAGAATTTTAAGCATATCTGCTTCGTGAATGTATTAAAGGAAGTTTAATGTGCATAATTAACCATTTGCCTTCTGACGATGACTTGGTCCCTATGCTTTTCTCCCATTTTTTGTGCTATATATTTTTATTTTATTTTTGCCAATAAAAGCCGTGGTAGCCTACTGATTAGGGTATCGGGCTTCCATCCGGAAGAGTGGGGTTCGATTCCCAATGCCGCCAAAGACCCTCCGAGTACATGCGATATACGTGCTCGTTAAATCTGTGGAATCGAAAGTCCTGTGGTCGGTCGTTGAGCAGTTACCATGGGTGCAATGGTCTGGAGAAATTTACTCCCCCTTCAGATCATTGCCAAAATTGAGGGAGTAGATCCTCTGGTGCTGCCATCTATCGGAGGATTTGAAGAGCAAAAATCGTACATTCGCTTTTACGGTGCTCTGATTAAACGAAAGACGCCCCCAGTTGACTTAAATTCGAATAGCCGATGCATAGCGAGCTTGGTATGTTCAAGTGTCATTAATAACAACAACATTCTTGGCAATAATTTTTCAGATTTTTTCTTATTCGTCTCATTATTATTCTTCATGTTGTATCTTATTATATATATATGTGTGTGTATATATATATATTAGTATATAGGATTATATGCAAAGAAAATATGATAAATATTTTGAAATAATATAACATGTAACAATACTCTCTTTTAATACAGTTTAATATTTTATTAAAAATAATTTTACAATCACTAATTTGAAATATAATCTTTTTATACTGATAGGAAATATTTAATATATTGTAACGCAGAACAAAATAAAATAATGTATTTTCTGCTTTTTTTTCTTTCTTTATTCATATTCTAATAGGAAATATCTTATAGGGATGTTTTTAAACCAAACCGATGTATATGGTTATTTTTAATTTATTCAATTGCAGGAAATAAAAATTTAACTGAAACAAATAATTAATAATTGTAAAAATAAACTTTAAATTACTATGCATTATTTACAATAATAACATATCCTACCAGAAAATTATACAGATAAACTATAATGTTCCATTGTTGAAAATCTGTATAATTTTCTGGTAGGATATGTTATAAGCACTTTATCAAAAAATAATAATAATAATAATTTTTTATTTTTGAAAAATTGATGAATCTATTATAAGACCTATTTTATGACAAAAATGTTAACATGACACATATATTTCATTTATGAGTTTTACGAGACTAAATTATTTACATAATAAATACAAAGAACAATTCAATGTAAGTAATTTCCTGAAAATTAATACTTTATGAGTCAAACATTTTTAAATTCCTAAATAAAAAAAAGATGTATTAGTAGTAAAAGAATATTGTTTAATAATAATCCAAAAAACTGTTATATCGAAATTGTATAAAATACTTGCTTTCTAAGTAATTCGATGAAATTATTGGTCACGAAGAATAAAACTCCTAAAACTCTCAAGCATCCCCTCAGACAAATGAACCTGCATGATAAACGCTATTCCAATATTCTTTTGTTTAACAGTAATTTCTTAAACTTACATTTAACTTTTCCAATAGATCAGAACGCACCTTTAAATCTGATATTTTCCTCGAACGAACTCTGAGCTATCATTGTTTGGCTTTTTGCTCTCATGAGGATTGAGAAATATCTATTTTGATAGGCAAATTTAAAATGTTGCAATACATTCTTTTTCTAATCACTATTCTTTAAATTTGACTAAAAAAACTGAAATAAAAGTACTTTCCTTTAAGACTCTTTCATACATTGGAAACTTGACTAAATCGATTGATGTATTGAAGTCTATTAAATGTTAAAAGTCAGTAATATGTAAATCGATACTATATAGTAATATTCTAATTTAATTTCTATTTTACATCAGTAGTTTGCTTTAATGTTGGGATAATGTGTTGAATAAATAATGTCTCAACTATTTTTGTTATGGGAAGCATTTTACCTGCTACAACAGATTATGAGTGTTTCCATATGAGTAATAAATACAGAAATAACGCTCTTTCGCATGATTTTTTTATATGTAAAATAACAGATGTTAAAAACGTATATATATATATATATATATATATATATATATATATATATAATTTTTTTCCAACTTGGAAACTTGGGAACTTGGATGACGAACTCTAGGCCACAAGGCCAGAAACTGCTATTCATTTGTCGTTACGCAGCAGACACCTGTGAACCAAGTCACGGAGGCGAGTAAGATTGCCCGCACCAATCCAGCACAAACCTGCTCATAGGGTGGGCCACATTCATACATCATCACAGAAAAAAGGACGGAGAAACACAGAGAGAACAGAGAAAGAATGTAACATCCATGGCCGAACCGGGATTCGAACCAGGGACCCACAGTTTAGGAGTCCAATCTTGATAAAATGAAATATTTTATTATGTTAAAGGATGTGCCAAAAGTATAAAGCATTGAAGTGAGATTTTAATTCTTGTTATCGATTAATAGTTTGCTGTTTGAGTTGGGATAATTTAATGATATATGTTGAATAAATAATATTTCATCTAATCTGTTATTTGAAGAATTTTACCTGCTATGAGAAATTAGAAACGTTTCCATATGACTAATGAATACAGAATTATTTAATAACTTTCGTTTTATTGTTTTCTGCATGAAAAAATATTATTTTTATTCATCACTTATAATTTAATAAATTATTCTGCAATCTAGAATTTATTAAAAAAATCAGTATGGGATTTGATATTATAAATGTTAATCATTGAACATGTATTGTTTGATTGTATTCGACCAGAAATCCGCTAGATACAGTTAAATAATTTATTGGAATAAAATTTTAATATTTTTAAATAATTAAATTTTATAGAGTAAATATTGTTCACCAAAACATTTGTATAAGAGTAAATTTAATATTGAAAGTGATGAAAACTACGCGATTTCAGTACTAGACTGTCAAGGAAAAGTTAAAAAAAGCTTTTAAAAATTACATTTCTCAGGATATAGTATTGCAGTTTTTTTTAAGCAACGAAAATTTAACTATAGTATTAGCAGCTAAACTTGAAAAATTATCTCCTTCTTTAACAAAAAGAAAAATAAATGAAGCAATATAAATGCAATATAAATGAAGAATACAAAGAAATCATTTCCTCTATCACCTCAAAATGGATCAATATAATATACACGATTAAGTAAATCGAAACATTTTTATTAAAAATAAGGAAATATTTATCATATCACCTGCCTATCACCTAAAACAAACTTTTTCATGAATCAACACGGAAACAATCAAGGACATAAAGAAAAGAAAAATATTTTGGTATTGAATAAGGACATTCTTACGACGCACTGTGTTTGTAATCGCAAATGGTAAGAAAATGTAAT
Source organism: Latrodectus elegans (assembly GCA_030067965.1). NCBI lineage: Eukaryota > Metazoa > Arthropoda > Arachnida > Araneae > Theridiidae > Latrodectus > Latrodectus elegans. The sequence continues at coordinate 52,065,420 of CM057812.1, forward strand.
TCAGTGGTAAGTTAAATGAAAACTAAATGACTAAAATAAATCGCCAATGTTTCCTATGGTTTTGAATTAGAAAATGTATTATTAATCAGAAGTCTGGGATTGTAGAAACTGCAATGTTTGAAGATATAATTGATAAAATCTATTGAGATAAAGGTAATTCTCGAAGGAATATAAATTGATAAGTTATATAGGAAGAAATATAAAACAATATAATTTAAATATAAGAGAGAGTTCCACAATTCAAATAAATGGAACTACTTTGTACTTGTGGTGTGAAACTCTTTTCACTTCTTCGCAGCCTTGAACTTTTCTTTGTTTGCCCATGCGCAGAACTCAAGAGAAAAAAAAATTGTTTTTGTGGGGAGTTTTTTTTTTTTTTTTAACTACTTTGAATTCGAAACATCTGTGCATCTTTCTTTGTAAATGTATAATTCTTTTTAAAATATATAATTTAGTTAATTTTAATTATAAATATTTTCCTAATTTATTTGAGCTTGTTTTAATTAGAAAATTGACACTGAACAACTACTTTGAATTTGTATTAGAATTAAATATTTTAACATATCGTTCAGTATTCAAACTTGTATATTTTAGATATAGAAATTGAGGTTCTATGAATGAATAAATTTGAATTCAGATGATATAACAGAAATAAGTAATTGAGACAGGTGAATTATACAAGGAGCTCATACAAACACAACATTTCGCAGAGAATTCTTTCGAAAGAATGTGATGACAGGAACCAGAATCAGTTCATATATTGATATTTAAATCTCACAATAAATAGCATTTGATGAAAAAAAAGTATTTCATTAATTTTTTTTTGATACAAAATTCACCACTTTATTTTAATTATATTTAACATTAACATATAAAGTAAAATTTAAAGAATATGAATTTCCACACACACACACACAACTTGTAGTAAGTTTAAAAGACGTAAATCTGTGATAACAAATATGCTATTTATGTATTTTAAAATATCGTTCTAAAATCAGGGTACTAAACAAAAATTGACCATTTCTTATTGTGTTATTCTTGAGTAAATTCGTTGAAATGAAAAATTTCCTTAAAAAGGAGATTAGAATTTTACTTTTCGAATTTGGTTTCCGATTTAAATTTTGCGAAAAACTATCTATAATTGCAGCTATTCCCTTGTAACAATAGATTATCTAGTAAAACAAAGGAAAAATTCCTTTGCTAATTCCTTAGGTAATCAGGCTAAGATTAAACTTAGTTTTTCAATGGTAATTTTTTTCGCATAATATTAATTAGACCAAACAATCAATTCTATCATAATACAGAGTTTGATAATCAGAACACTCTCTGCTAAGATAACAATTCATGTATTAAACTGCTTCAAATATTTAAAAAAAACAAAAGCGATAGACTTTAAATACCATTTTCGGCGTATTTTATAACACAGAAAAAAAAATCGAATTTTATGATTTTGCTACAAATAAACAAAAATAAACGTATTGTTTCAAATGTATTGCCCAAAGAAAGGTTTGAAAATATCCAGGTATAATTTGTCTTGATATCTTCCTATACATGCCTCCGTACGTCATGCGAAATGTTATTTATGATGCATAGTAGCAGAGAAACCCAAAAACCTCGCCAAATATCTTATGCCGCTACCTTTTCATTGAAGTTTAGTCATGAGATTAATTTTATAAGGATACTTGACTTGAGATTTCTAATGGGTGATATGTGGTGATAATAATGGGTGATAGGAATATATACCATTCCATACAACAGTTTATTAATCTGTTTAATTAATGGTTTGCCATCTATGCAAAACATTTCACCTAACTTTTTATTCTTTGGTTGTATTTGTTTCCTTAAATTTCACATAATTATTGGTTATACCAGAATCATTAAAAATTCTGAGAAGGAAAAAAAAGTTGAGCCCTACATATTTTCCAAACCAAAATATTAAAGCGAACTCAATCCTTCTAATGGTAAGTAAAAATAAATAATTGTGATAAAATTGACATTTGTGAAATTGTAATACACGAATAATATATATAAAATTGTTCTTTGTTTCAATACCATTTATTTTAGGTTTTTGAATTTATACTTTTAAGTGATAAGATTAAAATTTATGGGAATATATGAATTGTTTCTAGGCCATACTGTATTTACTTTGGGCGAAAGCAACATATTTCGATTCTAACTAATTAATATATTTTAGAAGAAATATGAATATAATGTAAATTGACGTTAAAATTCTTCTTTAATAATAAATAACAATAATTGATGTTATAATGATAAAGAGATATGGGAGATATTTTATTTATTTATTTCATCAGCATCATAAATCATTTCTCATTTTACAATCTCTAAATTAAAAATAAATCAAACTGAAACTTTATTGTTTTAATTAGATAATAATGTATACCTTTAAAAGAAGGAATATATTTTAAATTTATGTAAAAATTTTACTTTTTAAATATATTTTCTTTGTGATTAAATCGCGCGTTTCTAACATTAGCCTTTAAAGTCCATATAAAATTCTGCATGCAGGCACTTGGAAATGACCGAAACACTATCAATTGAGAAATGTGAAAAATTAAAGTTAGTGTGAAATGTATGAGACACTTTAAAATGAAATACAATTCAATGTTTCTAATTGTACAAGGAGATGAATGAGCTTGAAAAATTTTGTTGAATACTTACAAAATACGACGACTTTTATAAAGGCCACTAAAGGAAGTTGTGTAGCAGAATTGTTCGCTTCACACTTATATAGCATGCCGTTATCACTAGGATCGACACGTATAACCAACTCACTGGAAACGCCACTTCCAGTTTTCACAGTTGGTGTGCTTATCTAGATTGACAAGAGAAAAAGCAAAGGTATCTAGAGAAATATCAATATTTTTTAAAACAGCTATTCCTTTCACATTAAATAGAACTAAAAGTAAGTAATCATACGTTTAATTTGATGACAAAAATAAAGGCTCTGTAAAATTGATCAATAGAGAATTGAAGTATGTGAAGGTGGTTGGCAACAATATGATTCTCAAGAAGGAGATTATATTTGGTGATAAAAAATTACATTAAGGAAAATGTTTTTGGGATATCATATCAGAAATTTTTCTGTGTGTCGCCTGAACATAAATTTTCTCTTTACAACCTAGTGAAGGCACCTTTAACTACTGTGTGTAGAATGTCAGGATGTGTTCAGAAGATTTCGTGGCGAATGGTCTTGCCTTAAGAATATGGCCGAAATAGGTTCACTTTAAGTATTTAAAACAAAAAAAAAAATCAAATTTATTAAGCACGATGCATTTATTTTTATAGTAAAAGCTGATTAGTCATTCTATAACAAACATGCTTACCAGGAACTGCTTCATGGAAGATACAATATAAGTCAATACTCTGTTATGAATGAATGACAGTGTTAAGTATATTAATTTCCAAGAAACACAGAATCATTTTCTTTAGCTGCATTTTCAAGTAGCGTTTGGCGTTTACTAAGTTGTCTTCTTACCTATTTTGTTCAATAAAGAAAGACTGAATCACAACTAAGGACACAGTAACCTGTCACAAGGAGTATTATAAATCTTCATCAGCGCCAGCATGCGCATTGCCCTTTGCACAGATGTGACAGTAAAGAGCAGTGACACACTACTCATGCAATGCAAAAATGAGGCTTCTTATTGCATAAGATGTTGCTCAGCCATCTTGAATGTATTGCAATTGTTGCAGTTTAGCGAATTGTTTTGCTGTTACTAATACCATTTGATATAGCGGAGCTATATCAAATGGTATTAGTAACAGAAACCACGATCCATAAGACCGTAAACCTTCAAGAAATCGAGGAAAAGGAGAGGTCTCTCAAGAAACTCTTCCATAGTGAAATCCAGGCAATCAAATAGGTGCCGAAGACTAGCCTCGCTGGAATTGTACTTCTTACAGGTTGGGAAGAGCTTAATTTGCCCCCTGAAAGTGAGATTCCTAGTATGACCACTGGCAAATCTACAGGTAGCGGTCTGTTCAGCACGAGACTCTTGCATATTTTTCGAATTCTCTCCCTAATCTGTATCATTCAGTAAGAGATGATGAAATGATTGCAACTTGTAGAGCTACAAGTGATACACGTCAAAAAGTATTTGGAATGCCGTTGTCTTCGGTGTGCCATTTATTCGTGCCACATCTCTTGCGCAACTTACTCTATTCACCGAATATTCCCTTTGAGATCATTTGCGAAGCCCCAGAAGACGTGCAAGACCTCTAACAACCATGCAACACCATTAAAAAAATAATCACACAAACGTCTGGAAAATTTTGCTTCTTTTATTATTTACTGTGTGCGAAACCTTATTAGGTTTTTTCTGGATATGTTTCAATGATGTGAAAAAGCTTTCATTAGTATTCTATCCAATAGTGTCAACATCATAGCAGAAAACTTACGTATGATAAGTATTGGTTTGCGAAATATAATATAAATATAACCTTTCATATACTGACGTAATCTTTAATATCGTGATCGTTATGTTAGACAAATGTTAGAACTCAGCAATTTTTCTTATCATAAAAAACCACCTTTGTGCGAATCATTTTGTTGCCTATTGCATTCTTATATTCCAATTAATTCCACATTTAGGCATTTTCAAAGTCTTCAAAATTTTAGAACAATTAGTTTATTAAGATGCATGCATTTATTTTAATTAAAATTAGACTTGTCTCTTTATTTATTCATAAACTATTATAAAGCAAAACACTTTAAATACGAGACAATTTATTGAAGACATATATTTTACATCATATAAATTATACTATTTTTATCTTAAATGATTGCGCATTTGAACAATAAATAAAGAAAAAACTGTGAAAAAAATTAAGAATATTTATAACTAAAATGTATCAATCAATTCACTAATGTGCAAATTAAACTGCATGCACTAAGAAATTAATAATAAAATAAAACAGAACTTCAATACCTGGTCACTATCATAAACCTACTAGTTTAAAAAAAACTGTTTCATCATCCTTGATGTGTCAGTTTTTCAAATATTGGAACATAATCAATATTTTGTATATATTTTGAATACGTTTTATGCCAAGAAAAGACTGAATTCTAAATTTACTGAGTGCATATCATATAGAATAAAATTTCAATTGTAGTTTACTTACAAATATTAGTTTAAATTTTATAAGAACAAAGAAAAGTATTTTGATATATTTAAAATGATACATAATTATTATTAATTAATAAAGTAAAGAAGGCTTAATTTTTAAAGTTCATTGCATTCGTCAATGCAAATTTCCCTACCATTAATACGATTGTAAATAATATATACACTTTATATATTTCTTTACACTGTTTTGCTGTAGACATTCATTTTTACTAATCTTTTCCTAATTTGCAAACATTCAAGTTTTTAATAACTCATATCTAGTCCAACTATAGACGAATTGAAAATCTTAACTACCATTTATGACTTAAAAATTTGAATAATATCTTTTTTTCTAAACTTTTGTTTCTGATAAATAGTTTTCTGTTTTTATTATTATATTTTTTTATTTTTATAATTTAATATTTTTTAATTTTTCTTTTCTAAATAACGCCTGATTTATTCATGAACAATGAAACAACTCGTGCAGCCATTTCAGACATTTTATGGGAAAGAACTGTAATGTAGAGTTCGACTTCTGTCCTTCAAATGTGTAAGAACATAAAAAGGGAAAAACTCCTCCTCCTCCCCGTACGCTAAAATATCGGAAGTGGAAAAAACATTTGAAAATTTTGAGCTCTGCTCTTATTTGGTTGTGTGAGATATCGTTTCCTTTGAACAATTCAATTTATGAAGTTTGATCAGTCAAATGGTGATTGAGCACTTTTCTTCGCGTATTGGTCGCAGATGAAAGAACGAACGTTTTTACCAGTCTAAGAAATAAAGAAATTAGGAAAAGAAGTGGACGAAAAAATATTAAATAAAGTAAAAATTTCCCACAAAAAATAAAATTCCAAAGAACAACTTCTAGAAAATTTATAACTTGGAAAAAAATCTTATAGGAACTAGCAAAAGTGCATTCTCTTGAAAATATTGCATAAAAGCAAAGTTCCATAAACTGGAAAAAATTTGCTTGCTTGTGTGTGAAAAATGAGATAATGGAACATTCCTATTGATGGCAATGTCATTAAGGAGAAAACCTAATGCTTTGCAAAGAAGTTGAACATAAGATTTCAAATTATCAGACGATTGGTTCTAAAAATTTAAAACTAGATAATCTTTGACTTTCAGAAAATTGTGAGGAAAAAATGTGTAATTGCACTGTGAATAAAATTTTGGAAATTGAATGGAAAGTAGAAACATTGAAATTCCTACGCTCTAGAAACGACCCAAAAGATGTTTTCAAAATGGAGGAGACCAATGATCTTATCCCATTGAATAATTAGCTTTAGTAAACAATCAACGATTAGCTTTTTTAGATAAATGTAATGAGGTTCAAGAATTAGCGAAGCAAAGAATTTATGTTGAATATGAATGAAACAGCAAATCTGCTCTTATTTTTCGTTAAAGAATCTTTAAAGCCTACCTGTTCAAAAACTACTAGCCTCATATCATGCAAACATTAAAATTTGGATGAATGAGTACTTAAGACAACGGACTAAGATTTATATTCCTTTTTCCTATCAATAAATCGTAAATTTTGCAAACTGTGAATAACTGAACTGATCACGAATCGATTCATAAATTCGATCCTATTCGTGTGTGCTTTCTTTCGTCTAATGCAACTTCTGTCTTATTGCCCGTGGATCATAGCATATAATCAAACAGTTAGAGCAAATATCAATGTATATTTTTGCAAACACTAATTATGGGATTGTGGAGTTGTAGCAACGGTATGAAATTGACCTTCTAAAAACAATGCATTTGTCAATCAATGCTTGGAATGATGTTGAAGAAAACATAATATCAATAGCATTTCAACATACAGGCTTTATTAAGTAAGCCACTGAAGATAAAGTAAGTCAAGAGATTCACTTAATGGCTAGAGTAAAGACAAGTTCCTCGTACTTGAACTCAGACAAATTATCAATCCACTTGCTGCTTGAAACTTCTTTAAAGAATTTCGTAAATGGGCTCACATGTAATGTAATGTGATGTTTACTGAAAAAATTATATCTAATAGAAAAAAACGAAATTATTGACGATATGTATAATGAGTGAGAAGGGAAAAAGAGAAAGAAAAAGCGGTCTGATATTGAACAAGAAGAAATTGATTAGTGAATAAACTATCTGCAAAACAAGCAGTTGAATGAATAATAGTACTAAGATACATTTTGAAGGGAGAAAAAAACAAAACGCTTTTATATATTAAAAAAATGGGAAAAATGTTTTTTTTTTCAATTAGCTTTAAATAGAAAAATATTAAATGATTTTCTAATTACGAACTGTTTTACTGACCCTACGAATTCGTAAAAACGAACCTCCACTACTCTATTATTTTTATATTGTTTTTAAATCATGTGTAACTCTTAAAAGAATAAAATTAACAGTATCTTCTTAATTCAGTTGCGTTTAAAATCCTATTCTACTAGAATTTCAACTATGTAAAATTAAACAGGTGCAAGTTAAATTGCAAAATGAGGTAATAAAATATTTAAAAATTTACTCTGAGCCGCTTTAGCCATAGCTGCTACTCCTTTAGCACTACCTAGGAGACACATGTGAATTTAAGATATTATGGACTCAAGAAACCTTGTCTGAGAAGCACAGCTATATTATATTTATTAAAACACTGTAATAATTTTATTATATTAATTCTTTTGTGATACATAAATCTTGTTTTAATTTTTTCAATAAAACCATATGTAACAGCAATAATTAATAAAGATTTAATAATCATTTTCATAAATGAATAGTAACTTTATTTTAATGAGTATGTATTTTATTTTATTATAGAACTGACTCTAAGAATTAAATATTTAAATGCAATTAAATTTATAATTATTAATTAATTAAATTATTCATTAATTAAACGACCAGTTCAATTAATCCAGTGTTTAGTTCCCAAGCATGTTTAGTTATCAGTTCTATCGACGCACTCAGGGGATGATAAGCTAAGTCAACCTTGACCATCCCAAGGATCAATCCTTGGACCTGCTGTGCCTTGGGAGAGTGAAACGCTGCCACTAAAGCACCGTGCTTCTTTTCATTCCAGATAGTGAAATTAATTTAAGTTATGCATAATGACAAACAAAACATTACGCATTTTGCAATTAAAAACTTGGATATTTACATTAATTTTATAATCATTTCCTACACATTGTATTTAAGGATAATTACTTTATGTATAAAAGCATGGTAAAAATGTAGTATAACAATTTTAATATTTCCAAATTTTTTGGAAAAACAAAACAGCTAAATTAGTTGTATAGCGCAGTTTTATTGTGATTTGCTCGATTTATGTTAGGAATTATTTTAGTATTTACTTAATATTGACGTTCAATAGTGTTAATTGATCTCTAATAAACCTAATTCTACTATAGAAAATTTAAAGACATCAAGGATATTTTGAAAAAAGTAGAATCAATTCAAAATTGATTTGACTAAATGCATTAAATTTTTATCTAGGAAGCCAAACCATATTAAGGAACGAAATATTTTAAACTGATTGTGTTGCAGTTCAACCAAGAATCATGACAAATTTTGCAGATGTTTTCTTATAATTCCTGACTTTTGAGGTTAAGATGTAGGCCAGGTAATGAGGCACAAATAATTGAGTAATGAACTAATTACATGCCGCCATGGATGATAGCGTACCTCCCTGTCGCCTCTGTACCACTTGAGGGTGGCGGGTGGGTTGCCGCCTAGTGCCACACAGTTGAAAGTCTGCAGTTCACCTACCCGCAAAGGTTGTCCTTCTTCGTATCCCAGGATAGTGGGTGGTTGTGGCGGATCTGCTAGAGATACATTCCTTGCTTTATGGAAATTAAGAAAAGTACTCACTTCCAATATTCTCAAAATCAAAACATTTAATGTGATATGACACATGGAATGAAAACCCTTTGTATGATAAACATACGCTTTCATGCAATAAACTTTCTTCCATAATCATAAAAATTACTTTTAAATATGAATTATACTCGTTTAAATAATCTGTGTATTTCGTTTTACTTACTTCACAAAGTGTTTAAATATTTAACAATATTACAAAAAAAATCACTTGTGAATTGAGTAAAAATATTAAGAGTTTTAAAAATGAAGAATAAATTAATATAGGTTAAGAAAATATACTTAAATTTACAAGAAAATGCATGCAATTATTTCACATTTAGAGGTAATATTATTTTTTTGATAAAGATTTTTAAATAATTTTGAAATTCATTTTTATATCACTTGTGTTAATCCGGATTTCTTATTTTAGCAAGTGAAGATTTAATAAATAATTTTAGAAAACAATTAATTATAAAAATAAGTTTATATTTCATAAGGTTTATTCAATAGATATAATTTTTACTGACTGATTTCAAATTTATGTACTAATGCATGCTCGAATAAAAAGTTAACTGTACCAAAGTAAAAAGGAATAAATTATTGTTTATAATTTCATTTGTAACTACAACTTTATTTCCTTTTTTTTTTATCGTTTTCGTCTTCTTAAAACATTTCATTAAAATTTTAATCGGGAGAGTCAGTTGGAAGTTTCGTAATAAATGAATCGATAGTAGTTTCTGATCATAGTGATGTTTCGGCATCACTAACTGATTTATCTCACGTCTCTTACAAACTAATAACTGAACTGGTTCTTGACTAATATCTTCCAAATTACATGTGAAAATATCAATGAAAGTTTACTAAGTATGAGTCCTCAAATTTATCAAAATATTTACATTTTGTACTTTTACAGATCTATTTCTGCAAGAGGTTGCCCTGAGTAATGTGCACTTTTCTATTGAAAAGTTAATGAATCACTAATTAAATTATATTGAAGTCTCTTCCACATATAAGCCAGTTTTTGATTTGTAAAGTTATATTTTGTTCGTAGATAAACCATTCTTTCAATTTTTACAAGCATAGATGAGAAAACTTCTCAAAAATACGTGTAGCACTTTTTTCTTGATTGACAAACATCTATAATTTGATTTATTCAAATAAGATGCATGTGCATTTTAAATTTATTTTATGTGCCAACATATACTTTACTTTGAAATTGAGAATTGGAATGACTATCATTTGATTGTAAAATGGCTATCATTTTATCTACTCATATAAGAAGCATGTGCATTTTACAGAGACATTTTATGTGCCAACATAGAATTCACTTCAAAATTGAGAATTGGAACCATTGTAAAAAGGCTATCATTTGATCTACTCATATAAGAAGCATGTTCATTTTACAAAGGCATTTTCTGTGCCAACATACACTTTACTTTGAAAGTGAGAATTGGGACCATTGTAAAATATTTATCATTTGATCTACTCATATAAGAAGCATGTGCATTTTACAAAAGCATTTTCTGTGCCAACATACTCTTCATTTTCAAATTGAGAATTGGAACCATTGTAAAAAGGCTTATTTTATTTAGATTATATTTAGAATTTGTCACATTTTAAATAGTGTTTCTTGTGTTGATAATTATTATTTCATATTATTCTTTCAAATATTTTTACTTGTTATGAAACATTGTATAGTATTCAACATTTCATGAAAATCTGGCAAATGTTTTCAGATCTCTTTCATAAATGGAGAATGATGGTTATGAATTAATAAATAATATCAAAAAACATGCTTTACGCGTGCTCAATTTAAAAGAGTCTATAAGAATCATATTAATTATTTTTGTTTTCAACTCTAAATTCATTCAGAAAGAATATATTTATGTAATAATTTAACTTCCATATTTTTCTACATGCATAATAGCTTTCTTTTTGAATTTAGTGTACATTCTGTTTTTAATTCTATTGTTCATTAAATTACTAAATATAACTCTTCTATATAGTTGTAGTCTACAAGGCAATTTAGAGGGTGTTTTTCTTTGAAAGCCTGCAGTGAATTCTACAATTTTTATTTCAATGTCTTCCTCATCTATTATGGCTGATAAGCAAAAGACTTTTTTCATAATGATACGATCAAACACTCTAGTGATTAATATATATATATATTAACCACTAGAGTGTTTGATCGTATCGTTATGAAAAAAGTCTTTTGCTTATATATATATATATATATATATATATATATATATATATATATATATATATGATGTACATAAATTTAAAAATTTAATTATGGTGTTCTTCATGAAAATTCATCAATGGTTCAAATAGACAGAATTATCATTTAAAACCAAAGTAAAGAAATGCAGTTATAAATGTCAAAAGAAACGCTTTTATAAATTCTTAATACTCACAGGTCACTGTCATCTTGTGCGTTCGAAAAGTTTTTTTCCTCACTGGTGGATTTTCCGCATAACAAGAAAAGGTTTTCACATCAGGATCCTAAACATAATCAATAATTATTTCGTCAGTAGATACCATTACGAACATAATTGAACTTGAACTAACTAAAATTTTCTTACATACATACACATATCTATCTATATATATATATATCATATGAGGATCAAAGCGAGAAAGCTGTAATATTATCAAATAACAGAAATGATAATTTAGGATATACTGATAAAAAAATGGAGCACATTCTCTTCTTCCGTTCAGAAAACTAAATGAATCCCAAACAAATCATGGGAAAAGAGGGTATTTTTTATTCAAAAGTACGAACATCCAGGGCTGTCTCAATAACGCATGTGTTATACGTGATGAAAGTCCTCTCTATTGTTGTATATCAGATAGCTACTCCTTGGCATTCAAGATTTATAGAAGTACTCGGTGCTTTGCTCATCCCAATCTCTGTCCTATAATGTAATACGATACGCCAAGTAACTATGGAAACGTTGATCCTCTGCTTGACGCCCAAGAAAAATTTTCGAAACCAGACAACGTTTCTAAGCACCGGATCGTGCCACCGCATAACTATGCAACAATCCACTTATAAATGAGACAAATGACAAAGAAAATTGTAACAATGAATTCATTTTAAATGAGAAAAATATGAAAAAAATATTTTCATTTTTGTTGATTGTTGCTTTTTTTGAAAATCAATGCAAGCATAACCATTCCACTTAAAATGGAAAGCTTAAGTGGAAGGATTATGTTTGCATTATATTTCTAAAAAATTATTTTTCAGAAAAAAAAAAGTTTTTTTCTTAGTAACTTACATTCAATAATCCTTTAATATTTACTATTATTAGATATGAATTTTTTAAATAATTATTTTAGAGGATAAACCAAATAAATACCAAAAGAATTTTGTTTAATAATAAGATTTAATTTTCTAAGCTATGAAGCAAGATTTTGCTTATTAAAAAAATACTGATTTTGTGAATGAAAATTATTAAAATCTCAATTCTAAGTTATTTATATTTGCGTTTTTCAGTAAGTAAAATGAAATAGTAATTTTTACATAAATAAATATGAATAATGATTCTTAAAGGATAACTATGCATATTCATTTGCAAAAATTAGGTTACATTTAAAATCTTTACAGATTTAATGAAGACATGTTATGAAAATCACAGTTATATGATTTTTATGATTTGTTTTTATTGTATATCTTTTTTACTATTAAATTTAAGTATATTTTTGGAATTTAAATTAAAAAAATAATAAAATCATGTTTACAAAATTATAGGATATTAATGATAGTCACTATTCTAAATAAATAATTTAACTTACAAAATGAACTGAATAAAAATGACAATTATTACATAATTAAATTAGTAAAACTCGTTATATTTAAACAGATTCAACGAAAGCATAACTTTGAAATCATGTTTCTAGTTTCTAAGTAAATAGAATAACCAAGTAAAGCAATTTAATTGCTTTAAATAAATAGGTAAAATATTTTGCATATTATGAAATACAAATTTAATTATGTAAAATAATTTATTCGCTTAGTTATCTTGCGAAAATAAATAAAATTATAGATTATATGTTATAAACATATAATCAATTAAAGCAAATTATTAACTTTTGGATTGACATTTGTGTTTTTTTAAACATTTCATTCATGAATTTAAGTGGTTTCTAAGATCGGACTTCATTGAATTCATTATTTAAATTAGGTGAAAAATAAGTCAATAAGCAAGAAGAGAGTTTGAGTATAAAAGAGTTTACCTGCCTGGTGAGTGTGATGGTGAGGTTGGAAGCTGTAACCCATCCATCCTGCATCCTGTTCGTTACTGATTCTCCACCAACCACCCTCGATCCGTCCACCACCCACGTGATCTGGGACGGAGGATTACTGACTTCAGTTGAGCAAGTCAGGGTCACCGTGTCACCTTTCTTAGCTTGCAAAGGTCCGATGAGCTTCACATTAGAAGGAGGGACTATCGAAGATATAAATCACATTTATTCAACACTGGTAAACTGACCATACGAATATTCAAAATTAGAAATGCATCAAAAAATATATTTTATCTTATGTGCAGGATGATTACAAAGTATAATAATGTATTTTTTTTCTTAAGATACTCAGTAAAATATTTAATGGAAATATGTTTGTGTAGGTAGCTTGAAAAGAGCAAAAAAAATTTAGTCATTCAAAATTTATCTGTGGATGATTTTCACGATTCAATACCTGAGGACTTTGGCGTAGAATAAAATTGCGCCTAACATATAAATCGAAATGTTGGTAGAATTATCATTCAATAAAACTCTGCGTTTAGGTGGGCTACAATAAATTGAAACAGCCTTACTTTTATTTCACTCTGAAAGTTTCTAAATACTTCAATTGTGATTTCCCAGACAAATGAATTGAATAAAGTTGGGAATGGATATAGGTTTCCCTTTCACCAGCTTTGTCTCTTAGATTTCTGAACGTAGGAATTTATAATATCTTAGATACATTAAGAGAAGATTAGGGAAATTAAACTGCTTAAACAATGGATTATACCCATATCTGATGAAACTATACTATTCTATGCTAATCAATTTTAATGGATCACGTTAAATGGTTTAGTATTGTATCGTAGGGTAGTAATAAATACATTTAAATGCATCAAAATATCCCTGATACACTATATACTTGATTAAAAATGAAATATATGCATTGAAGTGTGATTATCATTAGAATATATAGCTAATTTATAGTTCGTTTGTATTAATATTTCTTAAAAATATTTTTTCTATGTAAAAAATATAATGATAATAAAAAATTGATAAAAATTTTGTAAGGGTTAGAAATTCACAGTTTACACTCACAATGTACGCTGAGTTTTACAGAAGCTGCAATCGGGTCTTTAGTCATGATACTGGAAGCTTCACAACGATATACTCCGTTGTTGTCCGATGCGTCGACACGAAAAGTATGGATATTGGTAGTCACATGACCACTGACAGTGTAAGTGGCGTCCACTTGCACATTGCCTCTTTTCCAAATGAGATGTGGTGGCGGATTTCCACCTCGAGTGACACAGGCAAGCGTAAGCGTATCACCGGAAGTTACCACATCACCCTCAATATATCCCTCTATTTGAGGAATTCCAGGAGCATCTGTTAAAGTGAAAAATTCCTGAGTTAATGTTGGGGAAATGACAATAATTTTAATTGAAAAAATTAGTCATTGTGCACAATAAGTCAAGTTTTAAAATTATTTCTCTTCTTCAAGGAGTTGGTTAAACTTGGCTTAATCGTAAGATTGTTCTCCTTAACCTTAGAGTTGTGTTTCTTTGTGTATGTATTAAAGTGGCTGCTTGGAATTGATTGGGCTTACTTCCGTGTGGCACGTGAACATACAGTACACATGAAAACTCCTGTGTAGAAGAACGTTGCAAATATAATTATAATTTAGGTTTTAGAAAAACCTTACAATATCTTTTATATATAATTGCTATTTTGGTCATTACATAATCAAAAGATTTAAAATAATTCTAAAAATTATTCAAGTTTTTTCCAATTAGATATTTTTAATCTTTACGTGTTCCAGAGAGTTCATACATCCTTACTCTCTCCTCTCTCTCTCTACTTAAAATTTATTTCATATATATTTTTTTCATTTAATCTGATGTTGCTATATTAGAATAAATGTAAAATATATGCGTTTCATACAATGTCTAACAATGGAAGAAAAATATATTTAATATTTATGTATTATGTATTTTTAATGTTTTGTAACATAAATTTAAAAACTTACAAGCAAGATTTTATTGCAGCAACAACCAATGGCTAAATATAAATTTATTTTTATGAATTTTTAACTTTAGGAATGATTTTTATGTATATATACAGTTTTCTAAAATGCATCTGATAAAAATTTGTAAGATTATTTTAAAAAATATATCTCAGATTTGAAAAACTTTGGAGAAATTCAAAACTAATATGATTGACTTCGCTTTTCTAATATTCTATTACCCATACATGTTTATCTTTTCCTCATACTCAAAATAGCGATAATGAATGCATTTTGCATTATTTAATGATACACTGTCGGTCACCCAAAATATTACACAAGGAAAGGCTAGAGATACCAAAACAAAATTTATTTGGCAAATAACACGTTATAGAAAGAAGAAATAACTGAAATTACAGCCTCTTGCAAAATGTGGATAGGGGCAAAATCAGTAGTTTGTTAGCCTCAACTATTAGCTATTATTGCTGATAAACGTATCAGCATAGAATCAAAGAAGGTTTGGATGCATTCTTAAGATATAGAAATTCATTCTTTTTCAATATATTTTTAAAGTTGAACTGTATAGCAACAAGTGGTGTATCCAGGACTAAATGCTGTGCAAGCAGGGATTATTCATTTTCTATAAGCCATAGAATGGGAAAACAAGTAGACCTTGGAAGCAGTTTAAATCTGACTGGTAAAGAACTTTTGAATATCGCGTGACAGGTAATACCATGCATTTTCCTGTTTGAATAAGACTGATGGCATGCGCTGTAGGAATGGGATGATATAAGCTAAACATTGTACTTTGGGTTCTAATATCTTAAAAAATGTAAAGTTGGCTGTTTATTTTACTAGTGGTACATACTAGAGCGATGAAAAAAAAATTCACTACCACTTCATACCATGACACTAAAGTGAGAGCAGTGTATACACGTATAACACAACAACTCAGCAGTCTTTGTGTGGATAACATAACAATTCATAATATTTTAAACTCTAATATTAGTACCATGAAGTTGCTAACAGAATCAGCATTTGTGAATAAAATAATGACGTTCCATTCCATTGTCTACGTATATCGTTCATTACACCATTAGAAGCACAAATGCCCATGGTTTTGAGTCAAGTATAATCAAGAAATGGTCTGTTTGCCAGTTTTCCATTTAGCTGCTAACAAAATAGAATAGTAAGAGCAAACACGAAAAAATGCCTAACTGACTGAATCTGTTTCACTTTGATTCGTGATATAATTGAGCGATAGTTTATGGTCCGTTGAGCTGTCATGAGCACTGTGTGGTTCTCATTAAGTATAAAAGAGCACTAAGATGAGTGAGATCGTTTCCATCAATTTTCGGTTTTTTACTATATGCAGCAATTACAATCCAGCTACACAATTGTGTGGTTTCGCCCAAAATGATCACCGATTTAACCATCAATCCCTATTTTTGCTTGACCAAACTCAATAACTTGTGCGAAAGATAATCAGTATATTTTAGGACTCATAATTAAACAGCTTAAACCAAAAAAGAAATTGACATTATTCTAATTAGCAATGTGTGTGTCTTCTTTCTTTATATCGTGCTTGCAGACTTCGCTACAGTCATTCCCGTGTAACAGTATGCGCTACAATATATTAATTATACAATTTATTGATGACGAATGATTTATTTATCTCATGAACATAAATGTATCATATATAATTGATTGAAACAATAAATATTAAAAGTACAATATGCTGCTATTGTACAAAATTTTATAGTACAAATTTGATGAATTAATTACATGGATTGACAGAGTTATTATTTCAAAGTGCATAGATTGAGTTCATCAGAAAATTCTAAATTTTGTTATATACGAAAAGGATGTCACGTGCGTTATGTTATAATGGCTTATTGCGCTAGTCATTTGTGCTGGAAAATTGTTCATTGATTATTGTTCAGTTATCGTAGGAAAGAAAAATAAAAATAAATTTATGTTCATTTCGTGGAGACAAAATCTCAAATGTTTGAAATTTATATAAAAATTAATACTTTTTTTTTTGCTTTAATTTTTGTTGGAAGAATATTCAAAGTGATTAAATATGACTTTTTTCCTTGACATCACAAATAGGAGCTATATATAAATATTTTTCAAAAATCCTAAAATTTAATAATGTCAATTTTTGTTACGAAATTTATAATTAACCATGAAGCTCAATGAATTCTTTTTTATATTCTTAAACATATTTTTAAAAAATATTCCGGTATGTTTTATAGTAAAAAATTGGGAAAAAAATTCTTAGTATGCATGATGTTTATTTTATAAAATGTAACATTAAATTATACTTTTAAATTTAGAAATTGCATACATGCTTCCTTAATATTTCCAGTCTAATTAATTTTTCAAATGTAGAATTAGAAATATTGGAAGACAGCATTAGGATATGATGATTTCTTAACATTATCTCAAAACTCAAAATTATCTTAAAGTTCTGGATGTAGACAAATATTTTATAAAGTACTAATATGATTTATATATGAATAAATTAAAATAAAAAATTTTACATTTTTATCAATTTTACTAAATTGTTTATTAATTCCAAATTTTCCATTATTTTTCCAACTTTAATCTTATGCAATATATCACGTTCAAGTAAATATAATATTATATACAATTTATGTTTTATTAACTTTTATATACTTTAAAATCCATTCAATGACTTACCAATACAAAACAAATATTTAAATTTTCTTATACAAACTTTGTCATAAAAATGAATTTTTGCGAAGGAATTTTAATATTTTTCATGATAATGCACTTGTCCATATAGCAGGACATTTGAATCATGGTTTGATGAACACGAGAATGAAGTTAAACATCAACCTTTTCCGACACAATCACTCAATCCGAATATATTTGAAATGTTATAGTCTATATATTGTAGAATTTATTTAATATTGAATATATATTCAACACCGGCATCTCTCCTGGAAACATAATAATATCTGGTGAATGGAATCATGTTTCTTCTAAATTTTATTCAGCAATCGTATTCTGTGTTCAGTTTTTCCTTGAACCCGTTTGCCTGATGGGTAAGGCGCTGTCCTCATATTTGGAATTGAATTTATTATCCATATGATTCAGTTGATAGTCATATTAAGGTAGCTTATGCACTTGAAACGTAACATCTAATCTAGAATTCTTTAGTATAAATCAAACCGTCGTAAGCAAGAGGAAATTGCTAATTAACTGTCGACATCTTTAGTTTAATATTATTAGGGGTTAACTTTATTTAGAATTTTCACATCATTAAGAATACAAAAATATATTGGTGATAATTAGCTCTTCTATTAATTAGATTATTAAATACATCGATCACGTTTTATAAAAATTATACATTTCCAAAACAGAAAGAAGCCAAAAAAGCAGCGATTTAAATTTATATGAAAACAATTTGATATTTTATTTTCAAAATTGCTTGTTTAATTTTATTCTTTAGGGTTATTTTTAACGCTTTTTTTAAATTTTTAAATTACTTATAAGTACTTATACTACCCTTTAAAATCAGTGTTAAAATTGAAAAAGTTGATACCCTGGTGGTGCCATCTATCGGAGGAGTTTAGAGCAAAGTCGTACTTCCACCTTCCTGCTCTTTTTTGTTAAGCGAAAGACACACCCCACTGATTTAAATTCGCATAGCCATCGGCATTGATAGCCTGTCCTGTCCAAGTGTCATAAGTAGCGACAACAACAATATAAATATTTTTTATATTTTTTATATATTATCACAATTAATTTCAATTGGCTCTGCCCACTTGTATATCATTTATGGATAAATATTGAGTTAAGCGTGTTTGTGGGAGTACTTACGTAAAACATTGATGGCGACGGAGCACCTGAGGTACCTCTCAAGAGCCGGGTGACGAGCTTCACAGGAATAAATAGCACCATTGTCGTCCACACCGGGATAGAGAGTGATTGAGCTGGTCGTCGTGTACCGACGATGTTTATCCTCATCAAAAGACATCTGGGCATCTTCTGCAAGATGCAAATATTTTAATTCTTGCGCATGAAAAAATGACAGTTGATTATTGTATCCTTAGACATCGATAAAATGTAAAAATAACGCACATAGAGTGAATTGATCTTGTTGAGTAATAACAAGCTATATAATTATATCCTTTAAAGCAATCATTTTTCTAAATATATCATTCATAATATTTCTCGTTAAATTTAATCTAACATATCTTATGAACTGATTCTGTTTGAGTTGTTATTTAAAACTGCTAAAATAATTCGTGGAATTGCTTAGGTTCTTCAAGCTAATAGATTAATTTCTAATTGCATACTTATGAAAATTCAACGACACAGTTATACATACAATTTTTTCCATTAATTGCATAAGCATTTACTTTTTCAAACTGAATATTAAGTGATAATAATCTTGTAGCTAATATTAAATAGTAATTATGCCTTAAAGATTGCAATATATTATTAAAAAAAAGTAATAAATTCATAAAATATTTACATAAATATGTAATCAAAATATATAAACTGAACTTTATAATCGCATAAATATAAAAGAATTTGTGATGTTAAACAGTGTGTAATATTTAAGCATTTTATTTTAAATTTTATATTTATTTCAACACGCAAAATTCATGGAATAAAATTTTACACTATCATTTCAATTTTGTTGTTGATTCCTTAAATAATAAAAAATAATATTTCAAATGCACATTCATAACACTAAATACAACAAAATTTGAATAAACTTGAGAACGCTTTTCAACTTTTCAACGAGGAGCACAGAATGCCTTAGCTATCTTTCTCAGTTTGACTACATGAGCTTCTAACACGTTAAGAAAAACTTATTTTTTCCTACATGTAATGGATTAATATTGCAAGCTTCCGTTTGCGAAAACGTGTATTTTGTTTCCAACTCATTCTGAAGAGAATCGAATGAATAATAAAGAAGAGTACCCAGGAAACGAAAAGAAAGAACGAAACTATTACCATGCAAAATTAATAACGGGGGTGTTAGAAACATGGCAGTTTAGGAAATGAGTACTCCAAATGGTGCTTAAATTAGTTATTGTGAGTTTTGAAAAAGGTGAATCGTGAAATAAATACAAGTTCAACACAATATTTGGATAATTATTCTCATCAGGGAAAGCTTTATTCCGCAATATTATTTTTTGTATTTTTTTTTTTTTTTTTTTTTTTTTTGCAGAGAATAAGAAATGCAGAAATAAGTAACTGTTGGTAATTGCAGATATTTTATATCCGCATGATAGCAGATTCATAAATTTAAAATCTTAAATGTGGTAACCTGGAATTAGAAGTCAATTTTATCATGTAACATTTTAAAATTTTTGTTGATTGCATAGTTAAACATGTTTTTGCTACTATTGCTTACAAAAAAGTTTTCATTGAATAATGCAATGTTAACTAGGTATTCAAATCAATCACACAATTTTGTATTAAACGTAGATTGTGCAAGAGCTTATATTCTTCTGTGGAGAAAAACGTTGTTTATTTGTGTATAGTAATTTGTGTAATAATCATAATAGATAGTCAAATACCATACAAGTTAATTAATTTGATGTATTCTTTATTTACCGCTATAATGTAATTAAAAGGAAAATAAATTTAGCACACATACACACACATATATATATATTCCTACTCACCATCGAAGAGCTCATTTTCGTTTTTGTACCAGACTAGCTGTGTAGGAGGCTTACTTCCAACAGCTTTACAGTAGAGGACCACCTTATCACCTTGTCGCACCTCTATGTTGTTGCCCGCTGGCAGATCATTGATCGATAAAGCTTGAGGAGGAACTGAAATGGTGCAGAAATAAACATAATTTTTAATTGGACAATCATAATTTATAAATATGCGTTCAAAATATTATTGTATAATTTCCTAAAAAATTATTTGTTCCGAATTATCATAATTAATTTTGAAGACATCGTATGTTAGATAAATTTAATGTTTAATCAACGACTCAACTACAAAATATGATATCACGTTGATACATTGATTATAACTTTGATTTGTATGCAATAAATTTATATATATACATATATATATATATATATATATATATATATATATATATATATATATATATATATATATATATATATATATATATATATATATATATATATATATATATATATATATATATACATACATATATAGGGTGCGCTTAAGAAAGTGTGGCTTGCAGGAATAGCATCACAAAAAAAGCAGATTTTTTTAAGAACAAAAAATATTAGTTAAAAATATTACCAATGGGTGGCGTTGATGATGAATGTTTTAAGCAAATTAACACAATACTAATACAATTCTGGATTTTCAAAGATTTATTCACGCTGAAGTTATTCAATATGACCATTACCAGATTGTATGAGGCAAGCAAAGTGAGTCTCAACACTTGTGACAGTTGAGTATATCATGTTTGGAGGAATCCCATACACGATCTGCTGAATGGCTTCTTTAAGTTCCGCCAGTGTGGAATGGGCGCATCGGCACACCAGGGATTTTAAATAACCCCACTGTCAAAAATCTACAGGAGTCAAATCTGGTGATCGTGTGAGCCATTTGATCTTACAGCCTCGACTTATCACTCGGTCTTCACCAAACGTTCGCAAAAAAAAAATTTTTTTCTGAGGGGGCGACAATAAATGAAGAGTCCATGTCCATTCATGTGTTTTGCTGTCAACATGATTTGCATAAATCAGCTTCGTGTAGGCACCACAGTGCCACTTATCGGCCATGTTTTGAACTAATTTTTTGTTGATAAAAAAATTTGCCTTTTTTTTTTAAGACATTCGTGTAAACCACACTTTTTCAATATCATTTGTGCTTTTATAATCAATTTTTAAAATTTGTACGAATTTATGGCATATCCTATAATATATATATATATATATATATATATATATATATATATATATATATATATATATATATATATATATATATATATATAAGGATAGATAGATAGATATAATAGCAAATTTTTATAAAATTAATCAAAAACCACCTGAGCAATAATAATCAAATACTAAATGGAGAATAATATATTGAAAATACCAATTGGTATTTGACTAATTTTATAAATTTATTATTTTTCTCTATTTAGGTTCAGATTAATTCTATAAAAATTTACTATTAATTATATTATAGTAATTGTGTATTTAAGCTACTTTTGCGCTGAATGTGTTGGTAAGCATAAGATTTTTATAACTATTCTTATATGTTTCAGTTTTGGAATATGATACTTGATATCATGTTTTTTTTATATTTATAATTATTTATATATTATTTTTTAAACGTGTTAATAATATTTTATTTTATTAGAATATATATCTCATACCTATATTTCTATAACACATTTATATATACCACAGCACTGAATGTAGTTGCTTGTTAAAAATCTTTATTTTTATGAAATGAATCTTCAAGAATTTTTTATACTTTTCGATCAAGAGTATGGCTATACGATACTTTCAAGAATGGATACTTTATATGTTACATATTAAAACATAACTTATATGGTTCTTTTAAAACCGAAAGGTTATACTTTTCGATTTTAAAAAATCATGTATGTTACATTTAATTTTGGTACAAAATTTTTATTTTATGATAATATAGTTATTTGTAAATTGTTATTTGGTAAGTATTCTCTAAAAATATTAGCAGATTGGAATTTTTATATATATATATAACAAATGAATTATGTTTAAATACAATTATTAGAATAAATTGACTTGGAACCATTCGAACACATTATATAGAAATTTCTAAATTTATATTATTAAAATGAATTGTTCTTCGATTATATTCGAACACATTACATAAGAATTTCTGTAATTGAAATGAGCTTTAACTTGAAATTAAAGAGATAGCTTTTTAATATTTACCCATTACGCTTAGTTTGTTTTAAATAAACGTTAAGGCCTAACGTTTCAAAAATAAAGTTTTTAACAAGATATGTTTTTTAATCTATCTATCTATCCATTTATCTATCTATCTCTCTCTCTCTCTCTCTCTCTCTATATATATATATATATATATATATATATATATATATATATATATATATATATATATATATATATATATATATATATATAATTCTATTCATATTTTTATTTTATGAAGTATATTTTAATATAGTGTTGTCTTTGCATTATTTATCTTCAAATAATCCATGAATTATATTAATAAATTTAAATATCATTTTTGTACTTATGTATTGAAAAGAAACTATTTTACATAAGTAAAAAATGAGATGGAAATCCGTGCGAAAACTCGTATATCGTAGTGCTTTGCATGCATCTTCAATAAACCATTTTCTCTAAAATATTGGCAATTTTTTTATATATTTATTGATCAAGTCCTAAGCTTTCAAAACTATCCATAAAACTGATTCAATGATGGCGTCCTATTAATGAAAGCGAACTGGAAATGTCATGAGATTATGATTCCCAACGAAAGTATGAAAGGATATCCATTCATACCCAGCACACTCCCATTAAAACTACGGCATTAAACTCTTTTTTTAAGTGTACAGCGGGGCGTAATCACTTTCAGCAGGAGAGCTTCATTAAAGCAAGGTTTCTTTCCAGAGCTGTCCTTTCTAAAAGGAACTCATTCCCAAACTCTATAATGTCGCCAACCCTAACAGCCAATTTCACAGAGAAGGATGCTCCCAATTACTTCAGTTGTAAGCAGGAGTATGTGCATTACTTTTTGCTAAATCGATTGCACTAGCAGATTTTATTTTTTAACTTTACACAAATTTTATTCATATTTTCATTTATTTTTACGGTACATCTCTCCTGTTTTTTTTTCTTACGCATTGGATACAAAATTGACTTTGAGTGTAAGTTAATGGATTAATCTTACTCAAACTCTCTTTGTATTGGAGTAATAATAGTTTTCACTCTTTGCGTTCGCATAAAAATACCCTTCTTTTCATGTCAAAATAAAAAGAATGATTTATAGATATCAAAGAATGAATTTTTAACGTTCGTTAACTCAAATCTATTTTATGCATCTTAGAAAATATGCAGTTATTCAATAATGTTGTAAATAATTTTACTTTTTTATATGTGTATATGTTACTCACTCTTTTCAATGTAGGTATTCAATAGTTATCCCAACTTCATTATATGAAATATCTGTTATTAAAAAAAAAGAATTAAATTTTGAAAAGTATAAAATTTACTTAATTTTTCTACGCAATTTTTCAAAAGTTACAAATAATAGAATAATACATTACTCGACATTGAAAATGCAACACCAAGGAATTGATAGACAGTGACAAAGTTTCTGCAAACAGAGAGAGACAGATCTGTATTTCCAAATGATATGCTTAATACAGAGCGAGAAGAGGTTCGGATCGGAAAATTGTAGGACCACCGTGGATGGCGATACACAAAGCAACACGTATAGGCACACATTCAATGAAAGCATAGATGGCGTCATGAGGAATGATTCTATCTTTTCTATCAACCATCTGTACGTCAGTTGAAGGAGGCACAGTGGAAGGGTAGCAAATTGTGCCTAATCATATCCCAAACATTTTCGACTTTTAGAAGATCTGGTGAGCATAGTGGCCAGAGAAAAATCTGTATACTGTGAAGAGCATATTGGCTTATGCGAGCAATGTGCGTTAGGACGTTATCCTGTGTTAAAAAGCATTGGTGACTTCCTGAAAGTAGGGGAATGTTCTCGCCGCAAGATATGCTAAAAGTTATATTGAATTATCATAGTGCTTGGAATACGAATTAGAGTTACATAAAATCGTACACAAGGACGCCCCAAACCATAATAACACAGTCGCATAGTGGAGCGTTTCATAATAGTTGCAAGAATGAACCTGTCTCCATGTTGACGCCACAGTTGTACGAGACAATTATCACTGAAGAAACAGAAGAGTGACGCATTAGAGAAGACGATCTTGTGCCGCTTCATCGTCCACATAGCTCTCATCTGGCACCATTCCAGACCTTGGCGTCTATGCTCTGGAGTCAATGGCAGTCTTCTTAATGGACGCTATGAGTGTAGGCCACTAGCAACCAATCGACCGCAAACGATTCTGATTGAATGTGTGCATCCTGAGTTTGTTGCACATGCTACAGAATTTAGGTAGGCGTGACTGTCGGACGCGTCCATTAATGCCTGCTGACATCACTCTGACAAACGTTCCACAATTCCTTGTTCCAACTATCTTCATCGCATCCGGTGATCGGACTGAGAATTTCAGGTTTGTCCTTACAGCAAATCGCAGATGACAGACACCTGGATGCGTCCACAGTGCACTGGACGCACCCAGAGCACTGTGGACGCATCCAGTGCACTGTGGACGCATCCAGTGCACTGTGGACGCATCCAGTGCACTGTGGACGCATCCAGTGCACTGTGGACGCATCCAGTGCACTGTGGACGCATCCAGGTGTCTGTCATCTGCGATTTGCTGTAAGGACAAACCTGAAATTCTCAGTCCGATCACCTTGTAAACTGGTCTGTCTTCTAGAACTGGTTTCCTCGACGATGGCCCGACATTTTCTGCAATTAAAGATGTCATTTGCAACAAGATCAAACTTTAAATAACTATTTTCCAAGCAGCAATAACGGCTCGAATATTGCCCATTCTGCCAGTTCCAAGTTCACCTTAAATCTTATCCTATGTGCTTAGCAGAGTTGTACGTTTCAAATTATTTGCATAATTCTGTAATGAGCGTCTACCCAGAATTCTGCATAATTTTCTGGCCACTCCTTCTTTGCGTTGCATTTTCAGTGCTATGCAGAGCTGTATGGATTTCGACATTCTGCCAGTGCAAAAACTTTATCACTGATCTCACCTTATTGTCAGAGGGATAAGAAATGAGAGCGAGATTTTTGCCCAATATAACGACTTTATTATAAGCTATCTGAAAATTAGGATTGCCGTACCTACATAATAGGCATACCTACAAATCTACCTTTCATCTACGTTCACATTACAATCATTTTCCAAAGACATCTTTTGGAGACGTGGGAAATTTACTTTCCTGGTGATCTGATATATGAAACAACCCCTGCCTTATGATCTTCCCCAGCATTTCCTTCTTTTTTTTCTAATTTACCTTAAGAATTTTCATAAGTGTATTCATTATCTTCAGTAATATATTACATGCTAAATAGATAACTGTGGCTCATCAAAAGAAGATTATGTAAATTTCATCGTTAATATCATTGAATTTTTAAGATTTTCATTTTATAACCTTAAAAGAGTTTTCAACTCAAAATCCAAATGCTTCATAGATTGAGATTTGTTGGTTGATGTGTCATAATTTATTCATTTGCATAAAAACAACA
Organism: Latrodectus elegans; assembly: GCA_030067965.1. Classification (NCBI taxonomy): domain Eukaryota; kingdom Metazoa; phylum Arthropoda; class Arachnida; order Araneae; family Theridiidae; genus Latrodectus; species Latrodectus elegans. The sequence continues at coordinate 52,091,976 of CM057812.1, forward strand.
GAAATCTAGTAACATATCATTGAAAAAATTATTCATCTGTTTATCAATAAATATTTCCAGTTATTCTGCTTGGTAGGATACTACAAATACGTGCTTTGTAAGGTAAATTAATATGTCTAAATTCATTAATTGGCTATTTTTCAAAGAAATATTGATCCTTGGTGAAGCTTAATGTATTTAGACATTCAAAGATATTTGATACATTTTTTAAATGACTATATGGGATTTTGATCAGATTAGGAAAAAAAAATGGATTATCTTATGTTATAATTATATATCACATGTATATATGATTAAATGTTCGTGATATAGCTTACAACCCTATATCTGACGTATATAAGGCCAATTTTAAATGAAAGTATGCATACATGTAAAAGATGTTCCACATTAAACAGTGTTTATCTTTATATGTGCATTCGTGACCGTTTAAATTTCCAAAGGAGCAGAAAGACAAAGGTGCCAATGAGTTGCAGACAAGGAGCAGTAAATTATTAGAACATGAATATCATTATAACAATTGGATTTAACGAAATGTCTGAGTATATCAGTGGAATTTATCTTCATTATCGTTTTGGTAAATCTCTATCTCAGCAAAACCAACAGGATAAATTTACTGAACACATTTCATTTTGTAAAGATAACATAATAATATAAGAACAAAATTTTGCTTACAACTAAAAGGTAAATATAAGACACGTTCATTTTCTTTGTAATGCTCATATAATTTTATTAACATCATATAATTCATTTATAAATATTTATTTTGGTCTTAAGATTTCATATTTAAATTAAAACTGAAAACATTGTATGATTTCAGATACAAACTAACATATTTTAAATCTTCAATACAAATATATGTCTGATTTATCAAATTCTTTTTAGTGACAAAATTTATAAGACAAAATTCAATATACTTTTTAAATACTTGAATGAACATTATTATTTTACATTCTAAAATTTATTATATAAATTCTTGGATCAATACATATATTTAAAATATTCTTTTAAATGATTTAAATATTTTATTTTACAAACGTAGTGGGATATAAAGTGAACGAATATAAATGATGATGGTTATTGATAATTTTAAACGAGAATAAATTGTTAAGCATTAATTATTATTAAATTTTGTGCTTGCATGTATTCATGTATTAACAAGAACGTAAACGTTTTTTCTTTTTTCCCTATAAAAATATAGAAATATTTAGAACTTTGTAAAAATTTAAGGTATCCGACAAAACTGCTGTAAAAATTTTATTAATGTTTTTGATTTCTAGACGTAGGAAAAAAAACATGTAACAACTTCTTTCTAAAGAGTTTATCAAAGGTAGCACTTATTTTACAATTTCCTTTATAAGAAAAAATAAATATAAATTCATAACAACATAACATATATTAAAATATTGTATTCATTGAATGTATATATATATATATATATATATATATATATATATATATATATATATATATATATATATATATATATATATATATATATATATATATATATATATATATATATATATATATATATATAATATATATATATATATATATATATATATATATATTCAGTTCAAAACTATAATTAATCTAGAATAACTGAGTTATTTTTATAATGTATTATATTTTCTATTGATTTAAAATACTTTTATAAGTTGCTGAAGCCTTTAGCCTTTTGAATTTCTTAACTACTGAAATAAATAATTTTTTTTTAAACTTAATTTTAACGTAGCGTATGTAACCAGAATAAAAAGTCATTATGCAAATTTTTCTTATCTCTGGCAAAAGTCTTGATAATGTTTTGCTGGTTAGTTCATTTTTTCCCTCAAACCATGAGTTATATTCTTACGGCACGGTTTAAAAATTTTGATATTTTGAAAGGCATCTTTTCATTCATTAGTTTGGTGAAATGGAGGATTTTATTAAGTATTTTATCTCATTTTAATGATTAAAAAACTTCATTCACAAAAATCGTATCATGCTTTTTAAAGAAGAGATGCTATTTTCAGAGCATTTGAATAAGAAATTAAAAATTAGTTATCTTTTAACTCTCTAACGTACAAAAAATAAATACTTGACCAGAAATATTATACTAATCTTGATATTCCATCTGCTGAAAAATTCCACAAATTTCTTAATATATCCTAAAGCAAATGTAACTGTAGTTAGCTTGCAGTTACATGGTTTTATTGAAAATAGCAGTATGATTGCATTGAAAATTAAAAATTCACCAATCGATTTAGAATCATTAGTCTGTTTTATGTTGTTGAATAAAAACGCTTAATTACTTGAAAAAATGTTAAGAATTAAATGGAAAAAAATGATCGTGATCTATTTATTTTAATTTATTTTTTCTTAAGAATATATTAATTTTGTGACTTATTAATATTTAAATTATAAACTTTGTTAATTACGTGTGTCTTCACTATTTTTTAATTTCACAAGTGTAAAGGGTAATTAGAACTTTGTTTTAATTAATTTCATGAAATTTAAATCTTAAACAATATTCTATAACCAAGTAAGTCTCGAATAATTATTTCATAATTTATTTCCTGGCTGACTAATTTAAGACAGTATTTATATGAGTCATTGAAAAGAATAAAAATTATACTATCTCTGTAATTTGATTACAGCTATAATCTAAATATTATAATTACATATATATAAATGTAATATCTTACGTCTCTCACTAGCATTATTAATGATTAATAAATTAATCACCAATACTGCAAGTGAATGACGTTAATATATATCTTTGTGTGTTGTTACTTATGATACTTGGGCAAGCCAAGATCACTGTCTTAGCAAAAATATTTATTGTCCTATGACACAATATTTTTACTATTTGTTGCAGTAGAAAATTTTATTTATTTAGTTTCATAAATATATTATTCCACTATCTGTTTTCAATAATATTTATTTTCTCATTAATCCAGTATATTAATGATAGTAAAAACAATTATACCGAGACACTAATAAGATGGAAAAAATTATCACTTTTGCAATATTTAATTAATAAATGATATAAATTCTAGAAACAAATCTTATACTAAGAGTAAGAATATCATGCTTAATCGATTTTGTAAGGAAACAAACTTAATTTGATTTCCTAATAAATTTGTTCCTTAAATTAGATATTTCCTCTTTCTAATCAGTATTTTTCTTCATTTCAAAACCTATATAAATTCCTCTGTTCATTTTTGTTTGATTATACCTATACGTTTTTTAAAAATATTGATCACATTCCTTTTATTATTGCGAAATGATGAAACAGAATAAACGAGGTAGTCCTTAATTTGATTATATGCCCAAAGCTTATCCAAATTTATTACTCTATAGTTGTTTAAATATAAACAAATTTATGGTACTGATTTGTTCCCTATTTACGATTTATCAGAGAAAATGCATTAAAATAATGTTAGTTAATTAGTTTTCTGTGAGTTATTTTCCAGTAAAAGCTTGACAAAATGTGCACCAATTCCTGAATATAAATATTATTGACAATAATGTCCATCCTTTTGTTTCCAGATAATTGCAAAATATTAATATATTTTTCAGTGTGGATTATTTCGAAACATTATTAGAAATTATCTCAAATTATAACTTTTCATAAAAACAAAATTTGAAAGAACAACTAAACACTTTTTATGAAAACATAGATGTAATAATCTTCATTTTTTTTATATATTCTGAAACAGATTTGAAAATATAAATAACTTCATATTTTAAAAATAGCCTGTTCAAAATTGTAACATAGAAATGATAATTTTATATTTTATGATAAAACACTTCTTTTCCGTTTCGATAAATGCAAAAGTTTAATTTATTATTAAAACAAATTTAAGAACTCTAATATGATATAAAATATAATTGTGCATAAGTAAATTGCTTACACTCTATAAAAAGCATCAAATTTTGATGAAACATGTTTTATAATGTATGAACATTTAAAAAATATTAAGATGTACATAACATCTATAAGATATACTTATAAATTATTATTTAGACTTAGTAAATTATTATTTAGACTCATAATAAATGTGAAAAAGCACACAGCATTTTAGAACATCACTTTGTATAAGTTTATTCATTATAAAAGTGATAATATATATTTGAAGCTAATATTTTTGTAATTCTCAAATATTTAATTATCTTTAATATAAGACATTAAAAAACACTTTCAGATTAAATATACTACTTATTTTTAAGCAATTAGTAAATGTTATTCTGATGTGTTATAACACATACCAACTTGTATTTTCTTAATGATCTGACATTAAGATTTTTTTATCTTTTGATACTATAAGAACCCATACTGATGATATCTTAGATAGTTTTTGATGCCTAATAAATTCACGATTGTTGCAATGAGAGAATTATCAACATTTTGAAATAGCAGCCAAATTGATGATCACCAAAAAGGACTTATCATACCTACAGATATCATTTCACTTGTATAGTCATTGAAACTTAATTTGTTTCATGACTTTAAGTTAATCTGAAAATTAAAGAAATGTATTTTATAGGCAGGATTGAAGAAATTAAACCGAGTAGCATACGAAAAATCAATGAATAACATTTAATTGTGGTTTTAATTGACAGTGGTTATGGGATGGCAAAGAACATTAAAAATCAACTTAAAGAAAAACCAAAATATCTGAAATATGTTTAATTGTAAATTTGCAAACGTATTTCGCGTAAATTTTGTAAACTTGGTAATAGAGAAAATATGATAGAAAAATGTATATGTAAATGCATTAAAGAATTTCGATTTCAGAATTCATGTTTTCAAAGTTTATAATATTGAAAATCAAAAGGAAAGTTACGTATTATTCACTTAAAAATGATGAAAAATACTAATATCTATTTATTATTATTATTTTGTCCCCTTCAGTTTATTTTTCAAAACTTTAGTTTTCATTTAAAGGGGTTTTTTTTTAATTTAAAATATTTAATCAAATGAAACACAGAGTTTAATTTATTAACTGCTTGCTTGAATAGTAAATTTGCAACAAATATTAAATTAATTTTACTTGACTATATATAGGTAAAATTAAAATACCTAATAATATAATACAGGAAAAAAAATAATCGTTCGTGACCAAATGTAAATCTATAAATTCTTCAAAAAACATTTCCTGCTCACTACTAATTATGTTTTAATTTCTCAATACATTGATATTTTTTTAATATTAATTTAAACAATTAATGAACAGTTGAGATGAATTAATCAAAAGCAAAAAACTTTTATATAGAAGTGATTATAGTCTTGTAGCAAACGTTACATAATAATTGTTATTTTATATCGCCTTAGATTATTGATTCTGTGTTTTAATAACAAGCTTTTGTAAGATCTTAGATCTTTCAGGAAAAAAACTTATATAAAATAATTAAATTAATGCATCATCTAAAGGTTAAAGTTTACAAAATGTCTCAAATATATTTATAATTTTTTTGTAATTTATGAAAAATAGTTGGGTTTTTTCATCTTTTTTGCGATTAAATAATAAATTATATAGAATGAAATTCTCTAAAAACTAAGCTCTGTGGAATGACAGCCCATGTGGGCCACAAGGTCTACAGTGCTTATCTTTGTTCTCATGACCGATAGGCCCTGAGATGTGGAATGTATGTTTATTATAGCTTAACATTTTTAGTTTAAAAATAAATATTCTTGTGAAAATATTTTCCATTATATCATTTAATTTATAAACTAAAAGCTCCATTTCTTAAATTGCGAAATATTATATAGTATTTTTTAAAATAAACACTTTTGATTGGTAAATTATGTTATATTTTATACACCATCTCTTCCTGGGTCACTAATTGTAAATTAGTTACAATATATGCGGAATATGTCCCTATAAGGTGGTCAGCCTAACGTGAAACCCCCAATGTTTAGTTCTCAAGCATGCTTTTGGTACTCAGTTTATTGACCCACTGAACACTGAGTCGACCTTGCCCAGCCCGATGATCGAACATCAGACCTGTGCCTTGGGAGCGTGAAATGCTACCACTAAGACACCATCAGAATGAAATTCACATCCAATAATTTGACTCTCTAGCATAATATTTTTGTTTAAAAACATATGCTCATCAAATTTCGTATCTTAAGTGAGATCCTACAAAAACTGCAGACTTTCATATTATTATATTATTTTAAAACCTGTATTATAGCTATTGTTGTGTATGTTTTACAAAATGGTTAATTTATAAGTAATATTTCCTTTTGAAATATTCATCTATTAGATTGATGTAAGAAAAGAATTTCTGATAAAAATTTAATCATTGAAGTTGGTATTTCAGTATATTATTTGATATTAGATTAAAGGGTAAACTAATTTTTGTTTGGTAAACTATTTTCTCTTTTGGGATTTTTGGATTCTAATTCAAAACATACTATTTGGACAAAGTATCGCGTTATATATTTTTTTAATATTTAGGTAAAGATTTTTGCACAAAAATATATTATATTTTATATTATATAATAAATTACAAAAAAAAAGATAATTAAGTTGTACAGTTTTGTTAATATCTCAGACGACTTTAAAATGTAGTTCATTTTTTTAATTTTTGGAGCGATAACAATAAGATTTTAAATGTCTATCTTAATTTTTTCGCTTACTATCCATAAATTAACTGCCACATATGAGAAAATGTCTAATGTATATGATGACTTCATTTCAAAATTTATCAAATTTTGGTATCATAACTAATAAAATTGAAACAATTAGACCCAATAATATATTTGTTTATTAAACACACTGATAAATTACTTTTTCATTGTACTCAGTGCAAATTAACACATATATTAGTTGATTAGTATACTGTAAGTACAGAGGCTGCAGAATGACTTATTTGGGTAGAGCTTAATTCTTGTTATCAAAAGGTAGTGATTTCGAATCAATTCTTAATCGGATATCCTTCCTATTCGCTAAGGGTGGCTGATCCACTTTAAAATAGGTCACAGTCGAGAATTGTCCTCCAAGTCAAATACTGCCTATAGGAAAAACTGTTAAACTACACTACTTAAAGTTTGCTTGGTCCCTATTTCTAAATTACGAAGACTTCCAGCTTTCAACAGTTTTCCTCGAATTGATAGAGCCTAATTAGTACATAGGTACAGGCAAGTGTGCAAGTACACTCACAATAAAAACTATTTAATTTACGCATTTATTTTTGGTGATATATTTTACGGGTATTATTTAATGCGTATAATGTAAATATATGTGAAGTGTTAGTAATATTATACTCATAGAATCACACTTAATTATGTTTATATATATTTAAAAACGTATTCTCCCAGTGATGCATTTATAAACAAATTTAAACACAATTAATAAAGCATTATAAAATTATTAATAATTCTCATCTAAATACACAAAATGTTTTAATTTATAAAATTGTGTGTTATTTTATTACAAAGAAATTAAGTTTGTAAATCCTAAATACTGATTAATTTATTCTTTATACAAAGTTTCATCATATAATCAAGAATGTAAATAGCATATGCCTCGTAAAGTTAATTTTATCCAGTATTAATTTGTGTTTAATAAAATGTAAAGAAGCATTTTAAATAAATTGTAGTTTGTTGTTTTAAAAATGCTAATAAACAAAACTGACACATAAAAATTTCAAAAATAAAAATTATATTTTAAATTGGAAAATATTTTTTTTTAAAAAATGGCTTTGTGAAATATTAAATTTGATTAGCAATATTATTCAAAATTTCAGTAAAATAAAAAAAACTTAATTACATAATCACATTACTTAAATTATACCTTATAATTATTATGCGAATTTTAAAGAAAAATCTTTAGGAAGCTTTTAAAATATTTCATACAAGTAAATTTTAAGTAAAAAATCTGATAGTAATTTTTAAAAAAATAAAACTTTTATAAATGAAAATTAATAAATTTGTATCTACTAATATTTAATCATACACTAATTAGTAAATCAATGTAATAATAAAATAAAGTGTAAAATAATACACTTAGATGCAAGTCCATGACTTCAGTGCACTGCCAATCAGAAAATTAATATGCTACACTGAAATTTTTGATATTGTTAATCATTTACATTTTATAAACAGGGATGCAGATAATTTGACTTTCCAAGAATGTCCTATTTATAAGATGTAAAAGGACGAATCTTTGCTAAAGAAATAATTCCCAGTGCCTCAAGGGTTACACATTAGGTTGTAAACCTAATACTGATACTAAGACTGAACGCATAATCCATGAATATATATATAATCATTATTAATTAAAAAGTAATTTTATGTAATAAGCACAAAATTCTGGAAATATCATCAATAAAATAAAAGCCGAGAATTAAAAATAATTTTTGTAGAATTAATAATTTTTGTAGGTATTATTTAATTATTAGGAATTAATATTTTTTGTCGAGAATTAATAATTTTTGTAGGTATCTAAATAAAGGACGTTTTAAAAGAATGAAAATAAAAAAGGACATTAGCATTATTTGCTTAATTTTTGTAGGTATCTTAAAAACTCATTTATGTGTAATAGAAATTTATGAAATATTTTAGGCTTACTCGAACTTAAAAAAAAAGCTTTGACTGTAAAAATAAAGAAGAGGTATTACAAAAACTATTGTTGTAAATAAAGGAAAATTTAAAAATATTTTTCCCTATCTTAAAATATGAAGTCAAAATAGAAGTCTACACACATATAATGTAAACTGTAATGTTTTAAATTTAATATATGAAAACAGAATAATTTCAACAAAATATTTATTCTAATAATATTTTATCTACCCTACTAGAATATATATGTAAATCATTGGCTGAAATGAAAGAAACATGCTAACTTGCAATATTAATAAATATTACTGCATGTAAAAAATTATCTCTAAAATTGACTGTAAAAGTTTTTTTAACAATGTTACTTTAAATTCTACTGATTCCAAATACCGTTGAAGAAAGATTCCGATTTTGACTTTAAATATAATAATGCTCTTTTAATAATTTGCGTAGTTAAAATAAATGTTTACTAATTGTTGTTAAAAACATTTGTTTCTATACATAAAATTTCAAAAGTTTTATTTTCTACTGTATCAAATGATTTTTATAAAATTATTTATTAAACTATAACAGCCACCTTTAAAATTATAAATAATATAATCTGAATATGTTTAAATGTTAGTGAAGTGTAATCCATTCTTTTATCGACAATTTTAGTCATGTATGTTCCATATTTATAAAGATATATCATGTGCTTAGAATATAATACCATGAATGTTTCATAAATTTCATTTCAAAGCAGAATTAGAATTGCGATCAAGTTAGCTATATTTACATTACATATTGGATATGCCTTGTTCATATTTACCTTCAATTTTGATTTTAAAAAATCCACCAATTTTAAAAAAATTAGATTTTTAAACTAAGCAAATTATAAGACTGAAATTAGAAATTTCAATTAAGCAATTATACAAGTTGGATATATTTTTCTTCCATATATTTTGCATTTGATTTATAAGCGCACGCACACACACATTTATGTATTTGTATTATGTTTGTAAGTGTATAATTGTTCTTTTATTTTGTAAATTATCTTATTATTTTAATAAGATTTACTAAATTAAATTTTGATTTGTATGTCCCCTATACTCGATTAAATACGAACAATTTATTATGAAACCAAGGATATTGATGCTATTTAATTAATATTATTGTCCATTTTTTGACCTTTACCTAGAAGTGCTACCTAAAATAATTATTTTTAAATGTCAGAATCCCTTTGTAAAGGATAAATTATTATAAAAATCGATCTCTAGTTAACCTATTTCCGTCGCTGTTTTAAAACAAAAGCCAAATGGGAAAGCTCTGAAATTCTAGATGAAGAACATTTTATAGATTACGAAAATTAAACGAAAATTTAAAATAAATTATTATAAATATTAATATGTTTTTCATATTATATTAATTAAATACAAATGAGCTACATTTCTTTATTACAAGGAATTTTACATTTTATTTTGTTTTCAGCATTTTGATATTTGTATTCAGCCTTATCTCATGAAATCATGTTCATTGGAGTAAGGAAATAAGTCGAAACACTTTATTCAGATCCTGAAAATACGAGAAATCCCATGTTCAAAGAAGAAGGTGAGAAAATTGTAAATCACTCCAAATCTGTTCATAATTTAGAATTCTAGTATTTATTCAAAACCTATATTGAATATTTTTGCATTCATCCTTACTAAGCTAAAAATGTATGCACGTAATTTATTTCCTAATTATATTACATACGTGTAACATATTTATAAAAAGTAATATTATGCTAGAAAGATTTTATTTGGGCGGTAGCTAAAAGATATATATATATATATATATATATATATATATATATATATATATATATATATATATATATATATATATATATATATATATATAGTATTGTTCGAAAATGTATTTCTACAAAACATCTTTACATAAATAAATTCAATATTTAAGGTAGTTAAATAAGTTAATCATGTATTTTTCATATAATTGATTTAATTTAAAAATAATAAAGAAACTTATATTAATAATAAAATAAATGAAATAACTATTCAATTTTAAAAAATTTATTCCTTCTAACGTCCAAATATATCATATTTTGGTATTTTGCAGTATTTACATTTTTATTTTAAAAACTGTTTTGTACTGCTTTTCAAAGATGTGAGTTTTTTAAATTGAATTTATTTTTTAATAAATTTTATTTGAATAATTTACATTTTTATAGAAGATGTATTATTATACATGTATAATAAGAAATCTTGAAAATTTCTTTTTATTAAATTCACATCCCGCATAGACATTTAATGATAGAATATCACATTTTCTTCGAAGTATCCCAAATGGATATAGAAAATTTCCATACTGCGCGTTATCTGCGTGGATGTCAAGTTACAAAATCATTGATGCGAAAAAGCGCTTGCAAATCTCAATTCATTGGACAATGGCACGAGCATGTTATCTAACACTAAAGGGATTTCTTTAGAAATAGAAACTCATAAGCTGAGGAATTTTTTTTTCCGCTAAAGATTTTCTTCAAAAAGCTGAAACGCATTTCTTCTGCTCAACCTCATGAGAAAAATAAAGATATGAAACAAGAAACTTTTTCTTTATTTTGCAAATTTTCTTCTTCTGTGAGCTTTGTAGCTTTTTTTTTATTTACTTTTTCAATCTTATGCCATGTCTCACGAGGAAATACGTGTTTCTTAGTGTTGTACGTGTGAAGAATGAAACCAAAAAAATCTGAGATATTTTGTTACAAAGAAAAATTTTGCACATTCGCGATAACAAGAAAGCATCTTAGAATTTGCCCCAAAAGTTCCACATTTTTCATAATTTACATTTGGATAAATATGATAATCATTATCATTTAAGCAATAACAATATTATTTAATTAATATTGAGTATTATCATTAAAGCAATATTGAGTACCTTTTACTAAACTATTTCTCTCATTTATTTTTTTAAATTTCGAACATTAAGTTAAAATTAATTATAATTCATGTACAATCAATGTTTTTAAAACTAGATTAGTTGTGTAATTTATTATTTTTACAATGATTTATTTGGCATCAGAAATTTATAGTATGATTTGATTTACTATTTCTCTCTTAAATGTATTTTTTAAAATATTCGTGCAATTTTTCAAGAGTTGAATTTTTAAAATCAATAATATTTTAATCTCATGTGTTGATTTTTGTCCTGCATCTCCGAATTTACCATATTTGAAATAAAAGTCATTTAAATTTGTAATAAAAAGCATCGAGCTTAAATTTAATACCCTATAAATATTTGATGTATATATGTACATATTTACATATATTAACAGCCTGAAATGGAATGCGGCCATTCTGGATGTGCAAATCTAAAATATGTTCCTGGCATGAGATGCGAATATAATTAGATTATATGCATGCAAATATGTCTAATAAAACTAAATCAGTAGAAAATTAAAATGCGATGAATAATTCCAATTTCTGTTCTAAATAGTCACGTAAATGATCAAGGAAATTAGTATAATTTATGTAATTTCTTGAAAGACTCTGTAAGATGAGTAGAATACCAGATACGTTGATCAAATACTTTTTGGAAAAAAAATATGAATTTAAATAAAATATTTTCATTCATTTTCGATTTAAAACAATAAAATATTTAAATTGCATTTAATAATTCTAAAATGGTATATATTATTCAATTTACAGTATTAAATCTGCTAAAGAAATATTATTGCAAATTGAATATTATCTATTTAAAAAGAATCTGTTGAAAAAAAGCGAGAAAAAAATAACTGATTATTCTAGTCATAATAAATAATAAAAAATAGAAAAAGCACAGCCAACCAGATTACTTACTTTTTAGCAAAAAAAAAAAAAAAAGTTTTAACGCATATTTGATAAAATTAGTGAAGAATTGAAGTAACTGCATACTTTTACGCGTAAATAGTCAATAATCAAAGGTGTAATCAAATTATAATATATAAATAAATTACTAAGGATTATAAGAGAGTATCAGGAGTCATATATACCAAAAAATGAAATTAGAAATTATATTTATAGATATTAAATCATTTTTTTTACGAAATCATATTTTATTTTTAAGTAAAATTATTTTTATTATTTTATCTATTCTGATCAAATAATATTACGCACCTCATAACTTTGAACTTAAATGCAAATATTTTATTTAGAATTAATCGATATATAGATCACTACAATCTACATACATTTTAGTCACCTTATGGATGGTGTAAAGGTTTCTCATTTTTTATATTCTTTGTTTTGTACACCCCAGTTCAATGCTTGGATGGGCACATCTAACCCCATACAGCAAAATAATAATCATCACATAAAGAAAAAATAATATATGCTTTTTCTGGATAAAGCAAAGCGTATTAGAAATGGAGAATAAATAATATAATTTGCATACTTTTACTCATTGATGGAGAAAAAAAATTTTTTTCCAATGGCAGATTGTAGACAGTTAGAACTGCAACAGAGTCTATTAATCTATTGTTTCCTGATACCAAGGAACCGGCCAGACACAGCCATCTCTTAGCCGCCGAGGTGTTGCCCCGGTTTCATTACAGGGAGTGGGCCACCATCGCACCCTCACACATACCATAGGGACCCGTTAATAGAGTAGGCATCATTCATACTTCATTCACACACACAAAGGACAAAGACAGGATAGAGAGAGAGAAAAAGTACATCCATGCCTGAACCGGGATTCGAACCCGGAACCTCTCTATCCGTAGTCAGGCACGCTGACTAGGGATAGGGAGGCCGGCTTGATGGAGAAAATACAAATAATTATTAGATAATTATGATCAATGTGTAAAAATGCAAGTTTAGGTTACTTCACACGGCCCAGCCACAGGTCGGATTCAGACTGTACAAGTTTGACTCATCCTTACATTTCTTGAGTGGGTTGATAAACTGAGTACCACGTATGCTTGGCATTAAAAAACACAGGAGGTTTTACATTAGGCTGATCACCAAATCGAGATATAGGCTCCTCACCCAGGGCGCTCAGTCATGAGATGGCGCAGTAGGTCTTGCTCCATATGGGCTGCCGTGCCACAGGTTTATTTTTAAAAAACAGAAATAAATAAATGTAATTTCACTGTAAATAATACTAATTAGAGGGAGCAAATGATAGTAACATTTATGAGGTATGAGAAAAGTTTAAAATTTTTAAGGCTTTCCTCGTTTTCTCAGCAACATAATTTCTCGCAGCATTGTAAACTCAATAAAATTAAGAACATTCTATTTTAAAATTGCTACTGATACGTCATTGTGGATGCTCTATAAAATATCTTACATTAATTTTCCATTTTACATCGAATGCATGACACAGGATAATTCATATGAATTTTTCAACTGAATGCTGTGAATTATTTTGACATTTTACTTACAAAATGTACTCTTCTTTGCCCCTATATTTTTATATCTTTGTATTATATTTAGTGTTCTATTTGGCCTAATATAGTGTTCTATTCTCTGTTGTTGCTGTTCTCGTGTGCCAGCTAGGCTGACAAATTGGAGGGCGCTGCTCGACTTTTTCAACTGAACCATATTTGGTGTGGAGTCCGACTTCTTCAGTACACACACATGTCATAGGGACCCGTTAACTGGGTAGGCAACCACTCACACCTCATTCACGCACAAAGAAGGGACAAAGACAAGATAGAGTGAGATAAAGTACATCCATGCCTGAACCGGGATTCGAACCCAGGACCTCCCTATCCGCAGTCAGGCCCACTGACCACTAGACAAGCTGGCCGGCTATTGTTTGCTTCTACACAAATATAAATGCAATTTTATACCAAGCAACTGTAAGAAATTTTAAGTCATTGTTCTATTGGAAGAGATTAAATATCTATTTTGCAATTTATTTTACCAGTCTTCAATTCTGCAATATAAATTTACAAATAAGAAGAATGCAAAACTATGTTTAATAATGTTTTTTTTTTATGATTTTATGGATCTTTGATGAAAAAATTCAATTCCCATTGAAATATAATACATAATCTCTAGGAGTAGGATTTAAATTAAGAATTTGAATTAGGAATATTTTGTAAAGGATGCGTGGCCATATCGCTATATTCCTACCGTTAAATAACTTTTTTCCGATTTAATATGTATGAATACTTTTGAATAAGTATACGTATAAATATGAATATATTTGCTCTTAAAATAAGAGAATCAATTTCCTCAATATTTTTATATATTTTAAATTTATATGTTTTTTTGAATCAAATAGTTCTGCGTCCTTTGAAACAACAAAGAACTGAATTTTATTTTTTCCTTGGTAGTTCATTTATCTTACTAAAAATTTATATATTAATAAAAATTTAGAAATTTACGATAGGTCTATATAAAAATATATGACAATTATAAAAAATAGTAAATTACAATCAATTAAAATATTTTTGGAAACACAATGTGTTTTATATATATATATATATATATATATATATATATATATATATATATATATATATATATATAGATATATATATATATATATATATATATATATATATATATATATATATATATATATATATATATAGATAGATATATATATAAGATATTTATTGTATTTAACTAAGATGAGTCATATAAAAATGTGACATGAGACATTTAATATGTTGATTTTTTTTGTAAGTCCTTGTATTGCAATTTTGACTGTGACCGACTGAAAGCCATCAGGACTTAATTAATGCTACATATACATTTCTAACTTCCTTAAAATCTGTGTTTTACCTGATACAATATGAAACTATAATCATTCTATTATATCCGCATTGAAACTTTTTTCAAAAGCATATGATAATATTTGTGGTAATTTTTAAACATCAATGTACCTGACAGAATAGAATTTCTTTTATATTGTAAGAAAAATCCTTTTATTCTTCAAATGATGGATAAGTAAATTTTTTTTTTGAATTTTGGTTTTAGAATTTTTAATTCTATTGAGAAATGATAATATCATTTCTTAATTTCATACCCTATTCAAAGTAGATACTATTAAGTATACACATCTTTATATGAATAAAATGTAAATAGAAGATAAAAATAAGTATAAATAGAATGATGTAAATGTAAAAGACTGTTGAGTTTTATCTTAAATATATATTAGTTTTAATACTTATTTAAATCCCCTTACAGAGTATAAAGTTTTTAGAATATTCTATTCTCTTTTTAATATTTTTGATTGTAATGATTAGCAAAGACTAAAACATATGAAATTAATTTAACTAAAAGAATGTAATGTTTAATTCG
Organism: Latrodectus elegans; assembly: GCA_030067965.1. NCBI lineage: Eukaryota > Metazoa > Arthropoda > Arachnida > Araneae > Theridiidae > Latrodectus > Latrodectus elegans. Next base: position 52,107,792 of record CM057812.1, read on the forward strand.
AACTATTATTATTTCCAAATATACACCGTTGTTAAACTAATGTTACTCATGTTCAGATTTTTTTTTAAATGATTCGAATGAAATTTCAAATATTTGTTGTACAGATTACGTGATTAAGAATATTGTTAGAAAAATGTTTGCAATTTTATCAATACATAAAATTGATAAAAAAAGGTGTTCCGGAATAAAATAATTTCAGATTTATTTATTCATTTGTATCTCTTCGTGTATACTTAGTTACTAAGCGTTCTATCATGATAAAACTGACGTATACAACATATCTTTATGTAAAAGGGAGACACAATGAGTGGCGCAGATTTTCAAATCCATCTTATTGGAAATAAGTCACTTATTTTCATCACGGCGACATAATGAGATACCATGCCCTTGCTGTGCTGGAAAATGGGAAAGGTTAATATATAATGCATTCATTCGGTAAGTTAGCTTGAATCATACATTGCAATCGCCATACCATTAAGTAGTGGCTCTTTATTTTCTTAACAGCTCTTTTACTGAGCTAGTAGTCGAACGTATAGCGTTCTAGTCTCCTTGGGCATGGCTGTTGTTGGTTGTTCGAATCCACTTAAAACCATGGGTCCGTGTGTTGTAAAACCTCGTCCGCATAAAATGTCCGTTGAGTGACAAACCAACTAACATAAAAACCTCATTACATTTACTTTGAAACAATATGATCCTTTATAAGCCACTGATGACTGCACACCTGGGAAATACTTTCACTGTGATTTTCTCCAAAAACATTGTTTGAAGATAAAAATTGCAGTGCATCATCACTAAGAACTAATATATGGGGGTAGTGTTTGTTGTTGCACGAAGTAAGGCTTAGTGGAGATTTAAAGTGATATCTCATTGCATTCACAGTACCATCTAAGTGAATGTTAACTTTATTTGAATACAAGTTATGCTATGGTTATTACATATTTAACTGCTATCTTCACCAGAATATGCCAAATAAAATTCTAGATATTCAGATTAATATTAAGGTTTCGACTATAGATCAAAATGCATATTGGAAAGATACACTTTCAAATTTCTGCATAAAATAATTCTCATGGGATATAGATTGTTCGTATTATATAGAACAGTTATTTATAGCAGTGTTTTGTAACGCCGAACACACACATCAATGTCGTTCCTTATAAAGAAGAGAGAGTTTTGTTCATTTCGTTTCCAGAAAAGTCGAGATTTCCAAAAAGAAAATACTTGTAAATGTATTTTGTATGTAGCTATGATTGCCTTTATTATGGTTATGAGTGTTTTTCATTGTGTGCTATCTTTTTTATTCTTGTATTCACAAATTTAATAATTAATGTATAAAAGCCAACTAAAATTATGTCGTTATTTGTTTCAATTTATGTGCTAAAATATGAAAAGCGTTTTTGCTGTTACGATTGCAACTTCCTATTGTCTTTTTTACAGTAATATCTCATAAGTTGTTTATATTTCAAACTTAAATATTATGTTTTTATCAGAATTTACCACAGAGGTTCCTCATAAAAATTATTTATCTGTTGAAAAAAATTGAAGATCTGCTAAATAACTCTCTTTTTCAAATAATTTTACAGCCAATATAATCTGCTTTTTCAAAAGTCGTAATCAGTCTAGTCAGGTGATTTGTTGAAAACGTCTGTTTTTCTTTATACTGAAATTACTTCAGCTACTCATATGGATATGGTTTTAGCAATACAACTCATTTACTTCCAAGACTTCAAATTAATTTTCTGATTGAAAGGTTTGTCGCATGATTTACATAACATATATTTGAAGTTTCATTTAGATCCATTCTATACAGTTGAGGTTACAAGCTTCTGGATTCTATTAGTTTAATTTTTAGCACTTTGTATTATGGGAATAATCAACAAATTTCTTGTAATATACACTGGGTTATTGTGAGTGATTACATGCTTCAAAGACTTAAGCTAATTTAAAGCAAGTTATCTAGACATAAAAAGTTAAAAGCATAATTATTTTTGACATCTTCATGTATACATCACACAATATGAATTTTTTTTTATCCTTATCAAAGTTTTAATAATTTCCAACTAAGCAATTATTTTATTTTGCTTCTTACATTATTTAATATAAATTCATTTGCATTTGCGACATAGTTGATTATTAAACAATGATTAAATTAGTTCATTTAATATGACTACGATAAATTTAATTTTATGTAAAAACATTTGATCATTTTTTAAGTAAAAATAGATACATTTTCAAGGAAATAAAATGTATTAAATTTCCAACAAAAATATTGTTAAAAAAATTTATAAATCCTATTTCTCAATATACATTTTATATAGCTTTCTTAAGTGAAAGTGATTCAGTTAATTTTTTTTATTAAATAACATAGCAGCGTAATACTACTACATTTAAAAAAAATAAATAGATAAAATAGATACATTATGAGATCCTTCACAGAAGATGTATCAAAACTCATTTCCAAAACCAATACTCGAGATTTTCTTCACCGGATTCATTTTTGTAAAATAATTTTATATCTGAAATCACATTTACTGCACTCTGAAAAGCAATTCCTTGCCAAATGGAATTTTACGCGCTGTTTCCTCGTCTGTGCATCAAATCTGGAGGGGAAAATTCCCACACTGTAGAAAATTATGACGGAAACAGAACCAGAAGCAAAAATTTTATTAAAATAGAAAATATGTCCCTGTACTGAAGTGGCGTTATCGTAAACGTAGTATTCTTGCAGCAGTCATTGCCAACAAAAATTAACTTTAGTTGAGAAACAACCGAGCAGCCATAATCGTGTTCCAGGAGCGACAACAGTTCGGGTAAAGGAATTATTACAGATTCTTCCACCATTTTTCTTACTTTTGGGTTCTAGGGAATATATGTGAGTGGAGAGGGAGGAAAATCCTTTTCAATAAGTCAAGCAGGGAAATGATTGTGTTCCGGCAGCTCCGTTATTACATTTTACTGGTCAAATAGAGAGTGGGGATCGATCGAGAACAGAATAGGTACTAGAGTGGTTCTAGATTGTGAGTCGTAGGCATCTGAGCGACACATTCTGAAACCAACGTTTGAATATTGCTGCACAAAATTGATACGTCTATCATATTTCCATTTTTGTGATTTTGACAATAAATTTTTCTTTAATATAAACATACATAATTTTTTTAATATTTTTAAAGGGAATAAATATTGCCGTGTAAAGTAATAATTATCAGTTTCAATTTGGATTATAATATATTAATTTTTAAAAAGTATTTTAGTTATTATTTTTATATTTACTTATAATAGAGAATGAAAAATAATGTTATTGTTTAATCAATAAAACATATTAATGGCTTAAAGGTTTTACGCTAATTAAGAAAATTATTTTATTTTGATTTAAAATGCTTTTCTTATACAATATTTTTGCTTTTAATATTTTATTTATCTCAACTGCAAAAATAGGAAAACTTTTAAAATATTATCAATCAGCTTTTGTAAAATTTCTTGAAAATATGCTTAAAAATCGATTAAAATTTAATAAATTTTTCTATTTAAGAAAAATTAAATTTCATGACAATTAATATTATTCTTTAAAATAAAAATTACTCTAAAATCAATAAAATATAATTATAATATAGAAAACTCTTCTCTGAAAAAGAAAACATATCAATAAATTTGGAAAAAACTCATTACTGAAACTATTTCTACAATCTAAGCTCAGATATTACATGTTTCATTTATTTTTTCTATCATATTTTAGTTGTTTTTATAATATCTTTAGCAGTGAAGAATTTTTTAAATTTACCAATTCTTTAAAATAATTTTTGATCTTCAAACTATTTTTAATAGGGAATGCAAATATGCATATGTGAAACAAAGATATAAATTTTTTTTATCAAAACTGCACTAGTGTGCAAAATTTAAACAACAGAGTTTTTTTTAAATATAACTTCACAAGAAATCGCTTGAGAGTCATTAAATTAGGAAATGAAAGACAATTATTTTGTGCTTAAACGATGATGACAGCATAGTTGGGCAAAAATGAATACAATTTTTCAAAGTTTATAGAATCATACAAAAATACCGTAATACATGATTGTTTAAGAAAAAGAGCAAGAAATGTTATACTATGGGATATTATTTTCTCTTAATGGAAGAGTTGATTCTCGCACTTTTGTCTTGCCCAGCATCAGATTGTAAAATAGCTCTCTGAAGTAAGAGTGATTATTCCTCAATCTTCATAGGCTTCAGTTGTTGGGTGTTCCCCGAAAGATATCCTCATGTTGCAAAGATTCCTTCCAAAGCAGCCTGCACATGTTCTATGGAATTTAAAAGTATATTTTACTCATAGAACACTTGCTTAAATCTCATGAAACATGAATATTGGCAAGCGTACTCCAACATTCATACATTGGAGAGTCAATACATTTGAGTGATATCTTTTTTTTCTATTAGCAGTTTTACAGTAAGAGTCAAGGATGGCCATGCTATGTCATCCATTAAAACAAAGCTTGCTTTCATGGCATCTTTGATCAGACTCATATAGGAAGACTTTACCTCTTTATAGTAGGCATCTGTGATCACAGAATCTCTGTCAAAAACGTAGGACTTAGTCCACCCTTTTAGCCATCACCAAGAATTTCTAACAACCTGTAACATAGGTTTCGCAGCTTTCAAAATGACACTTTTGTTTATTCGAAAGTCATATGGTACACTGTCCCCACTTCAAACATTCTCCAGTTTTCGTGTCATTATTCACGTTTCAAACTGTCCATATAATTTCTTTCAGCCATATTTCACAAAATTCCTCAGATATTATTTCAACAAATGTTATTATTGCGCCTCTGTCTTTCCTTGTATTGTATTCTTGAGCTAAGCGCGTTGACCGTATGTGTTTGTCACATGCTGACGTCACCTGTGACTTTTTGTTGCTGATACTTTCATATGCATGATTTTTGCAATGAATTTAGTATCTATTGTACTGATCGCAAGAACACATGTTGGCAATTTCATGCTATATATTTAAAATTTATGTGGCTTAAGTTTTGCACACCAATTTTGTAATCTATTTTAATGAATGTTTATGTGAATGAGAGAGTTTTAAATATTATTGTATAATTCATTTATAAAATTTCTGTAAGAAAAAATATAAAACTTTTCAAGGAAAAATTATTATGAGAATTGTAACACAGTAATTATATATATAAATAAAAAAAATTCTAATAAATGTTATTTATATTAAATTCCCAAACAAGGAGTATTCTCTAATGTTCATTCATTATTTAAACACATTTAGAAATTATAGTTGGTTTATGCGTTTATTTCACTAAAAAAAAACTGAAAAAATAACCAAACATTCACATGCTGATGTAATTAGGCAAAGATTAAGAGATTTATTAATCTGAAACTATTTATCTAAAACTTATTGTCACACACATAGTCTGATAAAAACTACTATTTTACAATGCTTTCTACAATCTTTTGTGGCTGCTAAAACTCCTCTTACTGATATTGATACATGTATCTCTTGTCAAAACATTATTATCTGAAGTTAATATAAAGACCCCAGTAATATTTTCTTAAGTTAAGTACATTTAAAACCTATAAATTTATTATAATCTGATAAGGAAATTTTCATACTTCTTAACTTTTTACAAGTCAGATTAATTTACAAATAAAATCGATTTCGGACATTTAAAAACTACAGTAATAATTCGATGCTAAGATTTTAACAAGAATTTAGTTTTCACTGGAAATCTTTATACATAATATTTTTTTATGAACTTTTCCATCCGATTAAATACTATAAGCAATTTTGACAGCATAACTTTCTATTTTTTAAGAATCAACTATCGTGCTGTATAAAAACAGTATTGGACTTGAGAAAGGGATCAATTTGTCCCTTTTAATGACACAATGAGACCTTGGGTAAGTACAGTTGAAAGTCCTACAAATTTATGAACTGTTATCACTCTGGATTTCTATTCTCCTGTTTGCTTACTTATTTCTTAATTTGGCGATGATATCTGCCAATTTATTCTTACATACAAACAATCACAGAAAACTGGCAAAGTAACTAATTAAATTGGGGAATATTATAATCATTAAAATTCAACTGTTTTCTATATGTATTATAGTTTTTATTTTAAGCTCCAAAATCCAGGGATTGTAGAAAGCTGAACAAGTGACTAAAGTTTTTGAAGGGGAATATCCTGATTTCTGTCTCATATACTGTTGTACAACCTGAGGTGAGTTTTATATTTTTAGTTTCTGTGTATATTTTTAGGTTGAGGTGAACACTTTGACACCATTCGATGGATAGCCTAACAATCGAAAACCATTGTAAGATAATTTAAGATACACGACCCAAATTGTTTTCTGAAAGGATTGTTCGTAGAAAGTGGATCGTATTCACTTGCTTCGAAAGAAAGAACCAGAAATATTCCAAAACACTCAACCCGACAGATGTGCATGTTGAAGGTAGAAAATTCTACCTTACGTTATTCAGTTGTGGGGGTTTGCTTAGAATTTTCTCCTTTTTTGACACATGCATTTTTGAAAAGTTTGGTCTGAAAACAAAATATGGTGGGTTTTTTAATGCCTTACAAACTTTGACTGTTAAGCTGTATTAACACGGTATCAACTTATTGTGCGATAATTTAATGTATAACATATGTGTGAAGAATATTCCATGTCTACTGAAAATTGCATTGAAAACTGTAACTGCGTTAAAATAGACACGCTGAAGTCACTTGTGACAAATAAATCCCATATTGTATCAAAATAGAATCTCCTTGTGTATTATAATTTGCCCTCTGTTATAAGTGAAATATTGATTTTAAAACTGTTTTCTGTAACAAAGTTATTAAAAATATTAAACACCTTGTTTTTTGTAACGAATTTAAAAATTTGCCTTATGTAAATGGAAATTTCTATTTTAAAGAGAGTGCTATGCTCAATTACAATTGAGTAATAATCAGTAAAATTGTAAATGCTTTTGTGTCACAACTATCTAAAATGTAATAAATAATTATGCTTAGGCTACAATTAGCCCTAGTATGCATGTTCAATTATTTTATAAAATTTATAAATTATTTATACAGACAATTTTGCTACTTCTTCATCCGCTAAGCATAATTTCACTCTTTGCAATGTTATGTTGTTGTTGTCGTGGTTCTGTGCCAGCAAGGCTGGCAATATTGGGTGCATTGCTCCCTTTTCCTAACTGATTCGTAATTTGGTGTGGAGTCAGATTTCTTAAGTAAAGACATGCCATAAGTATCCGTTTATAGGGTAGGCAACCATTCGCTTAAGTAAACGACGCAGACAGGAAAGAGAGAGAAAGTACATCGATTCCTCAGCCGGGATTCGAATTTAGGACCTCCCTATTCGCAGTCAGGCACGCTGACCACTAGACATAGTGTGTGGCTTTCGGAATGATATAATTTTATTGAAAGAAATAATAAAGTAATAGTCAAATAACATATTATTCAAATGTACAATATTTTATGATATATTCACGTTAGGAAACATATTTGATTTCTATTATCTTAGAAAATAACTTGTAATATTTATTCTAATAAAAATCATTTATTTAATTTTTATTTTATCACGGTTATCAGTTTCACAAAAAAAAATTTACACTTATCATTAATATTTATTTAAAACATGAATTTTTTCACAAGCAGTGAATACATAATGCAGAATTTCAACAAGGGCATAAAATTTGGCTTAATCTACGATTTTATATATAACTGAAATTATTTATTTAAATCTTATATAAGATGCATGAGCTGAAACTTAGATGATAAATTAAGGAACTAATAATACATTTAATGCATCTTCAATTTAAAGAAAATTTCATCTCGCTAATTACAAAGTTAATAATGAGATTTCAAAGATTCTGTACTTAATGGTTGTCCTTCAAAAGAAAGAATCCCATTCACATACATTACTCTTTCAAGATATGAAAGCATATTTCATTTTTCCATTTCGCTATCGTCGCTTATTCAAAACTAGATATGCTATCTGTTGAATGCATAATCCAATCTGCAATTCCATTGCGGATAGTATTTCTTATAGGTAGGTACTTTATGAATTCTACCTTTAATGGGCTGCTATTTAACATATTTTCCTCTTATTTTAATAAGATTTCATTCTTTTCATAAAAGAGTATTTTCTTCTTTCTTCCGAGTTTTAAATTATATTTATATGGAAATTTTTGATACTGTACCTAAATTAATGTTGCTTAGTAGAAATAAAAATTAACTATTATATGTTTCACACAGCACAGGAATTCTATAATTTAACTGATGTAGTCCTCATATAAATGAAATTAATTTCATGATAACAAAAAAAATATTGTTTATAAAAATAATATATATATATATATATAGTGTGTGTGTGTGTGTGTGTGTGTGTGTGTGTGTGTGTGTGTGTGTGTGTGTGTGTGTGTGTGTGTGTGTGTGTGTGTGTGTGTGTGTGAATATAGTTAAGTATAGAAGAATAAGTGTTGATCCCATAAATTAACTGTGTTTTCTTTAAAAACAAAAACGATTACGTATATTCAAGTAAATTTAACTGATTTAAAACTTATAAACTCAATAAATCAATTACTTTTTCTTAAGTTTCTTTAGATCGTAGAACACAGTTCTCTCTCTCTCTCTCTCTTTACAGAAATAACAACAAATTATTCTTAAAATAACCACCAAAAGTCTATTACTTTTTCATAAGTTTCTTCAGATTATTGAACACTGTCCTTATAAAAGTTGAAACAAATTAGTTTTAAAAACACGTGATAAAAATTATTCAGTACTTGAATATTTCGAAATCTCTGTTCAACCATGACGAAACGTAATTTTTGGTAAAGGAAGAAATATTAGCTAATGATAAATCAAGAAAAAATCTGTTTATTTTATTGCTAAATTTAAATGGTTACTCACAGTTTTAAACTACAAATGAATATTTTATAATAATGAAATGCAAATGAATTTTTGGGAAAGGAAGAAATATTAGCTAATGTTAAATCATGAAAAAATCTGGTTATTTTATTGCTAAAATTAAATGGTTACTTACAGTTTTAAACTACAAATGAATATTTTATACTTAATCTTGTAAGATGCACAATATTGTCTCACATAAAATCACCGTACAGAAACCAAGTGTACGCTTTTCATTTGCCCAGATTTGGTACCTACATTTAAAAATGAACTGCTCCTATTTTTTGCCTTTAATGATAATCCATCTCCATGAAACTTTAAAATTTATTTATGATGGTTAAGCAATGGAGTTACTTACAAAATTTGTTGCAGTGTTTCAGTAAAAGAAAATGGCTCTGGAATTTCAATCCCAAAACGAACAACAACTAATATACACTAGTTTCAAATGACGTTTTTGCTTTTATAAGTTTTCAATTAAACCTCAATATTTTTTGTTTAATATTTGATAAACTTATAAAAATACCAGTAGCTCTTGTATTGGATCTTAATTTGTCCAATATTTAATACATGCTTTTTAAGTAAATAATGTAGTGCAATAATATTTAAAATCTAATTGATTATCGTTGAATAATGTTTATAATTTTTTAAAACGCCATTCAATTAAAAAGTAAATATTTTTGGAATAATAATGATATATATATGTATATATACTCTCCTGATCTTATATTTTACATTGTATAATCATCAAAATAAAAATATTGAGAACAATTTTTTCAGTTATTTTCAAGATTGTTTTTTGTATTCAAGTTCAAATTGAATTTCATTAAATATTGCTTATGACATCAAACAGAAAATGCCTATTCAAATTTTGAATAATTGTTTTAATTGTTGTAATTATTGTTTTTAAATAAGATTAGATTTAATTCACAAATTTTCTCTTTTATAAAATATTTATGGGTGTTACCTTAATGTATCGTTATTCTGAAATTGTTTTAGTTAACTTGTTCAAACATTTAGAAACAAACAGAATGTAATTCTAGTTATGAATATATGTAAGTAACAAAATAAAACTGAAAAACTAATTTTGATTAGACATGCAGAATTAATTTAAATCAAATGAGAACCTAAGTTTTCTTCTTTCGTTTTGTTTTATGAAATTTTAATAAAAACACACAATATAGTGTCTCATACTCTTTTATATTTAAAATTATGTAACTAAAAGCAAGTAAGTATACAGAGTGTTAAAGAATCAGAAGAATCTTGAAAACCTTCATCAAATTATAATCATCAAATCAGGTTTTCAATGACTTTTATGCAGTCTTGCTTGTTACTTTAGATAATTATCAATATTTCAAATGATATAAAGGTCTCTTGAGTGTGTCTATTTCATAAAATATTTATTAATCTGAACTTGTTCTATCTTTCCATCTTAATTCAAATGAGGCTAAATAACACAGTCTATCCGAAAATCTTCGACACAATTCTAAATGTGGTTTGGTTTGTTTGTCTCTCAACGGTCATTTTTTGCACACGAGGGCTAACTAAACCGGGACCTACGGTCAAAGTGGATTCCGAACCACTACAAATATCCATGCCCAAGGTGGGAATCGAACCCACGAACTGTTGAACCCAAGGCAGGAGTGCCAACCATTCGGCTGCCAGCTCGGCAATTCCAAATGTGGAGGTATTGTTTGATTTCATTTTAAATTAAGCTAAAGATTTACGAAAAAATATAAAAATTGACAAGTACATTAATCACCTGAAGAAAACATGAACGTGAATGTCATTTTATAAAACAACTGTTGAGTTCCTTACTAAACTACTGAAATGGTATCATGACAGGTATCAGGTAACACACAATACATTACCTCTTGACAAAAGATTTTTAAAAAAAGAAGTAATGAGGAATGTAGCTATGAATTATGTGATTTTTCTTTGGAAAGAATCATATTTTTCTCACTATATTTCTGAATTCCCAACTTTATACTTCTGTTAATGCGATTCATTTCCCGAGTTGTAGTTGCACTTAAATAGAGACATCTTTTTCGACATTTTTAATATTGAAATAACTGTGATAGATTATTTGAGGCTATTTTCAGAGTTAAACATCTATTGCTAGTTTTATGATTATTGTAATTGTTGTTAAAATTATATTAATCATAGCAAAAATATTTTTAAATAAACATAAGAGAGAGGAATTTCACTTTAATTATTTTTTTTATCCAACTTAAAATACCATTCCAAAACATTTTGTAAGGCACACATTAGATACAGATATTCTTATTTGATCACCAGAATCTCATTGTTATTTCTTTAATTTAATTATTCCCACATTTTAACAAATGCGATTTTCTTTTGTCCCTATAACATTTTTAAATAAAGAAGAGTTACTCATATATTTCTACTGTAAGAGTTTTAAACTAGACAAATAAAAAAAACAAAATATATAATAATCATATATAAATGTAATAAATAATAAACAGAATCTAAAAAAGTAGAAACTATAGCAATGATTTGACAATAAATCGAAACAACATTTATCTTTCACTAATTTTTAATTTCAAATTTATAATAAGGAATCTCTGTTAAAATTATACAAAATAATACTTTCACCTTATTAAATAGCTCTTTTTTTGGCACACTTAATCTTTGATCTAGTCCTGATAAATTTTTCATTTTCAATCTTATAACTAAAATGCTACTGTTAAGTTATAATCTGTTTTAAATTGTAATTTTTACAAAATTTAGAAGTCTATTTTAAACATATTGTTTAAATCACATTATATAATTTCAATCTACGAAGAAAAAAATTTTTTATGGAATATATGTTAGTGTGTATTAGTATGGTAAATCAATAAGAATAATAATATATTTTTAAAGCAATTTTTTAATTATTATCAAGCTTAATATCAAATATCACAGAGGCATGGTTTAACCATATTCTTGTTGCGAATACCATTTTCATAAAAAGAATTTTATATCAACACTGAAAAATTAAGTTGAAGAAAAAGTGAAATACGAATTTTTATTTCTTAAATAAATTACTCTGCCGTTGAGTTATAAAGTATCCTTTTTTAATTTTTTGAAGACGCTGTAAAAGTAATTACTAATTTTTAAGCAACTTTAGTTATTCAATATCCTGCATAAACCTGTGAAAAAAATTTTTTTTTTAATTTTAACTGTAACTTCTTTGTAAATTCCTCCAGCTCAATGCTAACTTACATCTGCGCTTAAAAACTTCAGAATGATTTTTGAGAAAACAACCTATAACTTTTATTAACAGAGTAAAATTATTACAGAAATTTTATTTCAATAATTTATTTTACTTTCTTATTTCTTTCAAACCTGTTAAAAATTTTAAAAAGAATTTTTATACAGAAAAAGTAAAAAAAGTATTTCCATCTGGAAGATTAATTATTTTAAATGTACAAAAATTAATTCTAATTGAAACATAAATATTGGTTTATTTTCAAAAATATCATGTCAAAGTTACTTCTTTGCCGTTAAGTATAATGATATTAAATTTAAAAACTGAAATTATCGCTCATGGTGAATTTCATAAGCTTTCAATTTTAAAAACTTTTTAACTACCCAGTTTAAAGTATTAATTGATAAATTTGATTTTATATTAAGTAAAAATATATCTTAGCGAAATTATTTTTAGGAATTAATGGAATATTAATTCATTATAATTGGATAGTTTAATGTGTGTGGTAAGTGATCAGATGTTGTCTTGGTTGGTTGGTGTCATATTCTTGGGGAGAACTCAGAGATGGCCATGAGTATGCAAAACACACCGATCTATTAAAGTGATGTTTTCGGAATGCAGACTGTTTTCAAATCAGTTGTTATGCGAGTGTTGAATTACTCACGTATCATAAAAAGAAAACTTATTTTGAAAAACTTAAGAAACCTAATATTTCATGTATTATTTCATGTCTATATATTTATATATATATATATATATATATATATATATATATATATATATATATATATATATATATATATATATATATATATATATATATATATAACATTTAAATGTCATGAATTTTCTTGGAAATTGATGAAATATTTTTTAGTTAATTAGACACATGTGTTTTCATTTTATTCAAATATTTTTCATTTCATAACAATGGGTGTCACAAATGAGCAATTATTTACGTCAATGAGTATTTTATTAAATAGAATTTTGTACATATAAAGTAAAAAGATTTAAATGATCTATTTTAAATCCAATTAAATTTATTCTTTGATGAACATAAGATTTTTTTTGCATTAAAAATGCAGTAATGTGTACAGAAAAATTTGATATTAACAGTTATTAATAGCAATCGTTCAAAATCCTGATTTTGGAAAATGTGCTTAGAATAAATTAATTGTAATAACTTTAGTGAAATAAATGCTATTATATAATTTCTGTATTCTTCTAAAATTTTATATTTTAGTTTGTGGAGAACTTACTGAATATAGCGTTTCTTATGAAAAATGCACTTCACATTTGCTGAAAAGAATTTTTAAGCAGCTATAAATTGCATTTTTTGTATAAAAAAATGCTGAGTAACCTATATTATGTATTCAAATTAGAATTATTTTTAATAACGGTTTTTCTTATAACAATGAAAAAATTTTCTACCAAAATTCTTTCTAGATGAATAAAACCTTTTTTATCTTTAAAAATTAGTTAATTACTAGAGAAATATATTTTGAAACTGAATTAATTTCGTCTGCCAATTCATTAAATTTTAACTTACATATTTCTGTCACAGCACTAATCGACCACAGTAAAAATATAAAAAAAACAATAGTATCTGTGTATTTATACATTTGATATCAATCCTATGGTATCCAATTTGATCAGATAACTGAAATCAATCTCTGTGTATTCAAATAATTTCACATTATATTACTTGAATAACATCATTATATCAAATGCTTACTAATCATAATCGATCTGCAGTAGCTACTGAAGTAAAAACTTTCTACTTTTTTAATAGTTAAAGAGAAGAAAAGCTATTGCTAAACACATAGAAATTGTAATATGAGTTTTAAAATTGAAACAAATGACTTCTAAGTGAAAATTAAATAGGAACATTTAGAAATAGGAAAAAGAGAAAAGCGACAAATAAAGCAAATGGAATATTGCATAATAATAGAATCAGCTAACTAGTTTGCAGCCTACATTTACTCATAGTGCAATGAAAGTGTTGCATTTAGCTAGTGCATATTGCAGAGTGCAAACTCATTCACAGCAATAAGTGCAAAAGTAGACATTTCAAAAAAGCTAATTTAGGTTTAACCTTAATGTACTGAACTACTCTCCTTTTGAGAAATAAACACTTATATAAGAAACATCTATAATGACATAACATTAAGCAACTTACCGCAACTGCTTTGGCGAGCTGCAAGGAAGCGAAAGTCATAAGGTTGACTAAAAAAAGACTGAGACATATTATAAAAAAATGTTCTTTCGAAATATTTTTCATGCAACAACTGTAAGAAATTTCAATTCTCAGGTACTAAAAAATATTCAGCTTTTTCTATTAAATTATTCATGTTTCCATTCCTGGGAAGGATCACTTTTTGCTTAAATGAGATCGTAAACTCCCCTCTTTTTCGAAGATCCAAATAAATTGTTTTTGTCACGACACGCTTTGCCAGGATTCACCGTCTCGGAGGACTTAATTTTTTCATGAATACTAAACAGGCAACAATCTAACTAAAGTGCTCTGATTCTCGAGCAACGTTTTTGTGACGCTTAAGAAGAGAGAGAATTTATATCACTGCACCGAAAGTTGCAACTTGGCGTCTATTTATGGCACTATTTTCTAAAAGGATAGCACTTTCATATTTTATAGTAAAGGATTTTTGTAGCTAACTTGCATAAAATAAATTTTAGAATTATGTAAAATGGCAAGAAAAAGTTATAATAATAATAATGTATTTCGTAAAAAAGCAGAGCTATCATTTTTGGTGTATACGAATATACATGAAGCATTCGAATTGTTATTGTAAATATTATAAATTTCTTATTTAACGTCATATTTTATTTTACTAATATACTATTAATATTTAAAGAATCAGCTATTCGTTAAATGAAAAAGATTTATATTAAAGTATGACACAAATTAATGAATTGGAAATATTAGTGTTGTTAGCAAAATATTCCAATTTGTATAATAGTAATACGCAAAGTGCTACAAGTGATCATACTTTTCTTTTAATAAAAAAACATGATATTACAAAAGTACGTATCATAATATTTCTTTCATAGATATAAAAAGTGATATATAAAGTTTGTAGTACGTAATTCAAAGCAAATATTTTGGCATTATGTTAAAACCATATGTAAATGTAAGTGGAACCAATAAATGTAAAAATTATATAGTGAAATCCATTTCTGTTCTAAAAAATTTTATAAGCAGATTACGAACAAAATTAAAATATTATTAGCTTTCTCAGAAGGAATTAGTATTTTAGATAAAATAATTAAATTTTTGAAGCGTCTTTTAGTAAATTTAAATTTTTAAGCATTTCAAATTTTAGAGCAAAATAGAACTAGAGCACTAAGAATATATATATATATATATATATATATATATATATATATATATATATATATATATATATATATATATATATATATATATATAATTTGAACTTTTTCATCGTTACAAATGTTTCACAAATTTCTCATTTATCAATATCATGAACATTTTATCAGGGAATGACAGAATTTACCAACAGCTTGTATTTTAGTAAGTTATAGGTCCAAATTTATTACTTAAAGAATAAGAAGGCCAGAGAACTTTTAAATTTTGATTCAGCAATTAAAAAACTCCTCTGCTTATTTTTTTATTTCAATTGTTTTCTTTACTATGTAAAAATAAGTGTAATCAATTATATCTTGCTACAAATAATTTTAATTCTTCATAAATTTCTGATTTTTTTCATAGATTAAATCATCGTGCTCTTCATCGAACAATCGTATAATTGAAATGTCATTGCTATTTCATTCTTGAAATAAATAGCGAGTCACTATTATTTAAAAAATTGCAATTAAATTGAACCAATTTCGCTCCCAACTCGTTAAAATGTGATGTTTTTGCAAACACGACATAAGACCGAGAGAATGCTTCATGTCTACTGAGCAAGTAAATTTGGTGACGACTCCAGAATTGCGATCTCAGCAATTCATATGTAATAGAGAAAATAACACATGGTTCAGATGCAACAGGAAATTCTGAACTCCCTCAAGAGTTAGTCTTAACTATTATTAGATTGTGATCCAGTTATAAGCCTCTAGACTACAATGGACTCTGTAGATCTCCAAAGCTTTTGGGTGTTTACACATTGAATGAACCTATCACTGATTTGTTGAGCTTCTTATATTTACAACATTAAATCTCCTCCATACTTTAATATTCAGGGATTGTATCATGAAATAGCTAAATAATAAACATGAAATTTCTATGCTGTATCTTCTATAGTTTGATGCGAATGTGTTTCAATTTTTATTATTAATATGTTTAGCGTAAGAATTAAAAATCGATGAATGTAAATCTCATTTTTGATCACCATATTTACATAGCTCAATTCGATAAATAATTGTTTCCTTGTCTGTTATAAATAGCTTTGTTAATATCTGTGACAATTTCTAAGATCTTGAAGCTAGGGCAACTATTTGGTCAAATTAAAACGTTTAATTTGATTTTAGTATACTTTCAATTTATTCGCCAGTTACGCCCGCGTGCAGATATACTACTAATTATATTACCAACAACTTCAGATATGAATTAAATTTTAACAATTTTGTTGTACAACCCCTCTTGCATTGAGCTATCACCACGTAAAACATGGCGTAGTGTTGCATCTACTTCATTTGCAAATAATTAATATTTTTTCCTTAATAAGCAATATTTTCAGTAACAAAAATGTCGCCTAATGAGAAATAGGGGTTTTAAATTCAGATAACTTGTTCGCTATCTTATGTGATTTTGTAAGAATGGAAAATTTCAAGTATAAATATATTTTATTAAAAATTAATTCAAAGAATTCTGACACAAATTAAAGATTTTAGAGAACTAAAATAATTTAAAAATTCTTAAATCATATACAAAATGTGCGTCTAAAATATCAAGACTTTTCCGGGAAAACTATAATAGAAATAATGTTTCATATATTTTCCTTCATTATTTTTTAATATAAATCTTGATATGATAAACCTAAAAATGATACGAATAATTAAAACTGAATAATTTAAAATAAAAAATTATTTTAAATTAATTTGTTTAATTTATTACTTAAATTTTTTAAATTTATTATTAAAAACTAATTGCTTAATTTGCTATTAAAAAATATTCTGAAATATTATTTTAAATTATTCTGTTTTTATTATTAGTATCACTTTTTTATTATTGAGTATGTTATTTTGAATGATAGAGAATATACATAAGTATTTCATGGAGGAATATTTTAGATTCATATTAAATAACAATGATAAATTTCTGTCAGTAGAAAATTATTTTCAACAACAGACAGGATACAATTATTTTACAAATTTATTAAATCCCGTATACGTAAATATGTTATAGCTATTATATTGGCAGCAATTTTCGTTTTATTTCTTCTGCTAAACAATATATATATATACATATATATATATATATATATATATATATATATATATATATATATATATATATATATATATATATATATATATATATATATACAAGTATATTATAACATAAATAATTTGGAATTTGGAATTTCCTTTATTTGACTATTTTATATTGCTGTCTTTCAATATCAAAATTTATTTGTCTCAAGTTAATAATTTTTTATATTAAATAAGATTTATCTCGATTAATTTTATTTAAATTCAAGTATTTAGCTGTGCTTTGTATGTAAGATTTAAATTAAATTTCAGATTTTATAAGCTAAAATAATTATTATTATGTGCATCTATTTAATAATATAATTATTTCTAACTAACATATTCTTAAATATATAAGTAACAATATATTTTAATTTGATAAAAAAAAAATAAAACGAATAATGTCTCTCTATTATTCATAATTGCAAATAATTTAGAGGCTTCAATTAAATATACTAATATTGTTTTTTGATCAATTAAATCAATTCGCAAAATTATTTTATTTTTGGTTCACGAAGAAGGAAATTGACATCGATATTATTGAAAAGCCTTACATTTATCATAGACATTAAAAAATTTTCCTAAGTTTATGTATATATATATATATACATACACACACACATATATATATATGTGTGTGTGTGTGTATACATACATACATAAATATATATATATATAAATACATATATATATATATATATATATAAATAGATATATATATATATATATATATATATATATATATATATATATAAAACATATGTATATACACATATATACATATATATATACATAAATATATATACCTTTTTATATTTTAAAGTATATATATAATATATATACAAACTTATTATAATATATATCATATATCTACTTTATTACAGGTACCTTATAAACAATTAAGAAAGAATTAAATATCTTTATGAAAATTTTGCATAAAATATATTTAGTCTAAATGCTATTCCTTTATATCATTCAGGAATTTGTTCATTAGGTTAGATAGTACAATATAGCATATTAGAAAAATATGCTTTTGTTATTATACATTATTTAAACATTTAATATTTTAGTCAATAATACACAATTAACCAGTCTGTAATATACATTAATTCTAAGAACTCTGTACTTAATATAAGTAAACCCATTTTTGAGTTAAATATGATTCTATATTACACTTTTGAAAAATCCGTAATTACTATTTTACTTGGAAATGCGATCAATTGGAAAGGTAATAGTCTAAATTTAACTTTTTGGATCATTTATATAAACTAATAAATAATAATAGTTCTCTGATACTCAATATTAACAACATACTTTTGTAAACCTTAGTAAGAAAAAAGGTTTTCTTAAAAAAGGTATATGTGTACAAATTACATTTAGCAAGCAAACGTCATGAAAAAACTCTTTTATGAGCTCTTTTTTAAAGCGCTATGTTGTTCTGTGTATAAATCTGATATCAAATCATTTAGAGCAGTTTTTGATCATACATATGTAATAATATTTGGGGAAATTCATACAATTTGAGTGAATGCTTGAAATACAATCTACTGATATCGCTTAACTCTTAATGTATATAAATTAGGGCTTTCTATAGGCTAAAATTAATATTTTACTTTTACGTTGGTTTAAAGGATTTTTCCATAATGTATATTTTCAATTTATATTCTATATTACGTTAAATTTTTTTTGGAATAGAATTACTATAAAATTTGGAAATTAATCAAAAGAATTCAAATAGTAATTTTGTAATTAACTGATTCACATATGTATGAAAATAGCAGATTTTAAAGCAAAAACTTTAGATATAAGTGAATTCATAAAATATTTAGATATAAAAGAATTCCTCATCATGTAATATGGGAATTAATTTTTATTTAATTTTCTAGTTTTAATCATCAGTGATTTGCTGTAAATATAAGACATTAAGAAAATATTGTATACAACAGTGTGCAAATCTAAGGCAGTATTAAAGGCATAGTTGAGTAAAAAGGAATTCAAATCATATTCTATGAATCTAAACAAAATGGATCTTTTTTAACTGAGTAATTCGTCATTCATAACTCTCTGTCATAAAGAACAACAAACAGATATTCCTCAATATGAAATATGCCCAGTACTAAATGCAAGGGTTGCTCATCACCGTCTTTACGTACTCAGAACTAGATTTCTAACAATTCTTGAAGTGAGAATGCCTATTCCTCACTCAGCATTTCTTTGAATTGTTGGGTGTTCTCCTGTGGATGTATTATTTCCACGAGGCGCCTCCGAAGTATTTCACACGTGTTCTATGAGATTTAAGACAGTGGACTAATTAATTATTTTTTCATTAGTTGCTGAACATTAGAAGTCTGGAATGGTCGTGTTTCTACTCCGTAAAAACGAAGTCTGCTTCAGTGGAACTCATTAAGAGGGAAACGATCATCCCCTTACAACAGCGATATCTGGAAAAAATGTGAAGCTCAGTTCGTTCTTTCACTTAATGTCACTTTAGAGGATAATACTTGGATTACCGTAATTGCCTTTTTCTATGGTGTTATGGGGCGAATTTATGCTCCAATCTTCCTCCAAATCAACTGGTGTTGAGAATCACTTGTGATACTGAAACGACTCACATGTAAAATGGTTATCACTCCTTTTTATGAGATGCTCCACATTCATGCTTCAGGTACCATTTTAAACGTTTTGACTAATAGTCTTATCCCGAATGGGTTATATATATATCAGGTAACTCTTTGCAAAAAGTGTGGAGCTCAGTTCGTTCTTTCACTTAATGTCACTTTAGAGGATAGTACTTGGACCAGCATTATTGCCTCTTTCTATTGTGTTACTGGGGCCAATCCATGAACCAACTTTCTCCAAATCAACTAGTGTTGAGTATCTTGTGATAATGAAACAAATATCATACGTTAAGTGGACATCACTCCTTTTATGAAATGCTCCACATTTATGCTTCTGGTACCATTCTAAGTGTTTTGACTAATAATCTTATCTCAAATGGGTGCCAAGTTCGAGCTGTTGAGTGAATAAACAACTATTGTGATATGGCATCTTTTGCAGTCCGTTATCTGCACACAGTTGCTTAGCCATGGTATTTATTAACTAGTTCTCAGATTTTGTTGCCTGCAGGACGATATGTTTAACATCCACTGCAATGGTTTTCTTGAAAAGGCCTTCAACATCTTTTCTAACAGCTGTATATAGTTTTGAATGTTTTCAAAGCTTACGAAAAGGCACTTTTGTTGAGTCAGAACTTTTCAGCTACACTTTGCCCCTCCTCCTGTTTCACACGTAATTTCACACCCAATTGATTTTTATTGTCATATTTCATGAAAGAACTGACTTTCAGAGAATGTGTTTAATTGAGCTTCTGTCCTTCCATTTATCGTACTCTTGAGCTGCAAGCACTTCTAGTTTGCTCCTAAAATTTACAATGGAATGACCTTTATACTGAATCATATGTTCATTGTATTGATTGCAAGAACTCTTTTTTCTGCTATTGCATGGACATCTACATGAAATTTACAGTGAAGCTTCACTTTTGTATAATAATATGTGTATTTATATAAATAATATTATCAATGCATGATCACTAGTGAATTGAAGCGCATCAGATCTTATAGGGCTATATCTTATGCGACAAAAAATTTACGCTTAAATAAAAAACATTTAATTTAAAGTTAACAAAAAATTTAAGTGATTGCATTATTTATTGCATTTAAGGAAACAATTCTCAGAAAATGTTCGAATAAAAGTTTATTTGAAAATTGGATTTATTAGATGATGATTCGTATTGAATGCAGTTAAATATCTGTTTTACTAAACTTTTGAGATATAAAATATATTTCATATTTTTTCGCACGAACTTGAGAGATAAATGCAGAATTCAGAGCAATGCAAAGCTACATTGGCACCAAAATTCGCAAAATGATACATTTATAATTGTATGAGCATTAGTACACAATCCACGCATTATTAAAAATATTCATCATTAATTCTTCAAGAGTACCTTTAGCATAAAAACCTAATAACAAGTAAGTAAAATAAATCTGCATGTTGAAGGTTATTAATAAGATAATATTTGTATGTCAATTGAAATGGAAAGGAATTTAACAATTATCAATGATAGGGAGTTTGTTATGTGTAAATACTTTTAACCAAATTGGTACTGTGGTATGGTTATGAGAGTTTAATTAAACCTTGATTGGAAACCAATTGTGAAGGATTATTTACTTGATTATTTTTTAGTTTTTTTGAAAAAAATCTTTAAAATATATACGAATTTTTTGGTTTAAAATACATAAAATTTTGCATCATTCTAGAGTATAACGGTTATTTATAATCTTCTAGATGCTTCAAATCTAAATGTGTTGGCTTTTATTCAATTGCGAAAATATAAATGGTGCCTATAATCAATTGAATTAATTTATTTTTGTTAAAATGAATCTTCAAAATGAATAATTTGCTCGAAAGAAATTATAACAAATTATTTATTTTGATTAATGAAAAAAGGGGTTACTTAAAAAATAATTTAATTCTGAAGAAAATATTCTGTGTAACTAACATTATGTTAATAACTGAAGATGAAATAATGTAAATAAAATTTGCAGTTTCATAATTTGTTATTTAAATATATTCAAAAATAATTCTTATACTAACATTACATTTATCAAAGATTGCCATTTGGAAAGTTTAATTAAATGTTATCATAATTGACTTTTCAAATAAATTCACATTAGTACATTTATTTGGTTTTTATTTCTATTATTATTAGTGTATTCATGATACCATTTTGCATTCCCTGCTAATAATTTTCTTTCAAAGATTTAAATTAAAATAACGTTAATTAATTTTTTAATTCAAATTTGGGTTTTTATTATAAGTTAGAAAAAATTAATTATGAATCTTAAATAATTATACAAACTTGCGTTAATTACTATCTGAAGACATAAATTTACATTTATAATTTAAAAATATTTGAGAAAAATAAATAAATTTTTATTTCAATTGTGGAAGATTAATTATCCGCTTATTAATTTTAATAATTAATTTAATTTAAAATATAATAATATAAATATTAAATAAAATGTAATATTTTAAATATAATGAATTATAATTTGAATTTCAATGAAGTCCATGGTTAAGAAAAAACTATTTTCAGATTTCACATAATTTCATTTACGAAACGCTGTTATCTTAACTATATTTCTGGTGATTCATTATCTTATTAATACGAACTATATATGATTGATTATGTCAATGTCACGAATTTTATAAGTAAATATCAATATAATTTGATGAAATATCGAGAATTTTATGAAGGATTGACGAATGAAATGTTGGTCACTGAATAAAGGCTCTTTATATGTAGGTTTCGGTGATAAAAAAGGGTCATTCGAATAAACAAATTCCAATTAAAAATAAGTTTAAAGCAAAATTTTAAAAATCTGAAAATATTTTATTTAAAATAACTATTAATTTAATAAATATATCCATTTTTATCAAAACGAATAATTTTTCCAGAATGTTCTTCTCTGATTTACATATGTACTACTTTTCCATACAACTAAATCTTTAAATTACTTCATCAGCATTTTTAAAATTTTTATTCACCATGTCTTGTTTTCTACATTATTAAAAGCATATTATTTCATGAAAAAAGCTTAAATTAAAGTCTTAAGTAAGCACTGCTTAGATCAATATTTTTCCTCCTTTCTGCTAAAAATAAAAAAAAAAATAATAATCGCGAGGAGCCTAAAACAAATGGCTATAAGTAAACATCCATATATTTCCATTTTTTTATAAATTGCTTTCTCTTAAAGAATTTATTAAAAATTAAATAATATTTATTAATAAACTAGTAGTCAGTATTAACTGAAATTAAGAAAAGAAATTTGAATATTCCCGAATAATTACAAATATTAAAAAATTATATTAATTATTTATAATTATTCGAAAATATTCAAATTTCTGAAATGAGTTGGGTAGAAAATTAAACTCATTTCTGAATGCTGTTAAAAAGTGAAGTCCTAGAAAAAATATTTCAATTTAGCAGGGGTATAATCTAATTTTTTAAATGCCTTATATAATTTTATTCATTATCATTATTAATGTAAATATGATTTTTTGTCACTTTCAGTTGTATTATCTTGAATCAATGATATGTTATTTTTTTGTCTTGTGCCAGCTAGGCTGACAATATGGGGTGCGCTGTGCTCCACTTTTTCATACTAAACCATATTTGGTGTGGAGTCCGGCTGCTTCAGTACACACATGCCATACGGATCCGTTTATAGGGTAGGCAACCATTCACATCTCATTCATACACAGAAAGGATAAAGACATAATAGGTAGAGAGAGAAAGTACACACATGGCCGAACCGGGATTTGAGCCCAGGTCCTCCTTAGTCGCAGTCAGGCACTCTGACGACTTGACAGGGCGGTCGGCAATCATATCTTATAATTTTCCATTTATCTTAATGCTCGGTTGCAAAAGATTTTGCGTTCCAATTGATGTAAAAATGTAGCATATGAATAATTTGATTTTAGTAAGAATATCAAAATATTTTCCTATTCAATTCAAAAACTGGTTGAGAAATACTTTGTCATAATTACCATCTTAAAGTATGTGTGTGAATATGTGTTTAGGCTCGTTGCATTAATTGTTTTCCTAGGCTAACAATTAAAATTTAGTGTCTAGAATTTCTTGCTGCATAAATTATTTATTTTTCCTAAGTTCAATCAATAAAATTTATATCTTTAATACACTTATTAAGTAATATGCACTTACATACATACGTGAATGAACCATTAACTGTACACTAAAATATTAATAAAATTAAAATTGTATTTAGCTATTGTAAAACATTGTCAAATACTTTTCAGTGTTTTATAGGATTTTCTTAACAGTATTATCTTTAAAGTTCTTTTTCAAGTTTATTTGTTCTTATAAAAATTTAGTCTATTTTATTATATAACATTTGCATTACAATAAAATGAATAATTTTACGAATGCCACAAAAAGTAAATCTACGTTAAAATGAGAATGCTCTAGAATTTTCTTTCGAATATCCTATAACATTTAAATATTTCAATAAACAAGTATAATAAAAGTGCAGAATCTTCATGCACATTATGTAAAGTATTCAGATCATCCTTAGGTAAATTTAGATAGATTATATGGAAAACTGATTGTCGTATATCCCATTTAACCAACTTTTGCATTTTCAGTATTTACTAAAAAACATGCTCAATCGTTTAATATTTTTGTTCACCTTAAGTACATGGAGATATATTTATTTAATTTTCTTGATTATTTCAATCGAATTATCATATAATACGACAATGATAGAGTAACCTAAAACACTTTGCAATAAACATTCATTTTTTCTACAAATAACTGTGGTTTTCATCGCTTTTTAAGCCAAATATTTCTATATAAATGAAGAAAAAAATTTTAAAAAAATTTTGGGTATCTTTTTTTTAGCTGTTTCCCATACGTCAGCATTAATTATGTGACACATTTTTCAAACAAATAACAATTTTGCTGCTAATCTTATCAAAATTTTCATATCTCGTTTTGCAAATCATTATACACAATACTTGTACAATAAAATTAATTTAATAAAATATTTTTTATAAAAAATATCAAGCTAACCTTATCTTCTAATAAAATTCGTTTTTATAACCATTTAAACATTCGAAAACTCCTAAGAGTTGTTACAAACAGAATTCAGCATTTCGTATTTGTCGTTGTTTTAATTTATGTCGTTGAAAAATATTAAAGTAACTATATTTTCAATGTGTAATCAAGTTTTTCTCATTATTTGCTTCTTTTCATATTTTATGTAAACAAGTATGTCATAGCTTATAAAATTTTATAACATTTTAAAAGTCCAGATTATAGATATTTTATTATTAATAATTAAAATGTGTTGTTTAATTTCTTTCAATTATATTTAATACTTACTTTTTGTAAATATTTGATTTTTAGATTCACTGATATTTTTTATATGTATAAAGGCATCTTAACAAAAATGTGGCAAAAATATGAATATTAAACTTATTCCTATAATACATATTACATTTTTCAGGTCTAAAAAATAACCTGAAAGTATTATTTATTCTTGCATAATGAATGATATTTATTTTCTAAAACAAGCTTTAAAACTCAAATTTTGTTTTAATAAAGTTTCTAATTCTTTTATAAATTATTGATTATTTAATATCATTATAAAACTATACATAAGAATCACTATTTAAGTATAAAATCTAGATAAATAGAATAATTCTACAAATTTTCATCACAAAATACTGTAATAAAATATTATACAAGTTAAATTGAAGCTTTTAGTAATATCATTTTCTTAACACATATTAAAGCAATTTAAAAACTTTATATTTATAATTTAAAAGTAAAATTTAACTAAGAGCAAATTATAAAGAAACATTTTATAAACAAAAATGGAAATCGTTTCCACACTTAAACTACAATTAAGAATGAAAATTTTATGTTATTCAACATTTTTAATGAAAATAAGTTAATTATATTAAATGAATAAGAATTCAAGAAGGAATAATAATGTAAAATGTATATATTACTTGGAAATTTTGGAATACCTTTACTTTCATAAGTAATTATAATTTAGTTTTCTGCAGAGATTAATTTAAAATATGTTATTTATATGTTACTGATGCACCTATTTGAAATTTAAAAGAATAAAGTTCATCAAATCTTTTTTGACATATTAAAAGCTGTTCAAAAGTAGAAAATAATTAATGTGGCTAGAATCGTTTGAAAACATTTTAGACTTTTAGTAACATTGTACTTCATCATCCGTGGTTTCTACAAGAACAAGTTTTTTTTTTTTTTATTTTAAACAAAGATAACTGAACTTGTATCTAAATCAAATTATATATACTCACGAATTCTATTTTAACACTGGATTTATTTTCTATTTTAACATTCAAGAATCAAGTTAAAACTTAAATTCAGATGAAATTATCACTCATGCTAAAAAGTGATTATTGAGTAATAAAAACACTATTCAATTCCAAATTCGAGTCTTTTCAATTCAAGTGTATTGAAAATAAAATGTTGTAAAGTGAATTGATACAAATAATGTGGGAGATTGAAAACTACTTTTGGAATCCCTTATAATTTCTGATACTGCAGTGAAATATCAGTCTTTTGGAAATCCCAATTCACTCTTCCAAGTTTTTGACTCTATTAATTTTCTATGCTAGAAAAGTACTTATGAAAAGTCGTCTCAAAATAGAAGTGAATTATTTCTGTACTGTAAGTAATATAATGCAAAGCAAAACTAATATTAATGTAAATATTAATTGTATCTATGCAATATATTCATCTTGAAACAAATAAGAGGAAAATTATTCTTGATAATTCTTGAACATTTTTATTAAATTCTTTAAAGTGATAATGGATCCTTAAACGCAGTTGTTTGTTGTTTAATGTATATCATTTCAATACAGTTTGTGTGTGTGATTGGTAAACAAATTCTGTATTAGAATCTATAAAATTTATCCAATTAAATATATTTTAATTCCAAAATATAGTTTCTCAAATTTCATTTTTGAAAGTTTTTCGTTCTTAAAATAGCATTAACATTAATGCAGATATGAAATTTATGTTACATTATTGTGTGATGTTTTGTTTTGCCCATATTTGCTGAGCAGCGTTGATACACTCATCAAAATACTTTATAATTTTGTATCATATCCAAATCACGAAGAAGACATTTGAATCAACATTTTTTTCAAGCCACTCCAGCAAAATGATGTTGAACAATAAGAAACTTTTAATTTTCCTGGACTCTATCAGTTCAAGACCTCTATTTAAGCATGTAAGACGCTATCTTTCAAATACAAGAATAATATATTTCCCAAATAGTTAAATAGAGCCTTTATTGCTCTATATATAAATTTAATTAAATATTAAACTCATATTATTCTGTGATAAAGACTTTTCTATATTTTGAAACCATATTTTATAATTTTAATTTTATAAATATAAAGTGGTTAGAATGTATTTCAATGATTAAACAATGTCTTGTGTACGTAACTACACTGCGAAATTACATATATAATTTTGACAATCCCTCGATGTGCATACGAATATAAGTACATAAAAATTTCAACCATTAGAAGAAGAAGTATCTTTATTTATGTATATATGTTATAATATATGTAAATAAGGATAAAAAGGGTTTATACATATTACAATATAGCTAATATTTGCTGATAAATATTATTGGAATTTTCATAGCGCATTTTTGCGTAAAATTAATTCTTTCTTAAAAAATATCGCAATCAACCCTTTAATAATTGTTAAACAAGATAAAATGAGCATGTTGATACTCACGCTAACACCCTTCTCCCTAGACCAATCAAGATTACCGAAGCTATATTTGGGCTTGCGGAATATTTCCCTCCAACTGAGCTCCAAAAAACCAGACATTAGTTAGGCTAATCAGCAATAAAATCTATTGCATTTCAGATTTCAAACAGCACTTTCCCTATTAAGTTACAAATCCGACTTTATGTTTCGGAAAACCATCTGAAGTTTCAATTTCATCAATAGCTTTTTGTTGTACTGGGTGGCATAAAGTCTATTGACAAGTCATATTATGAATTTCATCAAAAGAAACAACTATCTAATATTTTCAAGATACACAAATAAATATATTAGACCAGGAAAAACTATCGTTAGAATTAATAAAAGAAAGACAGATTTGAATGAAAGTCAATCAATTAATTAGAATTCACTATTTGTCTTTGTTTCTAATCTCTCATCTGGTTTGACGGAGTCAGATCAGATCAATCAGACCATTTTCTTTAATGAAAACCGATACAAGAAGAGACAAAATATCAAGCTAAAGGTGTTACAAAATATCAGGCAATTAAGGATATCCTTGAAGTCCAGTCAGTCCAATGGTTTGACGGAGTCAGATCAGATCAATGAGACCATTTTCTTTACTGAAGACCGATACAAGAAGAGACAAAATATCAATCTAAAGGTGTTACAAAATATCAGACAAAATATGTCACAAAATATCAGGCAATTAAGGATATCCTTGAAGTCCAGTCAGTACAATGGTTTGACGGAGTCAGATCAGATCAATGAGACCATTTTCTTTAATGAAGACCGATACAAGAAGAGACAAAATATCAAGCTAAAGGTGTTACAAAATATCAGACAAAATATGTCACAAAATATCAGGAAATTAAGGATATCCTTGAAGTCCAGTCAGTCCAATGGTTTGACGGAGTCAGATCAGATCAATGAGACCATTTTCTTTAATGAAGACCGATACAAGAAGAGACAAAATATCAAGCTAAAGGTGTTACAAAATATCAGACAAAATATGTCACAAAATATCAGGCAATTAAGGATATCCTTGAAGTCCAGTCAGTACAATGGTTTGACGGAGTCAGATCAGATCAATGAGACCATTTTCTTTAATGAAGACCGATACAAGAAGAGACAAAATATCAAGCTAAAGATGTTATAAAATATTAGACAAAATATGTCACAAAATATCAGGCAATTAAGGATACCCTTGAAGTCCAGTCAGTCCAAAGCAATCCAAGATGTGCTGAGGTGATGCTTGTTCTTGGTGGCAGCATTAAAAGTAAAGTCAAAACCTCTTGCTACACCACTCAACATGTGAGACATTTTAATGCCTCTGCAAGTCAAGGCAGACATTTGTTGGTCAGCCTGTCACAAGGAAGACATAGGTGAAGTCCAGATATTTTGAAAACTCTTCTATTCTATTCTAACGATTCTTCATAACGATTTCTAATATGTTATAAAGGGTATATAAAGTATATAATAATGTACGTATTCCTGAATGTTAAATTTTTCATAGCTTTTATAAAACATAGATTAGTACTTTTCTCTTCGATTACATTTCTCTTAATGTATTTTGCACAAAACATTAATATCTATAATTCATTTCCCAGCCTTGAAGAAAATTTATTAATAATGTTTGCTAATTTCATATTTTTTTAAAAATCAATCCTCACTGCATTTATATAGAAATATTTTCGAAATTAGTTTTAAAATAAAACGTTTTGAGCAAAAGAATTGATTTCAAACTTTTTTTCACTATTTTTACTAGAGTTATACCTTTCGGAGTTTATAGAATCTTGAAATATTAGATAACTTCATTATCTCTTTTACATTCACCATATTGAATATTTTGCTTCGATACAAAAATTATGTTATGATTAAAAATAATTTTAAATTCTGTTAAAAATTTCAAATTATTATAACTTATTTTTGTTAAAAAAAAATAATAATAACTCTATATGCAGATCGAATTTCAATATTAAAATTAGATTTTTACATTTGTTTTGTTAATATTACGTAGCATGCAAAACAAAAGACGATTTTCATTTTACGAATGTATCTAAAATTATTTTGCGTGATACGTTGTCACTTACAAAAGTTCAAGTTATATTGAAAACGCACTAGTTCATTCCCTTAAAATGACGTTAATTCAGCAGAAAAATGTGGGGAAAGCATTGCCCTCTCGTTGATTCCCAGCCATTGGGACATTTTTGAAAACGAAGAAGTTAATAAGCCTGCTAAAATATCGCAATCTGAATTTCCTCTGCCCCTACCTAGTTGGAGTGGTTTGCTTAAGAGAAGTAGTATAAGTTGCCTGTCTTGCTTGATCTCAAGGAATCGATTGCTTTCATCTGTTTATTGGAGACGACGATCTGCAAAAACATTTACATATCTTATATTGGAGTCACGAATTCAGTTTGTTGCCTTCTGTGCTAACAAGAGTTATGGTTGGTAATCACCTCTGGTATTACATCATTGTTTTGAGGTTTCATGATGACAATTCTAAGGACTCTTATTTTAATTTTTTTTAGGCTTCGTCATCATATTATTGAAGTGCTACTCGTCAAATAATGACAGAGATTCTGAAGACTGTAGCAGGATAAATATAATAGTCTAAATTGCTAAGTTGGAAGGATTATAATGGAAACCTTATACATAAAATATTTTTAACTAACAAATATTTTTCTTATAAAACATATTCAGATTGATTTGTAAGTTAAGACTGGTTTTCATTGAATTAAATAGTACAACCTGAATAAAAACTTTAAGGATAGTGAATTTTTTTTTAGAAAATATAAAAGAAAATAAAAGGGATTCAAATAATATTAATTATTAAAGTTCATTGATAAGAAATAAATGCTATAAACATAATTTGTAAATACACAATTATAAGAAACATGTGGTTATTTACAAAGTTAGTATATCTGTCCGAGTAAAAACGCCACCAATCATTTTTTTTTAAAATAAATATAATATGATCGTGTAATTACCATTGCAACTATTAGCTTGTGACAACGCTGTAATTTTCATATTTTTCATACGTTTATTTGAAGTATTGGTGATCTTTGTGAAGATGTCGAAGGGGGTAATAAGTTAACTAATCGTGTAAGATGACAGATCGAAGCTTTAATTTCAACAGGAATGAGTAGTCGTGCTATTGCTATAAACATAAGATGATCAAAGACTGTAGTCAACATTTTTTTTTTAAAATGAAGGACAATTTATGTAAAAAGAATACTGGTGGAAAATCTAAAGCTTCATCCTCTCGAGATGAAGAAAATGTTTGCAAACTTGCATCTACTGTAAAGTACTCAACCAGGAAACTGATTCCGACGACAGGTTTAGAAGTTGTCAAAAAAACGATTTATATCACAATTAGAAGGTCTGAAAGGTACACTTATACAGCAAAATTAACTAAACCTCAGTTACTGCAGAGACACAAAATAGAGCATTTGAACTTAGGCCAGAAAGTAATGACCTGGGGCAACCAATAGATAGAATTTTTTTTGACAAAAAAAAAAAAAAAAAAAAAAAAAATTAGAATTTGGACGGAACAGATGGCTGGAATTTTTACTAGCATATATAAGAAATGGAAAAGAAATATCCTCCAAGCGCCAGTTAGGTGGAGGGTAGGTCCAGACTTGGAGTTCTTTTGCTTACAATAGTGTGGGCTCAATCGCATTTGTTTCAGGTAGAATGAATTCACAAGGAAACTAAAATTTTCTAACAAATCATCTTTTGCCAAATGCTGAATGTCTTGCTGGAGACAGTTAGAAATATCAGCAAGACAATACATCGATCCATTTGAGTAACAGCACAAAAAATTGGTTCCATGTCAACAATGTTGAAACTGTGTAATGGCCAACAAGATCACCTGACCTTAACCCAATCGAGAATCTTTTGGGTGACTTAGCAAGAAGAGTTTATGCAAATGGGAGACATTTTACATCAACAACAGAGCTGAAATCTACTATCGAAGATGAATGGTATCGATCCACCCTTTGTCAAAAACTCGTTTCATCCATGAAAATAAGAATATTTGAAGTAATTCGAAGAAATTGCTCTTAAACAACCTTCTTAGAATTTGTAATTTTTTTTATTTGTTATTTTTTATGTTGGCCTTAAAGTTTTTATTCAGGCTCAAATATTCATCTTGTATGTTCTGTAATATTTTCTAATAATAAAATATTTGCAAATACAAACTTTTCTATTTTTTTACTTTTATATAAGCTCAATAATTATCAATCAAATGGTATTTTAATTCCTCAGTGCAAATTTTTCAATTTTCTCAAAAATGTCAACTGGTTTTAAAGTTTTTGCTCAGACTGTATAAATGATTTTCTATTAAAATTTGTCCGATCTTACAATCTTATTTTTATTTGTTTAATTGAAATGAATCTAAAATTGAGAATACATAACATACTTTTGAATTTGTAATTTGTGTGATAAATTTGAAAGAAAAAATTCAGATAAAATAACCAATGCATTTTTATAGCAGCAGTTGTACTTGAATGAATTTCAAAAATTGGACATTACGAATTTCATAATTTTTTAACCAATATCTCTTTAATAATTCCCCCAACATATGACAATCACATGAGAGGAAATGTGATACGATGTATGAATATATCTTGATAAATTTTTCCTTATAAATTATCTATAAATTTAAACTGAATTTACTTAGTAATGCTTCTGAATAACGATTAATTTGTAACACTGAGTAAAGAAATGTCTTTAATCTTTAAAAACTTTCAAACTTACCCAATCAAGGAAAATAACGAAATAGAACAATTTAATCAGATGCATTCTATCCTATTAGAAATAAAATTGACATCAAAATTAAATGGAAAACTCCAGTTTAAAATTTCCATTTTGAAAATCAAATCTCTATCGTAATTTTAAAATAGTTTCGTACATTTAATGTACTATGGTTATAAAGGAATTCTTTGGCAATTATCTTTCCTAGAAAAAATATTTTCTCAAGTTATTCGAGTTTATGAACTTTAAATTTCAAAATTTGTTGAACAAAAAGTAAATTAAGCAATATTTTATGAACATACAAATGTCTTATAAAGGAATAGTTTTTCATTCAAATATAAATTTACATATGTCTTAGTTCAGTATAATTATCTGCATATTTACCCAGAAATTTCAGTATCAAGAAATGAATGAGAAAACAATACTTACTTAGTACAATTCCTTCTTTATTCCACTGAACGGGTCCAGCTTTGTTGGCTACGTGGCATTGAAACTCCACATTTTGACTTTCTGCTATTTCTGTGTCGTTTGGACGAGCACGAATATATTGTTGTTGGCAGTGAAAACCTGCTCAAAGAAAATGAAAAATACTTTATTATATATATATATATATATATATATATATATATATATATATATATATATATATATATATATATATATATATATATATATATATATATATATATATATATATATATATATATATATATATATATAAGATAATTAGAAATACAAAAATATAAATTGAAATATAAAGAAATTAGATGTATGACAAGATAGGCAAAAATAATAAGAAGCATAGGGACCATGTCTACTTCAGGGGGCGGATATGGTTAACTATGCAAAAGAGATACAAAATAATTTCTAATGAAAAAGTGAAGAATGTCTGCATGTTTTATGATGATAGATATTCTCAGGTTAAAAACATTCTCACGTTACATGAACAAATCAGTACGAGAATAGAAGAGAGTAAAAATCTTACAAATATAAATATTTTATAAGAGAAATAAATGAAACACCATATGAAATAAGGTCATTGATGCAAAACATTAGAAATATTCTTACGTTTGTTTACATTATAAACAATTTATATCTATTTTCGAATTATGCGACTCATTTCAAGTGTGAAATAAATTCTTACTTATTTTTCTCAAGCACGAATGTTCACAAATGATTCTTGTAGTAAGAAAAAAAAACTAGCTTGCCAATTCAAATATGTCATAAACTTTAAGTTTTCTAATTACTTCGACTCCATTTCCTCTTTCATTAAAACTCTCAGACGACGTTAAATCAAGAACTGACTGCAAACCGTATTTTATTTATAATTGACGAGAGAAACGAATGAAGTACTGACATCATTTGTCAATGCTTAGCTTTTCGCGCAGCTGCCCCTACCGCAACTAATTGAAAGCAGTGGCCCCAAGTTATGTAGATTTAATATCCACCATTAGACAAGAATATAATCAGCCAAAGCAGCGTGAAGTTGGCTCAATTTAAATATTCATGACTACAAAGCAAGATACAAGTTGTTTCGCGGTCGCCATTTCTAATTATGAATATGGATTTCGGAAGCCAAACTATTTCAGATCGCTCTTTCTCTGTAGTGTCATAGATTTCAAATTATCTTTTTCGTCATTGCCCTACATTATTTAATGTATAATTTCAGTAAAAAAAATTAAAAAATATATAAACTACTATTTTTTTTTCAAATTTTTTTGCTGAAATTGTAAAATTTTTTAATATATTTATTCTAGAAACGGACAACATATGTTAGGCGAAATTTTATTTTTATAATAATTAGAAAATTTATTTAAATAAATACGCATATATTACATAATGTTGTTATCCGCATACATAGAATCATGTTGAATATATATATATATATATATTAACGAATTTTTATATCTTTATAACAATGAGCACTTAGAAATGTAGTTTCAATAAATTTATAGTAATCTATTATTTATTAATATTCATCCATTATATCATTATAATATTGTGCAAAATTTATATTTTACAATCTCAACAATATCTTTAAGTTTTGAAATTATTTAAACAATTATTCATTATCTTCTTGATTGAACTGTGATGTTTATCTTATTTAAGACTTTAACACGCGTTTGTTACATGCAAAATGGAAAGCATGAGTCATATGCCCAAAATAATAAGACAATGTTGCACATATTTATTTTTTATGGTATAAATAATACAGGAAAAATTAAATATTGTGCAACATTTACAAATTTTTTCTAATTTAATAAATATTATAACTTTTTCTAAATATTACTAAATCTCAATATTATGGTATTTTGACTACATTGAAGTTAAAATAGTTGAAATATGCTGAAGGTATCTATCGAAAAAGATAGTTGCATTAACAATAATAAATATTAAAAAAAATTAAATGTGTATGTATATATATATATATATATATATAATATATATATATGATATATATATATATATATACATATATATATATATATGTATATATATATATATATATATATATATATATATATATATATATGTATATATTATATACATAAAGATTAATTTCATGTTCATTTGCTGAATTTTTTTCATTTCTCCTATATTTCAAACGTATGAATGCAGGGATTGAAAACATAGCAGCAACCTCAAGGCAACCCCAGCCCGCGGTAGTCTCTGAAATTCATAATCCCGGTGAAATGTTTTCAATTAAATTTCCCAAACACGCCAGATCTTTTAACGAAATGAAGACGCTGGGGCACGTAATAGATAAATTCCAGGTGCATCCCACCCACCTCCTCAGTCAAATCGCTCCATCTCTCAGCCAAAGAGATGAAGAGGAGCAAATCTATTTTAGGAATCAAGTTATCCCCTCCACAGCATCCAGCTTCCCATGTAGACATTTGCAGCTACCGTTGGCTCGCTCTTTCCCTCTTGAGTAAAAGCGGGCGTCGCCTAATGCAGGCGCGAGATTAGATATCTGAGGAACAGATCGGTGGAGTTTCGCGGAATCGTCCCCAAGATCATCGCAAACTACTGGTAATGATCCCGCTACCTCAAAGGGATTACGCCCTTTATGCAAGAATAATTAAGGTAAAATGAGAGTATGTGCAACTGTTTAAGTAACTGTTCGCTTGTGGCTATGTGGGATTAGAGGGTGCAGTAGAAATCAAGAAGCTCAGTTTATAATGGCAAGGAAATTTGATTTCAAATGAACAAATATTCTAATTGGGCTGAATTCAAATTTATCAAAAATTTGATATTTGCTGTGCAATGCAGTTTTTTTAAGCAATAGATTTTGTAATTTAACTTTTATTCGTAAAATTATTTGCAGAAATCATACATTAAAATTAAACATACAATAAAGTTTAAATAAAAGTATTTTTAAACAGTTGTTTATGCGAATTCTTTTTCAGTATCATTTCTTGCTATACAGTTCCAGTTTATGTAAATAAGCAAAAAATTTAAAACATTTTACTTAATCAATTATTTCCCATTCATTTTTCCTTCATGAGTTTCAGGTAAAATTTAAAATAATTTTATACTAAGAAATACTAATTTTTCATGTGTACAGAAGGAAGACGTGGAAAAAAAATTAATATACAGAAAAAAAGTTTGACTGAACAACAAAATTTAACATTCGTTACAGTTGATTAACTAAACTTAACATTCGTTACAGCTGAACTACAAAACGTAACATTCGTTACAATTGGACAACAAAACGTAACATTCGTTACAACTGAACAACAAAATTTAACATTCATAAAGTCTAATGCTGCCGCATCTGTTATATAAGCAGCGTTTTTGTACATTTAGAATGAAAAAGCAAACAGTTTTGATTTCTTATTTAAATTGGATTTATTTAAAAGACGGTAAAAAGTAAAATTATACTTTAATGAATTTATGTAATATATTTTTATTTAGTAAAATATTCCTTCCACTAAATTGGTTAACTATTTGTTTCACTACATTTCTTAATTCATTAAAAAAATCGTTTACCCATCACTCAATTTTTTTTCTTCAAAAACAAAATTTGAAAATATATTCCTCAAAAAAAAAAAAAAATTAATCCCAACGTATATCGGACTGAATCTAAAATTCCACTTCAGATATTATATCAGAATAAAAAATATATATATTTATTTATCATTCCTTGCACTTTTAATTTAATTATTTTTTAATTAATTCTTTATACATGAATAAATAATTTTATGTAATTTCATTGGATGTCTTTAATGTATAAGTTTAATTTGGTGTGCATATGTGCCTATATAGGAATACAATTATTTATACTATTAAAATATAGTACATATATTTACTTCAAATAAACAATAAATAATAAATTTTCCTGATATAAATTTGATAAAAATAAGAAAAAAATTAAAAGCATTTGAATAACTATTTAAAAAATGAATAAAATTGCAACTTAAAAAACTTCTTAAAAGTGGAAAATTTAAACATTTTAAACTTCCCTGGCCAATTTTCAATGTTACTTCATATTGTGATATAAAATACAACAAATACCTACCAAGGTTTCTTTGAAATATTGTTTACAAAATAATTCCAATATTTATCCCACAGTCAGAATCAAAGAAAGGAAATAAGAAATACAAAACAATATACAATTCGATTATTATATACAAAAAATTGTACCCGATTAATATAGAGCAGTATTAATTTTATTTGAATTTTCATTTTGAATTGTTTTCTGGGTGATCTGTGCAAAAATAGTGGTGATATTCAAATGCTCCAATAAAAGGAAACTGCTAAGTTTTCACATCGAAAGATAAATATGTAGAAATAGCATATGTAACTAAATCATTTAATGGGATTAAAAAATAGCACCGTTTATTCATTGATCTTTAGAACAGAAATACCACCACTAAACTTTATTCTATTTTTTATTATTTTTTTTGCATAAAAATTTAATTTAATAATTCAATTCCGACAATTCATTTTAGATTCATGTTGAAAGTTTTCAAAAAAATCTATCTTTATCTGCTCTTCATACTTAATTTCATTATACTCATCAATCACAGATATTTCTTGAAATGTTTATATTAAATAATTTCATTTTTTTTTCCGAGTTTATAGCATATTATAGTTTATAGTTTATTTGTTATTAGAATATTTGAAATTTTTTTAATTAATTTAGTCTCTTTATTATATAATAAAATTGTTTGAAATAGAAATAACATATATTATACATGCAGATATTTATTAAATATTTCACTTGAAAATTTTATGCAAAAATCACATAAATATTTATAAAATTATTTATCAGTTTTTGTACATGGTAGTAAATCCAGCAAATCTGTTTTGTTAACAATAGAAAAAAAGGAATTTTTTATAATTTTTATATAAATATAAATATATATATAGCACGCACAAACACACATACATTATTCATGAAACAAACTATACAAAATCACTAAGTGTAAGCAATCAAGTTGAAAAATGGCTTTAATATTTAAGATTTACAGATTCTTAACTTTTTTTAAAAGCTAGAGAAATGTAACTAGATAAAAATATTTTTTGTTACATAAATATTTTTTTTTATTTTCAGAAAATTATAAAATAACATGATTAGTTTCACAGAAAATATATTGATCAATTTATTTCTTAAAATACTATAACTCTAAACAGTTGAATTAAGAAAACTGGTAATTATTTACCCCTTAAAGAATACAAATATACCTAACATTATTTCATTATATATTTGTTTTCTAAAAGTCAAGTCAGTAAATTATACATGGTTTTAAAATTTTTTTAGTTATAAAGTAACTTAAATTTGAATGGAAGAAATGCGCGAAAAATAAAATGAGTTACATAAATGTGAAACAATTTTAGTTATAAAATTTGTATGATTCTCATCAAAATTTTAAAAATAAATTAACCTGAAATATGCAATAATTCCTCATAGAAATTTTCCATTATATTAACTTAAAATTATTACATATTTTAAAAGAAGTAACTCTTAATGACATAATTATACGAAATTTATTTTTAGCATGGAATTTTAATAGATCTGAAGTAAGCAATTCGTCTCTATAGCAGATTTGCCATCATAATTTACATAATATATCTTCAATAATGACATACATATATTTATTTAGAATTTATCATTCGTTTTTAATTTTTATAAGCTGTACAGTGATATTCATGTACCTAGCGATTTAATTATTTTTGAAATATTGTGTAAATACGTTCTTACATATTTCGAATAATATTAATTAAATGAATGCCTTAATAGCTTAAAAAAGTGATTTTTATTACACATAATATTTAGTTTTTGTTAGCATAATTTTCAATTTATGAAATGAGAATCAGTTTCGTTCATATTTATTCTAAAATTTTAGTACTGTCATATACACTGTACAAAATATTCATCATTTTGAAAATAGATAAGGGTAAGAAATATAGTGATGTATTAAAAATATCTTAAATATAAAATTTAAAAAAAAATGTTTTTTCATCATTCTCAAAAATTACTGCCAACTGTATTAAGGGGACTAAATAAATAGCGTTTTTTATTTTTTAATCTTCAATGTCCTTATTTAATATATTATTTATCCTTATTTATATTTCATCTAACTAAAAAAAGTATTTCATATCTCAACGAAAATAACTATTTATTAGAAATATTAATAGATTCTTGAAATTAAATATACCTTAAAATTTTTTTCAGAACAATGAAACACGACGCTGATTTTTAATGTGTATTGAAAAAAATGCAAATTTAAATTACGATTATACATCTAATCTATTTAGCGTAATTTATAGGTGGTGAAATAGTCATAGTACTGTGGTTTCTATGTTGAACTTTAGAAGTTTCTCCCATTTCAATAAAAAATCATAAAAGCATTTTTAAAGAATGCATCCAAGCCTCGAATTCTCTTCCGATCTGTTTTCAAAAATATTTACTTCGAAAATTTTATTATTTATTGTTTTTTTTATTTTTAACAAAAAAATCATAATTTAATGTCAAATTCAAAAGATCATATATTGAAAAAATTAAAAAGATCATAAGTTAATACTGATATTTTGAATCTAATTTCATTTAATAAGAGAATTTCTTTGACAAATAGAAAATTAAATTTGGAAAATTAAAACATAATTGACTTAGCACAGGGAAATAAAGGAATTACTTCAGTTTTTTGCTTATTCCTTTGAAATCACCTAAATAATGCATATTTTTAATAAAAACTTCTTCACTTGTTAGCAGTTTATTTTTATAATAACCAAATATCACACGGTTTTTCTGCGTTTAAATAGGTTAAATATTTCAATCATTTAGTACAAATTGTGAAAATCTAAAAACATTATTTTTATAAAATTTCATGTCTTAAAAATAAAATTATTAAATTTATAAAAGTATTTTAACGAAATCTAAAATTTACAAAATACAAAATCAATAAAAGATATTGTCTAAAATAAAAACTTAATGCAATAACATGTCTAGAGCAACTATTCAATAATAATTCATTTAATATGTTTCTGTAAAAATGTTAAAAAATAATGTAAAATGTTAAATGAAAATAGATAAATGTTTCTTTAACAATAAATATTCTTTTAATCAGCCCTTTTGTGATTGTTATAATTCTCTTTTAAGA
This sequence comes from Latrodectus elegans, assembly GCA_030067965.1. Taxonomy (NCBI): domain Eukaryota; kingdom Metazoa; phylum Arthropoda; class Arachnida; order Araneae; family Theridiidae; genus Latrodectus; species Latrodectus elegans. The sequence goes on from CM057812.1 coordinate 52,148,100, forward strand.
ATGATTCAGAAATATTAATATTTAAAATATCTGTAATTCTTTAAATATTAACACTTAAAAAAGTTGATTTTTACGTTAGTTGTTTTTAATTTTAAATTTTCCAAAACATCTGTCTTACTTTACAATGATAGCATTCTAATAAAATTTACTAAAATATTTTTTCTAGATAGATGATTTTAGAAATTATGTAATAGCTATTAAAGTGTGATCATTTTAATGAAAATTAGCTTTATTTTAATACCAATTGAAAGAAGTAATTTAAGAAATAGAAAAGTGGGCTGGAATCTAAAACATCACCTATCACGTAGTAAAGAAAATATGAGGAAAAATTTGTAATAAATGGAGTGACTAATACTCACGCACCAAATAATAATATACTTTGTTGTAAAACTTGTTTTAAATTTTTAAATAATAATTAAAAGAGAGATTATAAAGAAAAAATCATTTAAAAAGTTCATATATAAATACAAAATTGTAACAAAACAAATGCAATGAATTTATTTTTGAAACACATTAAATGCCTTTTTATCCATTTCTTTTAATTTTTCTTCCTATAGAAAAGACATTAAATTTTAATTCAGTCTTCATCAATAGAAAAACCAATATACCAACGAAATTATAACGAAGTATTCTATGATACTGTATTACGGATTATTAGTAAAGATATAAATCATATAAAAGTACTATAAAATATTTAAACATTGAAAAAAAAAGTTAGTTTATGTTGCTTGATAAAAGAATCATTATATCTATATAAAAATACGATAATTATCCACAGTAATTGTTAATATTCCTAATACATCTTAAAAACTTTCATGCACCCAAATTATTTTAAAAAGAAATTTGCAATTTTTCCATATTTTGTATTCTCAAATTTAATACTGGAAACTTCCACAATACTGCCAAATTCAGGTTTTTTTGATGTATGAAAATAAGATAATTTTAATATTTAAAAACATTCCTGAGAGTATTCAATATACAATATTTTTTTTTAATAACGGCGAGCACTTGAGTGACGAACTCTTTGCCACAACGAGGCAAGAAAATGCTACTCATTTGCTGTTACCCAGTGGGCACCTGTGAAATAAGTATCGGAGAAACCATACTACCACAAACCCGTTTATAGGGTGGGCTACATTCATACATCATTTTAGAAGGAAGGACAGAGAAATACAGAGGGAGAAAGTAATATCCCTTCCCGAGCCGGGATTCAAACCCGAGACCCACATCTCACGAGTCAGGAACGCTAACCACTAAGCCATCGATCATCACTTTTATACAATATGACAATCCAGTATTATATTAAATGATTTTTATATATAAATCTTCAAACCTGAATTACTTTTCCATAATTCTAATCAAAATTAAATTTTCTTTCTGAACGTCATATTTTGACAAAAAAAGGATTAATATCTTTTAATAATGTAAATTATATTTTAATTTAAATTAAACGATATAATTTGACATTTTAAACATTCTAAATTTAATATATCTATTGCACTAGGACAATATATATATATATATATATACATACCTACCTAGTGAAATAGATATATTAAATTTAGAATGTTTAAAATGTCAAATTATTTCGTTTAATTTAAATTAAAATATAATTTACATTATTAAAAGTTATTAATCTTTATATATATATATATATATATATTAAGAAAATAAGAAATTTATTTAATGTATACAGAACTTAATTTAACTCTCGAAAAGTTTGCTTATTAAAACTAATTAACATAAACTATGAAATAAAATTAATCTTTATTAATATTTTAAAGTTAATTAAAATTAATATATTTAATCAAGCAAAATTTTAAACTTAATTTGTGATTTTCTTTTTCTTCATGAAATTGCTTTGAAAAGGTCTTAAGTCTGCAAAATATTTTTCTTTTATGTTTTATAAAATTTTCATTTTGTTTCATTTTGAAGTATCAAAAATAGTTATTTCTGAAACTGCAAAATGGAAAATAATATCAAGTATAAAGTTCACTATATTAAGTACTTTTACGCACTGAATAACAAGCATCTTTCATTTAAAAAATAAATCTAAAAACAAATTCGATATCCATGTATTTTAAGTATTTCTATTAAATTCCTTATTTTACATTTTTATTAATATTTTTTATAATACGCACCGTTATTTGGTGCTTTTAGGTGACTGAGTAACAATGAAATTTACTATATAAATAGTGTAATTATATACATGAAATTTATTCCTTATAAGATTCATTTCAATAACTAATCAAAGATAAGCATTGTTCTTTTATTTTACTTGACGAAATTAAATAATTTCTTGATGCATGGTTTATACTTTAACATGATTAATAATCTAACGCAGAACTAAATTAAAACTGCTTGGTTTAATAGCAAAAATCCTGATCTACACATAGCTTTACAGCATGCGTAGTGTAGATTCATATGAATTTTTTTGTATATTTTTAAGTACATTCATTTTAAATTTCAGGTGATATATTTTACAATGATATTTCAGTTATCACTTGAAACACACAAAATTCAATCTTAATTGCGGTCTTTTGATGTCGGAATACATTTTAAAAATTTCCTCGTACCAAATTGAATTTATAACTCATGATTTATGCTATAAGAACTTTTGCTTAAAAAAGTTGCCGAATGATTAAATGAATTTAAAATAATCAATTTATTAGAATATTTTAATTTAATAAAGAAATATGAAATCAAATTTAAGTCGATTCTAATCTTTCTTACTTTTTTTTTTCAATATATTTTTGTTGTATTAGTAAAATTTTCAAAAAAATAAAATTAATACTGTCCTAAATATTGCATATAAAAATGTGATAAAAATATAATGATTCGCTAATATACTTTTAATTTTGGTGGTCAGAAAAAAATTATTCTTTATATGTAATACCAAATTAATATTACAGATTTTTTTAATTTAATATTATTAATAAATAAAACAAAAATCTAATGTATCGGGCATATTGATCACTTATATTATTCAATCAATAACGCTTTCACCTTTAATAATGTTCTGAATTATTATTAATTAAATGTGAATTTTGAAGTACAACATTTAATTTGAATAATTTAAAATTTCTTATAATACATGTGTTGAAAAATATGTAAAAATTCAATAAATTAATAATGTAATGAACTTTTTTTATCAACATCAAATATTTTTCTGGACAATTAAAGTATTAATAAGAATTAAATTGTAAAATTAAATAAAAATTAAGAGGTTAATTAAAGTACAGTTAATAGCAAGTTTTCTAAAATTCCAAGATAAATCGCATTCCTTTTCTATTTTTCAATTTGAAAAAAATTAATTTGTATTGCAAAATATGAAATTTTCTTATTAATCTACTTGCAATCAATAAAGTTTTATAATTTTCCTTTTTATTAAGCTAGTTATATATATGTTAATTTCCATAGATATGTTAATTGTTGCAACATTCAATTAAAAAATTGAGAAAATTCTTGTTCATTTCGTTCTTATAACAAACTTAAAAACATATACTGAGAAAATATAAATTATGCACTATTCCTCAATATGTATAATAGAGAGTTGCAATATTTCCATCATTTAATGATAAGTTTTTATATAGTGACTTTAGTAATGATTACTAACGATCTTAATAGTTACCTTTTAACAGGCTGCTGATAAAAAAGAACACTTGAACAATATAGATCCACCACGACATAACGGTGAATCCTGAGCTTCTCATGTGTATGTGAATGTATTAATCTCTTGAACTTGCAATAGCGAGTGCAAAAGGGCAGTGTTTGAGCAAACAATTTACTCCGGCTAACAGCGAGGATAAAAACGAGGACAGAACAACAGTCCACAACTGCTGCTTCGAGTCAAGAACATTTTGGGGAACATTCCTTTGCACTTCGCTCTCCCTCTGCCGTTGCTGCTTCCTCCGCTGCTCCTCTTCTTCCCGCGTGAAACTCCAAGCACCATTCAAATACAAAAATTTCCTTTTATCGAAATTTCCCCTCTGAACTCCCACGGGGCGAAGAGAAAAATCATAAGGTTGATCGGGAGGGAGGACTCCCCGTCATCATGGTAGGAGCGGTGGTGGTCTCTTTTGCCAGAGCTATAAATAGCAACTGTTCGCGCATAAATAGAGAAAGGTACTTCCAAACTGGGCGAAAGTGCTTTTCCGACAATTGGTTTCAATGGCTGCTGCAGCACAAATGCTGCAGCATGTTCTCCCCGAGTCGAGTCGGGCCGGCGAGCAAGCAATGCAGTGTCTCCAAGAGACTAGTGGACGGAGGCGGTCGAACAATTGTGTCCTCTGTCTTCCAGGCCACTTGATGGATAATTGATCCAAAATATTTATACACTGATAATGGTTGATGGTACTGGTAAAAGGGGTCAGTCCAGCGGTTAGTCTGTCGCTTTTATCCGTGACCGACTAAGCATGGAGAGATAATCAAGATAGTCTTGGCTGGTGGCCTGTGTCGATCGGGCTGGTTGGTGGATCGATCAGTTGGCATTTGCGCAGAGGGAATCTATTCGGGGACGAAGGGGGAAATCTAACGGCGGCGCTGCTGAAGTCCACGTAATACGTTAGCGTTAAGTTTTTGTTCTTCTTTGCTCCCCTGCACTTCTTTTTCTTGATTTCCGAAATATGGGAGATAATTTATCACGTGGAACTCCCTCATTTTTCTTTCTTTTTCAGCTTGAGCCTTAACACCTTATGATGTACTTTTTTTACACTCACATACATATTCTGTCTAATTTTTTACGGGAAGTTACCTTGTGGTGTAAAGAAAGAAATCATCGTGTGTTACCTATGCCTTTGAAATGGACAAAGTGTAGAAGGTCATGAATTCTGTAAACAATAAGTGGAGTCATTAATTATATATCAATTAAAATATCTGCACTTTTCAAACATGCCCTAAATGTGTTTGAATTTTAATGAAATTGTCATGCAATGCAGTGTGTTAAATGTGCAAAAAAGCAAAATGGAGAAATTTGAAAAAAACTATTCGAAAAATTCCTAACAATAATTGCTAATAAATCTGAGAATAGCCTTTGTGTAAAAACAAATAAATAACAAATGTATCGTAATTATTTAAATAATTGTGAATAAATTTAAAGTAAAAAATTAATGTCTTGAATTCTAGTGATTAGTTGGCTACAACCTCAATGATTTTGAAAGCATAGCACTTGCATGCGTGGTTATATACATATATATATACATATATATATATATATATATATACATATATATATATATATATATATATATATATATATATATATATATATATATTATGTATATATATATATATATATATATATATATATATATATATATATATATATATATATATATATATATTATGTATATATATATTATATATATATATATATATATATATATATATATATATATATATATATATATATATATATATATATATATATATATATATATATATATATATATATATATATATATTTGCAGTATGTGTTTGTGTAAAATGTTTGATTAGTTATACAAATAATATTAATTAACAAACACTATATGAAACCAAAAGAAACATTTTAAAAATATTCACGTGGTAATAATTAGAAAAATGCAACGCATTTTAGAAATAATGACAAGCAAGTAATAGGTTATTTGTTGATATCCAGTTGCCTTAACATATACATTGAAACTTTAAGTATGATAACCTGAGATTCTATGTAATTTTTAAATAGAACTTAAGAATTTTTTGTAATTCTAGATTAAAGTTTTTAATCTATACTGAATAAGTCGCTATATATGAGAAACTATACAGAATGAAGATTCAAATTTTAAAATTAGAACCGAATTCAAATTAACTGTATGAAACATAAAAGTTTAAATTTTCAATAAAAATTATATTGCTTTTAAGCGAAATTTAGCTCGTTTATAAACCAGTATGAATAAATGAAAATTAATGATAAATATATTTTATATTTATTTATGTGTAATTAATAGAGCAATCAATTTTTTATTGAACTTTATTCTCTTACGCTTCTTCGCATTGAATAGATATAATCGTATAATATAAAATAAAATATATGTCGAAAGAAATATTTCGTGAGAAGAATAAACTGTTCTCAAATAATAAAAATACAGAAGTCTTAAAATTTTCAATTCGCTGACTATATTTTCTATGTAGATTATTTTTATAGCGTAATTAATTTTTACTGTACAGAATCAATAATCAACTCTGCAATTGTTAACTTTATTGAATGAAACCCAAAAGTGGAAGGACAATTAAAAACACGGCCTATTTTATGCTTATGTTTCTGACGAGTTTGCATAAATGTTATATTTCAAATATGTTAAATTTCAGATAACTCTAAATAAAATGTATAAGGTAATGTATCACTTAGAAAAGTTACAATTATTAAAAATGTATATCATAACATTTTAATGACAAACTATTTTTACAAGAGTTTCAAATTAACTATTTCATAATTAACCTTGAAAATAATCTAATTTAGAGAAATTCACAATCACAAACATTTAAAAAAAATTTATAGTAGCTACCATAAGCTTTAAAATATTATTTTTTAATAAAAATTTATAAATACATTGCTTATAGAGCTAAATATTTCATAAATTGTATTAAAATATAATTTAACTTTTTTAAAGCTTTTGAATGAATAATAAATTCTTTAAAAAATCATAAAATCGAAGTAAAATATTATGTTAAGTTACCAAATGGTTAAAAGAGAAATTCCATTAAAGTTGTGTTTGTATGAATATTATTGAATTTGTAAAGTAAGTTTGTTTTGATTTTGAAAATTATATAAATAGTTATTCTCTGTCACGTATGTTATTGTAAAGCAATTTGAAAACTATATATAATGAATTTTAAAAATGAATCAAAAATTTAATAAATCGTGTTTTGAGTGCTGTATCACTGTTGAATAAGTTCTCCTATTTAAAACACAAAATAAAGTTGTTACAAATTTTACATTTTTTTATTATTTTACATTAATTACTTTAGAGATTTGATGTTTTTTAGAAATGTTTGATGCAATATAATCTTCACATAATCAAAGTTTAATTCACATGTGATCAATATTAATTTAAGGTTTTTGAACGATCAATAAAATTATTTTATTTAATTATATTTTATTTATTCAATCCTTCTTCTTAAAAGTAATATTACGATAAATCTGTAATCTAGTTTTCATTCAAGAATCTAAGCAGAATTTCTTTCAAACGTTTACGTAGATTCTTTTAAATGCATTTTCTCTTTTAACTTGTTATTTTTAAAACATTCTTTAAAACAAGTATATTTTGGTAATTTTTAATTAAATGTATATATGACATCAAACGAAGTTGTTTACAGTTGCTCATAGAGATCAAATATAACCTTAGAAATTTGAACAAAATACAAATCTTAAATTTTAGTTTTGCATAAGAACTTTTAAAATATTATACACCAAAATTTTAGATCATACATGAATTATTATACACGTTTTATTACTAAATGCTCATAAAATATAAATTCTAGCTAATTTTAAATAATAATAATAAATGCGGCGTATGTCTTTGTATATATATATATATATCTATATATATATATATATATATATATATATATATATATATATATATATATATATATATATATATATATTGCTTTTTTATGATTACTCTAAGCGTTTTATAAATAAAAGTAAATAATTCAATTAATTTAAAAATTCTGTTTTTATTTATTGCACTCATTTCATCAAAGATATACATCATATATTTGTGTAAATTTTATGAAAACATTGCTCTTTTATATCATGATCTTTATTTTACTATATTTCTCAATTAGTTTAAGTAAAGGTAAATTAATTCTTTATATATGTATATTAATGTACACCCCAATTGAACACTAAGAAAGACAAGAGATATCACAACCAAATTTATTTTGTGGATAACATGTTGAATAAATATCAAATAATTAATTTTTTATCAACTCCTGTAAAGTGTGGCTCTTTCCAAAATAAGTAGCAAGAGTTGCTGCCCTTGTTGGACATCATCACTGCCATATGTCTCGACATTGATTCAAAGAGACTTTGGTTGTGTTCTTGGTGAACAGCAGACCAAGGAGGTTCAACACTTTGTCAATGTTGATTTGGTGTGGCAGCTGGAAATGTAATCTGTGTCAATCGTTGAGTAACCATGGATCACATGTTTTCTATCAGCGAAAGATCTGGAGAGCAAGCCAGCCGGGGAGCAATTCAATTGGGAGATTGACGAAGAACCCTTGGACAACGCGTGTCACATGTGGTTACGCATTATCTTGTTGAAATATGAATGTGGGCAAGCTCTGAAGGACAACTGGTTCCAACACCAGGGAGATGTAGTACAGGTACTGCTTTAAGTACAGGCAATTCGCACTAGAGTAATACGAGATGGATATCAAATGCTACGCCATTCCATAATACATAATGCAGAACCAGTGTGGCGATGCATAATGCAGCTGTTTAGCATCCTCTTTCCAAGGTGTCTCCAGACTCGAATGCTACAAACGTGGTGTTACAGACAGAAGCCTGACTCTTCAGAAAAGATAATTTTATTTCATTCAGCCGTCCACATCCTTCCTTCATTTCAGCATTGATGGTGGAGACGTCTGTGGTTCTTCGTCAAGGAATATTGGTGTGGACGTCTTCCGGACTGACCACTCAGCTGTAAATGGAGTCGAATAGACACGTTGACACTGGATAATGCGTTACAGACTCAATGCGCTATGTTATGGTTTGTGATGTGACTGAGCGATCAGTCACTGCAAAATTCACCTGTCCTTCACGTGAAGTGGTGCACTGAGGTAGATACGATCGAACAAGTCGGTCCGTTGTACCCTCCTGCATCCAACGATTACAAATCCGGTTACAGTTATTTGTTTCGTCCAACACAACTACAGATTTTCCTAAAAGACAATCTACAATCTCGGTAGGCCACTGTTTTTCCTCTTTCGAACTCGAATACTTGATAATAAATGATTTCTGTTTTCCACGAAGCATAAATTATCATTTTTCTAAAAAAAACACAAGAAAAATAGAAATGCCGAACTTGAAATCATCGAAATCTCAAAGCCTTAAACATCGCTTAAAAGTGGCGCCACATTAGCGTGTGATGTGCGTTAGCCCTTAAATTCTAATCAATTGCATATCTCATCTCCACTATTGCATGTTGTAAATTTCATGTTATTTGCATGCTTCCGTCAAGTTGTTGCATGTACGGTGGCTAGCACTGTAAATAATTTGAAATCAATTAAAATTTTGTAGATAAATTTTTATATATATATATATATATATATATATATATATATATATATATATATATATATATATATATGTGTGTGTAAAGAAATGAAAAATTTTGAAAACAATGAGATTTATGTCATATTGCTATATTTCATTTTGCTAAAACTGAACAGGGAAATACAATTTTTTATTTACAATAAATTATTTGCTTGAGAGTTTAACCTATGATACGCATTATGATGTGACATTTTTTTTGTTTTAGGCACATACAATTTTTCGGTGACCATAGATGTATATCTTGAGTCATTTAGAAATAAGTTAACTAAAACATTTAATATTATTTATATAGATAAAGCAAATAAAGAAGAGTATAAAAATAGTTTGTACTTCACAAAACGCATACATTCACTGCCAAGTCACACTGAAGATTTTTAATACCTTCTGTAAGAATAATCTAGGACAATGAAGTTAGATCTTGAGAACATTAACTGCCCTACGTCTTGAGGTAATTATTTTGAATATTCATATAAATTAATTGATCTTAATTTAAAATGAAACTGGTAACATGCAAATTTACCATGATCAAATAAAAATTGAGAAATTTTGAAATAAATTGAGCGGAAAGACTCTGAAAGCAGGCTAAGGTAAAAAGTATGAAAGTAATTTTAATGAGCTCAGCTACATACGATGAAACATAATTCTTTTTACACTTATCTAAAATGTTCTTTTTATGAAAGGACTTTCAATAGTTCTTTAGAATATTAATGTTGAAGTCTACGTAAATTTAATGCACCTTGAGCTAAGAAATCATTCTTTCGTTTACCCCAGAATCCGTTATTCATAACTTACTTAACGTCAGTTAGCTTAGGAATAAAAGAGTTAACATCAGTTTTATGTATTTAACGTAAAATGGCTATCGATTCCTTTATTCCATAGCAAGCTAATAATTAGTAGGGTTTCAATTAGTGATTTCTAGCTACCAGTAATACTGATCAAAAAAGAAAGAGAAGAAAGATAATCAGAATAAATGACCCAAGCATGCAGTTTTATTATTTGTGATCCATTTAACGGCAAATAAAACACACAAAAGTGGAGCTCTATAAACTGTACACTCTTTCCGTATATGATTTTAAAATAACAGACTTGAATGGTCTTCAAAAAGAAGAAATGCAAGGCCAACCTCTCTGTTTATCTTGTTACCATCTGTAAAGAAAATCATATCAAATCTCATTTCAGTAGTCCTACTATAGTAGGACTACTGATATAAAATGACTACTGAAATCAGAGAAATTTATGGATTCTGAAGTGGATGAATGAAGGTCAGGGATGTGTGTGTGTAGATTTCCATTTATTGACTGTTTTGTGATCAGTTGCTAAGGCTTCGAAAATGTTAGTCTTATATTCAATTTCTAATTCAACTTGTGCAACTCCTTCAAGAACAAAAGTAACACACAGCTTAAAGTTCTATAATCACCAATAATGCGAAGAATTCAACATTGATTCTTTCTCATATTTCTTATGTAAACTTTTTCAACAGGAACATGCCCCCAAGTACGATAGCTGTAGGAAAAGAAAAGTACAATACACTACCTATGTATGAGAATTTTGACATCGAAGTTTACTTTAAAAGTGCTTTTGTTAATTCGGAGAAAGCCATTAATATTTTTTCTCATTTGTTAAAAACAATTTAATATGCTTTCTCTATGTCTTAATTTGATCCAGAATGACACCTAGATACTTAACACTTTTTATAAATTCTAATAGTAAATCATCGAGTGTCACAGTAACAAAATATTTTTCATCAACAATTTTGTAAGCAATGAGTTTTTGAAGGATTGAAAGTCAGATTATAACAAATCCTCCAGTTGGAGACAAAATGTAGAACTTCTTGTAATCTTAAAAGAATAATGAACTGACATTCTAAAACAACATTAAAAAAATGATAAACATTTGAGTTTTATAAGTTTGTTAAAAAAGTAAATGTTTTTCTTCTGTAATTAAGATAAAAAAAAAGAAAATTGGCATTAAAGGAATTTATCAATAATTTGTCAAATATAAATTTCATATTAAATGAAATATTATAAGCATTTAAAATTAAGCCAACCCAAAAATGGCTAATAATAAATTAGTGTTATTTCTTTCTTTTTTGTGATTTTTTTAAGTGTTATAAATTTTTCTTAATAGGAACGTTTGACACTCGTATAAAGTGAGATGTGAAGTAATAAATAGAGAAAAATTTTGTTGATTAAATAATTATGCTCACAAATGTTTCATCAAAAATATGATATTATTTAATTAATATCCGATCAAATAATCTTTCTTTTAAATAAATTTTCAATTTCTGAATTTGTTGCATATAAAGATATCAATAAATATGTAACTAAAATGTAACGTTTTCTTTTTTTAATGCCATTTCCTTGTTTCCTTATTTTTTCTGCAGCAAAAGAATAAAAATATTATAAAATTTAATTAAACAGTAACTCAATTAAAAAAAACATTTCAATATGTAAATTATAGGTATGGAATTCTAATAAAATTATAATATAAAATTCATACTAAGCAGATATTAATATATAAATTATAACTTTAAAAATCAAACAAAAGTAAATGACAAAAAGATTTTGATTATTTAATTTTGAAATTTTCATATATTTTTCTTTAAAAGGGAATTTAAATGATTGAATTAATAATAATACGTATTTAGTAAAATAATTTTCATTAAGGAATTATCCGTCTAATATAAAACGAAATGTTGTAATATTACAACAAGACGTTTCTGTGTTGCATTACAAATTACATTAGCCATTTATTTATTTAATTCAAAACAGATTATAAACTTTATTGTTAAAAAATATTTATAAAAATTTCAGTAATTTTAATTTTACACACAAATTCAAACCCTTCATTATTATTTTTGTAAATTTTATAATTTTTATTCAAACAATAGATAATTTATAGGTTAACAACTTATTAAAATTGAAATTTTAAAATTTTAATCAATTCTTTATCTCAAACACAACATAATGTTTTAAATAGAAGTCAACATTTTAAAAAATGTACAGATTTTTCAGAAAAAAATTTTAAAGGAAAATAATACAAATATTTATTAAACAGCAGTATATAAACACAGTTAATGTTTTTCTTAAGGTTTTCGTAAAATCCAGCTGTTTAAAATTTGCTTAATACAAAAATTTCTTATTGTTAAAGCAATTTTGTCTTACATTTTACTACTAAATGCTATTGTAACTATTTATAGCATAAAAGTCTTAAAAATAAGAAATATTTTTTTAAATTATATCAATTTAAGTGGAAATGGCTTCTTATTTTTAAATCATTTCAATCCGATATAAGACTTTTCTTTATTAATTATACCTATGCTTAATAATAACATCCTAAATATGTTATTAAATTCGATTTTTTGTAGTTGTCAATGAACAGAATCCTATTTTACATTGATTATACATACGTATATATATATGTATATATATATATATGAGTGTATATATATGTATTATGTATATATATATATGTATATATATATATATATATATATATATATATATATATATATATATATATATACATACATATATATATATACATATATATATATATATATATATATATATAGTGACAAAAAATGCAAATTAGAGAAATTGCTTATGAAATATTAACTCTCAAAGAATTGAAAAATATTATTCATAAATTTGAATTACCAGGAATAATATTAATAAAGAGTAATACTATCAAACAATAATGTTAAAATAAAAATCCATAATATTAAGAATAAAGTATAGAATATAAAATTGTAAAAGTTATTATTTACTATATCATATATTAAGTCATTGGAATTAAGTAAAGAGTCTAAGCAATTAAGAGGAAACCATCTGTTAGGTATGCTACAGATACTGAATTAGTTTTGGCTCTCATTTCTTTAAATGTTAAAGAATTTACTTTAATTCATACGTGAAGTATTTCTAATATTTTTTTATATTTTTTGTATATTTATTTGAATACGAAAACAAGTCGCTAAGTAATCATTCATTTTTTGAATATAATAAAGTTATGAAATGGTTCTAATTACGGAATATATATATTTTTTCTCCATTTGTATCCTTTTGTAATCCAATATATGACGTCTTAATTTGCTCTGACAAACATTCACTTTCTTAGTTATCATTGAATTTTGTAAACTTTTCAGAATATTTATATCCTACTCTAAATAATTTTACTCTGTACAATCTTACGTATTTTCAAAAATTTTATTTAAGAAGATGTTTGTCATATCAACAAATTTTAATATAGATTTTTATATGCATTACTTTTTTGAATTTAAAATATTTACAAAATGTAAGTCAATGATCTGTATTTTTTAATTATTTAAATATTCATGACGCTTATAGATATCAAACACTTTGTTGAATAAAGGAAATTTTACAGAATTTCAGGGTTTATTTCACAACTAAATAATATTTATCCAATATTTGGAAGAACAGAATATCTAAGATTACATTAGTGTAATTTTTTTCTATATAAATGATGATATTAATAATCATGATTTTTTTCTCAAATATATATATATATATATATTAATGATGCAAAAATTTAAATTCAGTTTTATAATATCCTTTATCTTCCCCTAAACTTACAACATAAAAATAAAAAATGTAAATACAAAAAAATGATGATATTAGTCAATGAAAACATATTTAATTATTATTAATGAAATTATAAACGAAGCGTATATATTACAAAATTTATAAATTACTAATCTAAAAAGGAAAAGGTTTTAACTAATTACATTTAACACTATAATAAATTACATATATATTTATATAACATATTATTAACATGTTATAAATTGCACAAATATTTATATTACATATTATTAATGAATTACATAAAAATTGTTAATAATATTTCTTATATGGAGTTTTCTGAATAAATGTTGCAACTTCCTGAGATAAAAAATGCTATCTTTTCTTATCAATACTGTTAGACTCATTTCTTATGTCTTGAAGTAAATTAAAATCAAGAAGAAAAATTCAACTAAAATGAGCTTAAAAGAGCTATTTAATTAAATGTGTCCCACGAAAATTTTTAAAACAAGTGAATAATTATCAACACTATTTCAAGGTATATACCAAAATAACAATAAATTATTTTAATGCAAAAAAGAAATTATGCATGCGAGGCTAGCAGAAACAGCACGTAAAGTGAACGTGAGTTATCATGTTAATTTATTTCTTGTATTACGTGAGAAAATTCTGAAAATCTTACATATAAAGAAGATGACTATTCTTAAGTCAATAATAACTCAGCATATTTTGAATAACAATAACTGTAGTAATAATAATGACAGTTTAATAACAGGTTCAAAATTAGAAAACTATTAGGGCATGATATGCATAATATGAGGCAAATTCAAAATAGGGTAAAGATTGAATCTTTGAGATTTCTCACAGTTTCACTGCGTCTACATTTTTGTAAGTGTGCTCCAGTTGTTTGTGTGTTTTACATGAATATTTAAAATATTTCTTTCATATAATTATTTTTGCAATAATATATTCAAATAGAAACATTTAGAAAAAAACTTTGTTTTAACTGTCAAAAAGCTTTTAAATATTTCTTTTCTCGCTTGTAACATTAAATATATGTTTGTTAAAATTATTTATTTATTGCGAAACTCTAAACACAATATTTAAGCTATTTGTGAAATGTCCAAAATAAATTAAACGATAAGAGTTTGATTACAACAATATTTACTATAAAATTTAATATATATATTAATTGATTAAGCAAAAAAATATAATTTATCTTAAGTATCATAAATACTAAATTTTCAAAATTATATATTAAATTTGATTCCCAATAAGGTTATTTTATTCACTTGGTATACTTGTTACTTTATAATAAACTACTACTTTACATAAACTTCAATCAATTAGCATGAATATATCATAATATAATTAATCATAAGTAATTAAAAGATGATATTTCTAATAAATATTCAATTCATTAGTAATACGCCAAATAATACCTATTCTGGAATCTCTTTTATTTAATTCATACAACTAATATTAACATTTTCAAAGTCGATAATATACAGTTAATTTTTTATGACTAATAACATAATTTTTAATTTGCTTAACCTATACTGCTATTTTATATATATATATATATATATATATATATATATATATATATATATATATATATATATAATCATTTTAAGACACAGTGATAATTATTCTGATTAATTAAGATACCATACAAAAATGAAAATTTTCAATAAAATACGTACTATTAAAATAATAGCAAATCATATTAAAACTAACTTGCATTTATTCGATGTAAATTACAATTCTATACAAATTTATTTGCAACTATGTCGGATTATTACAATGTCAGATTACTATGTCAGATTAATACAAAAATGAAAATTTACAATAAAAAACGTACTATTAAAATACTAGCAATTCAAAATAAAACTAACTTAGATTTATTCGATGTAAATTACGCTTCTATACAAACTTATTAGCAACTATGTCAGATTATTACAATGTCATATTACTATGTCAGATTAATACAAAAATGAAAATTTACAATAAAAAACGTACTATTAAAATACTAGCAATTCAAAATAAAACTAATTTAGATTTATTCGATGTAAATTACGCTTCTATACAAACTTATTAGCAACTATGTCAGATTATTACAATGTCATATTACTATGTCAGATTAATACAAAAATGAAAATTTACAATAAAAAACGTACTATTAAAATACTAGCAATTCAAATTAAAACTAACTTAGATTTATTCGATGTAAATTACACTTCTATACAAACTTATTTGCAGCTATGTCAGATTATTACAATGTCATATTACTATGTCAGATTAATACAAAAATGAAAATTTACAATAAAAAACGTACTATTAAAATACTAGCAATTCAAATTAAAACTAACTTAGATTTATTCGATGTAAATTACACTTCTATACAAACTTATTTGCAGCTATGTCAGATTATTACAATGTCATATTACTATGTCAGATTAATACAAAAATGAAAATTTACAATAAAAAACGTACTATTAAAATACTAGCAATTCAAATTAAAACTAACTTAGATTTATTCGATGTAAATTACGCTTCTATACAAACTTGTTAGCAACTATGTCAGATTATTACAATGTCATATTACTATGTAAGATTAATACAAAAATGAAAATTTACAATAAAAAACGTACTATTAAAATACTGGCAATTCAAATTAAAACTAACTTAGCTTTATTCGATGTAAATTACGCTTCTATACAAACTTATTAGCAATTATGTCAGATTATTACAATGTCATATTACTATGTCAGATTAATAATACAAAATGAAAATTTACAATAAAAAACGTACTATTAAAATACTAGCAATTCAAATTAAAACTAACTTAGCTTTATTCGATGTAAATTACGCTTCTATACAAACTTATTAGCAACTATGTCAGATTATTACAATGTCATATTACTATGTCAGATTAATACAAAAATGAAAATTTACAATAAAAAACGTACTATTAAAATACTAGCAATTCAAATTAAAACTAACTTAGATTTATTGGATGTAAATTACACTTGTATACAAACTTATTAGCAAATATGTCAGATTACTATGTTAGATTAATACAAAAATGAAAATTTACAATAAAAAACGTACTATTAAAATACTAGCAATTCAAAATAAAACTAACTTAGATTTATTCGATGTAAATTACGCTTCTATACAAACTTATTAGCAACTATGTCAGATTATTACAATGTCATATTACTATGTCAGATTAATACAAAAATGAAAATTTACAATAAATCGTACTATTAAAATACTAGCAATTCAAATTAAAACTAACTTAGCTTTATTCGATGTAAATTACTCTTCTATACAAACTTATTAGCAACTATGTCAGATTATTACAATGTCATATTACTATGTCAGATTAATACAAAAATGAAAATTTACAATAAAAAACGTACTGTTAAAATACTAGCAATTCAAATTAAAACTAACTTAGATTTATTCGATGTAAATTACACTTCTATACAAACTTATTAGCAACTATGTCAGATTATTACCAAAGTATGGCAGTTATTCTTAAATTATTTTTATTAATTTGGTCATATGTACAAACTGAAGCATTTTTTCAATATATTAGGATTAATTACATAAGAACTTACTTTCAATAACAATTTAACAGCACTTTTTGCACATAAAAATTTGTTTCAAATAAAATTATTGAATTATTAAATTTATCAAATTATTTGAAATAATTTGAATTAAATTATTTCAAATAAAGATACAAAAATTATAATAAAAAGTTTACTTTATAAAACTCTGCTTAAAGAATTTGTTAAATGTACAAAAATATACAATAAAATGTAATATATTAAAATACTCCATGTTAAATTTACCAAAATTATTTATGCGTACTTTCAATTTAATGTAATATTAAAATAGCAACTTGATTTATTGTAATCTGTAAGTTTTTGTAATATATTTATTATAATTTATTTATAGTTTTCTATAGTTTTAAAAATCTATGATTTTTTTGCTTCTGTCTCAAAGTTTATTTACTTATAAAAACAGATCTTTGCAATTATATGGTCAATGCACTTTAATAATATTTTTATATAAGACTTTAGGGATAAGATAATTTTGGGAGATAATTTTGATTTAAACTACACTCAAACCTCAAGAAATATGATGTGAATATGCAATTAATAAAGCAATTGGTAAATGAAAAGATGTTTTAAATTATTTACATTGCTACAATGATATATTTTCAAAGTGAATTCATGTGATATTATATTCAGCTACGAGAGTTAGCTTAAAACACCGCGGTTAAAGGATTAAATTTGAATTTTCGTGTAGGATCATTTTAGTGGTACACTTAAGTATCGACAATCACACAAATATCAAATTTAAACAAAGCACTCCAGGATAAAATGCCGTAAAAGAATGGGCTTATGCAAAATATGCAGTACAAATTATTCTGCTTTTAAAACCAGGACCATTAATAACAGATCACTTGCAAATCACTCATCAGATATTTTTATATGAGATTTTCACACTGAAAAACCACACTTGGATACCACTACACAAAACTTTATTCCTATCCTTAACCATTTATTACACGCACAGCATTTTTGATTATTGGAAATATGTTACCTTATTTCCGTTGATTTTTCCCATTAAATCTGAAAAATGGAAGTAAAATATCATGCAGAAAACCTCATGAATCTGTAACCCTAACTGTTGAAAACGGTTTTAAAACTTATGATGATATGTCGCCACTGGTCCATTGGGAAGGAGATTGGAATCCTAATTCGCTTAGAAATGAATCTGACCAATGATAAAGAAGTAAACATAAAGAACGATTACTTATATCTATTTATACCAATGATGTCCAGTAGATTTATATACTACCCAAAGTGCGGAACACTTTGCAAACTGAGAATTTCTTAGGAGTATCTGTAGAATACTTTCTCTGATTGAAACATTTCCGTTGATCCTTTACATGTTCAGATTAGTGCATGAGTATAGTATACCTGACAACGTATTATTCAGAAAAGATTTTCGCTACCACTAATTCTTCGGTTTTTGCGTGCTATCCTGCAGATTTCATGACATCTGTCTGATATCTACAGATATAAATCTAGACTATGCCACTCTGTATGGTAAGGCATTTATGCATGTACTTGGAGAACCTATACAATATAAGATATGCGTATCAATCTCTTTGGCATCCAAGTGCTAATATACAGCTTATATTCTTTTGTTTTCATTGAATACAAAAACTTATTGGTTGTTGTTCCTTCTTATTTTAAATATAATCTCAAGATTTTGCCACAGCAAAATATCGAATTGTAATGCCGATATTCCCTAAAAATTGTTCATTTGAAAGTAATATTTTCAGTGCTTTAAATACTGAATTTCATATAAATATATTTTTAAAGCAATAACTTTTCATCTTCTTTTTCTATGTAGCCAATTAAGCATTCTTTGACTAATTAAATATTTATTTTTCAAAATGTAAAAAAAAAAATTGGAGGCGTTAAAATTGGGACCCTTTTTGAATTTTTTAAATGAACTTTTTTAATTCTGTTATGTGAATAAGTTTTTTTCTCATCCAACAATATGACAATAAATTTTACACCAATCCCGCTGAAGGACTTTTGTAATGACATCATTTATTTACATTTTACCAGTTAATAACATTTGATTTTAAATACTTGTCTGAAATGTTTTGCTGCAAATCGTTGTGCAGAAAATCCCCAATCACTAAATCATTATTTATTTCTCTTCGCTTAGGAGAAATATGGGAAGTGAGCAAATGGTTGAAATATTCTGGCTATTTTAAATCTGAAAAATGGTGTTGCGAAGGGAAAATGTAGCTATTTGTTCTAGACAGCTGTAAGTTTTCGTTTGAATTTTAATGCTGTACCTGTGCATCTATTATTTTTTCCATTAAGCATTGAAAGATATTATAACATGCCCATATAATATAAAACGCACTTAATTCCTATTTTAGTTAATTTTTGCTGGGAATTTTCTTTGCATGTCACACAATGAAAAGTATTTTATACTGTTATATGAGTACTTGTTATATGAAAATGATGAATATTTTTATTGTTAGGCATTTTCAACAATTTTAAACAGTTAGCAAATATAAGAAAACCTAAAATTTTCTGTTTTTGAATAAATTGTATTTTTATAATTTTCTAAATAGAACAATCTTTAAAATAATTTAAACTTTTTTACATATTTTAAAATCTAATATTTTATTGCTGAGTTTTCAAAATAGAAACAAAATACAAGCTAAAACTCAATTAAAGCCTGGTATCTTTATTTATATAATTTTTAAAGTTAATAGTATACATTTCTTTAATTAAGTATTTTATACATTTTCATTTAAATTTTTAAAAAATATTACTCATGTGTTTAGTTGCACTATTTACAATGTTTTTACTTAGCTTATTTAATTTGATGATAATATAGAAAAAAAAATGCATTTTAGTAAAATATAATAAATTTCTTTTTCGCTGTACACATTTAACTAACACTGTACACATTTGTATAAATCATATTTAAGTAAGCAAAATAACTATCGAAACGGGCTCATTTTTTAAAATTGCTACATCTTCTTCACAATTTGATAGTTTTAACAAACATTAACAAGTTTTAAATAATTACTCATTAAATTTGCATGCTGGATTTACAGTATAAAAACTTATTTTTAAATAATTCTATAATATAATATTAAAATATTTAAGGCATATATATATATATTTAATTTGACAAAAGTCTTAATAAATCATAAATTAAAAATAATATTTGTATAAACAGACAATGAAAACATATATCGTATTGAAACTTTTGAATAATATAATAGTTTTGAAAATAATGCTGTTTATTTTGTGATTTGCTCATCTTTTTTAGCAATAGTGATCATTATGAGAAGCATTAATTTAATTTGACAAAATAAATTTCTACAGGAATTAAGTCATGATTTTTTAATTGTTTTTTTTAATAAATAGTCTTTAATTAAAGCGTACAACATTAATATTTATACGTTAAAATGTTAAATGTTATTGTCCAATAAAACTTAATATAATTCCATGTGCCATAAACAAAATTACAAATTTAATATTTAAATTAGTCAATTGATTTCAGAAAAACATTTTATAACCCTAAATTTAATTTATTTATAATCATTGGATATTTTAAACTATAAATTTTAGAAGATATATTCAGGATTTTGCTTTTAAACCTATTTTTATTAAATTATATATATATATATATCCTAGGTAATAAATAAATATTGTAAATTATATAAATAATTTCTTCTTCTTTTATATATTTTTCTCTTAATTTAATTATTTGTGGCCTTGTGGTTGAACGTAAGTGTTGGTTTGAAGTATATCAATTTTGATCAAATAAAATCCTTAAAAAGTGAAATGATTGCAGATTATTTAGCAAGTATATTTTTTTGTAAATTTTAGGATTTTCTATCATGAGACAGGTATATATGGACCATTATATATTCATACCCTTCTAAAAAGAAGCATTAGTGGGAGTTAAAAATATATTACAAAAGCTTTTTACTGTTATGTAACATTATATGCATTGCCGAATAGTTACTAATATAATTTAATTTTTTTTTTTTACGTTAACGTGTTTCAATCATTCGTGAACTCTTAAAATTTTATAGTTCCTTTATCAAGTCACAATTCGCTTCTATTTATGTCAATAATTTTTTTAAAAGACAAATTTAATTTGAAAAGTTTTCTAAACTTTATAAATAATCTCAAAGAATTGGAGAATTTTGAAACAAAATTTTCTGAAGAAAATGTTAGCTTTATCTTAAGATGAATGTTTGACAAAAATGTTTTACGACCTTAATGGAGTAGTTCAACAAAACACTGCATTCGAATTTCTTCTAGTGAAGAGTAATGTCTTGGATTTGACCCGCTAAAATGTCCTTCTTGTGGAAAATATATTTAAGGTTAAACAACTAAAAGAAAAAAATTTCTATCGATTATTTTATGTAACAGCAATAAATTTCATGTTCTTTAAAAGTTTCTTTAATTTCTTCATGAATTTAAAAATATACCATTTAACGAATGTATACTTAGATAACTTATTTAAATATCGTTTTAAGCCAACATTTATTAAATTTTAATTTGAATATTAGAAAATTCTTCACTTTGTTTAATCTGGACAATTTTTTATATTATTTATAAGAAATAGCTTCTTTATTTTTCAAACTTAATTTTATTTATAACCCTTTTAACTTTTTCCAAAATTTCAACTAATAATTTAAGAAGTAAGATAATTTCATCTCATGATTTATGAGAAATATTTACAGAAATGTTTTTTAAGCAATTTTCCAGATCATTTTAATAGTTTTAGCCAAAAAATATAAAACAGTACAGCCGAATTTAAATTTTGTCAACTTTTTTTCATTGAAAAATTTGAAAAATTAAAATACTTTTACTTCATAATAAACAAAAATTTGTGAAAGAAAAACAAACATTTTCTTAAATTTTCAAAATTGTGATAATTTGAGGAGAGCTAAAATAAAATCACCGTACTTATATGAGGTGACTAAAATGCAAGAAATGCTTGATCTGAATAACTTTGATCTGGGTTATGTAGTTCGGGTAAACACTTTGTGTTAGTCACAGAAATAAAATATTTAGTTGAGAAAAAACATTATCTTCAGTTTTAATTTTGTACACAAGCCAAAGAATTCGTATGAAATGTAATTTACCATATATGGTTTCGTGAATGTTTGATTAAGAGAACTACAGCATTCTGCTACTTAAATATAATAGAAAATATTATTTTTTTCAACCGTTGCCTCATTCTAAATGATGAAAACTATTGAAAAAATGACTTTTTTATCATCCCCTTGGCATTTTATGAGCTTCTACTTATCTACTAGTAATAAACTAGACGTTATCCTACTACCAGCATAAGACTTCATAACCATTATTTTATGAAAACAATTAAGCAAATTATAAACTATTTACCAATTAAAGCTAACTTTTAATTCTGTAATTAAATAATATCACAGTAGAACTTTCGCAAAGATGATATCGTTATGGATTTTTGACTGAGAATACCAAATTCTTAACCCACTGATTTCTGAGCAAACAAAAGTTGTTGGACTGTTATAAAGAAAGAGATCTTAAATATTATGTAGCTTATAAATGTATAGATCCGATTTCAAAAATTAAAATTATACAATGGGCAAAGGTCATTACAAATGACCATTGAAATTTAAAGCTTGATTATTGAAGTAGGTTTTATTTTAAAGGATATTAGCACATCATATCATTAATCCTTTTTTTTCATGCCCATGATAGTTACATTAAATAAAACCATGAGTTCATATAACTGCTTTCGAAATTTCTTCAATATTTTAGGCGTATAGATTAATTAACGATGGCAAATCAGTATTTACAGCTGGGCTGTCAAAAATGTGGTCTCGTGTCATCTGCGTGTCTGAACGTCTTCTGTAGACTCTGCAATATCTGTAGATCTTCATGCCTTTGTGGTATTGGTTCTAAGCCTGATTATATTTTTCGTAATTAATCTATCAGCGTTTATATTATAAAGCTGGTGTTTTGTTGGAATTGATATTTCTTTTTATTAGATTTATCTATTGCAATAGCATCTAAAAGGGTAGCTTTATTATTGTTGTTGTTGAAATATCTGGCTTCTTTGGCTACTCTATCTGTATTTTTATTTCCTGCAATATCAACATATTCTGGTATCCACTGAAGAGTGCAGATTTTGTTCAACTCTTGAATGTCATAAAAATTTTAATAGATTGCTTGGGTGATAGTAGAATCAACATTGAGAATAGTTTGGAGGACATCTTCGAATTACAAAAGATAACAAAACCGTTTGCCTGTTCAGAAGCGCTAAGGCTTTGTACATGCTATATGTATTTACAATTGCCCGAATTTCAAAGGCGAAGTTATAGAGATTGTTGTTTCCACACTGAATTTACTTAGGTGACGTATATCACCTAAAGTAATTAGAAATACTCTAGACTCAATATTATCCAACCATTCAAAAAGAAATAGGCATTAGTACAGATGCACCTTAGAAAATATGCCACTTTAAATATATGCAACCGAATTCAAAAACAAATTTAACCAGTTAATAAACAATAACTACTATTGAAATTTAAAATCTGCTGATGGATTATGATCTAAAAGTATACAGTTCTCAATTCAGAAGGACCAATTGTAAAATTTCCTGGAAGTATGCACTAGATGCTTATTACTTACTTGAAACCGAATATTATTTAACATATGTGGCACATTCTACTAAATTAATTTCCTCAAGCATAGAATGTTTGAAACATTTACAGGTAAAATTGTGTTAAATTCCTATTGCGAACAAATTTTCCTCTTTTCCTTCTAAAAATTTTGGATCATTAAAAAATCAATTATCGACGTTATTTTTGTGCAATAAAATAGTATATTTCTGTAATAAAGAAAGGGATGATTACATAACTTGTTTATTTTATTTAAAAATAAATTTTTCTGAAAACTCATTAAAATATGAAATATTTAAATTAAACAACTGTTTACTTGAATATATTTCCGAATATGTTTTTATTAATTTACTATGAAAATTTAATTAAAGACACATTTAAATGTTATATAAATATAATTCTTAACAAAATTTTAAGAAATTAAAACATTTAACATTGCCTTCAAACCTTTCAAAATTGAACTTTTTTATAATGTTTTTCAATATGAGAGAGATTCAGTTCATTAACTTACGGTGTTTAATTTAATTACCCTACACTAATGAATTTTTTCTATCTATTAAATATGTTTAGCACCAATAAAAATATTAATTCTTAAGAGTCTATGGCAACATACAACAACATAAATATATAAGTGTCTGTGAAATACAGTTTATTTCAAAGAAATGTGATTCTGTTAATTTAAATATTGCAAAAACTGGTATTCTAGTTAAAAATTTATACTCACTTTTAAGAGTATAAATTTTAACTAGAATACTGTAAAGTTGAAATAATTCGAAGCAATATCTTTCACAAACTATGCATTATGTATTTTTAGAAGAATTATTCAATACATTTATTTTCTTTCCTAAATTATTTTTAATGTAAAAACATTTTTCTCATCAGAATATTATGTTTTATATGAATTATTTATAAAAGTGTACAATAAACTACATGGAAATGTATTATTATGTCTTAAATGGACGCGGAATAATGTATTATTATGTCTATTTATGTCTGAAAAACATAAATATTGTCTCAAAAATATTATGCTTAAAAGAGATAAATTTTAATAATTTAAAAAAATGTGTCAATTTGAATTTTAGATTATATGTAAAATATAATATTTACCTTACTGAGAATGAGACAAAAAATTTATTTTAAATAATATTTAAATAAATACTAGCAAAGTTTAACAATTTTAAAGCAGATTCATATCTGTTTCCATAAGTAGATCGAGTAATAATATATGCGAAACAAAACATTTTAAGAATCAAGGTACAAGTAATTTTAGAAAGTTATAACAATGTATTTTAAAAATCAGACGGATAAAAAAACATGATTATTAGGTTAAGGAAAAATAAAGTATGTTAACAAACAAAACATTTTAAGAATCAAGGTACAAGTAATTTTAGAATGTTATAAGAATGTATTTTAAAAATCAGAAGGAAAAAAAAACATGATTATTAGGTTAAGGAAAAATAAAGTATGTATACCGCTTAACAAAACATTTTAAGAATCAAGGTACAAGTAATTTTAGAATGTTATAGCAATGTATTTTAAAAATCAGAAGGGAAAAAAAAACATGATTATTAGGTTAAGGAAAAATAAAGTATGTTAACAAACAAAACATTTTGAGAGTCAAGGTACAAGTAATTTAGAATGTTATAAGAATGTATTTTAAAAATCAGAAGGAAAAAAAAACATGATTATTAGGTTAAAGAAAAATAAAGTATGTATACCGCTTAACAAAACATTTTAAGAATCAAGGTACAAGTAATTTTAGAAAGTCATAGCAATGTATTTTAAAAATCAGAAGAAAAAAAAAACATGATTATCAGGTTAATGAAAAATAAAGTATATATACCGCTTAAATTCACATTTTTCACCATTGTGTGGAATTCAATACAAAAAATATAATGTTTAAAACAGTTTAGAAATCAATGATCCAAAGGACTTTCAGCAGAAGTAAATCGCTTGGAAATAATTTGACGTATGCTCCAAGGTTATAACTGAGATTTTTCACCCCCTTTACTATCTCACCGCACAACGGGAATGACGCGCAGTTGGTGTGAGCCAAATGCTCGGTTCTTGCCAATAAAACACTTCTTTTCTCCTGAAATTTTTCTTCTTTTTTCCTGAAATCAACTTACGATGGAAGAAAAATACATTGAAGGCATTGAAACTGTTATCCTAAAGGCAATAAATTTCAAAACAAAAGGAAGATGAAAAAAAATGAATCCTTTTGTTAAGATAGAAAAAACATAATTCCGTCGGCCCATGTGAAGAAAAACAATTTCTTTGCAGAGCAATAAATTACACATAGATGTGGTTACAAAGTGTTCTTCTGACTGTTGGAGTTTAAGAATTCTTTTTACAGTAGAAACATATCCTACTCTTCAGGAGATGCATAAGTGATTCTTATAAAATTTATGTCAAAAAAAAATTGTGTTATCTCTTTGAGTAAAATGTATCTCTTAATTATGTTAAGAAGTAATCCTCTAGTGTAAACATAAATGTATTAATTATTGATTGACATGTAATAAAAATATACTGCATACGTTACCTTTTATATAAAGAATATAATAAATTTACTTCAATTTTCAAGGCGGGGTTCGATTCCCAATGCCGCCAAAGACCAACCGAGAGAATGAGATATACGTGCTCGTTAAATCTGTGGAATCGAAAATCCTGTGGTAGGTCATTGAGCAGTTACCATGGGTACAGGGGTCTATAGAAAATTTGCTCTCCCTTCAAATTAATGTCAAAATTGACGGTGTGCATTTTCTGGTGGTGCCATCTATCGGAGGATTTAAAGAGCAAAGACGTGAATTCACCTTCGTGGTGCTCTGATTAAAACAAAAGACGCTCCCTGTTGACTTAAATTCACAAGATAAGGCATAATAAGCTTGGCTATGTCCAAGAGTCATAAATAACAACAACAACTTCAATTTTCAGTTCATATGTTTTGAGTTGAAATTATGCTACAAAGACAGAATTAAGATGTTAACCAATGCAAAATGTATTTGGGGCTTCAAATTATTAACTAGTACTGAGAATCCAATTCACACATATTTAAATTAATGAACAAATATGAAGTAATTTAAATTTCCTTCAAATATCATATAAAAGTGTATGAGCTTTACAGTTAAATTTAGGAATATTAGTATATATATATATATATATATATATATATATATATATATATATATATATATATATATATATATATATATATATATATATATATATATATATATATATATAATGAATAATACATGAAGGTTAATTGATATTTAGTAAGGTAGGTCTAGATATCTAGTAAGATAGAAAAGTTATTGAATTCCTCATGAGAGGTAACAAATTTTCTTTATAGAGCAGTAAATTACTAACATTCACGGTGTACTTCAACTATTAATAAATTACTCTCTGATTTCACCCGTGGTACTTAATTAGTAAAATATGTAATTGATTAGTAAAAACTGGAATTATTATTAATTACGAGAAGTCTAGATTTTTTAAAAAAAAGTCAATTTTTGCATATTAATTACAAATGTACAATGGAATATAGAAATGTGTGCATGATAAAGGATATTTTAACAATTGGTCACTTTATAAGATGATGGAAAAGAAAATAGGGGAAAATTTGCTCCTTACAAACTATTCCACATCTTGTAACAATTCTACTTTTTTATAAAAACATGCATTGATTTTATGTTCAACCAAATTGCATTTCATTTTTACAGTCCATTCAAACATTATCAGTAAGAATATTATCTTTAAAATTAACTTAAAATATAAAATTCTCTTTTCATATGCTGGAACTTTTACATTCAATTGTTTAAAATTATTGGGGAAAGACTTTATTTTTTGATTTTCCAATCACAAATTGATGTTATCAAAATTTATGAAGAAAAATATTTAGTTAGTTTATCCACTTTAAATGAGATTATCAAAACTCTTCCGACCTTTTTATTCTACTTAAAGCTAAAGACTTTTTAATTTAAATGATTGTGCATTAATTTTTAGTGCAGTATATGAGGAAGAAATAATTGCAGATAGAAATACTTTAATGAAAGAGAAAATAATGATTGATGGTTTAAAAAACAATGACAAATTTCTTGTCATGATCAATACCTTATTTTAAAAAATCAATCAACTATCTTTTTTTCAATTTAATTAACATTCATCTTTAATTAATATTTTACAGAGGGCTTTGTCTCTATATCGTTAAACGTTCCCTAATAAAAATTCATTTGATGGAAATGAAACTTATTTGTATACATTTTCATTTGTGTGTGCTTAATATCTAAGCAAACAAAATAAAGTGATTTTTTCTTACATAATTTCTAATAATATTAAGAAATAAAACTATACTTATAACTTGATTTTAGTAAATTTATCTGAAAATGTAATAACTTCTTCTTAAAACCTAGAAGAATAAATTATTCCATGCCTAATAATATATTTTAATATATTTATAAGTAATATAATATTTATAATATATTTATAAGTAATATAATTTTAGCAATATATCTATTCAAATAGCTTGGCATTCATGTTATGTTTAATTTGCATTTACAGCTGATTGAATAACTGCTAAACACCTTAAGTCTTTAATGAAGTAATCCACTAATTAATTGAAGCTATCCAAACTCCTATTTCCTTCTATTAAATATATAAATGAATTATGATTACACGTAATATAATAACACATAAATTCAAATATAATATTGACTGATTACAGTGAGGATATGTCATAAATATTCATTACTTTCTTATTTAGTGGGAAAATTTTAAAATAAAATCCATAGAATATTTGATTTATAAATTTAATCACTAATAAACCACGTATTTCACATAAAAGATAGTTTAATATTGCATGATTTTAAGTATCAACAGATTGAGATATTTGCAGATTTTGATATTCTGAGAACCAAAAGTGTGTATACTTCTGTTTGAAAATCATAATGGTATAACGCAACATTGAATGTAATAAGTTGCAATAATGTAATTTAATTAGAAATAATAAATGCTCGTGTTTCAGTTCATTTACTTAAAAATTGGAGAATCAAAAAAGAAATTTTCAATATACACCCGTGTTATATATGAATTCTCCTCTGCTTTTTTGGTAACTAAATATATTATAAATCTCTTCATACTGATTTGATTACATGTATTTTGAAAATCAACATTTATCAGCAAGATAATCTGATTTAGCTTGAGACAAGTAAATCCGAATGAAAAGCGAATATTGGTAATGTCATAATAACTTCAATTATAGCAACAAACATAAATTTATAAAACCATTCATTATATGTAACCAACATCTTTAGTAGTAAAAGAGTACTGTTTTATGAGAGCAACAAAGACTTATAATGTATAATTACACAAATGTTTGCTTTTAATTAGACAGTTTCTATTATTAAATTAATTTATTTAATTTATTGTATCAATAAATGAACATTTAAAATTTTCTCTGAATTTCTTTTATCAATAATAATACGGATGAATTCATAAATATATATAATTATGATTTACATATCCGTATAATTTTCAATGAATTCTTAACACGACCATTGCAGAGACAGTTTATCATACTGGTTTTTTTAATTGCATTTGCAAAAGTGGTTTACATAAAGGGAATTTTATTTTGATTTATAAATAATATTTTGTAAGATTTACAAAATAATCTATTTGGTTTCAAATTAATATTAAACTGAATATTTGAAAACCATTTTAACACTGTATTAGTTCGTTTGGAATTTATCAGAAAATTGCATTAAAAATTAAAATAATTTCTATGAAATAAATTTTTATAGGGTCTATGGTGTATGTAGAAAAATTTGTTTCATACACTGTGTGCTTATTAAATACATACACACATACATACATATGTGTATGTGTGTGTGTGTGTGTGTGTGTGTGTGTGTGTGTGTGTGTGTGTGTGTGTGTGTGTGTGTGTGTGTGTGTGTGTGTGTGTGTGTGTGTGTGTGTGTGTGTGTGTGTGTGTGTGTGTGTGTGTGTGTGTGTGTGTTATATATCGGGAACGAAAGACGAAGTGCACCAACTGTAACTCCATGCAGCGTCTTCCCAATCACATATTGACCTACGTAGGTTTTGATAAGTACAAATATAAAAGCTTGATATCATTGAAAGAAAAGTTCTCAGAAAAATCTATTGTACTCAAAAGAAAAATGAAGTCGG